>CM057348.1:115981951-117206326 GCA_030015575.1 Agapanthus africanus
AGTATCACGTGCTGTTACGTGATGGGCATTTAAGTGTTTGTGTGTTAAAGATTCGGCCAAGGGGTCACGTGGTAGCACGTGAGGGTGCCCTAGAGCTCTTTATTTTGTTCTGCAGATAAGTGTTTAACACTTTTAATTCTAAAAGACATCACGTGTAGGCACGTGATGGGGGCTCATGCTTTGATCTGTTAAAATGTTCATTGTGGGCCACGTGGTGACACGTGAGGGCGTCCCAGAGCTTCTTTTTTGTGGATCTTCTCAGGGGTCACGTGGTAGCACGTGACCCTGTTTCTCTGCCTGTTTGAAGATGTGTTTATCTTTTTAAGAATTAAATTCTTCTTAGGGTTAAACCCTAGCAATAACTTTAGAGGAATTAAATTCCTAGTTTCTTCCGAAGAATTATATTCTTAGATAGAGTTATACTCTAGTTTCTTTTCTGTAGGAATTAAATTCCTCATGTATGTGAAGAAATTCTCGATTAGGGTTAAACCCTGGTTCTGTCCATTTTGAAGGAATTAAATTCCTATAACATAGGGTTAAACCCTAATTTTATCTCAAAGGAATTAAATTCCTATAATTTTGTGAGAATTAAATTCTCCAACTTCCATTCCCTCTCTATGTTTTGGATCTGCATGGCAGGATCTCAACCCAATGAGAATTAGATTCTCAATTCATGGGGAGATGTGCACTTTGCAGATCCTCTACTAAAGAGAGAACTCTTTTTAGAATTAAATTCTCTTTTTAGAAGCCTTCCCTTTCTTACCTAAGGTTTTCTTCTGCAGCAGATCAAATTCTTCCAAAGTCTCAAGGCTCTATTTCTTTTTCTCTCTATCCCTCTGTATATGTCTCTTTGTGTATCTCTTGGCTCCTATTTATAGGAGAAGGAGCAGAATCAATTAGTTTTGGTGAATCTTTCATTGAGAGATTTGATTTGTATTCATTCGAGATTTGATTTGCATTCATCATTCATTTGGTTCTTTGGATTATTAGGTGAATTTTATTTACCATTGGATTTTAAATCTAAAGATATCCCTTTGTTATTTCGGTTAGATTTTAAGGGGAAATCTTTCCAAGTTCAAGATTTTTCCATAAATAGATGATATTTAATCACCTTTAAACCTTTAGCCCAATCGGTTCCAAATAATCATTTTCCTTTGGAAAGATTTGAATGATCTCTTCAGAATTTGATTCTGTTAAATAAATAGGCTTTGAAAGCCGGTCACGTGTGGCCACGTGACCCTTGGTCACGTGTAAGCACGTGACCCCTGGAACTAGCTTTTCTTCTCCTTTTTGCACTCTGTTTTCTGACCGCTGCTCAATCGTCACGTGCCAACACGTGACCCATGGTCACGTGTGAGCACGTGACCTTTTCTGAAGCCTTTTCCTTGATTTAGTCAGGGAACCGATGTGCTTTTGCTACTGTTTTAAACGTCATGTGCCGACACGCGACTGCTGGTCACGTGCTAGCACGTGATGCCTCCTCTGTAAACTTTCCTGATTTTAAATCAGGAAACAAATTCCCCCACAGCGTTGTTCTCACGTGCCTGCACGTGAGTGCAACGCTGTCACTTTTGTGACCGTTGGATTCCTCTAGGGATTTGGGGAGATGAAGCGTTTCCATCACATCCTATAAATATTGGGGTCATTTCAGAGACGCCTCCACTTTGCCTGTCTTCCTCCTTTGAGAACTTTTTCCTTTGAGAATTTAATTCTCGTTTCTAGAGCCTAGCTCTCTGCTTCGAACTCTTCAGAGTTTAACTCTGTTCAAGTGACCCTTTTTTTCTCAGGTAATGGTGATCAAGGCACCTTCACTTTGACAGAACTCTTTGGATTTTAAATCCGTGTCAAGGGTTTTACTCTTTTACTATGAACCCATTTTTTCTTCAAGTTTTTTCCACAAGAACAGAAAACCACCTAACCTTCAAACTGTAGATCTCTTAAGGCTTAGACGATGATCCATGGAGTTTAACTCCGTTCACAGAAAAAATGCTTTTGGGAATTTAATTCCCTTTTCTTAATAAGGAATTTAATTCCTATGAAGAACTCGGTTTCTTCACATGGAGGCTTCTTAGGGTCTCTTGGCCCTCGGTTGTCCTTCAGCAATTAATGGAACAGAAGCTTGCAATGATATCTTCTGTGGGAATTTAATTCCCCTGATCCCGTTTGATTTGTTGTAGAGTCCAAGGTAGATTTGTCCTTTAGGAGAATGTGTAGGGCCACTTGAAACCCACTTTTTATTTAATGAGGGTATCCCCTTTGTCTTATTACAACTGCTTGGTCTCATTATTAACGAGCCGTCATCTTGATTCCGTGGGGCCCATGTGTTTTGTAGCCAATGGTCCCCAAAAAAAAAGTCCACCGTTGTTTTCTTCAACTAGTCTTCATGTTCATGCATGGATATATATTGCTGACTTTGCTTTTGATGGTCTTCTTCCATTCGATTTCAGGTGCGATGGATCCTACTCCGTGTTTTCCCTTTACCCGTTCGGAGGCCGCTTTTCCTCAATCACCGTCCGATGAGGAAGCGATGGCGATGATCCGGGCTCATGACCCAAACTGTACCAACTTGCTTCTATGGGGAACTTGGTACAGCCATATTATCCGGGGTCGCCGAAGTTTCCTCTGCGCAATACCAACAGAGCCTACTTTCCCGTTTTTGCCGATGGACCCTCCGAGGACGGTCTTTGCTGTGGAGATGCCCAACTGGACTCCAATGGGGAGGCTCGAGCCTTCGACAACCGGTATTCCGAACCATCCGATCCCGGCTATAGACATTCTGGGGCGGCGCATTTGCCAGGGTGAGGGCCAACCATGGGGACAAATCTACAAGATAGGGCCCACCCCTCTACATCCTATGGGGTACCTTGTTTGGGCTCGCTACATCCTGTCAGCCCATCGCGCGAGGCTGCAGAAGGTCGGGCTTTACCAGGCGATCTACGCGTCGCTCTTTCACTACCAATCCCCGCATGTTTGGTGGGTTAAGACGTTCCTGAACCAGTGGAACCTTCCCACTAACACTTTCCTTTTAGGGGACCGCGAAGTCTCGATCTCTCTGGCAGAATTCTATGACATCTCGGGGTTGGCAATCAGGGGTAGTCTGTATGAGGAGTTGCTGCCCTCTGACGAGTACATCTTTGAGCCCGAGCCCGTCCCGGTTGACGGCCTGTCTGCCGAGAATGCCGTCCACCACAAGCGTCCCAGTTTGATCAAGACGCTAGGTATCTTCGACCGATTATTCACCGAATCCGAAGAGCGGGGTGTTACTTTCAAGAGCTTCATTGCTCGTTTCCTTCGCGAGGACGTCTTGACCAAGACAGCCCCGAAGTTCGCCAACATTAGAGACCCCTTTGGGTTTGGTCCGAAGAAGCTGCCGACCACTGAACCGGATCTACCACAGTACTACATCCCTATTATGTCGCCGATGTCTTTTGAATCCATTGCTGCTCCCGGCATAGATGAGGAGACGTTCTTCGTGGGGTTTGTTAGTGTCTGGCTTAGTTGGTTTTTCATCCCCGTGCATCGTCGCTTTATGAGAGCTTCGGTTATCTACCCGGCTTATCGTATCACTGAGGGGACACGGTTGGCCATTGGCATCCCGGCCTTGGCGCATCTTTATCATGGGTTGGGCACCGCAGCTAATACCTCTACTCCCGGCGTGAATGTAGTAAACTTTTCGCTTCATTATTTCACGTCCTGGGTCGAAATGCATGTGCTGGGGGCTTTCGCTATGCATCAGAGGCCCGCGTTTTACGACGCCTATCCCTTCCTGCGGCTTATGCGATTGGTAGATGATTCTGCCGCCGACCCGACTCAATTCGGGGCTATTCGGGTGCTGATTTCTCCTCACGCCGCTGCTGGCGGGCTGGTTTTTAATGATCGGGTCTTGTCTACTCCCTCAGGTCCAGTTCAACAACTCTGGGACCAGTCAAAAGACAACGCACCCTCTTTGAAGCCCCGGGAGGCCGCGCACTTGTATACAATTAGACCGGGCTACTTGGTGTTTCGCCAGGACAGTGCAACTCTTCTCATGCGGTACAACCCGCATCGATTCGCCCGACAGCTTGGATACGACCAGGGCGTTCCCTTTGAAGCTTTCATCGTTGCGCCGGTCCCTTCACTTGATGCCGTTCGCGATGCCGCACATCATTTCGTGAGGTTGAACACCGGCTCCCATTTTATGATCCCTGAAGCTGAGCTTACGCCCCGATGCGTGGGATCGTTCACGGGTTGGTATCTCTATCGAGTCAGCTCGATTATTCTTGAGGAAAGAAGGGTGCTTCTTGGTCACGATGCCACTCCTCAGGTTCCGTGAGCTAAGCTGCGACCGAGGGCTCCGGTCCGCTTCCCTCTGAGGGAGATTGGCACCGCGCTCATTCCGGGGGAGTCAGGGGTAGACCTTACTCCAACAGCTGGTATGCCCCTGGGTTCCCGATCGCGGGGTAGACGGGCCCCAGTAGTAGCACCACCTCCAGTGGCAGCACCGCCCCCCGTGGCGTCGACAATGGCGGTGCCATCCTCGGTTGTGGCACCGAGCGAGAGTAATAGGGATGAGTGTGTCGAGGGCGATGTGGGTCGGCACCGCCCTAAGGCTTCGTGGGGGAGGAAGCGGTCATCCTCGGCGACCGGCTCTGGGTCTAAGCGGCGGAGGAAAGCGGCCACCAATTTGCTCGATTCTTTGGCGGAGTCTGAGCCTATTCTTGAAGACGAACCATTGGCCTTGCAAGAGTCAGACGCTGGACTTCTCTTCCCGAGTTCGGCCGATGAGGAAGCCGCACAGTTGGCCGAGGCCATACGACGTTCCAAAGACGCGTCTCATAATGCCAGGGTTCCGAAGAAGCCCTATCCCGCTGTAATCTTTTACGAAGACCCTTCGTAGATTCGGCGGCGGTTTATCGGTCCTTTGGAGGAATAGGGGGAAAGGGCCCTGAAGCAGGCCGCTTCAGAAGACGCAGCGGACGCACTCTCTTTATGGACCGACGGCCATGAGTCTACCCTTGAACCCCGGCGACCACGCCTCCTTGAGAAGGAGCAGCGGATTGAAGAAGCCATATTGAGGGCTTCTTTGCGCATCGGTACGTTGTTGTCCTTTTTTGTAGTCTTTTTCAGATTATTTACGCCTATATATGTGTATCCTTATTCTTATTTGAATTGTGCAGAATCTTCGACGCTGGGGGAGCTCCCTACGGGCTCATTGAAGCTGAAGCCTGCCGAAATTCCCGATGAAGCATTGCTCGATGTAGAGGGGGCTGATGAGGCTGCTCCTCTTATGGTAGAGCCTCCAGCGGCGGTTCTTGATCAGGGCGTGGTTGCCCCTTGTTCCCCTCCGAAAGGCGGCGCACAAGACTGCGATGTCCTGACGCTGAGATTCGGGGCAGATGCTATTTGGTTTTATCCGTCCACCTCTCCGAAGATGCCAAGTTGATTTATGGCACCGTGTATCGGAGGTTTAGACGGATGCGGCCGATGTAGCAGACTTCGTCAGATTCCCCCTCGCTTGAGGGGTTTTTGATTGTGGGGACGCTCTTCCCTGCAGGCGCAAGCCCCTGCAGTTAATTACGCTACCACATCGCGGTAACAACTTTCTCCTTCTCCAGAATTTCACTTCGCGTCGTGTGTGTTTGTTTTGTTTATGGTTGCCCGTAGATTGTATACGGAGACTGAGTAATGCCGTCGCCCGTAGGACGTGGATTAGTCCAAATCCGTATTTACTTAGATTTGGATTTGGTGTTTTTAGTTTAAGGATACGTTAGCCGTATTGCGGCTAAGATCAACTTAAACGTTCGTAAGGATACGTTAGTCCTGTTTGAGACTAAGATCAACTTAACGTGGTGATCCGTTTATTATATGGCCGTCAGGACTCGTCACCTCTCTGACGTCGTTGAAGGATTACAACGATAGGTGTCAGAGGAGCTCGGAGATGTACCCTAGAACCAGAGATGATTTGGAATTTTATAATCCATTTGAATGTTTAAGGATACGTTAGCCGTGTTTGGGGCTAAGATCGACTTAAACAGGATCGTTTAGATCCGGTAAAAGAGCATTTGGAGGCTCTATTGTTCCAGTTTAGGGACGTGGTGGTCCATCGCCAGTTTAGGGACGTGGTGGTCCATTATTAGTTTAAGGACGTTTCGGTCCATATTCCAGTTTAGGGACGTGGTGGTCCATATTCCAGTTTAGGGACGTGGTGGTCCATTATTAGTTTAAGGACGTTTCGGTCCTTGGTCCAGTTTAGGGACGTGGTGGTCCATGTTCCAGTTTAGGGACGTGGTGGTCTATCGCCGTTTAGGGACATGATGGTCCATATTCCAGTTTAGGGACGTGGTGGTCCATTATTAGTTTAAGGACGTTTCGGTCCAACATTAGTTTTATGGATGTTTCGGTCCGATATTAATAGTTTAAGGACGTTTCGGTCCAATATTAGTTTAAAGACGTTTCAGTCCACGAGTTTAAGGACCCCGCAGTCCACATTGAAGGGTGTGGTCGTCGGGACCCGTCTCCTCTCTGACGACGTTGAATGATTACAACGACGTGTGTCAGAGGAGTTCGGAGATGTACTCTCGAACCGGATATAAATTGATTTAAGAGAGAGCCGTGCTCAGTCAATTTAATTTGAGGACTTACGGCCAAAATTGGGCTAAGTCCAGTTGAAAATGTTCAACACTTTTATTAAATAATGCATTACATTGCTTCCATTTTTTTTGTTTGGGCTCTGCCCATAAAGATGCAGAGCATCAATTTATTCTGGGCTCTGCTCATTTATGAATGATGCAAGGCATCTATTTCGTTTGGGCTCTGCCCCTTTTAAAATGCGCAGCATTTTTATTATTTCGTTTGGGCTCTGCCCATTTATAAATGATGCAGAGCATCAATTTAATTAGGCATGCTTAGTCTTTTAATTGGGCCTAGCCCTTCAGGAAAAGAAATGCATTGCATTTGTCAGGCGCTTTGCGCCAATTACTGAGCGCAAGCGCTTGTGGTGAGGACAAGTGTCATGCTCTGGTGAGCGCAAGCGCAACGGCGCAGTGCGCTGCGCTAGTGCGCTGCTGACACGTGGCGCGCTCTGGTGAGTTGCGCCAATTCCAGAGAGCAAAGCTCTATTTCAAGAGCGCGTAGCGCAAGTTGTTCTGTAGCTGACACGTGGCGCTCTCTTAAGAGCGCAACAGCGCAGTTTAGAAGTGCAAAGCACTAAGAATCTTTTAGATTCAAGAACAGAAGTGCAGAACACTATTTGATTTCTTGATCTAATTTAGATCAAAGAAAAATAAGTTTTTCTTTTTGTTTCAAGAACCAGAGGTTCATAAAAGTGCAAAGCACTATTTTTATTTTGTTGTTTTCTTGTTTTTAAAGAACCAGTGGTTCATGAGAAGTGCAAAGCACTGTTTATTATGTGAAGAACATTGATCTGGTTTTTAGATCAATGATTTATTAAAAGAGATTTCTTTTCTCTCGTGAAGGTTTTTACCTTTTTCTTTGAAATTTTCTCAGAATTCTCTCTCTGTTTGAAGCTCTTGACTTTTTTCAAGAAAATGTTGATGCCCTTTTTTTTATTTTAGAAAGAAGGATCATTGGTCGTTGGGACCCACCACCTCTTCGACGACACTGAGAGATTACAGTACCATATATCGAAGGTGTGGAGGGATGTACCCTTTGAACCATGTCTCACTCATTAGGGGGGAAGAACAGGCTGGAGCTTAAGCTTCTCGCTACTGAAAAAGGCTTCTTTGCATTCGCGCACGTGCGTCGCACGTGTGTCGCACGTGTGTCGCACGTGTTGGGCGCTCATATTTGCATGTAGCGCACATGGATCTTGCGCATATGCGCATTATGGGGGGGAGCAAGCTCCTATGGAGAACGAGTCTCCTTTGAATATTCTCATGTGGTGCGCATGTGCGTTGCACGTGGTGCACACGTGGCGGACACACGTGCGCACGTGGCGCACATGCGCATTATGAGGAGAAGCAGAGCTTCTATATATGGAGAACAAGCTCCTTTTAATATTATTAAATGTTCTCATGTGGTGCGCACGTGCATTGCACGTGGTGCCGCATGGCGGGAACACGTGCGTTGCACGTGGCGCACATGCGCATTATGAGGAGAAGCAAAACTTCTATATATGGAGAACAAGCTCCTTTTAATATTATTAAATATTCTCATGTGGTGCGCACGTGCGTTGCACATAGTGCCGCATGGCGGGCACATGTGCGTTGCACGTAGCGCATATGGCGCTTGTGCATATGCGCATTATGGAGGAGCATGCTCCTATCTTGGAGAACTAAGCTCCTTTGGAGAACTAAGCTTCTTTAAGTATTGAATCCTTTGAGGATTTAACTCTTCCTTTCTAAGAGGTATCCTCTCTTATTTATATGGGAGTGGTAGAGAAGTCATCTCTCCTTTTCCCGATGTGGGACTAAAAAATGCATTCCCATGTAGTAGAGCATTACTTTAGATTACACGTGTATAACACATTTGCTCATAACTTTTGATCTCGGATGAATTATGAGGCCTATAATATATCAAATCGAATGTCTTTTCGAGATGCTTTCAATATCATCAGAATTTAGCTGTTTTTCGTTCCGGAGTTTGTCAAAATACAGCTCGGAAAATACCGGTTCATATCTTCTTCCTTAGACCACATGTGCATAGACATTTGCTCATAACTTTTGATCCCGGATGAATTATGAGGCCCATAATATATCATATCGAAGGTCTTTTCAAGATGCTTTTAATAACATCAGAATTTAGTTGTTTCTCATTCCGGAGTTTGTCAAAATAAAGCTCGGAAAATACTGGTTCGCATCTTCTTTCTTAGATCACACGTGCATAATACATTTCCTCATAACTTTTGATCCCGGATGAATTATGAGGCCCATAATATATCAAATCGAAGGTTTTTTCGAGATGCTTTCAACACCATCATAATTTAACAGTTTCTCATTCGGGAGTTTATCAAAATACAGGCCGGAAGATACTGGTTCGAATTTTTCTTAAACGTATCGCTGCCATTTGATACCTTGGACTCTTTTGCGCAGAAATTTTTGGCGGGAACAACCCTTTGGGGGAGGCTCCTTCAGAGGCTACCGCTCTAACGGCTCTTCCCGAAGGCGGCCCAGAGGCTGAGATGGAGGTAGTCGGGACTACCCTCCCTTTGTTGGAGCCCGAGGTTCTGGCAGAGGCTGTCGAAGCCGTTATCCCCCCGACTCAGAATCGGAGGAGTGTTGAAGGTAACCCTTTGCATTTTAAATTAGCAACCCTTCCATGGTCTGAACTCTTTTGTCTTTCCCAGAATTGCGCGGTTTTGCGGCTTCTATCGCTGATTTGTCGCCTCGACAATCATTTCAGCGTTTAATGGAGATGGCAGCTCCTCAGGCGATCTCCCCTCAGCACATTGTCCTTTCCTCTGGGCAAGGTTAACATCATTCGTCAATTTTTTACCATAGCATTGTTGCCATTTTTGCGAAATGATGTTGATTTCTCTCATAGTTTTGGAAGCTGACGACGAGGTTGATGTTGTTGAAGGGCCAAGGGAACCTTCAGCTCCTACTTGCATGACTGTCGGTAAGCGACATTTTATTGTAATCCCACTCGTTCTTTACTTAAGCATTTTATTGACATCTTTCAAATTTGAACAGTCCTGCCAGTCTTCTCGGCGTTGGAATCGCACATCGTAGTGCCGCTCGGCCCTTATGCTTTGCGGGCTTCAGAACGCTTGGCCCAATTGAGCCTTGTCTCCCTGTCGTCTTTGATCGAGGAACTTCGTGCTGGCAGTGCAACCACAGCCGAAGCATTTGCTGCCGAGGATAACGGTTCTCTTCCTTTTCTTGCCACCTACCATAGCGAAGAGGTGGTGCGAGTCTGGGTGGAGTTCTGTCGGCAGGTGGAGGCTTGCTTGCACGCATTTGAATGTTCCCATCTTTCCTCGGAGGTCATGGCTGCAAAGGCGGACTTGCGGGGTGTGATAGCACAGTGCGCGGCAAATATGACGTCATGCGAGAAGAGGCTTGGCCGCAAATTCTCGGAGAGGGAGCTGGCTTCTAAAGCGCTGAACGAGCTTCAAGCGAGTCTTACTGCCAAGGCCAATAAAGCGTATGAACTCTGGCGGGTGCTTCAAGAGTCTATCAGGGAGGTGGTGACTCTTGATAAAGCTGCCACGTTCACTCGTGAGAGGGTCGAGGCTCATAAGGCCACCGAGAAAGAGCTTGAAGGCCGGCTCGCTTCGTATCAGGCCCAGCAGGCTCAGGCGGAGGCCCGTCTTCTGGCGATCTTAAATTATGAGGCCGTGGCCCAACAAAAGCAGGATGAGCTGATTAGGCTGCTAAATCGTCCACCAGCTTGAAACATTTGTATCTTTTCCTTTCTTTTTTATACATACTCATGGATGAAAGTATTTTCTTTTTGTTCTTCCATGGATTGTAATTTGTATCCATTTTGGTTTATGAATAAAAGATACATTTTTCTTCTCAATGATGTGTCTCTTTTATTGAATGTATTCTGCGGACAATTTATCTTGGCCTACTTGCAGGGCAGTGATGGCTTAGGATTCAGGGTTAAGATCTGCTTCCTAAGACTTTTGCACTTTATGAGCCACGAGGGTCTCATAAAGAGTTTTTTTTTCCCTACAGGTCGAGAGGATCCCATAGGTGTGAGTTCTTCTTAAGAATCGTGAGGATTTTTAAGCGGGTTTTCCCTTGAGAATCGTAAGGATCTCAGAAGAGAGTTTTTCTTCCTTACAGGTGGTCACGCCCCACTCCCAATACAGAGAGTATTGTCTGCTCTGGCCGAAACCGCACGGTTTTGTCCTTCGGAGCGAACCGGACCCGACCAGAGGCCACTTCCCAGGAGATCACCCATCCCAGAACTTCCCTTGCTCGAGCACGCTTAACTATGGAGTTCTCAAGCTCCTGTAGTGCCAGTTCACTTAAAAGGCGCATCTGTATTGAAGAGTGGTATCATTCCATTTATAGTACAGATCTGCCCTCTTTCGGAATGTATTCCGAAGAGTCTCCATTGTCCTACAGTGGGTCCCACGGACTCAAGAGGTGGCCCCCACGGATTCAAGAGGTGGCCCCCGCCCACTCAACATGACACTTGGCATGGCACTTTGTTCCGTGTGGCACTTTGCTCCGTGAGCAAGAACCGGGTCCCGACATTCTCCCCACCTTTGAACAATGGTTCATCCTCGAACCACAGACCTACTATTGAGGGACCAGCTCTGATACCATTCTGTCATGCCCCGCTCCCAATACAGAGAGTATTGTCCGCTCTAGCCGAAACCGCACGGTTTTGTCCTTCGGAGCGAACCGGACCCGACCAGGGGCCACTTCCCAGGAAGTCACCCATCCCAGAACTTCCCTGGCTCGAACACGCTTAACTACGGAGTTCTCAAGCTCCTGTAGTGCCAGTTCACTTAAAAGGCGCCTCTGTATTGAAGAGTGGTATCATTCCATTTATAGTACAGATCTGCTCCCTTTCGGAATGTATTCCGAAGAGTCTCCATTGTTCTACAGTGGGTCCCACGGAATCAAGAGGTGGCCCCCACGGATTAAAGAGGTGGCCCCCGCCCACTTAACATGACACTTGGCGTGGCACTTTGTTCCGTGTGGCACTTTGCTCCGTGTGGCACTTTGCTCCGTGAGCAAGAACCGGGTCCCGACACAGGTCGTGAGGACTTGCAAGTGCTGGATGTGGTCACCCTTATCCGTGTTTCACGGGGTCAGGGGTTGCTCAAGGCATCGTAGTTTAAAGACGTCGCGGTCAAGGTTAAGGACATCATAGTCCGTGGATTTAAGGACTCCACAGTCCGATGTTAGTTTTAAGACATCACGGTCAAGGTTAAGGACGTCATAGTCCGTGGATTTAAGGACTCCACAGTCCGATGTTAGTTTTAAGACATCACGGTCAAGTTTAAGGACCTCATAGTCCGTGGATTTAGGGACTCTACAGCCCGATATTAGTTTTAATACATCACGGTCAAGGTCCGATGTTAGTTTTAAGACATCACGGCCAAGGTTAAGGACCTCATAGTCCGTGGATTTAGGGACTCCACAGTCCGATGTTAGTTTTAAGGCATCACGGTCAAGGTTAAGGACCTCATAGTCCATGGATTTAGGTACTCCACAGTCCGATGTTTGGTTGCAGGGACCCGTCACCTCTTTGAAGACGTTGAGGAATTACAACGTCAAGCATCAAAAGAGTGAAGAGATGTACCCTTAAACCAAGGTAGAATCAGTACAGAATCAGGGTGGTTGATTATTAGTTTTAAGACATTACGGTCGAGGTTAAGGACATCATAGTCAGTGGATTTTAAGGACTCCACAGTCCGGTATTTGCTCTGGATGCTTCAAACGGGTTCACTGTCGTGCTTGGCGAGGACCAGGCTCCGCTCTGGGTGTTTTCCGTGGGGTCAAAGAGTGACGTTATCCGCGTTCCACGTAACCAGGAATTTTGCACTAAATGCTTCACACGGGTTCACTGCCGTGCTTGGCGAGGACTAGGCTCCGCTCTGGATGCTTCACACGGGTTCACTGCCTTGCTCTGCGAGGACCAGGATCCGCTCTGGACGTTTTCCACAGGGTCAAAGAGTGACGTTATCCGCGTTCCACGTAACCAGGAATTTTGCACTAAATGCTTCACACGGGTTCACTGCCGTGCTCGGCGATGACTAGGCTCCACTCTGGATGCTTCACACGGGTTCACTGCCGTGCTCTGCGAGGACCAGGATCCGCTCTAGACGTTTTCCACGGGGTCAAAGAGTGACGTTATCCGCGTTCCACGTAACCAGGAATTTGCACTAGATGCTTCACACGGGTTCACTGCCGTGCTCGGCGAGAACTAGGCTCCGCTCTGGATGCTTCACATGGGTTCACTGCCGTGCTCTGCGAGGACCAGGATCCGCTCTGGACGTTTTCCACGGGGTCAAAGAGTGACGTTATCCGTGTTCCACGTAACCAGGAATTTTGCACTAGATGCTTCACACGGGTTCACTGCCGTGCTCGGCGAAGACTAGGCTCTGCTCTGGATGCTTCACACGGGTTCACGGCCGTGCTCTGCGAGGACCAGGATCCCCTCTGGACGTTTTCCACGGGGTCAAAAAGTGACGTTATCCGCGTTCCACGTAACAAGGAATTTCGCTGATTATATCCGCATTTCATGGGATGGAGGTTTGACTGTTGGTGATATGTATATCGCCGAGCCATGGAACTAGGGGTTGCCGCTGCTCCGCTTTGTTTGAAGTTGTGTCCGTCGTTACGAGACGAGTGTTGGGATGATCTCTAGGTTGCTTGCGGCCTGTTGAGATTTAGCTTCTTTCTTTGATGAAACCTGGGAGGAAGTATGATCACTTCTTTGTTTATGCCATAGGATTGTATACAGGGTGTGATGTAACATCACCTGTAGGGCATACAAATTTTTTTTTATTTCATTTCTTTTTCCGCGATGCTCCATCATTTCAGCTTTTTATATCGCGAAGGTCGCGATTACCCTATCATTTCGGCTATTTTTCGCGGTGCCCAATCATTTCGGCTATTTTTTATTTTTACTCGCTGCTTTTTATTGCGAGTTGCCCCATCATTTCGGCTATTTTGCGTGCATACATTTTTTACTTGCTGCTTTTTATTGTAAGTTGCCCCATCATTTCGGCTAATTCGTATGCACGTGTGGCCTACTGGCTTTTCGCCATAAACCTGAAATTAGACACCGATTTCGGCATCAGCACCGCTACAACTGGGATATGGCCAGGAGCGAATCATCTTCTGCCTTTGTCGATGTTGAACAAGGGTGGCTTAGCAAACAGGGTAAGGGTCCTGTTGACTAAGGCTTTTGACTTCATGAGCCGTAAGGATCTCACAAAGGTATTTCCCTCTACAAGTCGTGAGGATCTTGTAGGTGTATTCTCTCCTTAGGAATCATGAGGATTCCTAAGTGCTTTATTCCTCTGTAAGTCGTAAGGATCCTACGAGAGGGTTTTCTCTTGTAAATCGAGAGGATTTACAAGGGTTATTCACCATGCGAACATATCCCCAGTCTCGGATGGGACTTGGTTAGGGAAATGTTTATTCGCGCCCGTGGATTGTATACAAGAGCCAGTATTGGACCAACTTGTAGGGCAATATCGAAAGTTGTAGGAGTTGCTTAAGCACAGATTTAGGTCTCTGTAACTTAAGACTTTCAAGTCTTATGAGCCGTGAGGGTCCCATAAGAGAGTTCTCCTTACGAGTCGTGAGGATCTCGCAAGTGTCTTTTCTCCTTAGGAATCGTGAGGATCCCTAAGTGTGTTACTCCCTTGTGAGTCGTAAGGATCTCACGCGGGTGGTTTCTCCTTACAGGGTCATGAGGATCTCACGCAAGTGTCCTTTAACGAGGTTGCGCCCTTTCGGATTTTCACAAACGCTCGCCGGTAGCCCTGCTGTTTTTACTCACGGAGCCCTTTCGAGTTTTCATCCGTGCCCTTTTTGCTTATGGACATACCGTTTTTTTTATTCTTTTTATTTTCTCGTCAGCCTAAGGATGTTCCGGTATTAGTTTAAGGACGTTTCAGTCCGTCGTTAGTTTAAGGACGTTTCGGTCCGTCGTTAGTTTAAGGACGTTTTGGTCCGTCGTGGAGAGGGCCGGCTACTACTTATAGAGCTTGAGCTTAGGAAGATAGCGAGGGGACATAGTCGTCGTCATCTATCATTGACCTAGGCTATGACTCCTTAAGCGTAGTATTTCTTTAGGAAGCGGTCGTTTATTGGCCTGAAAGGCCTTTCACCGTGCATATCCCTGAGTAGATAGGCTCCACCCTGATAGACCTTGTCTATGATGTACGGGCCTTCATAGTTTGGCTCGAATTTTCCCCGCTTGGCACGATTGGGGATCATAGGCCTTTTGATCACTAGCACGAGTTCGCCTTGGCGGAATGCCCTCGGCCTGGTCAATCTTTCATACGAGCGCGTCATTTTCGCTTTGTAAGCTTCCAGATTTTGTTGCGCTATGAGCCGGGTTTCATCGAGGGCGTCAAGCTCCTCAAGCCGAAGGTGAGCATTTTCTTCGTCTGTCAACTCGTGGTGAACTGCCACTCGTAGAGAAGGTAGCTCTATCTCGAGGGGGAGTACCGCTTCCGTACTGAATACCAATGCATATGGCGTCGTGCTCGTGGCCGTCTTGAACGTAGTCTGATATGCCCAAAGAGCCTCTTGCAGTCATTCGTGCCAGTCCTTCTTACTTCGGGACACCGTCTTTTTTATGATCTTTGTCAAGGTCTTATTGAAGGCTTCGGCCAGACCGTTAGCTCGTGGATTATAAACTGAGGAGTATCACCAGTCTATATTATGCTGTTGCGCGAAGCGGCTGATCTTGTGGCTTCTGTAGGCTGGCCCGTTATCGGAGATGATCCGTCTCGGAGTTCCAAACCGATAAATGGCGTGTGTATTGAAAAAGTGGAGGATATTCTCCGTCTTCACTTCCCTCAACGGTACTGCTTCTGTCTATTTGGAGAAGTAATCAGTCATCGCCAGGATGAAACGATGTCCCCTAGATGATGCCGGTTCGATGGGGCCGACTATATCAGTTCCCCACATTTCGAACGACCAGCTAGCCACCGTCGGATGTAGTGGATTCGGATGCTGGTAGATGAAATCCCCATGGATTTGGCATGAGTGGCACTGCTTCGCATATTCGAGGCAGTCTTGGATCATCGTGGGCCAGTAGTAACCCATCCGTTTAATTTTTAACTTCATTTTCGGACCTGCTTGATGAGAACCACAGATTCCGTCATGAACTTCCTGAACGACTCTTTCTGCTTCGTCAGGTCCTAAACATCTCAGCCACAAAGAATCAAACGACCTCTTGTACAGAGTATTGTTGACGAAGGCGAAAGACAGAGCTCGTTTCATGAGCTGATGTCTTGAGGACGCTTCTTCGGGCATTCGGTGGGACTTAAAGTAGTCTATGAAGACCTCCCTCCAGTCCTCAGCCTTCTCACGGTCTTTTATTTGTAGGGTCGTCTGCTCAGTCACTCCCTTCTTTTCGGATGATTCCGGAGATATTTCTGCTGGGGCAAGCACCCGACAGCTTTGCACCACGATTTTAACGTCATCAAGGTTCTCGTCAGCCAGTTCTTTAGCGAGCTTAGCCAACGCGTCTGCTTTGCTGTTTTCCGCGCGTAGTATGCTTTCCAGAGTATAGAAGGGAATTTGGGTCAACAGTTGTCGCACCCTTTCACCATATTTCACTAACTCCGGCTTGCACGTTTGGTAGTCGCCGTTTACTTGACTAACGACCAGTTGAGAATCTCCGTATATGAGGAGGTTTTCAATTCCCATGTCTATGGCGATCTCGAGGCTTGCTATCAAAGCTTCGTATTCGGCTTCATTGTTCGTCCTCGGTTCTGTTAAGGAGAAAGCGAAGCGCATTATCCCCCCTTGTGGAGTTACGAAGATGAGGCCTACCCCCGATTTGATCATTGGAATACTTTGTTTGCGCTTCTTTACAGAGGAAGCTCCATCGAAATAAAGCTCCCATCGGGTATCACCACCGTCGATCGCGTCTAACGCATGTTCGTCTGGCAAATCGTAATTCATAGGAGAACCGGCAGGTACTGGATGCTCAGCAAGGAAGTCGGCGATGGCTTGGCCTTTCACTGCCTTAAGAGGCTGATAGGTTATTGAAAACTCCATCAGGAGCAGGGTCTATTTAGCAAGTCTCCCTGTCAATATGGCCTTTGACATTAGAAATTTTATGGGGTCCACCTTTGATATAAGACGGACTTCATGTGCCAACGCATAGTGCCGTAGTTTTGTTATCGCAAAGATTAACGCCAGGCAATATTTTTCGATAGGGGAGTAATTGCTTTCTGCCCCCAGAAGAACTCGGCTTAAATAGTAGAGCGCTCTCTCCTTCCCTTGGTCGTTTTCTTGCGTCCATAATGCGCCTAAGGAACCTTCAAGGGCTGTTGTATATAAGATAAGAGGCTTTCCCTTAACCGGAGCAGCCAGCACCGGCGGGTTCTGCAGGTATTGCTTGATTTCATCTAGCGCGCTTTGGCATTTTTGGTCCCAGACGAACGGAGTTCCCTTCTTCATCAGGTGGCTGTAAGGACGGCACTTGCCTGAAAGATTGGCGATAAACCGCCGGATGTACGCGAGCTTTCCTTGGAGAGACCGTAGCTGTTTGAGAGTCCTTGGGGGTGGCATCTCCATAATCGCCTTGATCTTAGATGGATCTATTTCGATACCTCGGTGTCGGATGATGAATCCCAAGAATTTACCTAAGGAGACTCCGAACGCGCATTTGAGAGGGATTCATCTTCAAATTATATTGCCGAAGGCGTTGAAATACGGTCTTCAGATGCTCTAAATGCTCTTCGTATGACATGCTCTTCACTACGAGGTCATCAATATAGCACTCGACGATTTCATGTATGAGATCATCGAAGATCTTTGTCATAGCCCTTTGATAGGTAGCACCGGCGTTCTTTAGACCGAATGGCATAACGTTGTAGCAGAATATACCCAAAAGAGCCCGGAAAGCGGTATGCTTCTGGTCGTCGGGATGCATCTTTATCTGATTGTACCCTGATGAACCGTCCATAAAGGAGAAAATCTCATGAGTGGACGTATTGTCTATCATCAGTTCGGTGACCGGTACTGGGAAATCGTCCTTCGGGCAGGCTTTATTGAGATCTCGGAAGTCCACACATATGCGCACTGTCCCGTTTTTCTTCATTACCGGGACGATGTTGGCGACCCAGTCAGGATACTGTACCTCCTGAATAAACCCAGAATCAATCAGTTTCTTAACTTCGGCGTTAATGCTCATTTCAAGCTCGAGCCGCATCCTTCTCGGCGCCTGTTTGACTGGCTTGATATCTGGGGATATTTCTAATTTATGCACAGCAATCTTTGAATCTAATCCTGGTATCTCGGAATAGTTCCATGCGAAGCAATCTCTGTGATGCATAAGCACGTCTTTTAACGCAGCCACCCTTTCTTTAGAGAGCAACTCGCTGATGAATGTCGGTCGCGGATCATCTGTCGACCCTAACTCAATCTTCTTGAGGTTATCTGCAGTAGTATGTATGCCATCTTCCAGTTCTTTCGGAGCCGGCGGAAATTCTGAGATCACCTCGTCATTGCTGTTCTCAAAGCACCCGGGAATGTCATCCATGTTCTCGGGCTCTTCTTTTAATATTGTAATCATGTGACAAGTGCGAATCCACTTCCAAGACCGATGTGGATCTGGCTCTGCTCTTGCGGCTTTGGGTTCGTGCTTTTGTGGCGGCGTTACCCTCCAACTGCTGGATAATGCAAATCTGCCTTGTTGGTACTGGTCTTCGACCCAGTTCTTGAAGGTGAAGCAGTTTTCGATAGGGTGTCCTACGGCTTGGTGATAAGAGCAATAACCCGGATGAGAAACTTTGTTAGCTTGCTCAGGGTGCTTAGACTCCGGAAGCGCAATCATTTGATGTTTTATAGCGAGCTCGAGTAACTTCTTCGTCTTGTCTCGAGGGAAGGAATACGCTCGACTCATCTTCTTCGTGAGGGACAAATCCGGACCGCGTAATGCCCGCTCTCATGACTCTCTAATCCTGCGTCGTTGTTGTCGACTCCTTTTTCAGCTTCTTGACTTACTTCTGCCTTTGCATCGGGCCTTTTGCACAACGGGTTGACAGGGAGGAGCATCTTCGTCTTTTGCAGCTTGTTGAAACAGACGTTGCGTCCTGGCCTTCTCGTAGATGGCCATCTCGCGGTTGTGATCTTCCCGAGCCGTTTGGCCCGCTTTCCTGATAAGCTTGCCCGTTCATTCTTCAAATGACGGACCCGACATTTCGTTTGCGGGGTCCAGTTTTGACGAGGGGTTAGCATTCCCCGACAGGGTGTCCTCCTCCTCATCGAAGTTATATATGGCGTAGCTGCCTTGAACTCGCTCCCGTTTCCTGGATCTCACTTATCCAAGCCCAAGCGTTTCCATTCTCCCGTTGGGCAATTTGCGCTGAGTCCCAGGGACATTCCAAATCTTGTTGTAGAACTGAGCTTGTCGAACAGTCTGTTTTAAGGGCACTCCTTGGCGCTTCAATAGCCTCCTTAGTCCATTTGTGTAATATCTGGGCAGATGGATGGGTTGGAGCCTGTCGAGTGTAGCATCCGCGCCATGCCATATCTCTTTCTCCACTCTCGTTTCTGTGGATTGGTAGAATAGGATCATCTTTTCACCCTTTCGCCTGGGAGGGACATAAAACGTCTGTAGGTCCTGCACATTGTGAGCTTGAAGTGCGTCGAGATCCTTATAGTGTTTCCGCGGCACCATGGTGATTTGCAGACTCTGCTCATCGACAGGGGATGCTTGTATTGACGGCCGACTGGAGAACACGGCGTTAACCTCATCTTCCGAGTCACTTCCGAAGATCAACATGGGGGCGGACGGTCCTGGGTTGTTGCGTCGAGACGGCCCAGCGTAAACTATCTCTTTTTCTTCTTCGGTATCGCTCCCGAAAACAGGGATGGTGGCGACGGCTTTGTTCTCCGGCTTGCGACACCTTTTTGTATCCTCGAAATCTGGCAAAAAGTACTTCGCATCTTCGTACTTGCGGACTTCGTTCACGGAAAATGGGTTCAGCTCACCTGTTACGGTATATTCAAAACCATCCTTAAAGTATTTCATACACTGATGCTGTATAGAAGGGATGATGTTGTACTCGTGTAACCAAGGGCGACCGAGCAAGGCGTTGTAGAAGGTCTTGGCGTCAATGACATGAAACTTGATGTCCGTGACGAGCAGTCCGAAGCGTAATGTTAGTATTACAGATCCAAGAGTCCGTGATGACTGGGAGTCGAAACCGGAGATGGTAATTTTGTCGCGAGCGAGGTGCTGCACGCTCATGCAGATTTCCTTTAACACCCGAACGTTAAGGAGATTGACGGAGGATCCATTATCCACCAGGATCTTGCCTATCTTGATATCATGGCAGTATCCAGAGATATATAGGGGACGGTTGTGGTCGCACGTCCCGAGGTGAAGGTCTTCGTCACCGAAAGTGATGTCGGCCGTGTGCACTTCTTCCGGTTCATCCTTCATCCTTTCCGCAGCAAGGAAGGCTTGGAATTGCTCGAGTTCTTGTAACACCTTGATTAATGAATCCCGTGCTTCTTTTGATAATAGGAGGGCATCAAGAATGCTGAGCTGAGAAGGTAACTTCCTTAGGTGCGCTAGGATGTTGTAGTCCACCTTACCCTTCCTGGGAGGGTCTTTGGCAGTCAACTCTTTTATGACTTGGTCATCTAAGGTGATATCCTCAGTGACCTTCTCCTTTCCCTTATCTTTTCTATTCGCGGGTCTGAGATTCTTTTCCGGGAGCGTGCGATTGCGCAGCTGAATGTTTTCGCAGGCCTCTGGTTCTTCCTCTTTCCCTAAAACGGATTCTTTAAAGAGAGGGCCTAGAGCCATTTCTTCATCAGAGTCGCTCCCAAAGGTGAGAACTTGTGACCCTCCGGCGTTAACCATGTAACAGTTGCCGACAGTCCTTTTGCACCCTTCGGTCATATTTTTTTGTTCCCAACGAGTCTTGCGTTTCATGCGCTTAAAATGTTGCCGGTGAGCAACATATCCTTACCACCATATCTTAAAAGCGTCGCACTCCTCCGTAGGGTGTAAAATTTTCCGATGATATGAGCAATAATTAGGGTGCCTCTCCGCCCCATCGAACGTGTTCTCTTCCGCGGGCGGTAGCTTCATCCCCATTGACATGGCTTTGGCAAACCTTTTTCTCGTCTTGAACACGTTTTTATTCTCATCGGATATCTTTTGATCTGGCGGGAGCGCTTCGACTCTTTCGTTCAGTCGCCTGCGCTTGGCTCCTTCCGATGCAGCCATCTCACGCTCCTGATCCGCTTTACTCTTCAAACGAATCTCGTCTAGAAAGGCGACGATCATTTCATCTGTTGGCCATACAAGTTTTGGCTCAGGCTGTGCCCCCAGTTTCTCAGTGCCAGGAGTTTTCCCATCTTCTGAATGGGAAATTACATGACAACTCGCCACATATTCTTCGTATTCATCCGGCGAACTCTCTCCATCGTCTTCCTCCTGAAAGACATGGTTGAGGAACTCTTGGAGTGTGACGGGAGTCTGCGCCTTTTGATTGTACTCCTCCAGTGCGTCAATCTGTTTCTGCAAATCCGTGCGCTTGTCTCCAGGCTTCACGGGCTTCTTGAATTTCTTCTTCTTTTTCTTTGAAGATTTTGACGGTTGGGTGTGAGTATTTGGACCATCACCACCGATCTTTGTAGTTGGGCGTGGCTTCAGCATCCCTTCAATGATTTGAGGTTCAAGCAGGTTCTTCCATTCGACTGCCGGACACGCATGAAGATCACTCAGCATCCTTTTGGTTTTAGCCGATAGCACGACCTCCCATGGAGCTTCTTCAACAAAGGAACAGGTTGCCCCCGGTGTATCTGCTTTCTTGGGAGTATGCGGCTGTGGCGGGTTCACCTTGCACTTTTCGGACAGCGCAAACTTTCCCTGGAGGTATTGATCTTCAATCCATCCTTTGAAGACGAAGCAATCCTCAATCGGGTGGCTTACCGTTTGATGGTAAGGGCAATAATTGCGGCTATTCACCTCAGTGGGTTGTGACGGTCGCCTTGGATTTGGCAAGTTTATAAGTCTGTTGCGTACTGCCAGCTCGAATAACCATTTCGTCTTGTCCCGCGGGAACGAGTAGGGACGCTTCATCTTCTCATTATAATACCGCCTTCTTTCTTCCAGTGGATCCGCCGGCTTTGGGGCAATGGGTTGCTGTTGAGCATTCGCAACGAAAGTTGCCTTCCCTTTACCCTTGTCGTTCCGAGGTTTCGGGGGAGACGGTCTGTGACCCATCTGGTCCATCTGGGCAAGCTTGTCGATCAAAGCCTGGAACGTGGTTGGTTTGAAAAACATCATGAACTGTGAGATAGTTGCATGAGGGTCTAGAGTCCCCACGAACATGCCTACCGCGGGCCCTTCCTCAATGCGTTGCTCGCATTTCGACCATAAATTTTGCCAGCGTATAGCATACTGGACCCAAGTTTCGCCTGGTTTCACCCTGGCATTAATTAATGCTGTTATCGGAGTGCGTTCACTAGCGCTTGCAAATCGCTGGGTGAATAGCAGTTCCATTTTGGCGAACGTCTTGATAGAATCGTTCGGGAGTTCCGAATACCATTCGAACGCTGTTTCTGATAAGCTGCCCACGAACTGGCGAAGCAACAGTTTATCATCACCGCCGGTGTTACCGCAAAGGGCCCTGAACTGGACAACATGTTGGTGGGGATTGTCAGTCCCCTTATACACATGGAATTTCGGTATTGTATAACCCGGCGGATATTTGATCTGGTCGTACTAGCTTAGATACGGTCGCCCCGTTTTTACGACCTGACCAGCTGCCTCAGTCGCATGATGAACCCAGATTTGCTGGGCTATATAGTCGTCCAAGTCAGCCTTAGAGATTGTCTCCTCCTTGGCCGTTGAGAGAGCCGGTGGAGGATTCGACGTTTCTCCCCTATCGTCTTCGAGTATGGTCGGGGGATCTTCAGCGGGAGGATCTTGTTGGATCATCATCCCAACCATGTCTTGAAATAGGTGGGCTATTTGCTTTATATTGGCCGCTTGTTCCGCAGCCTCTTTATCCTTCTTTTCTAACATCCTCCGGAGGAACTCGGCGTCGGTTTCCTGTTCTTGTTGCTGATCTGAGGACGTTTCAGGGGTTTCTTTTAGCCCAGTGAGTGCGGCCATAGCGTTCATCATCTCTTGGAGCTTTTGCTGTTGCTCCTGAGCTTTGGTCACTGACCGCCTGTGCGGTCTATGACCTGTTGATATGCGGCTGTCTTCTTTTCCTGACGCCGTGTATACAGTGTGGACCATCCTGCCCCCAGCCTTAGGGCGTCTGGGCTCAGCACCTTTAGCTCTCATTGCAGTCCCGGGGATCTTCTCTGGCCTCTTCTTCTTATGAGTAATGGAAGTTGAGGGGGCCGTTGAAGTGGGCACCCAGACAATCTTCCGTGGCTTAGCCTGGTGACTGACTTCCTGCTAGATTTTCAGCTTCTTGTGCTGGCGGGAGAAATTTGGATCGATCACCGAGTCTCGGGTCTGCCACCAAACTTTATAGATTCGGGAGGACAGCCGTTGAGGAGATCGGGGCTGCTCTGGCTTTATTTCCACAGCATTTTTTAGTGGAGGGGGAGACCTCTTTAGCACCGCGGTAGGCGAATTCCTGCGCACCTTATTTAACATCTCAAAGCTGTTCCCAGTTGGAACAGTAGCATTAACTTCTGCCGTCGGGGTTGGAGGAGTTAGCCCAGAGGGGGAGTTGCCTCCGGCCTTCCTCACTCGGCGCCAGTAACGACGTCGAGCGTGTCATGCTGATGGAATCGGCTAGGTGATGGCGATAGCCTCATCTTGCCCCCTGTGTAGGTGGGGGGTCGCTGCTGGTGTCAGCCTGTTAAAGACTGATGTCCTTTGGGTAGCAGGGGCGGGAGCTGGAACAGTCAATCTCGTAAAGATCGACTTTTTGGCAGGAGAAGTCGCCATGACGACTTCAGGAGCAGGACTGGTTATTTTCTCAGGAGCAGCCTTCTCTGGGATTGCAGGCCCCGTTGCGGTTTTACAGGAGCCCTGGCCTAGTCTGGAGAAAACCGAAGCGCTGGTGTTGGGCGACCCGTTGAGAGGGGCCGCGGTAGGGGTAAGCCGGTCAAAGACCGACTTCTTGGGAGCTTCCGTTATCAGCACAGGAGCGGTGAAGCTTGTTGGCGGGAGCATGGTCCTAAAAAACAACCCTATGGTGGCTCGGGTGACCTGTTCCACGGGCATTGTGAATAGCGAAGCTGCTTGGGGCTCGTAGGCTATACCTCCTGGCGAGGCGGAGCACCGGTTGCAGTTGCAGTTGGAGCATTTCACACAAGTGGAAGCCATTGATTCTTTGCTTTCTGCAATAAGCAAAACGTCAAATCTTAGTACCTTGTAACCCAAGGGCAACCATTAGCGAACCGTGTTTGGTTCGCGAACACGACACACAAAGTGTGGAGTGGAAAGAGGAAAAGGTCCCACCAGGCGTGCCAGAATCTGTTCCCTTCCGAAAGACGCGGCGGAGACGCGGTGAACGTCTTGCCTGAAATTCGGGGCAGATGCTAATCGGTGCTATCCGTCTACCTCTCCGAAGATACCAAGTTGATTTATGGCACCATGTATCGAAGGTTTAAACGGATGCGTCCGATATAGCAGACTTCGTCAGATTCCCCCCCCCCTCCGCTTGAGGGGTTTTTGATTATGGGGACGCTCTTCCCTGCAGGCGCAAGCCCCTGCAGTTAATTACGCTACCGCATTGCGGTAACAACTTTCTCCTTCTCCAGATGGTCACTTCGTGTCGTGTGTGTTTGATTTGTGTTTGGTTGCCCGTGGATTGTATACGGAGACTGAGTTATGTCGTCGCCCGTAGGGCGTGAACTAGTCCAAATCCGTACTATCTTAGATTTGGGTTTGGGGGTTTGGGTTTAAGGATACGTTAGCCTCGTTTGAGACTAAGATCGACTTAAACGTTTGTTAAGGATACGTTAGTCTAGTTTTAAACTAAGATCAACTTAACGGGATCGTTTAGATCCAACAAGAGAGCAATTAGGGGAGCCCTGTTGTTTAGTTTAGTGACATTGCGGTCAATAAGTAGTTTAAGGACATTGCGGTCCATAGATAGTTTAAGGACATTACGGTCCAATGTTAGTTTTAAGACGTTGCGGTCAAGATTAAGGACGTCATAGTCCGTGGATTTAAGGACTCCACAGTCCGAAGTTAGTTTTAAGACATCTCGGTCAAGGTTAAGGACGTCATAGTCCGTTGTTAGTTTTAAGACATTCCGGTCAAGGTTAAGGACGTCATAGTCCATGGGTTTAAGGACCCCACAGTCCGTTGTTAGTTTTAAGACATCTCGGTCAAGGTTAAGGACGTCATAGTCCATGGGTTTAAGGACCCCACAGTCCGTTGTTAGTTTTAAGACATCTCGGTCAAGGTTAAGGACGTCATAGTCCATGCGTTTAAGGACCCCATAGTCCGTATCAATGTATGGTCATCGGGACCCGTCACCTCTTTGAAGACGTTGAGGAATTACAACGCCAAATATCAAAGGAGTGAAGAGATGTACCCTTAGACCAAGATGGATTAAACAGTCTTTGGCCCAGTTTGGGACCAGCACCAATTAATTATGTTATGAGCCCATCAGCCCAGTTAAGTTTGAATTGAGGACTTATGGCCATCTTGGGCTAAGTCCAATCATGTTTGGAATTTCGGCTTTCTGTTGGTCCATTGAAGGAGAGGCTTTGCCTCTAGCCACTTAACCAGCAGTGTTGAACACTAGGAACAAGTTAGTGTTTAACACTAAAAGATAGTTGGTGTTAAACACTAGCAGCAGGGAGTTCAAATTAGTGTTAAACACTAAAACAAATCAGTGTTAAACACTGGCAACAGAGATCTCAAATTAGTGTTAAACACTAAGATAATCAGTGTTAAACACTGGTGACAGAGATTTTAATTTAGTGTTGAACACTAAGAAAATTAATGTTAAACTCTGTTAACAGAGATTTAATTTAGTGTTAAACACTAAGAAATTCAGTGTTAAACACTGCAAGAAAGCTTTTCGATTAGTGTTGAACACTAAGGCAAAACAGTGTTAAACGGTGGATTCAGAGGTTCTAATTTAGTGTTAAACACTAAAATAAGAGGGGTCACGTGGTAGCACGTGAGGGCGCCCTCCCCTTTTTTGTTCTGCTGAGAGTATTTGAATACTTCGAAGCATCACGTGATGGGCATTTAAGTGTTTGTGTGTTAAAGATTCGGCCAAGGGGTCACGTGGTAGCACGTGAGGGCACCCTAGAGCTCTTTATTTTGTTCTGCAGATAAGTGTTTAACACTTTTAATTCTAAAAGCCATCACGTGTAGGCACGTGATGGGGGCTCATGCTTTGATCTGTTAAAATGTTCATTGGGGGCCACGTGGTGACACGTGAGGGCGTCTCAGAGCTTCTTTTTTGTGGATCTTCACAGATCCTCTACTAAAGAGAGAACTAAGTTCTTCTTTTCAATATAAGAGTTAAACTCTTTTGAGAATTAAATTCTCTTTTTAGAAGCCTTCCCTTTCTTACCTAAGGTTTTCTTCTGCAGCAGATCAAATTCTTCCAAAGTCTCAAGGCTCTATTTCTTTTTCTCTCTATCCCTCTGTATATGTCTCTCTGTGTATCTCTTGGCTCCTATTTATAGGAGAAGGAGCAAAATCAATTAGTTTTGGTGAATCTTTCATTGAGAGATTTGATTTGTATTCATTCGAGATTTGATTTACATTCATCATTCATTTGGACCTTTGGATTATTAGGTGAATTTTATTCACCATTGGATTTTAAATCCAAAGATATCCCTTTGTTATTTCGGTTAGATTTTAAGGGGAAATCTTTCCAAGTTCAAGATTTTTCCATAAATAGATGATATTTAATCACCTTTAAACCTTTAGTCCAATCGGTTCCAAATAATCATTTTCCTTTGGAAAGATTTGAATGATCTCTTCAGAATTTGATTCTGTTAAATAAATAGGCTTTGAAAGCCGGTCACGTGTGGCCACGTGACCCCTGGTCACGTGTAAGCACGTGACCCCTGGAACTAGCTTTTCTTCTCCTTTTTGCGCTCTGTTTTCTGGCCGCTGCTCAATCGTCACGTGCCAACACGTAACCCCTGGTCACGTGTGAGCACGTGACCTTTTCTGAAGCCTTTTCCTTGATTTAGTCAGGGAACCGATGTGCTTTTTCTGCTGTTTTAAACGTCACGTGCCGACACGTGACTGCTGGTCACGTGCTAGCACGTGATGCCTCCTCTGTAAACTTTCCTGATTTTAAATCAGGAAACAATCCTGTAAGTCTCAACGAATCCTGAATGATCCAAAACAGCGAATCATAAGTGCCAAACACCGACACTTATGATCCAAAACATATTTATACGTCCTTCGAATCTTAAGTGCCAAACACCGACACTCTCGATCCCGTATCGGTATTATACGTCCTTCGAATCTTAAGCGCCAAACACCGACACTCTCGATCCCTTATCGGTATTATACGTCCTTCGAATCTTAAGCGCCAAACACCGACACTCTCGATTCCGTATCGGTATTATACGTCTTTCGAATCTTAAATGCCAAATACCGACACTCCCGATCCCGTATCGGTATTAAAACAAATCTCAGAATGGATGCATCCAAATATCAAGTAAAGAATAAGAATACTTGCATAACTTCATGAAACCACCACAGTCCTCAAATTCAGAAAACATCAAGTAATGAATAAGTATAAATGCATGAATCAATACACATATATTAGCGTCCCATTCCACTAATATATGTATATAGGCATATATAACAGCATCCCATTCCACTGTTATATATACTTAGGAGTAAAAATATCAGAGAACGTCATATGAAATCCATTAATGTAATATATACAACATGAAACAGTAATATGAGCATATAAAGGAAAGACCGCTTATTTAACTGCAACAAGTTAATATATATATCATGTGGTTCCTAATTTCTCCAAGTCTATATAACATCAATAAAGGTAAACATGTAGCTATAACCAGATATGTGTGTAAACATGAAGGTATAGCAAGGTATATGTATCTACCTATACATAATGATGTAATATACCCTCCAGATATAAGTGAAATATATATGCAAGGTATACATGTAGCTATGTCATTATGTGTGTATGTACCTATCGCTAATGGTACAATACCCTATAGGTATACAGGTAACTAGCATGTAAGCATGTCAAGACATATGTGTAAATATGTAGGTATACAGGTATGTTATATGTCATATGCATAAAGAAATATGAATCAATGTCTCAATGTCCCTAACCAAACAATATCATATAGGTATGTGTGTTGTGCGTAGCATGGCAATTATTGACGGTGTGTGTGGCATACAATCAGTGCTCGTGCAACATGAGCCGTCAATAATAGTGCAGTGTCCTAAAGGTACAAGTCCAAGCACAACAAATATCTAAGCAATAAGGTGTATGTGCAACTCTATATATGAAAAAGAATATGCGACAATTCATAACATCTCTAGCCCAGATGCATAACACCATGCGGGCGATTCCCCTGTAGATATTAAATCTACTCACCATCCATCCTGGCTAAGTAAGCCAACCACTCGCTTCCCCTGTTCGCAGCGCCCGAAGTGCCCGCCTGCGATCCTGAACACATATAACAATGAGGCAAGTGTATATAAGCAATCGACCAAAATACGTACAACTACATTTAACTTGTAGGGTTCCTAGGCACACTCATGAGGTTCTAGAAGGCATCAACCATGCCCGTTTCAAAATTTTGATGTGCCGAACAACCCTATGCAAGATCGTTAACTAGAGGTTAAGGCGAAACTAGAAGCTAGTAAACTACTTTACTACTAAGTGAAAGGAATTACAACCTTTGTAGATCCGGTCCTTCACTTCTAAAGCTCCGTGTTGACGTCCCTTCGCTGCGATCATCGGGATCCCGGACACTAGCGTTGGTTTCTTCGGAGAAATGAGCGGGCTAGGTCGTTGACTTCGAGGCCGAAGATGATCTACGTCGGGAAGACTCAAACTCAAGCTATTCCTTCACTTGGTCAAGAACTTTGTGAAGAGAACACCCTATACAACATAGCAAGTGGTAAAGGATGAAGAAATAGGAAGTGGGTTCACTTTGGATTTGGATTTCTCACTCTTTTTCTTCACTTGAAAATTTTTAAGAAAGCTTTCTTCACTTCAAGAAGAAGATGAAGAAGAAAAGAATATAGAATAATAAAATAACAAAAATGAATAATCAAGTGAAGTCTATAATGTTGTAACCATGGGTGAGTAAACCATTGTAGAGACTAAACTTGAGTTTAGGTTGATGGTTAGGTCAAAGAACAAAACAAAATGGTTAGATTTTTTCAAAGATGCTAAAAAGCTTCATGAAGCTTCAAGCATAAAACAAAGAAAGCCACCATTTTATTTTTGCCAAAATAAATAAAACAAATAAAACCCTAACCATTAACCTAAACATGGTGTAAGTCATACACACACCCAAATTTGCATGTATCATCAATCATGATACAAACTAGTGCACAAACATATATCATATATACAACTTGTGCACATCAAGTGAGAAAATCAATCTTAAGTGAACAAATACTAGTTAATGCAAAGTAATATATCAAATATATAATTATACATAAAATCATTAAATCAATACTTGATTTAATGATCCGGTCATATCGCATATAACCGACTAATATGTAGTGTATCAATATATCGAATCAACACTTGATTCGGTAACCCAGCTATATCACATATAACCGTCTGATAATACAAATCGTGAGAATAGAATACAGTATCACATACTGGTATTATTCTCGGTCCCGCACATATCTCATATGCGCTTCTATTTCGTTTCGCTTGAGCCAGGAAACCCCTGTGTAGGACTCTAAAGACTCGTCAATACGCCGGCAGTAGGTGATGATCATATCAAACACCCACAAGCCGCAAGCGGTCTACTAAACGTAACGGCCACCCGGGTATTGAGCGATCAGAAGATCAACGAGCAAGCCTGCTCACACTCCTGTGAATCCAACCAGTAACACTTACCGCACAGTCCGGTCTGTTCGTCTGATACGTCGCATATCTCGCCTAGGGGCGGTAAACGTCAAACCCCAGTAGCTTGATAAGTCATGCCGATGTAAGATCCATAACAAGCATGAAACTACCGATAACACTTACCAGTAACTCAGTGCAACCCTGGCCAGGGATTTCCAGTTATAGCCATTCGAGCATAGCGCAACATCAACCCCCAATACCGGGAGAGACGAATCCCCTCCTATCGCTCATTGCCTCCATGTGAATCGGGACTGTACCCAAAAATCACCTGTTTGCACGACTCAGTAAAGCCGTGGTAGGGTGTAAATCAAAGCACAGTGGGAGACACACAAGACTCTATGACGATCTCGGGTCAACAGACTAAGCTGTACCAGTGTCACCAGAGAACTGCCATCTGACGTGAGGTACAATACCATCTAGGAGTTCTCGGCGAGTCCGTTCAGTGTACCCAGTCACCACTGAGCACCCGCATACCATCTCTGATGTCAAACACCAATGGATATATGATCATCCATCGCCCATCACATGGATCGAGAAGATATACGCTAGTCTACTTTGGAATATCGATGCCCCGTCTCAATATTCCCACGACTAGAAACATTGAAGGATGTACTCATTGACTACCCAGGCCCCACTAGTATGATCTACATCATAATCCTGGAAGTCGAGCACGCATCCTAAGGGCTTTATCAACATGTAATAGAGAGACTGCAAGTATACATGTTTAAGATAAAGAGCAACCAAATAGCGTACTATCATGTCGAGCAAGAAAGTCCTACCTATATATGTCCCAGCATACACTACAATATACATCCCATATACAGTAATGGCCTTTAGGGCATACATATAACTAACATAACTGACACACCAACTCCAAACATACTCCCAAGTGTTCGTTTTAGTGGCTAACGCGCGTAGCGACATTACGAAACGAACTCAAGAGAAAAAGCTACACAAAGACACGAACGATATCGGCATGACCCTATCTAGGAACGCAAAGCGACACAACTACCAAGCCTAGACCCTGATCGTACCGATCGCGCATTCAAAACACAATAATAAACGTGGAATCAATATAATTAACGTCGCAACGTCAAAAGAAACCCACGTCTAAAATATCCGTAAATCTAGTAAGCAGCATTTATCATTTTAGCACAAAACTACAAGTTTTACCAAAACTAGAATTTACAAACATCTTCAATTAGCAAGGTTAAATCACTTATACCTTTACTAAAATTTTAGATTTCACTAATTAGAATTAGCATAAGTTTAGTTTGTTAATTAGCTTAATTAGCCGATTAGGAAAATATTATTTAACAAATTAGCATCTTGATTTAATTTTCTTCAAGCTTAACATATTAACTAACCATTTCACTAATCAAAACCCTAATTTGATTAACAAAATGATATCTTGAATTTCTAAATATTAATTTAAAATATTAATTTAAAATTTTAATTTAAACATCTAATTAAGCTAATTAAAGGTATTAAGCAACAAAAAGATATTAGGGTTAAGATTTTATACCTTCCAAGAACACAACTTGAAACAAGAACAATCCACACTTTTGCCTCCAAAATCCTCACTAGAATGAATATCTAAGCAAGATTTGAGTTAAGGAAATGAAGGGAAATGATTATATTTGATTTTCTATGAATTTATTTGGATTTAGGGCAGCAAGGGGAAGGGAAGGGCCGGCCAAAGGAAGAATGGGAGGGATTTTGGTGAAGTGTGTGGAATTTTCTAGCTAAAAACACTAATTAATGCTAATAAATGCAAATGCCACATTTTCTTTTCTTTTCTTTTCTATAAAAATTCAATAAAACCACAAAATATCTAGATATTTGGAATGAATGGTTTAACAAAATATCTAGTGATTATATTAGCATAAAACCACATTAGTAGTAATTAACCCAAACCAAAATGTAATTACCACAAATAAAGTGCACAAATAAAGTATTAAAATAATATTTTATTAGGGAAAAATTCTATGTGAACCAAAACTTCCCATAGACCCCCAAAGCTCGCGCACTAGATTTATTTTAGCTAAACTAGGTGCCAGCAAGTTTCTACGGAAGTTTGATCACAATCGGGTTAAAAGGGAAAACACCGACTATTTTACCCTGAAACGAAAAAATTCGCAAAACGATTTCTAAAACGTTACAGATAAGAAGTTACCCGGTTGTCTCGTGATGAGGGGTTTGGATACACGGCGTTATTGGGCAGGAAGCTACCCGCAGTGAATGGCCCGGGCAGGAAGCTACCCGACGGCCTCGTGATAAGAGTTTTGGATCCACGGCGTTGTTGGGGTAGGAAGCTACCCGATGTAGATGAGTCGAACATGAAGCTACCCAGCTGTCTCATGATGAGGGCTTTGGATTCAAGGCATTGTTGGACAGGAAGTTGCTCACTGTGGATAGGCCGAGCAGGAAGCTACCCGGCCGCTAACTAATGAGGGTTTTGGATCAACGTATTCGTTGAGCAGGAAACCACCCGCTATGGATGGGCCGAGCAGGAAGCTCCTCTTCGTCCCCGTGACGAGGGCTTTGGATTCATGTCTTCGTTGGACAGGAAGCTATCCAGTGTGGATAGAGCGAGCAGGAAGCTGCCCGGCGGCCTCGTGATGAGGGTTTTGGATCCACGACTTCGTTTGGCAGGAAGCTACCCACTGTGGATGGGCCGAGCAGGATGCTACCCGGCGGCCTCGTGATGAGGGTTTTAGATTCACGGATCTGTTGAGCAGGAAGCAACCCACGGTGGATGGGCCGAGCAGGAAGCTACTCAGCCGCCTCATGATGAGAGCTTTGGATCCACGTCTTCGTTAGGCAGTAAGCTACCCACCGTGGATGGGTCAAAGAGAAAGCTATCTGGTCGCCTCATGATGATGGCTTTGGTCGGCTACCTTTAAGCTCATCCGAGCTTCATTTACTTAAGTGAAGGGTTGATCTTTGCTTTAACGGGTAGGAGGCTACCCGCCGGCCAGTTTAGACTCTCCTGCATTGAATGACCGATTTTGGTGGGAGTCCTTGTTGCTCGGACTCGGTCAGTCGGTGACGATCATGATCTGCTTGACGTTTTTCTCGCAGGTATTTTGTCAAGTGACCGGAGCGGATTAGCTCCTTGATATAATCGCGCGGCAGTTTACAATTCTCGGTCGAGTGTCCTTGTGTCTGATGATAGGCACAATACGGGCCGCGGAGTCGCTTGTCCGGATTTCGTGTCATCGGTGGTAGTTTGAAGAATCTTTTGTTTTTCGTCTCCTCTAGCAGCTCGATCTGTGAGACATTGAGAGGCGTGTACTCATGAAACCTCGGAGTGTAAGATTTCGACGGATCGGCCTTCTTCTTGTCTTGTTCCCGGTCCCTTTTCTCTTAGCTTGTCCGGTCTCCCCGGAAAAGACGAGCGTTAATCTTTTATTCAAGCTGGATTTCCCGTTCGGTCCAGACATTTATCTCGGCCAAGGTTTTAGGTTGCGCTAATGCAAAAGAGCGGAGCCACTCTTTGTACCTAAGACCAGATCTCATGGTGGTTATGACACGTCATCCACTACGTGTCGTGATCTGGGGAAATCCTATTTACGAGCATCATCACCAAGTGTGTTAATTTCTGATGGCTTTGGCAGATGCGAATAGAAAATTCGATAGTCGATGGAAATAAAAATTAATATCCTTATTTGATAAAATTTTAATACATATACCTAGAAATAATTCTTCATATCGATTACAATATATTAATTGAATTTAGAAGTCTTATAGCAAAATTTGAGACAACCAATCAAAGAATTTGAAGTTTGTACATACAACAAACGATAAAGTAACAGGTTGATGAATACACAAACATATTTTATTTTATTTTGTCGCAACAAACAAAACCAAAGCACCCAATAACTTATGGATTTTGAGGACCAAGTGGGCTGCTAGCACAGCGAGAAACAAAAGAAGAAAAAACTAAATTAAAAAGCAAAGCAAAAGACAGAAGACAGTACGTGAATAGTGAGCAGAGAGGAGAGATGTGCATGGGAGGGGGTGGGGGACATTAAAAGAATGCATCCATGGGAGCAGCAGTTACATGTGAGTGTAGAAACGAAATTATAAATAAATTAGCCCATGCATGCAGTTGGTTAATTACGTAGGGGCCGGGGAGTGCAGAGAGGGGCCGGGTAGCAGCTGCGGTAAATGGGCAATGGACTTGAGCGTTGAACGGCGGAGTCGGCATTGCTCTTGAATTCTTCCCAAGCAGGCTGATAGTTAGCGTAGATGTGGTATAGTGGCCGTTGAAGGTAGCTAGCAGTCCTGATGCCCCGGCTGGCTACGTGGCCGTAGACCGTATTGCGTACAAGGGAAGCAAGCGTATGCGACAGAGACGTGGAGGAGAGCAAATTACGCAGTTGAGTCATCGAATGAGGGTGGAAGCAGGGTGCCAAAGGCGTAGAAATGTGAGTCCAGATGGATCGAAAGGGCTGCCGGACTATTGAAGAAGATACATATGTGGAATTAATTGTTTCAGCAACGTAGTCGAAGTGCGTATGGAGTCCTCGGCTATGTAAAGCGGTTTTCGTAGGAAGTAATTGCCAAATGAAGAAGTGGACGTAGGCCGGGGTGTGCCGGCCAAGAATTGTGATGGATACTGATGGAGTTTAGGATGTCCTTCAGATGTTGTCCTCCGTCGATCCTTCGTGAGCGTTGGTGAACGGCTGAGATTGGTGTTGAGGGTTGCCTCCTTGAGCGTGTAGATCTCAGTGGGCTTGTTATGAGGGAAAGCCGATCTATCTGCAAAAGAAGTCCCGGAGTGATTGTACCACCGTGGACCCTCCAACGATCAAGTTAGCCAAGGAATTTGGGCAGAGTAGCGGTTTATTAGAATAAAATTGCGTTACCTGAGTCGTCTGAGAGAGGGGTTTTTATAGTGGTCGCTTAGAGCGAGCTGGCACGAGATCTTCGCCGTTGGTTACACACCTGACGTTACGCCTGCGTGAATGGTGGGATCCCCCCATTAATAACGAGATACGCTCGTTAATGGGGGGATACGACGGCATAGAACACGAGATGTTGGGTGGCGGATATCTCGCTTCTGGTGAGATACGCGGAGCCGTGACGGAGGCGCTTGGGCTCTACGTCCTTGGTTGCTCGGTAGAACCGAGAAGGCTTAGCTCGGCGGGAGGCTCGGAGGCGAACGGGAGACCGAGAAAGCTCGGTTCTGAGATAGCTCGAAGGCGAGCAGGGAGGGCTGAGGAAGCTCAGCGTGTAGGAGGGTTCGGAGGCGAGCCGATGGTTATTTGTAAGGTGAGCATATAAGTGTTCAGGGATCCAATGAAGGTCGGGTCATGCCTCAGGACGATAGCCCGGGGAAGGCCTTTATTGTATCATTTTTGCTCTTGTCCCGTGAGCCCCGGGATACGTCATCTACCACGTGTCATGATCTGGAGAGTTCCTACTTATGAGTATCAACATTAGCCCCTACTCTCGTCCCGACCTATTTATGGGTCGGGTCGAGAGTGGTCTGGATCGGTTTTCCGGGCTCAGCCTGTTGTCAATAATTTGTCAGCGTGGATTTCCGGGACGACTCGGCGTAGGGCAGTTGCATCGTTTAAATCTTTGAGCCCGCGTGTCGTATCCCGGGTGCTTAGATCTCTGCGCGTATCTTGGATGACGTCGGTGGATCAGGGGAAAGGATCGTGCATTTAAAGAGGAGTGCCGATTCGCTTGCACGTCTATGGAGGCATAGGCCACGCGTCCGATACGGATTGGCGGACGTGACAGGCTGTTGCTGTTGCCTACGTCCGAAGGGACGTCTCCAATGGTCGTTCGACATGTGGGGCTTCAACGGCTGGCAGATGCGAAGCTTCGTTTTGGCGGGAAACAATCTGAGCCGTCGGATTCTTCCCCCAAGCAGTATAAATAGGAGTGGGATCCTCCTAGGGTTCATACTTTCGCCACTATTTTCCTTTGCTGTGAGAGATTGCTCGGCGCTCCATCCTTTAGATCGGATCCTTCGCGCTCTTTTCTCGGAGAACTCCTTCTTTTGAATCGGGTTAGATGTCTTATTCAGAGTCTGTTGAAATAGTTAGGGTAGAGTCTAGGGAGTCCTCCACCTCTTCCCGAAAGGGTTCCCATGTTGCTTCCTCATCGTCGGGCCCACCCCGTAAAGTCAGGGCTAGCCGCCCGGCTGCGACGAGGGTCCCTAAGGTGTACATCGTGAACGCCCGTGATGCGCCTTCTGTCTTGAGGGATCTGAACGAGCTTGTAGAGATTCAGTCTCATTTCCATATCCCCTCTAATTATTCGCTCCATTTGGCAAAGGGGGGCGAACGGACGGACCAGGTGTAGGGGAAGGAGATTGCCCTGTATTTGGAGACATTTCGTGCGGGAATACGTCTGCCCTTTCCAACTGAGGTATGCAGGATACTTCGTTGTTTTCAACTCTCGTCGGGCCAGTTTGCACCGAACTCGTGGAGAATCCTCCTCGGGTTTCTAGTCCGGCTAAAACTTGAGGAGATCCCCTTTAGTTTGACCCTTCTTACTTCCTTTCTCTGCTATAAAAATCACCCCGGCACCAGCAACGATGAGCTGAGCTGGGTGTATTTTTCCTTTAAAAACGCAAGGGTGGGGTGGCCGGGTCGGGTGGGGTGGTCGTTCCTTATTCCATCCATGACTGGAATGAGAAGTTTGTAATCGTCGGGCCACCCAAGAGTGAGGACTGGCATGTGCCTGTACAGCGGCACAGGGCCGACTGCCCATAGGCGAAGCAGCCGTTCTCTCCCGAGACGAGGACGGTTTCCATGTGGGAGCCGATCCAGCGGGCCGACGTCTTGCTTTCTGAGCAGGTCCTAAGCTGCGTTGGGCTCAGCCCCGTGCATTTTGTGGGTAAGTTAGGAGATTGGACGACCTATTTAGACTTGAGTAATTTATTTTTTGCTCTTCTTGCATCACTAACTTCTCTGTGCTTTCTCCCTTTGCAGGACACATGGACCGGTCCAAGATTCTAGCTGCCATATCCACCATGGCCCGGAAGAAGGCCGAGGGCATGGTCTTGTTCCGAGCCGGCCCGAGCTTGCCCCTGAGACTGTCCCCACCGGTGAAGTCCTCCACAGCGTCCCGGGCCCCCGATGACCGTCGCAGGGGCAGCCAATAGCATATACGAGACACGGAACCCCGGACAAGGGAGGAGGAGGAGGTGACCGAGGTTCCCCTCAATTGGAAAAGGACGGTCTCCCACACGCCGTCGACTGATATCCCTGAGGGGATTCCGGTGCAGGAGGGGGACGTCTGCTTCGTGGTCCCTTCGGGGCTTTCCGTCGCCGACAACTTGCTCACGGACATGGAGCAGTCGGCCTGGGGAAAGATTCCATGGGGGACCCTAAAGGCCCAAGTGGCCGCCATCGCTCAGGAGGCCGTTCAAGTCGGTACTCGTTTAATTGTTGTCTTAATTGCCCTTTCTTAACCCGGACACCTCTAAATCTATCTATTGCTTTTCTTAGGTCCTCCAACACTGCACCCTCATCGTTAACATGCAAGCCGAGGAGATTGCCTCCGCCATGCGGAAGGTGGGGGAGTCGTCTTTGGAGGCGGAGGATCTGCTCCTTCAGCTGCTGCAGAAGAAATGGAAGACGGCCGCCCTTGAGACCCGGGGCGCGAGTCCCACCGAGCCATAGAGGGCCAGTTGGAGGAGTTGGGTAAGCGCCACGTCTTAATGAAGAAGGCGAGGGATGCCAGCAAGAGGGAGACCGAGGCTGCGCTTGAGGCGTCGAAGATCGCCGAGCTCCGGGCCCACTAGTCGGTGGACGCATACAAGGCGTCAGACTAGTTCTACACCAACCTCGGCGAAGCCTCCGCTACCATTTGGCATGTAGCCCTTGATGCTGTCAAGGAGTTGATGCCGGAGTTTACCGACGGTGAGCTCCGTGCTCGGGTCCCTCTCTCGGTGGAAGCGTCGTAGGCGGCTGGCGTCGGAGGCGAGGCGGTAGCTGAAGCAGAAATCCCGACCCCCGAGGGCGGTGCCGAACAAGGCGAGGTCCCAGCGGAGCCTGCTGCCTGTGCTCCTCTTTTTTTCTTCTTCTTATTTTGTAAGCCTCCGAGCAATTTTTTTAAGGCTGAGGAACCCCGAATACCTTGTAAAGGCTTTTTAGAACATAAATAAAACTGAGTTTATCTTTCTCTGCGTGGCAATGTTTTTCTTGTGTGAGTACTTGAGTTTGTCGGTCTCTTCCTCGGTGCAAATGTTAGGTCGTAGGTCAATGACCGATCTTTTAGATGACGATCGCACGCCGAGTGTAAGCCAATTAGTGGTCAAGTACAGGAAGGCCGGTGTCCTCCCACCCCTAAAGTCGAAGTGACGATCGCTCACTTAGGATACACCGGGAGACTCCTCTGAGTAGGAAGGAGTGTAAGACATTCATCAGAGTTGGTTCTTAGCGTTAGGTGAACAACAGCCAAGTCAGAGTTAGTCGGCGTCGGCGGGTTCCCCTTTGCGCGGTTCCCAAACCTCCGTCTTAGGATAGTAAGAATTCACAACTCGGAGGTTAGCCGAGTAGGGATCTGCGCGGTTGCCTCTTGGTAGGGCGTTGATCCTTGGCGTCGGTAGGTAGGAGTGTACTCACCAAGGGTCGATCGAGCAGGGAGGCTGCTCGGTGGCCTCTTGATGAGGGCTTCGATCCTTAGCATCAGCGGGTAGGAATCTGACCGCTAAGGATTGACCGAGTAGGGAAGCTACTCGGTGGTCTCGTGAGGAGGGTTTCGATCCTTAGCGTAGGTGGGCACGATGTGCCCGCTAAGGATTGACCGAGCAGGGAAGCTGCTCGGTGGCCTCGTGAGGAGGGCTTCGATCCTTAGCGTAGGTGGGCATGATGTGCCCGCTAAGGATTGATCGAGCACGGGAGCTGCTCGGTGGTCTCGTGAGGAGGGCTTCGATCCTTAGCGTAGATGGGCAGGATGTGCCCGCTAAGAATTGACCGAGCAGGGAAGCTACTAGGTGGCCTCGTGAGAAAGGCTTCGATCCTTAGCGTAGGTGGGCACAATGTGCCCCCTAAGGATTGACCGAGCAGGGAAGCTGCTCAATGGCCTCATGAGGAGGGCTTCGAGCCTTAGCGTAGCGCTAAGGATTGACCGAGTAGGGAAGCTGCTCGGTGGCCTCGTGAGGAGGGCTTCGATCCTTAGCGTAGGTGGGCATGATGTGCCCGCTAAGGATTGATCGAGCTGGGGAGCTGCTCGGTGGTCTCGTGAGGAGGACTTCGATCCTTAGCGTAGATGGGCAGGATGTGCCCGCTAAGAATTGACCGAGCAAGGAAGCTGCTAGGTGGCCTCATGAGGAAGGCTTCGATCCTTAGCGTAGGTGGGCACAATGTGCCCCCTAAGGATTGACCGAGCAGGGAAGCTGCTCAATGGCCTCGTGAGGAGGGCTTCAATCCTTAGCGAAGGTGGGCACGATGTGCCCGCCTATGATTGACCGAGCAGGGAAGATGCTCGGTGGTCTCGTGAGGAGGGCTTCGATCCTTAGCGTAAGTGGGCACGATATGCCTGCTAAGGATTGACCGAGCAGGGAAGATGCTCGACGGCCTTGTGAGGAGGTCTTGGATCCTTCACATAGGTGGGCACGATGTGCCTGCTAAGGATTGACCGAGCAGGGAAGCTGCTCGGTGGCCTCGTGATGAGGGCTTCGATCCTTAGCGTAGATGGGCAGGATATGCCCGCTAAGGATTGACCGAGCAGGGAATCTATTCGGTGGCCTCGTGATGAGAGCTTCAATCCTTACCGTAGGTGGGCACGATGTGCCTGCTAAGGATTGACCAAGTAGGGAAGCTGCTCGGTGGCCTCGTGATGAGGGCTTCGATCCTTAGCGTAGGTAGGACGGATGTGCTCGCTAAAGATTGACCGAGCAGGGAAGCTGCTCGGTGGCCTTGTGATGAGGGCTTTGATCCTTAGCGTTAGTGGACAGGATGTGCCTATTGGGTTATGCAAGCGCCCCGCCATCAATCCGTAGCCATATGCGAAACAAAAATTTTCAAAAACCGGCACTAACACAACCCCTATAACCCAGATCGACCCATAAGCCCTAAATAACAAAACATGCAAAGGAGTTAGATGGTTATAACGAATGAACCAAGTCCTTCGGGTCTTCAACCATCATCCCAAGCTCCTAGTGGTAGCGGATCGAATTTGGTTGCCGGTCTTCCTCCTTCTACGATGATCCATCCGAGAGAAACGGCGCAAGCTTCAACCTTACCTAGCAAGATAACCGACGCTCCAAGGTTGCTAGCAATGGAGAGTGAAGGTGTAGGATTATCTCACTATAATTTTCTCTCATCACAAATGCTCAAGGAGCAACTTAAGAAGATGAAAAGGAGATGAGGAAACATGCGGCATGAGAAACTAAAGAAAATGACTAAAATTTCTCCAAGTGAGAATGAGCAAGTAATGAAGCAAGTGAAGAAAAAGAAATGAGAAAGCCTCTAAGAGAATATGATGGTAGCCCCCTCTTTTCTCAATCATCCAACAAAAATATCTCATCTCATTTTACAATAAACAAATGTGTGCCATACCTCTCTACATGCCAAGCCCATGCTCATGTCAACTCACCCTCCACCTCATTTCCCAAATTGATTTTCTAAAATGAAAATCAAATAATGAGGTGGCCATCTTCTGGAAGCTATTCCGTATGAAAACGGAATGCAACCCAGTACACGTATCGAAATATATATACGTGTATTTGTATAAAAATACGAATAGCCAAGAGAGAAAATGAATAGTGAACAATAATACTAGAATACATATATATATATATATAAATTATTAAATCAAAACCTGATTTAATAATCCGGCTTAATCCTAAGCCGCTAGTATTATCAACCGTCCGATTAAAGTCTGTGCAACTTGTACACATATTTAATCGGACACCTGTATATACCAACATACGTCATCTACACCATATCGCTTGAACCGTGAAACCCTCTGTATGGGACTCTAAAGACTCGTCAATACATTGGCAGTGGGTTTAACCACAAGCACGTCAGCGGCACTAGCTGTACGTAATGGCTACCCACGTATTGAGCGAAAGGAAGGCCGATGAGCAAACACATCCGTACCCCTACTGAGCCTGACAGTGACAATCTCCATACAGTCTGGTCTGTTCGTCTAAGAGTATCGCATATCGAGTTAGGAGTGGATGAAGTCAGACCCCTAATAACGCGATAATTCGTGTCGGTATGAAACCCATCACCACCTGAGAAACTACCGATCCTCGATCAGTAATTCTCGACTACCTTGGATAAGAATTTCTGGTGATGGCCACCCGTGTATAGCGCGACATCAACCCCCAATACCGGGAGAGATGAATCCTCGACGATCCGCTCACTGCCTCCATGTGGCTCGGGACTGTACCCAACTAAAACCTGTTTGCACGACTCCTTTGAGTCGTGGTAGGGTAGTAATCAAAGTACAATGGGAACTCACACGATACAAATGACGATCTCAGGTTGACAGACTAAGCTGTACTCATGTCACCTGGGAACTGCAATATGATAATAAGTATAATACCATCTAGCAAGTTCACGGCGAGTCCGTCCGGTGTACTCATAACCCAATGAGTACCTCTATACTGTCTTAGGTGAATAAACTGACACCAATGGCTTATGAGACCGGCCACCGCCCCTCGTCAGGGTCTCGATCAGTATACACAAGTCTACTCTGGAGTACTGATGCCCAGTCTCGATACTCCCACGACTAGGGACATTTAAGGATGCGCTTATAGACCACCCAGATCCCATATATATGATCGCCATCATAATGCTGGTAGTCAAGCAAGAATTCTATGGGCTCTATCAACATGTAATAGTGATCTGTAATACCACCTAATGCTGTACATGATGATAAAGACAAAACAGATAACATACTATCATCTCGAGTAAGACTGTTCTACCGGTATAGGTCCTCCCTCAATCATCATAATCGCATGCCTGCGATTCAATAATTGACTTGAGAGCACTATAGCCAACAGTACCCGCTAAGGATTGACCGAGCAGGAAAGCTGCTCGGTGGCCTCGTGAGGAGGGCTTCGATCTTTAGCGTAGGTGGGCAGAATGTGCCCGCTAAGGATTGACCGAGCAGGGAAGCTGCTCGGTGGCCTCGTGAGGAAGGCTTTTTATGTAACATCCTATTTCATTTATACCAGTTCTATTTCGAGTATTTCTTTATTTATGGTATTTTCCTGATTTATTGTGTTTTTTGTGCGAATAGTATATTTGACATCTGTATTTACATCCGACCCGATCCGCTTGCTGGAAACCCATCTTGATTCCTGTTTATGATTTATCCCGGCTAGTTACGTGGATCTGTGCACTTTTAATATTGTTTATACTGCATGCTGGCATTATATTTGACATCTGCATTTTTTTAATAAAATAAATAAAGTTAAATAAAATATTTTTAAAATATCTAGCATGGCCTGCATCATACCCCTAACCCTGTTGTAGTATCCATACATCTTGTTCTCGTTCCGTTCAATAAGACGGACCTGTTTGGATGGCTACGTGCACGTGCGTGCATCCGTTTTTGTGGGTATACTTTTTCGTTACCCAGATATCATGTTTTAATGTTGGTCGACATGTATATTATCCGTACTTTAAAACTAGATTTTTAGACCCGACCCGGGCATATTTTGGACTATTTTTGTATTAGCCAAAATCTAAAATTTTATTAATATTATATTTACTGTTAAAAATCCTATACTATGATTTAAAAATTTTTTACAAACAAAATATATTTTAAGAGATTGAAATCTTTTCGAAACTGAACTCCTCTCTCCCTCTCTTTCTTTCTCTCTCCTCTCGATCTTTCTCTCTCTCTCCCTTTCTCTCTCTCTCTCTCTCTCCTCTTGCGAATGAGATCCCGTCACCATTTCCCTCGCTACAATCACCTCCCTTCTTCCTTTCTCTTTCTTTAAATTCTGTCGCCCACGAGAACCCTGAAACCCAGAACCCTAGCCTTCACCCACTCTCGCCGCCTCCACCCTCGTCATCGTCGACCTTTCATCGACACCTTCTCCCCTTTTTCCTCTTCTTCCTCCACTCCTCTCTCTTCCGACGACATCTCTGCACCGCAACCCAACCCGACCTAGCCTCACCTCTGCCTTCGCCTCCGTCGCCGTCACCGATCCCTCGACCTCGCTCCTCTCATCATCACCTCCGACTCCTGACACCACTACCACCATCATCACTTCATCACCACCATCACCTACAACCCAACCCGAGCCAACCCTACACACCCGAGAACCCACTGCAGCCACCTCCTCTGTCGCCGCCGTCCCTCATCGTCGACCACCTCGTCGGTCTACCCTCGTCACCATCCCCGTCTCCTCACCTCCTTCCCTCTTCCCTTCAACCTCGACACCAAGATCCCCGACCCAAGAAAACACACCCACTGCCTTGCCGTGGATCTCGCCGCCGGCGATCCTTCATCATCGTCATCATCTTCCCTGCCTCGTCTCACCTCCCTCTTGAATCCAGAGCACCAAACCCAGAGAACCACAGCCCTCTTCTTCTTTCTTCTTTCTTTTTCTTGATCTTGTTTTTTGATTCCAGTGATCACCGCCGGAGCCGTGCCGCTGCCGACGATCCGAGTAATCCAGTGAACGTTCACAGCCAGCGTGGTCACCTTCTTGATTTGCCTGGATCTGTCCCGTGTGCCGTGTGTGCGTTGCGACGTTTACCCGACGTCGGACGCAGCGTGCGCACCCCGTCATATGATCTGTTCAGGCAAGTTTATCTTGCTACATGCTATACTACTATATTTTGCATTCATGCGAATAATAATATTATATATTGTTTAGTTATGCATCCAATGTTACAGTTTTACAATATCCGTTCGCCTCCGTACAGTTTATTATATATCTAGTCGCATGCAAGTTCATCTTGCTACATGCTATGTATCTTATTTTATATCCATATGAATAAAAATATCACATGTTGATTGCACTGTACACCCATATTAATGTTTTACTGTTTTCGGATAGCCGTATGCATCCATATCATTTATTATATACGTAGCTGCATCTACAGATCACATTAATTCATATTACTGTTACATTAGTACCCCATGCTTGATAATGTGCATCTTACATAGTCATGGAGCTGTAGTTGTAACCCCTGATAGATAATTGTGCATCCATATTTTATTGTGTACCCATACCATTAATTCTATATATCTAGTTGCATGCCATGCCACATTAATTCATATTACTGTTACTTAGTGCCCCATGCTTGATAATGTGCATCCTACATAGTCATGGAGCTGTAGTTGTAACCCCTGATAGATAATTGTGCATCCATGTTTTATTGTGTACCTATACAATTAATTCTATATATCTAGTTGCATGCCATGCTATATTAATTCATATTACTGTTACATTAGTACCCCATACTTGATAATGTACATCCTACATAGTCATGATGTAACCCCTAATAGATAATTGTGCATCCATACTTTTACCGTACATCCGTACTTTTACTCTGATTCAATACTTGCTATCTTTTACTGTTGGGCACCCATTTGATACACTGTGCACTACTTGACATGACCTGATACACCACCACTTGACATGTTACCTGATCCTGTTTTTAATACTGACAATCCTGACATGTTGTCCCGATGGACATATCCTGTTGTCTATGTAGACAAACATGTACTTGCTTGAACCTGTGTTGGCATTACCTTCAGATTTATCAATACCTGACTTGAACACATAACTTGGGGGTAAGGGGAAATCAATTATGAAACCTGACTTGTAACTCAACAGTTCGACACTTATACTGATCAGTTTTACGGGCTAGGCCAGCCCCGGGATGATACTGCTGATATCATTCGTCTGTACATGTTACCAGTTTACTGCCTAGCGGCACGTCTCAGATTCAGCCCGAGAGTCTTGACCGTGGTCCCGGGCATGCACGGGATACTATTGAGTTACATCGACGATTTATTAAATTGATTTCACAGACTTGAAAGTAGTTAACCCAGTAGTTTAGTTCAGATTACTCACTACACATCACATGTGCTTATACCCTTCATTGTTCCTTATTCGTGTTACCGTTATACTTTTATTACTGTTCATACTCATGCCTGCTTATCTTGTTACCTCCTGATTATATTTTATTGTTTGATATTATGACGCACTGACGTCTGGGTTTTACATGGCCCAGATCCTTTATTTCTCCCGCAGGCCAACCAGGAGTATTTCAGTCGACAGGCCGAGCAGTGAGAATCTGGTTAATATTTTTAGTTTAGTTTATTTCCGTACTTTCATTTCCTGATGTGAGCCCGTATTTGGGTCGTACTTTCCAGATTGTTATTGTTACTTTGATTTATGTCTTTCTCATATTATTCCTTAACTCGTTTATTCTGGCATATGGACATGTACTAAATAGTTTATTTTTATTTTACTGTTCTCGATATCTTATAGACAGCCGTAATGTGACTGTGGAGGGATGTTTCCTAGCCACAGGTAGCATGGTTGGCTCTGTCACGTGCCGATCTTAGCGCACTCTGGGAAGCAGGGTGTGACATTTTAAATTTCTTCTTGCCTTCACGGGGCGTCGTTCAATCTCCCTTGACTTGTAAAAAATCTGGAAGAGTGACCGTCGCAGACGACACGTGGGAGAAACGCACAGGCAAGGCGCAACGCTCCAAGATCCGCGTCGTTCCGACTTCCATTAACCGCGTAGGGGCTCGTGAGGTACGACATGGTCGCCACGTGGCAGCTCCGTATTGGGAAATTTGTGAATATCCCGTGATTCACGTTGATGCGCGTGCAAATTTCGGCCTTTAGGGATTCTGTTGAGGCTATAAATAGTGAAGACACATTGGTTTTTTTCAGCATGCATTTCTGAAAATGCCCAGTCTCATCTACTCCATCGAAGAGGTCATCTCCCGCGATGACGTGTACTTCTATAATCTGAAGTGCACGGAGGAGACGTACCATGCGGTGGTCGAACGCATGGAGGACCACTTCGGCCGCCTACTTCCTCGGCGGTCACCTTTCCTCCAATTGCTCATGTACGCAATTTGGAGGATGTCCCCGAGTTTGTTCAACGCCTTGTCTCTGCAGCTGCAGGACGAGGCGCTAGATAAGCTGCACACACTCTACGTCCGAGTTCTCATCTCGAAGAACAGACAAGACCAATCGGCGGCCCTTCTTTTGGAGTGTTTCCAAAAGAGGCAAATCGCGAACTCTTGCCCATTAGGCGGGAGCTATGGTGCTTCTGTTGCGTCTCAGGTCCGTGGGCAACATCAGAAGGAGCGGGCTGAAAAGGCTAGGGCTCGGCTGGCGAAGATCTCCTTGGAGTACCATCAGCAGTGCTTTCTCAACCCCCCTACCCCCTCTGTTGTAATTTTTGTAAGGCTGAGGTGCCCATAATACCTCTTAATGAATAAAATTCTTCTTTTCTGATGTGTCTTCTCTTATCCCTTAGCATTTTGCATTTTCTCTTAGAAATGAATCTAGGGATCTTGGAACCGTGAAAGAGAACAAAATTTATGGAAGAAGTCTCTTGTAACTTGGGAGAGTTAATAAAAACTACATTGCTTCGAAAAGAAGAAAATACATTCATTTGTATAGTTTGAGTTTTTCAGCGTTGTAGGGCCGAAGAAACTTCCGTCCCCCTGCGTCTTGTAAGCGGTAGGCTCCACCGGGCAATACTTCGGAGATGAGGAAAGGGTCGTCCCACTTCAGGGAGAACTAGTACAGTCTTCCCTGATCTACGAATTCGTTCCGTCTTAAAACCAAATCTCTCGTCTTGAAGGCACGATGCTTAACTCGGGCATTGTAGTAGCGAGCAGTTTGTTGTTGATAAGCGGCGGCTTTGATCTGTGCCCGGTCCCGCTTCTCTAGCAAGATGTCCAAATTAGTCCGGAGCGCCGAGGTGTTTGCTTCGTCATTGAAGTGTTCGACTCTGTAAGTAGGCAGTCCAAACTCTGCTGGGACCATTGCCTCGGTACCGTAGCAGAGGCTGAAAGGGGTCTCTCCCGTGGGCGTCTTCTTCGAAGTGCGTAAGGCCTATAACACCCGTGGTAGTTCTTCGACCCAGCTGCCCTGCCTTCCTTCTAAACGAGTTCGAAGACCTCGTATGATGTCTCGGTTAGCAACCTCGGCCTGCCTGTTGCATCGAGGACACGCGACCGCGACAAACATCATTAGTATGTGGTATTCGTTACAGAACCTTTTGACTTTATCGTTTTCGAAATTCGTCCCGTAGTCGGTAACGACGCACCTCGGGATCCCGAATCGGGTGCTCCCCTCCGAATGACGACGCGACGTAGAGACGCCTTGCCAGAGATTCGGGGCAAATGCTATTTGGTTTTATCCGTCTACCTCTCCGAAGATGCCAAGTTGATTTATGGCACCATGTATCGAAGGTTTAGACGGATGCGGCCGATGTAGCAGATTTCGTCAGATCCCCCCTCGCTAGAAGGGTTTTTGATTGTGGGGACGCTCTTCCCTGCAGGCGCAAGCCCCTGCAGTTAATTACGCTACCGCATCGCGGAAACCACTTTCTCCTTCTCCAGAATTTCACTTCGTATCGTGTGTGTTTGTTTTGTTTGTTGTTGACACATGGCGCTCCCTGGTGGCTTACGCCAACCAAGGAGCGCAACAGTGCAATTTTTCAAGTGCAAAGCACTGTAATTTGAGAATCTTTTAGATTCAAGAACCAATGGTTCATAAGAAAGTGCAAAGCACTATTATTATTTATTTTTCTTTTTATTTAAGATTATTGATCTTGTTCTTAGATCAATAATCTGTTCATAATAGAATTTTCTCTTTTTCCTAAAGGTTTTTACCTTTTCTTCTTTTGAAATTTCTTCAGAGTTCTCTCTGTTTGAAGTTCTTGATTTTTCACCAAATGTTGATGCCTTTGAATTGAGGCCTAGGGTCCTTTTTATAGTGCCCATAAATTAGTTAAATTTGTTAAAGAGATCTTTCTCTGAGTGATTTGGGGAATTTTCCCCACCGTTGAATCTTTGATCCAAGAGCTTTTGTTTTACAGAAGAAAATCTTCTTGTTTTAACAAGAACAGAAAGATTTCTTAGAATTTTAATTCTGTTTGGCGCAAATGCTCCAGAGCGTGACACGTGTCGCGCAGCGCACAGCGCAGCGCTGCCGTGCTTGCGCAACTGCGCTGACACGTGTCGCGCAGCGCAGCGCTTTGCGCAAAAGCGACTGCGCTGACACGTGTCGCGCAGCGCAGTGCTTGCGCAACTAAAGCTTTGCTTCTATTTTTGTTTTTTAATAGAGCTTTGCTCTGATTGGGCGCACTGCCTTAGGCGCTGCGCTACCGTTTCAGTTTTTGACACGTGGCGCGCAACGCAAAGATTTTGAAGCGTTGCTTCAAATTTTGAATTTTGAAATTCAAACAGAGCTTTGCTCTGATTGGGGGAAACAAATGCCCCCCACCATTGCGCTCACGTGGCGCACACGTGAGTGCAACGGTGGCAAAATCTTGACCGTTGGATCCAAGGGGTCAGGTGAAAGGGCGCAGGCGCCTATAAATAGGACCCTTGGTCCTTGATAAAAATTTTACCATTTTCAAGAACTTGAATTTCAGAGCCTTGCTCTTGTTTAAAATTTTTAGAGCCTTGCTCTCATTTCTTTCCAGAGTTCAGATTTTTAGAACAACTTAGGCAAAATTTAAATTAAATTAAGTTAAATTAAATTTAATTAACAGAGCCTTGCTCTTATAGATCTTTGATCTAAAGAAAACCCCTTTGGGGTTTTATTAACAGAGCCTTGCTTTCAGAAATCTATAGATCTACAGAGATCTTGTTCATGGGTTTTAACCCATGAACAGAGCTTTGCTCATGGATCAAATGTAGACCTTTTCTGATCTGAAAGTGGAGAACTCCTAAAAGTTTTTATGGATCTTTAAGATCCTAAATTTTTAATCTTTAGGAGTTAAAGTTTTCCTTTTTGATGGCTTTTCCATCATTATTATAGAGCTGGGCTCTTTCCAAGGAAAATTTTATTCCCTTGAGACCAGAGTTTGACAAATGTCACTCTGTGGCAGAGCTTTGCTCTAAAAGAGGAGATTTTCTCCTTGTCTCCAGGGATTTCCCATCAATGAGGATATTCTCTTGGGAATCTTTTCATTAACTAACAGTCTCATCCAACGATGGGACTGTCTTATTAAGTGATGCGCCGTCATTCAGATTTTGTGGGTCCTCATTTGGTCCCTTACCCACTGCATTGCAGTGTGGTGTAAAATTTCAAAATGTCGAGCGTTGGAGTTACAACACCGACGGCTAATTAAAAATTTTTGTCTCTCCGCAGGAAACATGTCTGGTAATTTGTCTTTCCCGTTTGTTCGCTCGGAGGGAGGGTTTCCCCAGGCACCGGTGGACCGAGTGATGCTCGCTCTCATAAAGGATCATAACCCCGAGTACAAGAGCCTTCACCTGTGGGGTAGGTGGTACAGTGAGATTATCCAGGGTCGTCGAAGTTTCAGTTCTGCCACGCCATCTGAGCCGATATTTTCAATCTCTTATGCGGATGAACCCCGGGTGAAGTATGCCGTGGAGGTTAAGAATTGGAATTCAGATGACCTCCTACAGCCTGCAATTGGTGTTATTCCCGTGCAGCCGCCGCCGGCAATAGATATTTTAGGAAGGCGAATCTGTCAGGGTGAAGCACGCCCTTGGGGACAGGCCTATAATATTGGATTGGTCCCGCGACCCCCCGCCGGATACTTGCAGTGGGCCCGGTATATCCTATCGGCGAAAAGGACCCATTTGACGAAGATTGGTTTGTATTCGGCCATCTATGTTTCGCTCTTCGAGTATCCCTCTCCTCCAACGTGGTGGATCAAGGCCTTTATTGAACAATGGAATATCCCCACCCATACCTTCCTGATGACGGACAGGGAGGTCTCTACCTCTTTGGAGGAGTTTGCTGAAGTCTCGGGTCTGCCAATGAGGGGGGAGCACTACGAGGAGCTGCTTCCTCCCGATGAATACGTCTTTTCCACCAAGCTGCTGGTGTTTGATCTGACTCCGGAGAACACTATTCAGCACCAGTATCCGGGCTTGGTGAGGGTATTGGAGATTTATGAAGGACTCTATCTGGAATCGGGCGACCGGGGAGTGAGTTTTGCAGATTTCATTGCTCGCTTCATTCGACCGGAGTTCTTATCAGAGCGGAGCGAGAAGCTCGCCCAGCTCGATGACCCTTTTGGGTTCGGTTTGGATCACCGACCCACATCGGAGGATGACCACAAAGACTTTTATCTTCCCGGTGCCACCGTCGTCCCTTTTTCAGAAATTGCCGTCCCCGACATGGATGAAGAGACCTTTTTTGTAGGGTTCTTGGGCTTGTGGTTGTGCAGTTTTTCTCTTCCTATGCACCCACGCCATATGCGGCCGACTGTTTTCTACCCAGCGCACCGGATGGTGGCTGGTTTGCAGTTGTCAGTAGGAATCGCCGGGCTGGCTCATCTTTATAATGGACTTAGTGAAGCGGCGGACGCTAGTGAGCCAGGGGTGCAACCCGCCAACTTCCCGATGCACTACTTTACCTCTTGGATGGAAATGCACGTGCACGGGGTGTTCGGTGCCCATAAGATTCCTCCCTTTTTTGAGAAATGCAGGCTCCCGAGGGTCATACGGCTGGTCGGGGCTTCGATCGTAGTTGCACCTCCGCGGGAGGCTAGGAGGCTGCTCCTTCGACCACACCTGGTCGGGGCGAAGACTTCTTTCTTGGATAAGGTCATAACAATAGGCTCGAAGACCACCAAGTCAGTAGTGTCGCTACGCGATGATTTTAAAGACGGGGCTTCCATATTGAAGGCTTGGGAAATTCTCCACCTCTATTCCATTCGGCCGGGCTACCTGGTGTTCAGGCAGAATGAGACAGCACTCTTTATGAGGTATAATCCGCACCGGCTCGCTCAGCAATCGAGCTACAACCAAGGGATCCCGATGGAAGCTTTCTTGGAAAAGCCCGTGGTTAGCCGAGAGGGGATAAAGAACGCAATGCACCACTTTATGCGTCTTAACACGGGTTCTTATTTCTTTATTAGCGAGCCGAGCTGCATCCCCAAAGTCCTCAACGCGTACGTGGCCTGGTATGCGGATGCAATGGGGCCCGTCATTCTGATGGAGAAATGTATGCTGGTTGACCGCAAAGGTGCACCTCCCGGCGGCGATCGCAAGGCTCCCTTGAGGCCGAGGACTCCGATCATTCCTCCATTGAAAGGTGTTGGAGGTGGACCTCCACGCGTGTTGAATCCTCCGCACGGATTGCCGCCTCGCGATACTGTGGATGCGCCACCAGCCCCCCGTGCTCCAGTGGAGGCGGTAACTGTGGTATCGCCGGAGTCCAGTGCAGGCGCGGATATCGGGGCCCGCCGCCCCAAGGTGTCCGCCAAGCGTAAATCAGTCCTGGGTGCATCCAAAGCTGGCGGGCAAAAGAAGAAGAAGTCGCTCCTTTCCCTTGACGCGATTCTTGGCTTAGAGCCTGAGGCCCCTCTCACCGAAGGAATAAGTGAATATGGCGGCAATAAGGGTTTCGTGGTAGACCCCGCAGACACCGACCTGGCGGCCGCCATTGCGGCTTCTGAGCGATCAGCGAGGCTTGAAGCGTGGTTGAGTAAACTCGCTGAGTCAGGTAATTATTAGATGCTTTCTTCATCATTTTATCGCATTTTTTTTATCATTATTCTTGACTAATACCTTTCCCCATTTTCAACAGGTGTCTCTACCGAAGAAGCTATTGCTGCCTCTTTGAAAACCTTCCAAAAGGAGGAGGAGAAACGCGCTTTAGCGGGCGCCGGTATGTCCCACCCCCTTTTTTTTAAAAACAAATTTCGTTATCTTTTTCGATGATCACCCTAACTTTCTTCCTTTGTTTCTTTATAGGGGTTATACCAGTCGATGAGGGGATCCTCCCCGAACCTGTTACTGGAATTCCGGTCTCGTCGAGGCTACTGCAAGAGCCTCGACTTGATAAGTCGACGAGGGATGCCTTGAAGAATTTGGAGGCATCCCTGCATACAGACGAGGACGCCTCAATGAAAGAGGCTCTGGTAAGGTCCATTTCAACGGCCCGGGAGGAAAGGAAGCGGCTGAGGCGTGAGGCGAAGGCGCGCCGGGCTGCTTTGGCTACGGGAGCGGGCCCAAGCACCGTCCCTCGGGCTGATACTCCCTCCGAAGAGGCCCCTGTCGCCCTATCCACTGCTCATAGACAAGTGGCGCGCGCCGCTCGAAGCGCAAATGATAAGTCCACTTCAGGTAGCATTTCTTTCATAATTCTTATTGCGAGAATTATAATGCCAACGGTTCTTATGTATTTTATCTCGCAGGGCCAAGTCCGACCGAGGAGGAGGCGGAGACCGTTGAACCCAAGGAAACAGAGGAGGCGGCACCTGCCGAACCTGAGCCGACGGTGGGCAACGTCGCTGAGGCTTCGGAGCCTGAGATGGCGGTTGAGGGGTCTATAGCCGAGAAGGTCATTGATGTCGTACCTGAAGTGGCGGCAAATGAAATGATCGTTATGACTGAGCCCAGGGTGCGGATGAGGCGCTTGAGGCCGGCGATCTTGTGGTGACGGCGGATGAGCCGATGGAGATCGCGGAGCCCGAGGAGGTAGCGGGTGAGATGGGCCCGACTCTTAGGGAAGAGTCAGCTGCTCCCTCTCAAGAGTCCGGCAATGCTCCGATCATTGCCCTCCCCGTCTACGATTTTCCGCCGTCTCCTGGCCACGCGAGCACGACGACGGTCCCCATCGAGTCGGGTGACGAGGCCATGGGCGGTGGCCTCATGTCGAAAGAGGAGGGAGTCGCCTCCGTTTCAGCCGGGAGCTCCTCAGGTAAATCCCAAGTTGCTGTTTTTCTTTACTTTACAATCCTTTCTGACAAGTTCACCTTTTCATAACGCGGGTGCAGCCAGTACCGATGCCCCACTGCTCGAGGGAGCGCCTTCAACGAATGCCTTGGCGGTGGTCACCTCTCAACCCTCTCTCATACCCTCAAAGATATTGGAAGGTATGGGTTTGCAATTTATTAATCTTATCTTCCAGACACATAATTTGTGTACTAAAGTCACACTGTTGTGTCTTTCAGGAGTGCTCTTTGATCATCTATATCAAGTGTTGCTCCCACACTTCTCCTTGCCATCTGAATTCGCCTTTCCCTCTGGTGGCGCTGGTGAGTACCGTTCCCGATTGATATCTTTGTTTTTCGGTGGTAGAATTATTTCTAACTCTCTCTTGTCCTGACTGCAGTGTTACAAATCGAAGGGGGAGAAGAAAGATCGGTTGCGCCACCGGCCCTTCCGGCCTTGCCACCTGCTTCAACCGGTATAGTAAACTATCTTATCAATGACTTTCTCCATATCTATTAAATCATCATCTAATCGCATTTTGTCTTTTTCAGCTGTCGTTCCGGTCTTGGCGCCTTTTGAGCCTCGTATTACAATGCCGGCAGGCCCTTCCCAAAGACGTCTATCCTCGAAAGGTGCAGCGAATAGTCTGCGTATGTTGAGCGACTATATCGAGGAACTCGACGTCGAGGCTCCTACGTCTGCTGCGGACTTCGCTGCGACGGTTAACCCGATGCTGGTGATATTTTCCAATTTCCATGACGAGGGCATCGTCGCATCTTGGGTTAATCACTGCCGAGAGATTGAGGCTTGCCTTCATCAGCTGGAGCTTATGCGTCCCGCTCCTGAGACCTTAGCCGCAAGCCGTCAAAGAACCGTGTGGATCGAGCAAAGCGCTTCTTACATCCACCATTTGGAGCAAGAAGAGGCTTTAAGTCTGAGGGAATACCAAGAGACCTCGAGCAAGACGGCTCGCCTGCATGCTGAGGTTGAGGCGAATGCTGCCCAAGTGAAGGCTATCTTTGAGGGCCTCCTGGAGAGCCTCTCTCACGGGTTAAACTTGAAGCGGGAGCTTGATGTCGCCGAGCGTGACGCCCCAAGCCGCGAAGCTGCTCATCAGGCCGTGTGGGAGCAGCTGGCATCTTTCTTATAGCAGCGGACTCAAGTGGAGGCAGAACTGGCGGTGGTGGTCGATCAGGAGAAAGCGTAGAAGGAGGTGCGCGAACAATTGCTAGAGCTATGCAAGATGCTTCCTTCCCCGTAATTCCCCTTATATCTATTTACTTGTAAGAAATCTTCCTTTTTGAATAACATGTATCCATTCTTTATTCTTTTGTACAATCCACCTTGTACTTGATTGAATTAATAAATAAAGATACACATTTTTTTGTATTGTCTTGTATGCCTTTCTCTCTTTCTGTCTTCTCTTATTATCAGCATGTTGACCTGATAATCATAATTGGCAGATAACTTAGTTTTCTCTAAGCGATAGCGATGACTCAGGCCGCAGGTTCAGATCTGCTGCCTCAGACTTTTCAACTTTATGAGCCGTAAGGGTCTCATAGAGACTTTTCTCCCTACGGATCGAGAGGATCTTGTAGGTGGGTTTTCTCCTTAGGAATCGTGAGGATTCCTAAGTGTGTTTTCTCTTATAAGTCGTAAGGATCCTATAAGAGAATTTTCCCTCTTACGAGTCGAGAGGACACGTAAGTGGTTGTTTCCCTCCTTGTCGAAATTCGACGTTGGAGAGTGAGACCCGTGGATGGTATGCAAGAGACCGTTTGGGCCAACTTGCAGGGTCCCAGTGCTTAGGAAACAGGCTTCTTTTATGCCCACTGCCTAAGGCTTTATCTCACGAGTCGAGCCGCCTCAAGAATTTCTCGCAAAGACATCAATTTCTTCACAAGTCGAGACGAATTGAGCGTTTCTCGCAAGAACATCCTAACGTCGCATTTAACCTCTGCTCTTTACGAAAGAAGCCTGTTAAGGTCGGTAGTACTTAGGGTTTTGGCCATCGTACCGTCGCATAAGCTGATGTAGTCCTCGATAGGCAATCGTGCTGTTTGAGTAGCCCTGCGACTGTCGTGCCTCTGATCCCTTCGGGGGTTGGACAAGACGTCTTCAAGCAATCTTCCTAGGCAGTTTGACCGTCGGAAGAGCAAGCGTTAGGAATTTGCCATGCCGCTTTTTACTTGAGGTTAGGCTCATTTTAGCGAGCTCCGATGAGTCATAACCACTCCGCGCTGGTATGGGATGATCTCCGATAGTCTTTCAGGTTTTATGTGAGTTGCCGTCAAGACCCTGAAGCTAGGAATTTGGCCTTTGCTTCGTTTTGCTGGCATCACGTCTGCTGTATCGAGACGAATGTCGCGGTGGGAACTAGGGATTTTGCCGTGGCTCCATTTGTTTGATTGTCGCGTCTGCACCCTGCTGGAGGAAGAACGGTGGAGTAACATCTCGTCTGCTGTATCGAGACGAATGTCGTAGTTGTCTCTAGGTTGCTGGTGAACCGTCGAGGTTTGGAACTAGGGATTTTGTCATGGTTCCATTTGTTTGATGATGTTGCGTCTGCTGTGTCGAGACGAACGTTGGGGTGACATCTCGTCTGCTGTATCGAGACGAACGTCGAGGTGATGACCACTCTGTGCTGGTGCGAGATGATCTCCGATTGTCTTTCCGGTTTTATATGAGTTACCGTCAAGACGTTGAAGCTAGGAATGTGGTCTTCGCTTCGTTTGTTTTGGTGTGTCCAAATCCTGTTGGAGGGAGAACGCTGGGGTTGACATTGCGTCTACTGTATCGAGACAAACGTCGAAATAAAGATGGAATTTTGCCGTCGCTTCGCTTTGTTTCGACCGCAAGGTCTTTTGTTGGCGTTGTATCTGCATCTTGATGGACTACGAAGGAACGCCTTTATTGACATCTCATCTGCTGTAACGAGACGAATGCTTAGATGGTCTCTAGGTTGTCTGTGAACCGTCGAGATTTGGCTTCGCTTTTTTATAGAGCCTGTTGGGAAGGTATGTTTCCCTCTTTGTTTGTGCCCCTGGATTATATACAGGAATCAATGTGATCTAACCTGTAGGGCAAAAGTTTTATCATCATCATTTTTTTTGTTTTATTTCCACGATGCTCTATCATTTCAGCTTTTATATCGCGAAGGTCGCGATTGCCCAATCATTTCGGCTGTTTTTCGCGGTGCCCAATCATTTCGGCCATTTATTTTATTTTTACTCGCTGCTTTTTATTGCGAGTTGCCCAATCATTTCGGCTATTTATTTTATTCTTACTCGCTGCTTTTTATTACGAGTTGCCCAATCATTTCGGCTATTTTCCGTGCATACATTTTTACTTGCTGCTTTTTATTGCAAGTTGCCCTATCATTTCGGCTATTTCGTATGCATGTGCGGCCTATTGGCTTTTCGCTGTAAACCTGCAATTAGACATCGATTTTGGCATCAGCACCGCTACAACTGGGATATTGCCAGGAGCGAATCATCATTTGCCTTCGTCGGTGTCGAACAAAGGTGGCTTAGCTAACAGGGTTAAGGTCCCGCCGACTAAGGCCTTTGACTTTATGAGCCGTAAGGGTCCCACAAAGGTATTTCTTCCTACAAGTCGTGAGGATCTTGTAGGTGTATTTTCTCCTTAGGAATCGTGAGGATTCCTAAGTGTTCGTTTCCTCTGTAAGTCGTAAGGATCCTACAGGAGGGCTTTCTCCTCATAAATCGAGAGGATTTACAAGGGTTGTTCACCATGCGAACATATCCCCAGTCACGGATGGGACTTGGTTAAGGAAATGTTTATTCGTGCCCGTGGATTGTATACAAGGGTCAGTATTGAACCACTTGTAGGGCAATATCGGAAGTTGTGGGGATTGCTTAAGCACAGATTTAGGTCTCTGTAACTTAAGACTTTCAAGTCTTATGAGCCGTGAGGGTCCCATAAGAAAGTTCTCCTTACGAGTCGTGAGGATCTCGCAAGTGTATTTTTTCCTTAGGAATCGTGGGGATTCCTAAGTGTGTTGCTCCTTTGTGAGTCGTAAGGATCTCACGCAGGTGGTTTCTCCTTACAGGGTCGAGAGGAACTTATAAGTGTCTTTTAACGAGGTTGCGCCCTTTCGGGTTTTCACAAACACTCGCCGGTAGTCCTGCTGTTTTTACTCACGGAGCCCTTTCGGGTTTTCATCCGTACCCTTTTTGCTTATGGACATACCGTTTTTATTTATTATATTCTTTTTATTATATTTTTTCTTTTTTTTTACGAGGTCGCGCCCTTTCGGGTTTTCACGAACACTCGCCGGTAGCCCTGCTGTTTTTACTCACGGAGCCCTTTCGGGTTTTCATTCATATCCTTTTTGCTTATGGACATACCGTTTTCATTTATTATATTTTTCTTCATCTTTTTTTTTATCTCGTCAGCCTAAGGATGCTGCGGTAGTAGTTTAAAGACGTTTCGGTCGTTTGCAAGTTTTAGGACATTGCAGTCCATCATTAGTTTAAGGACGTTTCGGTCCGTTGTCGCCGTATTTGAGGCGAATATCTACTTTGTTGACTTTTCGGTCTATGAGGCTTTCTCTATGACTGAGCATGATGCCCCCGGCGTATCCATCTTTCTCGGAGCGTGTGGTTGTGGCGGGCTCACCTTCCAGTTTTCGGAGATGACGAACTTGCCATGTTAGTATTGATCTTCAACCCAGTTTTTGAAGACGTAGCAATCCTTGATCAAATGACCTACCGTTTGATGGTAAGGGCAATAATTAGGATTATTAACATCGCCTGGCCGTAACGGACGTTTTGGACTCGGCAGATTGATGAGTCTGTCGCGCACTGCCAGTTCGAACAGTCCCCTTGTTTTATCTTGCGGAAACGAGTAAGGACGTTTCAACTTTTCCTGGAGGGGTTGCCGCTTGTTGCTTTGGCGAGCAATCAGTCTAGGGTCACTTGATTGTTGTTGAGCGCTGGCGACGAAGGCCGTTTTTCCTTTTCCTTTATCCTTTTTGTTCGCTCCGTTGTTTGCGGAGCTGAGATTTTTTCCGAGTAGCGTGCGATTACACGGCTGAACGTTCTTGCAACTCCTCAATTCTTTCACTTTTGAAATAGACTCCCCGAGGGAGGGGTTGGGGGTAGCTTCTTCGTCATAGTCGCTTCCAAAGGTGATAATTTGCGATCCCTTGGAGTTGGCTATATGACAGTTGTCGGCGGCTCTTTTGCGCTCATATATCGCATTTTTCCGATGTCTACGAGCTTCACACTTTGTCCTGTCGATGTGTTGCTTTTGAGCGACATACCCTTGCTACCAACAGTTAAAGGATTCGCAGTCTTCGGTAGGATGTATGATCTTCTAATGATATAAACAGAAGTTATGGTGCATCTCTACCTCAGCGAGAGTATTTTCTTCAGAGGGCGGTAGCTTCATCCCTACTGATAGGGCTTTGGCGAACCTTTTCCTCGTCTTGAATTTGCTTTTATCCGCAGTGGATGGCTTTTGATTTGACGGGAATGCCTTGGCTCTTTCCAGTATGGTCATCTCACGCTCTTGATTGGCTTTTGCTTTCAGACGAATTTCATTTAGGAAGACATCGATCAGCTCGTCTGATGGCTGTAGAATCTCCGGCTCGGGGTTCGCCATTGTTTTCTCGGCGCAAGAAGCCTCTTCATCATCTGCCAGTGAATGAGAAATCACATGACAAGTCGCTACGTAGTCTTTGGATTCATCTGATGAGTTTTCTCCATCGTTTTCATCCTTGACGAAGAACAAACTGCCCCCGGCGTGTCCGTCTTCTTTGGAGAGTGCGGCTGTGGTGGGTTCACCTTCCAGCTTTCAGACAGTGCGAACTTGCCTCGTAGGTACTGATCCTCGATCCATCCCTTAAAGACGAAACAATTCTCGATCGGGTGACTTACCGTTTGGTGGTAAGGGCAATAATTGGGATTATTAAGATCGCCTGGCTGCAACGGACGCTTTGGACTCGGCAGATTGATAAGTCTGTTGCGCACTGCCAGTTCGAATAGTCTTTTCGTTTTATTCTGAGGAAACGAGTAAGGACGTCTTAGTCTCTCTTCGAGGGATGGGCGTGGACGCACGTTGTTTTGGCGAACGACCGGCTTTGAGTTGTTCGACTGTTGCTGAGCATTGGCAACGACAGTCGCCTTCCCTTTTCCTTTCTCATTTCGAGAGTCTGGTTTTAAAGGAGACGGTCCGTGGTGCATCTGGTCCATTTGGGCTAATTTGTCGATCAAGGCCTGGAAGGTGGTCGGCCTGAAGAACATCATGAATTGCGAGATGGTCGCTTGAGGGTCAAGGGTACCCACGAACATGCCTACCGCACGTGCCTCTTCTATGCGTTGTTCGCATTTCGACCATAGGTTTCGCCATCGTGTTGCATATTGGACCCACGTTTCGCCTGGCCTTATCCTGGCATTTATCAGTGCTGTTATCGGGGTGCGTTCACTAGCACTCGCGAATCTTTGTGTAAACAATAACTCCATCTCCGCAAATGTTTTGACAGAATCATTAGGTAGCTCCGAATACCATTCAAAGGCTGTTTCTGCTAAGCTGCCAACGAATTGGCGAAGCAACAATTTGTCATCGCCTCCAGTGTTGCCGCATAAGGCCCTGAATTGAGCGACATGTTGATGTGAATTCCCTGTCCCTTTATATACGTGAAATTTAGGGATAGTATATCCCGGCGGATAACTGATTTGGTCATACCAGCCCGGATAGGGTCGTCCAGTTCTAACAGTTTGCCCAGCTGCTTCCCTCGCCTGATGAGCTCGTATTTGCTGAGCTATATAGTCATCAAGCGCGGCCTTGGAAATGGCTTCTTCCTTGGCTGCTGAAAGAGCAGGAGGAGGATCAGATGTTTCCCTCCGTCATTTCCGACAATGACTGGAGGGTTTTCAGCTGGAGGGTCCGGCTGTAACATCATCCCTACCATATCTTGGAAGAGGAGTGCCATTTGTTTTATCTTAGTCGCTTGTTCTGCGGCTTCTGTGTCCTTCTTTTTGAGGATTTTACGCAAGAAGTCAGCATCAGTCTCTTGTTCGTGACGTTGTTCTGATGATACTTCCGAACTTTCTTTCGGTTCGGTAAGTGCAGCCATCACAGTCATCATTTCCTGAAGCTTCTGTTGCTGCTCCTGGGCTTTCGTCACGGATCGGGTGAGCGGTCGGTGACCCGTCGAAGCACGGCTTTCCTCCTTTCCGGAAGCCATATAAACGGTGTGCACCACCATGCCCCCAGACTTGGGGCGTTTGTGTCTGGTGTCTTTGCAATTTGCCAAAGACATAGGGGCTTTTTGCGGCCTCCTTTTTTGAGTGATTGGAGTTGAGGGGGCCGTTGTAGTGGGCACCCAAGTAGCTTTTGCTTTTTGTGGCTTGACAGAGTAATTCTTCTCCTGCCGCATCTTCATCTTTTCTTGTCGGCGGAGATAGTTTTTATCAATTACCGACTCTTGGACCTGTCGCCAGACCTTGTAAATTTTAGAGGACAGCCGTTGAAGGGGCTGCTTTAGCTTCTTCTCTGGAGTATTCTCCACAGGTGAAGGAGTTCGCTTCAACATCGCAGTAGGAGAGTTTCTGTGCACCGTATTCAGCAATTCGAAACTATTCCCGGTTGGAACAGCAGTATCGATCCCCACCATCGGAGCTGGTGGCGTAAATCCAGAGGGGGAGTTGCCCCCATCCTTTCTTACTCGACGCCAGTGGCGACGTCGAACGTGTCTTGCAGATGGAGTCACCTCCGTTGTTGGATAAGCTTCTTCATGCCCCCTGCTCTGGGTAGGGGAAGCAGCTTTGAGGACCTTGCCTGGAGCAGTAACCGGAATGGCCAGCCTCGTAAAAATTGACTTCTCGGAAGAAGGAACCTTTCCAATGATTTCGTCCGTTTGCGTCGGGATGGCTATCCTCTTTGGGATGGCAGCTTCGGGTATCGCAGGTTTGCGGATGTTCTGGCCCAGTCTGTTGAAAACTGAGGTATTGAAACTGGGCGACCTGTTGAGAGGGGTCGCGGCAGTGGTAAGTCGATCAAAGACCGACTTCTTGGAGCTTCTTGCGATGTCATTGGGGGCATTGAAGCTCATCGGTGGGAGCATGGTCCCGAAGAATAGTCCAGTGGTGGCTTGAGTTACTTGCGCCACTGGCATTTTGAAAAAGGAGGCCGCTTGGGGCCCATAAGTCACTCCTCCAGCAGGGACGGAGCGTGAGTTGTAGTTGCAGGTGGTGCAGCTTGAAGCCATTGATCTTCTGTTTTCTGCACGGAGAAAGACACCAAATCTAAGTACTTTGAATCCACAGGCAACCACAGCAAACCGCAATTTGCTCGCGAACACGACACACGAAGTGTGGAATGGAAAAAGGAAAAGGTCCCACCGGGCGTGCCAGAATCTGTTCCCCTCCGAATGACGGCGCGGCGTAGAGACGCCTTGCCTGAGATTCGGGGCAGATGCTATTTGGTTTTATCCGTCTGCTTCTCCGAAGATGCCAAGTTGATTTATGGCACCGTGTATCGGAGGTTTAGACGGATACGGCCGATGTAGCAGACTTCGTCAGATTCCCCCTCGCTAGAGAGGTTTTTGATTGTGGGGACGCTCTTCCCTGCAGGCGCAAGCCCCTGCAATTAATTACGCTACCGCATCGCGGAAACCACTTTCTCCTTCTCCAGAATTTCACTTCGTGTCGTGTGTGTTTGTTTTGATTGTGGTTGACACGTGGCGCTTCCTGGTGGCTTGCGCCAACCAAGGAGCGCAACAGTGCAATTTTTCAAGTGCAAAGCACTGTAATTTGAGAATCTTTTAGATTCAAGAACCAATGGTTCATAAGAAAGTGCAAAGCACTATTATTATTTATTTTTCTTTTTATTTAAGATTATTGATCTTGTTCTTAGATCAATAATCTGTTCATAAGAGAATTTTCTCTTTTTCCTAAAGGTTTTTACCTTTTCTTCTTTTGAAATTTCTTCAGAGTTCTCTCTGTTTGAAGTTCTTGATTTTTCACCAAATGTTGATGCCTTTGAATTGAGGCCTAGGGTCCTTTTTATAGTGCCCATAAATTAGTTAAATTTGTTAAAGAGATCTTTCTCTGAGTGATTTGGGGAATTTTCCCCACCGTTGGATCTTTGATCCAAGGGCTTCTGTTTTACAGAAGAAAATCTTCTTATTTTAATAAGAACAGAAAGATTTCTTAGAATTTTAATTCTGTTTGGCGCAAATACTCCAAAGCATGACACGTGTCACGCAGCGCACAGCGCAGCGCAGCTGCGCTTGCGCAACTGGGCTGACACGTGTCGCGCAGCGCAGCGCTTTGCGCAAAAACTACTGCACTGACACGTGTCGCGCAGCGCAGTGCTTGCGCAACTGAAGCTTTGCTTCTATTTTTGTTTTTTAATAGATCTTTGCTCTGATTGGGCGCACTGCCTTGGGCGCTGCGCCACCATATCAGTTTTTGACACGTGGCGCGTTGCGCGCAGCGCAAAGAATTTGAAGCGTTGCTTCGAATTTTGAATTTTGAAATTCAAACAGCGCTTTGCTCTGATTAGGGGAAACATCGGGAGATTACATTGTTCTGCAGGAATTTGATTGTCGTGGTGGCGTCCGGTTTTCTGATGGGGAGGGCACCAATCCACTTTGTGAAATAGTCTACCGCGACGAGGATGTATTTTTTCCCGCCCGTACCTGTGGGGAGTTGGCCCACCAGGTCCATCCCCTACTGGACAAACGGACAGGGGGAGGTGAGGGCCGTTAGCTCAGTAGCCGGAAGTCGGGGTATGTTGCTATGGAGTTGACAGCTTTTGCATCTTCTGACGAGCTTTTGAGCGTCTTGGTGAATCGTCGGCCAATAGTACCCTTGGAGCAGCGTCTTTTGTACTAAGGTATAGGCCTCTTGATGCGCTCCACCGACCCCTTCGTGTATCTCATGACGTAGTCGGCTTCGTAGGGATCGACGCACCGGAGCAGAGGCTGTGTGTATGACTTCTTGTAAAGGTTTCCATTGCTCTAGACGAAATGGCAGGCTTTAGCTCGAAGGCGACGGGTTTCCCCTCGGTCTTTTGGAAGTGTTCCCTCCTTCAGGAACTCTACGAGGGGCTTCCTCCCGCCCTTCCTCCTGAATAGTGTATACTTGAAGCGTCGCCTCTCTGTCTTCCACGCTTGGTCGCGGCAATACTTCAAAGAGGATATTCCTCTTATTGTTGGCTGTATAGGGAGAGGCTAGCTTGCTCAGGGCGTCGACCTGGGCGTTCAGGTGCCGAGGAATCTGCTCCACTTGGACTTCGTCGAAACTTTTTCGTAGTCTCTTTATCTCGGCTAAGTACTTCACCATGAGTGGCTCTCGGGCCTCAAAGCGCCCGGTCACTTGGCCGACGACTAGGGCGGAGTCGCTGCAAATTCGGATCGTCTTCAGCCCCACTCCGGAAGTGATTCGCAACTCGGCGAGTAAGGCCTCGTAATCCGCGGTGTTGTTTGACACTCTGAAGCCGAACTTCAAAGATTACTCCATTTCTGGCTCGTTCGGCCCTCGAATGATAAGGCCGGCACCACTCCCCTCCTCGGTAGAGGATCCATCGACGTGGAGGACCCAGTCGGAGATGGAGTCTGTCACTTCCTCAACCGAGGGCCAGGACCCGGGGATGGGCACCGACGCCGCTTCCTTGTTGGGGATAGTACACTTGACAACAAATTCTGTCAGGACTTGTGCTTTGATGGCTTTCCTAAGGCGGTATTTGATGTCGAACTGGGATAACTCCCACCTCCATTTCTCCAGACGACCAGACGATTCGGGGGAGACGAGAATAGCCCCTATAGGCTGCTCAGTGAGGACGAAGATGGTGTGTGCCTGGAAGTAGTGTCGTAGCTTCCTTGAGGCGAAGATAAGCGCCAAGACAATCTTTTCTATGGTCGGGTACCTCGTTTCCGCGTCTTTAAAGACATGGCTCACGTAGCAGACCGCTCTCGTACTCCTTCGACTTCTCGGACGAGCACCGAGCCAGCAGCATGATCGGATACCGCAAGGTTCAGTAACGGCTCGTCTCCTTCGATTGGCCGGATGAGCAGTGGGGGAGTCGACAGGTGAACTTTGAGTTGCTCGAAAGCTTTTTAACACTCTTCCGACCATTCCAACCTTGGGAACTTTCTCAGGGCTTTGATGAATGGGAGGCACTTGTCTCCGGATCTCTACATGAAGTGACTAAGAGCGACCACTCTCCCCATGAGTCGCATGATCTCCACGTTGCTCTTTGGCATGGCCATATTAAGAATGGGGCCGATCTTCTCCAGGTTACCTTCAATTTCTCGGTGGGTAACTATGAACCCGAGAAATTTCCCGCTAGTGACTCCGAACGCGCACTTGGCTGGATTCGGCTTCATTTTGTACTTGCGGAGGGTGTCGAATGTATCGCCAAGATCCTTGGCGTGATCGTCCGATAAGGTTGATTTCACGATCATGTAAACCTCCATCTTCCTCTCGATCTGGGGTTTGAACATTTTGTTAACCAGGCGCTGGTATGTAGCCCAGGCGTTTTTGAGGCCGAAGGGCATCACTTTGTAGCAATATACCCCCGGTCCGTGGTGAACGCGGTTAGTTCTTCATCTGCTGGGTTCATACGGATCTGGTTGTAGACGGAGAAAGCGTCCATGAAACTGAGCAATTCGTGGCTTGCCGAGCTGTCCATAAGCTAGTCTATCCGAGAGAGGGGATAGTTGTCTTTCGGGCATGCCTTGTTCAAATCTGTGAAGTCGACGTACATGCGCCACTTCCCGCTCTCCTTTTTAACCATGACCACATTCGCCAGCCATTCCGAGTAGGCCACATTTCGAATGAAGTTGGCTGCAAGCAACCTGTCGACCTCGTCCTTGATTTCCTTTTGTTTGATCGGAGCGAAACTTCGCTTCTTTTGTTTGACGGGTTGGGCCATCGGGTCAACCACGAGCTTGTATGAGATTACCTTGGGGTCGATCCCGGGCATGTCAGCAGGCACCCAGGCAAACACGTCCGAGTTTCCTCGGAGAAAGAGGATCAAGTCTTCGCGCCGGGCTCCCGTCAAAAGGGATCGAATCTGGACAGTTCGTTCCTTGTTCCCCTCGATGAGGGGGACCTCTGTTAGCGCCTCCACCGGGGCTCCTTGGATTTCCTTCTGTTCGTCACAAGTATCCAAGGACCCTTGGAAATCATTTGCGCTTCCAAGGTCGTCGCTTTGCTCTTCAGTGGTGGATGTCGCCGTGAAGCAAATCTTGGCAATTTGCTGGTTCCCGTAGGCCCGGCCTATCCCACCTTGATCCAACGGAAACTTGATCGTGAGGTGGTAGGTCAAAATCTGAGACCAAAGAGAGTTTAGCGTCGGGCATCCCAGAAGGATGTTGTAGGACGAGGGGATCCTGACGACTATGAATTCCACTAGTACGGCCTTCGTATGGCCCGCTTCCCCAATGTTAAGGAGGAGAGTAACCACTCCCTCGGCCTGGATGGAGTGGTTGGTAAACCCTGATAGGATGTAGGCAGTTGGCCGTAGGTCTGATGGGTCAAGCCCCATACGCTGTAAGTAGTCATAGAAAAGGATATCTGTCGAGCTTCTTGAGTCGACCAATAACCTTTGAACCTCATAGCGGTGGACCCTTGCCGTAATCACGAGTGGGTCGTTGTGAGGCAAAGATATACCATGGAGGTCTTCATCAGTAAAGATGATGGGCTCGGCGGGCTTGCATTTCTTTCGGGGCTGGTCGCTTGTTCCTTCGAAGGGTAGGAGGCGGTGAATCTTGCCAGCCCCATGTGCACACCTCGAAGAAACGACTATGATTTGGCCGATCGTTAATTCGCTGGGAAGGGGATAGTTGTCGTGCTCCCTTTCTGCCTGTCGTTTTTCCCGCAGGTATTTCTCCAGATGGCCTGAGCGGATCAACTCCTCAATATAGTCGCGGAGTTGTTTACAATTCTCGATCGGGTGCCCCTGCGACCTATGGAAGGCGCGGTACGGGCCCTGAGTTCGTTTAGCCGCTCTATTGGTGACCGGAGGGAGCTTGAAGAATCGTTCGCCCTTCGTCTTCTCTAACAGCTCGGTCTGAGAGATGTTGAGTGGAGTATACTCCTGGAACTTTGGGGAGTATGGCTTTGGCCGGTTGACCTTCATTTTCACTTCTCTGCCCCTCTTCTTTTAGTCGGCCTGGTCGCTCCGGGATAGGTTTGCGTTTACCTCAGACTCCAGTTGGATTCCTCGCCCGGTCCTGATTGTTAGGATATGTGCGTGTTCAAGTTCTAGTTTAAATACCGCAATCAAGACGGTTTCGCTTGTAGCTAGCCGGTTGAGTACGGGTCGTCCGCAGGGAGATGGGAGTCTTTTTTCAAAGTGTTTTAACGAGTTAAGTCCGGTTTTCAGATTTTGTTGGATTATCTAAGTGTTGAGTTGATATTTAAAGAGAGCTTGTTAGGGTTAGGATTAGGTTAGTTTGAGTTAGGAGTCTCCACATCTTTCGTTGCCCCACTTAATATCGGTGTTACGGTAATCGGCAACAACGGGGATTAGCACGACTAGGAAGGAACTTGCGAGTATAAGCTAGGCTTTCCAACGCATAGTCCTTCCTTTTGGTGCTTGTCCGTCCGTTCTTGGCTCTTATCCATAACCTCCGGTTAATTCAACCACAACCGGTCTCACTACGGAATCACCGCTATCATGTAGGATAGGGTGCCGTAAGGAGCGGATTGTGGTTCAATTAACGGGAGTTGATTTAAGTTGTTGGGCAAGGAAAGAGTGAGAGAGATTTCTTTCTCTCAAACTTCCCTTATCCTACCCTAACAAGTATAGAACTACTCACACTTCATAATACGGAAAAATAAAACAAACAAAAGAGGAAGATAGAAAGAAGGAGACTAGAAGAATACGACTAACTATTTGCGACCTCACCTTGGCGAGGATCAAGCGTAAGTATCATTGTCGTATGTAAGGATAAAGAAAAAGAGAGAAGAAAGAAATAGCAAGAAAATAACAACAACTACTTAACAATTAAAATTACAACAAGTTACAACAAGTAAATAAAGGCACAAGCATGATAATAAAAATGGTCTTCTTTATTCATCACTCTTCACTCAAAAGCTCACTACAAGTTTTAATGGAGAAGAGGTGAGAAGAGGAAGAAGAACAACACTACAACTAGGCAAAATGAAAATACAAGAATGGACTCCCCACTTCACAAAGTTCTGGGGTATTTATAGGCTGGAGAATGAAGACCTAGGGCAACCAACAGAACATACATGAAATGACCCAACTACCCCCAAAACCACTTTCTGTTTGGCGCCATAACGGCCGTGGATCCGCGGCCTGGACCCACCTTTTGCCGCGGATCCGCGGCCTTATTATTGAATTGGGCCTTCATCTTTTTGGTGGTGGCCTGGTTTGGTGTGAACTTCATTCTGATATATGTATTTTCTCATAATTGCTTCACGAATTTTCCAGAATTTCTGTTGAGAGAAAGGTGGACTTTTTGTCAAGATTTTGTCATGATTGCCTCGAGCTCCGCGTAGATCTCTTGGATTTTGTGCTACCATTGAGCCTTGTGCATGAGAGTGACATTGATTTGACGTTTTGTCTTTCTAAACTGGTATCTGGCAACATACGGATGAAGAGCGGAGACCGTGTTTTTATCTGTGGTTGGCAGGAACCGGATTTTGTCGTGTTTTTCATGAATTTCTCCGTTTGAGAACCGGGAACCTGTATCCTGCAATTGACTAGCAAACACGGCTCAAGAGTATCTACCGATATGCAATGTGACAAAAATTGGGCGGTATGAAAATGCAAAAATCTGATATGAACAGGTCCAAGCTTTTACCTCGGCCATGGTCTTATGTTGCGCTGATGCAAAGGAGCGGAGCCACTCCTTATGCCTAAGTCCCAATCTCAGAGCGGTGATGACAGTTTCGTCCCGGTGCTCGGGAACTTCAAGAAGAGCGTTATAGAAGCGAGTGACATATCCTTTAAAGGATTCCTTTTCCCCGCTCTTTATGGTAAAGAGGTAATCGACAGTTCGCTTCTGTCGTCTGTTCTCGACGAAATATCTGAAGAACTGGGCGGCCAACTCATCAAAGGTAGAGATGGAGCGTGGCGTGAGTCCTCGAAACCAGTCTTGTCCAGCCCGGATGAGAGTGGCGGGAAATACCCGGCATTGGGCAGCGTCAGAGTTATCCTGGAAGATCATGCCTGCCGTGAATACGTCCAGATGGTCCTTCGGGTCGGGCTTCCCGTCGAAGAGGGCCACCTTGGGAGATTTGTATCTGGACGAGACGTGTACGGTGAGCAACTCTTCGGTGAAGGGCTTTGTAAGCGAGTCGGCGTCATACCCGGCACCCTCGCTCGACGGGTGACCCTCCCGATGTATACCCTCAATTTTCTTTTCGAGGGCGTCGAGATGTCACGCCCCGCTTCCCAGAGTACGCAAGATTGGGCACGCGACATAGCCAACCATGCTACCTGTGGGTAGGAAGTATCCATCCACAGTCACATTACGGTTGTAAGGATATCAAGAACAAGATAAAACTAATCTAATACATGTCCAAATCCATAATAACAAGAATCAATAAACAATAAGTGCGGAAGCTAATGATCCAATACAATGAATAAACAGTACGTCCCATAATGCGGGCTCACATCTGGAAATGAAAAGAAATAAATAAACTAAACCCTAAGGACTCACTGTTCAGCCTGCTGGCTGAAGTACTCCTGCTCGGTCTTCGACAGTGGTACGGAATCTGGGCCATGCAAAACCCAGACGTCAGCGCGTCATGATATCAAGTATATAGTATAAACATGGTAATAAGCAATGCAAGTATGAACATGAATAAAGCAATAATAAGAGATAACAAGCAGGGTAATGTGCAATGGTGACTAAACTGTCCTATCAGGTTTTCTACTCTATAGTCTTTGAAATCAATTGATGAATCGTCGATGTAACTCAATAGTATCCCGTGCGTGCCCGGGACCACGGTCAAAGCCCTCGGGGCTGAATCCGAGACGTGCCGCTAAGCAGTAAAAGGTAGCAAGATGGACGAGTGATGTCAGCATCACCACTCCGGAGCTGGCCAAGCCCGTAAGACTGATCAGAACAAGTATCGAACTGTTGAGTTACAAGTCGGTTTCACCTTTGATTTCCCCATACCCCCAAGCTATGTATGTCAGGTCAGGTATTCAGTGGTCAAGGAATAATGCCAACACGAAATCAAGTAAAAGTAGGTCTGTCTGGATCGACAGCAGGAATGGTCAGGTTTGTCGGCATTAGGCAAGAGATCACGAAACAAGTCATGTCACGGTACAACAGGATGAGTCGGTATGTATATGTCATGTGTAGCAGAGTCAGGCCAATATGTAGTGCAATCGGGTATGTGCTCACAACAGGTATACGGTCAATAATGAACAGTAGCAGGAAACAGTAAATAACAATAATATTCCAAATAACCACAGTGATGTTTGTATTCTCTTATTAACAGGTTCAAGCACCTTTAGGGTGCAATAGCCACAAGGTAAATCAATATCCACAATCATGAAGTAATGAAGCTACAGGAATTTACATTAAGTATAATAATTGTTTCGTGAATGATTTAACAGTTTAAGCAGATATGATTCAATCGTTTTATTTAGTTGAAATATGGATTGATGTGGGTTGGTTAATTACGAGGAACTGTTGTAACGATTCCATTATAAAGATAACTGCAATAATATGATATCAATTGCCATCATTAAGTTGTGGTATTAATTAGTATGAATTCAATTGCGTGGCAAGACTAGATCTCGCACGCTAGCATGTTAGAGCAAGTATTCAGATACTTGCCTCGACGGTTCTGCAAACCGGAACGCACGGATGTAATGTCGGCAGAAAACGCGATTTGATAGCACGGGCCACGGATCGAGTCCCAACAGAGAACAACGGGGTCACACGGACCAGGGGGCTTCGCTGGAGCGTCGGGTTCGCGAAGACGGCACGGTCGGATTCCGGCAACAACAAAAGTAGCGAAGTTAGCAATTACGATATGATACACGCAGATACGACCAGCGAGGGGGATTGTACCAAAAGGGAGGACAAGGAAAACTTACAGAGAAGAAGCAGGGTGCAACCGCGATGGCTCGACGGCACTGGAACGCCGGCGAGGCAGCGACGGCGGCTGCGAAGGCTTGAACAGCCTCGGGGGTTCGCGGGAGAGGATGTTGCGACGAGTAGAGGAGGGGGGTCGGCTCTGGTGGTCGAGGGGGAGACGAAGGTGGCTCTGGTGACGACGGAGATGATCGCCGGCGCGTTCTCCGGCGAACAACGGAGGGTAGACGATGAGTTTAGGGGCTCGGGTTGGTGGTCCGGCGAGGGGAGGAGGGCAGCGACGACGAGGTCGGGACGAGGAGGGTGAGAGGGTGTCGCGGGAGTCGTCGGCGACGGAAGGTCGCGTCGACGGCGAGGTCTGCGGGGGTTGGAGGCGGCGTCGGGGTTGGGTGCAGGTGCGGGAAAGAGCGGGAGAACGAGGGGAGGAAGGTGCGGTGAGGTCGACGAGGTGGTGACGGCGACGGCGAAGTCGCGGGGAGGTCGGCGGTGAGGTCGCAAGGGTTAGGGTTAGGGTTTCGTGTGGGTTTCTCGCGATGAAGAGGGAACGAGGGAGGCGGCTGCATGGGGATTTAATAGAGGAGAGAGAGAGAGAGTTGTTAGAGGGAGAGAGAGAAAGAGATAGGGAAAGAGAATAGAGAGATAGAGAGAGGCGGAGAGAGAGAGAGGTAGGATGGGGCCCACGAGGGGGAAATCCACGCTCGCGATTGGCCACGAGATTTTAAAAAAAAGGATTTGAAAATAAATTGGAAGGATTTGAGAAGGATTAACAGTTAAGGAAAATATTCGTGTATATTTTTTAGTTTTAATATATTAAATTAAATGGGCCTTTTTGGCGCGAAATGAAACATTTCCAAATCGCGCCCGGGTTGCGCCCAAATGTTCCAAATTCAAATTATAGAATTTTAAGCGGGTTCCAAATTTTGAAAATAGGTGTTTAATGATTAAAATGCATGCCCCCAAGTCGGACACTTGCACGCGCGCGTAGTCGTCTAAACTTGCCCGTTTAGCCAAACGGAACGGAATCTCGACACGCGGACGCTACCACACAACTAGTGGCGACGAGTAGGCCAACATGGACGTTTTAAATTTCATTTTAGGAGTTAAAATTTGTTATGTGCCAAAATGACTTAACCGGTTAAAATTTAGCAATAAACACCAGAAAATCAGGAAAATTGGAATGAGCAATAGACAACCCTCAGCTAGTAATATAAATAGTATTATTGGGCTCGGGTGTTACATCATACCCAACTACAAAAGAATTTCGTCCTCGAAATTCCAAGAATACAAGATAGCTAATTACTGAAAAAGGTGAGGGAATTTCTGCTGGATCTCGTCTTCTCGCTCCCAAGTGGATTCTCCATGCGCTCGATTACCCCAAGAAACTAGCACAAGAGGGATAACCTTGTTCTTAAGAACCTTTTCTCTTCGATCCTTGATTTCAACTGGTCGCTCCTCAAAAGTCAGGTCCTCTCGCACAGTCAACTCCGAATGATCCAAGACATGAGTCTCATCACGAACATACCTCCGTAGTTGAGACACGTGAAACACGTCGTGAACTCCTGCTAATGACTGTGGTAATGCCAACCGGTACGATACCTCTCCAACACGCTCCAATATCTCGAAGGGTCCAACGAATCGAGGACTAAGCTTTCCCCGACTGCCAAAGCGAATCACCCCTCTAGTCGGTGATATCTTCAGGAATACCAAATCACCCACGGCGAACTCTAGAGGTCTTCTTGACGTGTCGGCCCAACTTTTCTGTCTGTCTTGAGCTGCCTTCATATGCTTCCTGATTGTATTCACCTTCTCGACTGTCTGTACCACCAAATCTGGTCCTAGTAACCTTCGTTCACCAACATCATCCCAACAGACAGGTGAACGGCACTTACGACCATACAGTGCTTCAAACGGGGCCATCTGAATAGTTGCTTGGAAGCTATTGTTGTACGAAAACTCCACCAGGTGTAGATGATCTTCCCAAGAACCTCTGAAGTCCAACATGCAAGCCCTCAACATATCTTCAAGGGTCTGGATCGTTCTCTCTGATTGTCCATCAGTCTGAGGATGATAAGCTGTGCTAAACTTCAATCGAGTCCCCAAACTTTCTTGTAAACTCCTCCAAAAGTGCGACAAGAATCGAGTGTCCCGATCGGACACGATGCTTACCGGCACTCCATGCAATCTGACAATCTCCTGCATGTATCGCTCTGCCAAAGTCTTTGTCGATTGACCAACCCGAAACGGAATGAAGTGAGCTGCCTTGGTCAACCGATCGACAATCACCCATACAGCATTGTTGCCCTTTGGACTCCGCGGTAAAGCCGTCACGAAATCCATGGTTATGTGTTCCCACTTCCACTGAGGAATCGGAAGTGGTTGCAACAAACCAGCAACCCTTTGGTGTTCAGCCTTGACTTGCTGACACACCAAGCACTTAGCCACGAAGCGAGCAATTTCCCTTTTCATACCTTCCCACCAGAAGTGCTGTCGAATATCTCGGTACATCTTTGTCCCTCCTGGATGTACAGAGTAAGCTGAACTGTGTGCCTCCTTCATAAGCTCTTCACGCACATCTCCCTTTGGCACACATACACGGCTACCATATCTCAACGAACCATCTTCATGGATCAGTAAATCGGTTCGTAGTCCGGCTCCAACCTGCTCTCGAAACTTTTGCAGTCTAGGATCCTGCGATTGTGCCGTTTTAATCTTCTCAACTAAGGACGATTGTACTTGCAACTGCATCAACTGTCCTGTAGCATGGGGTAGCACAACTTCCAAGTCAAATCTCTGAAAATCCGCAATGATCTCTCTCTGTGCAGTCAATAACTGAATTGCTGGTAACCGACTTAGCGCATCTGGCACGACGTTAACTTTTCCTGGATGGTACTTAAGATCAAGGTCATAGTCGGCCATCAGCTCCAACCATCTGCGTTGTCTCATGTTCAACTCCCTCTGAGTGAACACATATTTCAAACTCTTGTGATCTGTAAAGACTTCGACTCTCTCGCCCAATAGGTAGTGTCTCCAAATCTTCAGGGCGAAGATCACGGCTGCAAGCTCTAAGTCATGAGTCGGATAGTTCTTCTCATGAGTCTTCAGTTGTCTCGATGCGTAAGCGACGACTTTCCCATTCTGCATCAAAACACATCCCAATCCTTTCCCCGATGCGTCGCTGTGAATCACCAGTCCTCCTGAATTATCCGGTACGGTCAGGATCAGGGCGGTTATCAATTTCTGCTTCAACGTCTCGAAGGCCAATGCACATCCATCCGTCCAAACAAACGGTACCTCCTTACGCGTAAGCTTGGTTAACGGCTCAGCTAAACGAGCGAAGTTCTCCACAAATCTTCTGTAGTAACCGGCGAGTCCAAGAAAACTTCTTATCTCCGCAACATTCTTTGGGACAGGCCAATCCCGAACTGCTGTAATCTTTTCGGGATCAACGGCGATTCCATTGCCCGACACGACATGCCCCAAATCTTCACTTCTTCTAGCCAGAATTCACACTTACTCATCTTCGCAAATAACTTCTCTTGTCTCAGCGTCTGCAGTGCGATCCTTAAGTGCTCAGCATGCTCCTCCGGACTCTTCGAGTATACCAGAATATCGTCAATGAATACCACAATAAACTGGTCCAAGAACGGTGAGAAGATCATGTTCATCAAATCCATAAATATTGCTGGCGCATTCGTCACTCCGAAGGGCATCACTAGATACTCGAAATGTCCATACCGAGTTCGAAACGCCGTCTTGCAAATGTCTTCTGCCTTCACTCGGACCTGATGATATCCTGATCGCAAGTCCAGTTTCGAGAATACCCTCGCGCCACTAAGCTGCTCAAAAAGTTCTCCAATGCGAGGGATCGGGTACTTGTTCTTAATAGTCACCCGGTTCAATTCTCGATAATCAATGCACATCCTTCTCGTGCCATCATTCTTCTTTACTAAAAGAACTGGAGCTCCCCAAGGTGAGTTGCTGCTTCGAATCCATCCCTTCTCGAGTAATTCACCCACCTGTTTCTTAACTTCTTCCAATTCCACTGGTGCCATCGGATAATAAGATTTTGATACTGGCGCTGCACCAGGAATAAGGTCAATCGCAAACTCCACATCTCGCTTCGGCGGTAAGCCCGAAATATCTTCAAACACATCCATAAAGTCGCGGACAACAGCCGGCTCTTCATTATTATCCACTACCATAGCCGCAAGAACACTGTTCGTCGGCCTAGCCCTAAACTCGACCGGCCCGACAGAACTGCTTCCTCCAATGAAAGTAAACTCAGGGTGTCCGGGAATCTGGAAAATTACTTTCCTTGCCCTACAATCAATGTGCGCGTGGAAAGTGCCAAGAAAATCCATTCCCAAGACTACTTCATAACTGCCCGTATCAATCACCAAGAAATCTGCAAAAAGCTCCCGTCCACAAACAACAACTGTACAATCTCTACATTCCTTACTAGTTATGATTTTCCCATTCCCAGTGTGTATGTCCCAGAAACTAGACAGGGTCGTGCAGGTGATCGAGTGTGTAGTTATAAATTTGGATGACATAAAACAGTGGGATGCTCCGGAATCAAATAATGCCAATGCGGGAAAACCACGAACGAGTATAGTACCTGAAACCACTTCTCCTGATGCCTTGGCTTCCTCAGCTGTCAACGTGAAAGCTCGACCCTGGTTGGGTCCTTGTGTCAGCTGCTTCTGCCCTTGGAACGGTCTCTGCGGAGGCTTCTGTATCTCATCTCTCGTGCGAAGCTTCGACGGACAAGCACCGACTGCGTGATCGGCTGCTCCACAAACCAGACAAAGTCCCAGTCTCCTTCGACACTCCTTCTGCACGTGCCCAGGTAATCGGCAGTAATCACAAGTCACGTTCTTCCTTCGATCAACGATCACAGGCTTCTTCATTGGCGCTACACCTCGACGGTCCACTGGAATACCTCTGCGCCCATGATCTCGGTTAGGTACGAATGCAGGCTTCCTAGCCGCAACTGCTGTCCGGTGAAGGTTCCCTTTCGATCCTGATAAACTCTGTTGCTCTCTGGCTGCCGTAAGAACCTGCGAGAAAGTGGTCAAACCCAGGGAGACAATCTGCCTCTGGATGTCCACATCCAAACTGCGCAAGAACCTTCGCGCCCTGTCTGCCTCCTTGGCGACTAAGGGTCCAGCGAAACGGCTGAGTCTCGTCCATTCCGCTGCATGTATATCCACAGCTGCTCCATTTTGTTTCAGCCCAATAAATCTCTCCTCCATTTCCTCCCGTGCAGTACGTGGGAAGAACTTTTCCAAGAAACTTTTGGAGAAATCCGCCCAACTGATTGGCTTGGACAAGCGGGTCTCCTCCACAAGCCACCACTCTCGGGCGTAATCCACCAGCTGAATGCGCACCACATCAACTCTCTTGTCTTCTGGGATCTGTGCCGCAATCAGTAAATTCTCCGTGTCCACGAGCCACTGCTCGTCTGGCAACGGCTCCTCCAAGCCAGTGAAAGTAGTAGGACCCAACCGTCTGAAATCTGCCACGGTCCCTACTCGGTCGACTGGCTTCGCTACAGCGGTGTTTACAGACTGCTGCATAGCCTGCAAACCCTCCTGAAATGAATCTGCTTGCTGTTGGATCAGCTCAGTTTGCCTCTTCTGATTTTCCAACATCCCACGTATCACTCCTAACATGGCGGCTTCATCCACACGCCTCTGATACGTCTTGAAATTCTTATCTGCCATAGTCCTGAAATCAAAACAAACAGCATTAGCATGATGATAGATTCAATATATATAAATCAAGGCTAGAACTCCAAGATACTTAAATAGAGTGCTGCATTGTAGCTATGCCGCGGTATCATAGCCGCAATTACTTAACTCCACCCAAGTCGCCTAGGTCCTAGAGATATCAAGAAGTTAGGTTTTCGAGTTAACAATGCAAAGTAAGTCTGCATGTCGACATGATCCGGAAGAATGATTCAAGGATGGTAACACGGTCAAAGTGGTAGGACATGTTTCCTAATTACGGGTATTATGATTCGTGTATCGGGTGCAATACCCAACTACAAAGAATCAACCCAAATAACCTATAGCTCTGATACCAAAAGAACCATGTCACGCCCCGCTTCCCAGAGTACGCAAGATTGGGCACGCGACATAACCAACCATGCTACCTGTGGGTAGGAAGTATCCATCCATAGTCACATTACGGTTGTAAGGATATCAAGAACAAGATAAAACTAATCTAATACATGTCCAAATCCATAATAACAAGAATCAATAAACAATAAGTGCGGAAGCTAATGATCCAATACAATGAATAAACAGTACGTCCCATAATGCGGGCTCACATCTGGAAATGAAAAGAAATAAATAAACTAAACCCTAAGGACTCACTGTTCAGCCTGCTGGCTGAAGTACTCCTGCTCGGTCGTCGACAGTGGTACGGAATCTGGGCCATGCAAAACCCAGACGTCAGCGCGTCATGATATCAAGTATATAGTATAAACATGGTAATAAGCAATGCAAGTATGAACATGAATAAAGCAATAATAAGAGATAACAAGCAGGGTAATGTGCAATGGTGACTAAACTGTCCTATCAGGTTTTCTACTCTATAGTCTTTGAAATCAATTGATGAATCGTCGATGTAACTCAATAGTATCCCGTGCGTGCCCGGGACCACGGTCAAAGCCCTCGGGGCTGAATCCGAGACGTGCCGCTAAGCAGTAAAAGGTAGCAAGATGGACGAGTGATGTCAGCATCACCACTCCGGAGCTGGCCAAGCCCGTAAGACTGATCAGAACAAGTATCGAACTGTTGAGTTACAAGTCGGTTTCACCTTTGATTTCCCCATACCCCCAAGCTATGTATGTCAGGTCAGGTATTCAGTGGTCAAGGAATAATGCCAACACGAAATCAAGTAAAAGTAGGTCTGTCTGGATCGACAGCAGGAATGGTCAGGTTTGTCGGCATTAGGCAAGAGATCACGAAACAAGTCATGTCACGGTACAACAGGATGAGTCGGTATGTATATGTCATGTGTAGCAGAGTCAGGCCAATATGTAGTGCAATCGGGTATGTGCTCACAACAGGTATACGGTCAATAATGAACAGTAGCAGGAAACAGTAAATAACAATAATATTCCAAATAACCACAGTGATGTTTGTATTCTCTTATTAACAGGTTCAAGCACCTTTAGGGTGCAATAGCCACAAGGTAAATCAATATCCACAATCATGAAGTAATAAAGCTACAGGAATTTACATTAAGTATAATAATTGTTTCGTGAATGATTTAACAGTTTAAGCAGATATGATTCAATCGTTTTATTTAGTTGAAATATGGATTGATGTGGGTTGGTTAATTACGAGGAACTGTTGTAACGATTCCATTATAAAGATAACTGCAATAATATGATATCAATTGCCATCATTAAGTTGTGGTATTAATTAGTATGAATTCAATTGCGTGGCAAGACTAGATCTCGCACGCTAGCATGTTAGAGCAAGTATTCAGATACTTGCCTCGACGGTTCTGCAAACCGGAACGCACGGATGTAATGTCGGCAGAAAACGCGATTTGATAGCACGGGCCATGGATCAAGTCCCAACAGAGAACAACGGGGTCACACGGACCAGGGGGCTTCGCTGGAGCGTCGGGTTCGCGAAGACGGCACGGTCGGATTCCGGCAACAACAAAAGTAGCGAAGTTAGCAATTACGATATGATACACGCAGATACGACCAGCGAGGGGGATTGTACCAAAAGGGAGGACAAGGAAAACTTACAGAGAAGAAGCAGGGTGCAACCGCGATGGCTCGACGGCACTGGAACGCCGGCGAGGCAGCGACGGCGGCTGCGAAGGCTTGAACAGCCTCGGGGGTTCGCGGGAGAGGATGTTGCGACGAGTAGAGGAGGGGGGTCGGCTCTGGTGGTCGAGGGGGAGACGAAGGTGGCTCTGGTGACGACGGAGATGATCACCGGCGCGTTCTCCGGCGAACAGCGGAGGGTAGACGATGAGTTTAGGGGCTCGGGTTGGTGGTCCGGCGAGGGGAGGAGGGCAGCGACGACGAGGTCGGGACGAGGAGGGTGAGAGGGTGTCGCGGGAGTCGTCGGCGACGGAAGGTCGCGTCGACGGCGAGGTCTGCGGGGGTTGGAGGCGGCGTCGGGGTTGGGTGCAGGTGCGGGAAAGAGCGGGAGAACGAGGGGAGGAAGGTGCGGTGAGGTCGACGAGGTGGTGACGGCGACGGCGAAGTCGCGGGGAGGTCGGCGGTGAGGTCGCGAGGGTTAGGGTTAGGGTTTCGTGTGGGTTTCTCGCGATGAAGAGGGAACGAGGGAGGCGGCTGCATGGGGATTTAATAGAGGAGAGAGAGAGAGAGTTGTTAGAGGGAGAGAGAGAAAGAGATAGGGAAAGAGAATAGAGAGATAGAGAGAGGCGGAGAGAGAGAGAGGTAGGATGGGGCCCACGAGGGGGAAATCCACGCTCGCGATTGGCCACGAGATTTTAAAAAAAAGGATTTGAAAATAAATTGGAAGGATTTGAGAAGGATTAACAGTTAAGGAAAATATTCGTGTATATTTTTTAGTTTTAGTATATTAAATTAAATGGGCCTTTTTGGCGCGAAATGAAACATTTCCAAATCGCGCCCGGGTTGCGCCCAAATGTTCCAAATTCAAATTATAGGGTTTTAAGCGGGTTCCAAATTTTGAAAATAGGTGTTTAATGATTAAAATGCATGCTCCCAAGTCGGACACTTGCACGCGCGCGTAGTCGTCCAAACTTGCCCGTTTAGCCAAACGGAACGGAATCTCGACACGCGGACGCTACCACGCGACTAGTGGCGACGAGTAGGCCAACATGGACGTTTTAAATTTCATTTTAGGAGTTAAAATTTGTTATGTGCCAAAATGACTTAACCGGTTAAAATTTAGCAATAAACACCAGAAAATCGGGAAAATTGGAATGAGCAATAGACAACCCTCAGCTAGTAATATAAATAGTATTATTGGGCTCGGGTGTTACACGAGACGATCGTGGTACCCGAGGATTCGGCGTGGTCGGAGAAGTGGCCATTCCCGCTTGTAGCCTGCACCCGGCTGCAACTCCGGTTCTGTTCTATCAAATTCCTCAAGTCCCCCGGCTAGGTCCTTCTTGAGTCCTCACAGGGAGTGCCGTTCGTGCGATCCCGTCGAGAGAGGGGGTGTCGGTCATGCCTGAGTGCAGGCGAGTTGACCGTTACCTCCTTGGGAGGGACAGGAACGTGACGGGCCTCAGGGCGATGGGCTCTTTCGCGAGACCGCAGCGTAGGGCCATGTGATGCCCAGCGGATCATAGAATCGGTCGCCGCGGGGGATCTATGGTGCCAGCGTGGGCGGCGTCATCTCCCCCTCTGCGGAGGTCGTGATCCCCGGGTGGGGGAACGGCGACCTGAGGGGCTGGGCTCGCCGTTTGGATGCAGACAAGGGCATCCACTATGGACGCGAGCCTATCGATCCTTGTCAAGAGGGCGTGGATGGTATTCGGTGGAGGAGTAGATCCGTCTGCGTCTCCATTGTGAGGAGGGCGGCGGCTTGTGCTGGGATCGCCATGGTCTTCGCTCGCCATATAGTTGAGGGCGGAAGATCAACTTTTGAAGGGTGAAAAATTTCTAGCTTCTCACAGACTGCGCCAACTGATGGAGTTCAGGATCTCCTTTAGATGTTGTCCTCCATCGATCCTTCGTGAGCGTTGATGAACGGCTGAGATTGGTGTTGAGGGTTTCCTCCTTGAGCGTGTGGATCTCAGTGGGCTTGTTGTGAGGGGAAGCCGAGCTATCTGCAAAAAAAGTTCTACAGTGGTTGTACCACCGTGGACCCTTCGATGATCAAGTTAGCTAAGGAATTTGGGCAGAGTAGCAGTTTATTGGAATAAAATTGCGTTATCTAAGTCGTCTGAGAGAGGGGTTTTATAGTGGTCGCTTGGAGCGAGCTGACGCGAGATTTTCGCCGTCGGTTACACCCGTGACGTTATGCCTGCATGAATGATGGGATCCTCCCATTAATGATGAAATACACTCGTTAATGGGGAGACATGACGGCGTGGAACGCGGGATGTTGGGTGGCGGATATCTCGCTTCTGGCAAGATACGTGGAGCCGTGGCGGAGGCGCTTGGGCTCCGTGTCCTTGGTTGCTTGGTAGAACTGGGGAGACTTAGCTCGGCGGGAAGTCCGGAGGCGAGCGGGAGGCCGAGGAAGCTCGGTTCTGTGATAGCTCGGAGGCGAAGAGGGAGGGCTGAGGAAGCTCGGCGTGTAGGACGGCTCTGAGGCGAGCCGATGATTATTTATAAGGTGAGCATAGGAGTGTTCGGGGATCTATCGAAGGTCGGGTCATGCATCGGGACGATAGCCCGGGAAAGACCTTCAATGCGCCGTGTTTGCTCTTGTCCCGTGAGCCCCGGGACACGTCATCTACCACGTGTCATGATCCAGGAAGTTCCCGCTTATGAGTATCAACAGATACTTAACAAGGAGATTAATGCGTACATGAGATTGGAGAGGGAAGCCAAAGTTAGAGCGAGATAGCTGTTGGACGGTGACGAAGTGGCCAGATGAAGATGTGAAAGGCCAGAGTCAACGCTTAATTGCCCTTAATTTTGACTATTAGAGTGGCTCTTTCACTACAATATAAACTGTATTTTTTAACGAAATCATGTTCCTTTTTTTATCCCACAGGAAATTACATTAATAGGATGATCTTTTCCTATGACACTTCTTAGAGTATGAAAAACAAGTCTGCTCAGATGGAGGGATGTACATCTGGATCGCGACTTAATTATTACTATATTGGAGCTGAATGCCGAGAATTGGTACTGTGGCCTATAGCTATTCTCTCTTATAACCATCATGTCGCAGATTTATTAGAGAGATAAAATTGCTTCTTATTTCATCACTCGGGTGTTGAGAGTGAATATATGTTCTGGTGAGCGGGATGAGTGTAGCTTCACAGAAGCTGTGGTTTGTTTGGACACAATCTAAGTTGATTTGTTTTTTCATGCTCTACTGTCGTTCGAGTTGCTTGCACATGTCGGCTTAATTATTGTCTATAGGCTTCTATGCTGTTGTGCGGCTGACACGGAATGAAACAAGGGGACGGTTAAAACTGATCAACTTGTGGTATATAAAAAATTAACTTGTGGGTATGTCATCAAATTAGTTAAACTTTGAATCGGTATTAAACGTGGGAGACAAACAACAGAGTAAAAGCTTAATCACGCTTTCATGCACGTGGGGAGCGCCGAGGAGTTTTATTCTTATCCTTATCCTTTTTAAAACGCGCACAGTTCGGCTGTGGGCCCATGAGGGATGTCAGACGCGTTCCGGGGACAGTTGGGCTGTGGGCCCATGTAGTTTTAGAACTATCGATTTCTCTAGAAATGAAAAGATCACATGAAATTTGTTTCTATATTTCCAATCCAGACAAGTTTAAAGTGAATATTCACATGAATTGTTACATATATTCTCTGTCGTCTTCTTTTTGTTAATTTCTAAATAAATGTGCTAGGGGCATGGATTATATGCTATATTTTTTCAAACGGTTAGAATTGAAATCGCAACAGCTAACCATTGCATAAGGATTAGGATCCTCAACACTCGAAAAATCAAGAGCAAGGTTCTCTCTGCTATTCCTAGCCGTTAGATCTCCAAGTGGTCCTTGCCAATCATGGGGCCCCTATTTTACGCACACATCCGCTGTTGGATCGGCAAGATCGCTTGTTTCATCCAAACGAGCAAAGGATCCATATCAATTGCATAATTGTTACATAAGGGGCTGTTTGGTTGCAGGATTATGGAATTTGGATTCCAAAAATAGTACGGTTGAAATTTCTGGATTTGGTAATTTGTTGTTTGGATGGTTTTGGATTCCTAGTATTGGATTTGTAGATCCTTGTAATCTTTGTTTGGTTGGTGGAAAAAAATGGGATTTGGATTTGAGGATTTTAGAGAGAAATAGAGAGAGAGGATTGTTAAATAAATAAAGTATATGGGCCCCATCTAAAAGTACAATGAATAATGCCAAATCCTTGAGAATTCTTGAAAATTTTTAGGATTCATGAATACTTCTTTTGTTGTGGGCCCCCTAATACAAAACAAAGGAATCCTACAAATCCTAATTTTGCAACCAAACACAAAATTGTGAAATCCTAGAATTCTACAATCCAAAATCCAAATCCAAACTCATAATGCTGCAACGAAACAGACCCTAACCGATAATTGAAGTAACCGTGAGAATAGGTACAACGACAAGTCACATCAGATAAGCACAGTTCCAATTCTGAAAAGTACCCCTTTCAATTAAATGCTTTTCATTTTGGAATCCTCGAGGGTGGCGAGAAAGGCCTGGATATGAAGCAATGCCTCGCTTGCTGGGTTCCTAGCGCTCGGGCAGCAAAAACGAAGAACAAAGACGGAATCTAAAACAAATTTTTTCATGTGAACACAAACAACCGCAATCTAGAAATCTTTGTAAACACTAAACTAACAAACTAAAACTAACAACTAGGACGCGGAATTACAGCCTCTGTAGCGTATTCACCCAATCGTGGAAAACCCTCCAAGCTCCGTAGGCCGTTGAGAACGAGTTTAAGAGACGATTGCCCTTTCCGAAGATGATCCATCCAAGGGAAATCGATTTAAGCTCCAGCTTCGCTCCTAAGCGAACCTTAAGAAAGAAACTGGCACTCTAAACTTGTTAAGAATAGTGTGTAAGGGATGTCGGGATATATCATTATGATTCTCTCAAAATCAAAACTCAAGAAAGACAGCTAACTCATGAGCAAAGAAGGAGAAGAATATGAGAAAGAATGAACAATGGCAAATGAAGTCTAGCAAGTGAGATATTTTTCATCCTAGAAAAATATGTCATACTCGTTTTACAATTTAAAAATGAGCTCGTCCAGCTTAACCATGCTCTTATGCCATCTCACCCTCCACCTCGTTTATAATTTCTTAGAAAATAAATTACTAAAATGAGGTGTTCTATTTATAGAAATATTCCATATAAATATGGAATACAATCCCAATATGTGCATCGAACACATATACGCGTATTCGTATAAAAATACGAATAGAGAAGCAAAAGAGAAAACGAATAGTGAACATAATACTAGAATATACATCAAAATATATATACATGAATTATTAAATCAAAACTCGATTTAATAATCCGGCTTAATCCTAAACCGGTTGGTATCATCAACCGTCCGATTAAATTCCGTGTAGCCAGTACACGTATTTAATCAAACACATACACGTATCAACATACGGCCTCTAGTTCATATGTCCGAACCGTGAAAACTCTTTATGTGAGACCCTAAACACTCGAGTGAGTTACTGGATAAATGCATAACTACAAGCATGTCAGCAGCACTAGCTGTACGTAACGGTTATCCAGGTATATGTCGAAAGGGATGTTGACAATCAAGTCCGTTCGTGCCCTGCTGAGGCTGTAAGTGACAATCTTCTTACAGTCCGGTCTTTTCATCTAAGAGTATTGCATACTTGGTCTAAAGGGTGGATAACGTCAATCCTCTAATAACCCGATAAATCGAGCCGGTGTCAAGCTCATCACCTACCGAGAAACTACTGATCTCATATTAGTAAATCTCATTTATCCTGCTCAGAGATTTATGATGATGGCCAACCGAACATCGCTCGACATCAATTCCCTATACTGGGAGAGATGAATCCCTTCCGATTGCTCACTATCTCATTATGAATCGGGACTGTATCCAACTAAAATCTGTTTGCACGGCTTCTTTGAGCCATAGTAGAATAGTAATCTAAGTACAGTGAGAACTCACACACGACAAATGACGATCTTAGGTTTAAACATTACCCTATACGCATGTCACCAGAGAACTGCTATCCGACAATAGGTATATTACCAACTAGGAGTTCTCGGCGAATCCGTCCGGTGTACTCACCTTCAGTGAGCACCTGTATACAATCTTAGGTGTCACACGCCAATGGCCGTGAGACCAGTCACCACCCCTCGTCGGGGTCTAGAAATATATACACTAGTCCACTCTGAAATATTCTGCATTACCTCGTTACGATTCGCTTCATCTGATTCACGAGCCAGTTAGCATCGTCTCGCAAACTCGAGAGTCAACCCATTTAAGTAGCCGTTGGCGAGTTCCAACGGTTATAAACGCGTCGTCTCAATTTCCAATGCTAACAGTCTAATTCGTCTCATCTCGTCTTGATTTCCCTCTCATTGAGCTCAATATTGGAAATAATACATTGACAACCCGAGTGGGTCCGGTCTCTAATGTAAAAAATAAATAAAAAATTGTACTATATAATTGTAATTTGATTTATATTAATGAAAATTTTAGTTTACATTCCATTTATTTTAGTCTATTTATTTGTTTTTAAAATTTTTTTAGCCAATTTTTTTAAAATTAAAATCTGACGAACAACTTGCGTGACTCGCTTGACTCGTCTCGTCTCGACTCGCGCATCATCCAGACGAGTCGGTTTGTATTTTGGCCTCGGGTAATTCACCTCGCCTCGCCGGTGAGGGGAATCCAACTCGCCTCGCTTGACAAGCGAGTCAGACAAGTCATGAGACGAGCCGGGCTGGGCAGCCTCACTTGCTAGGCCTATCACAAGAGAAGGTTTCAAAAACATCGTGACACACTGTGCACTACTATATATAACCTAGGATTAGTTATGCACTAAAAAAATACAATAATCGAAATAGGTGTATCATTTCGTACGGACCATCTCAAAACCACAGAATTGCAAAACCTACCACCATCAATCTGCCATGGTGAGTATATCCATTCCGTATTCGGCATGTTATCGAACAAATCTGTCTTTTAATTTTACTTTTTCCCACCAATGAGCAATAGCTCGGTTGGTTTCGGCACTTCTCTTTTTTGGAGAATGTAGAGTTTTAACCCATGAACCTCATGAGGGGAAAGGGCCACGAATTAACGCTTTCGAGAAAAATTCGTGGATCCCCTAGATGCGTGTGTTGTGCATTAGTGCGTGATGTGTGCGTGGATGTGTTTGTGTGCATATGTTAGGGTTTCCGGGACATTGCCATTTTTTTCCCTCACGATTTTGCCGTATTCCTTTCTTGCAACGCTACCAACATTCTCAAGATGCTATAGGCTTCTAATACTTTAGTTTTTTGCTCACACAATATTAGTGGGCTATTGCACCTTTCAAGCCTATTTTGTGAATCCAAAAGTATATTAAAATGTTATGGCTCGTCTAGAGGGGAACAGGCAGTAAAATAAGTCCATACTCTATTCTAAATCTGTCCAAAGCCCGATCCAATTACATTCCGATAAAAGACCTGCTAAGTCCTTTGATATTTGCTCATCTACTGATCACACATTCACATTTTTCATTTGAGTTGAGCATTAGAGGGAGTTTGGATTGATGAAATACCATCATGAGGTTTTGTTTGTTTGGCACTGCACGATAGTGGCTCGTCAAAATGCTATCGCGTTGAAATTTTCTAAACAGAAAAGAGACGATTTCCAAGCCATATGTGCTTCAAGACATCTAGGAAACTCTCGTATTATTATTTGATTAGAGACAAAATGCTATCCCGTTTGACTTGGCATGTATAGCCGCTCGAGTCTATGGGTAGACATTATTAGGTTGAAATGAATACTGATCCACATTTTGTCCTGCAAAGCTGGATTTGTCAGACCGCTCTCGCGTTGGCATCTACTGGTCTTAGCCGAATGCCCCATAGCAACTTTTCTAAACTATGGGGTGATTTTCAGCTATGAGGCTGTATGTATTATTCATTTTGGGTCATGGGCCCATACGAGCAACAAAACTCCAAAAAAGAAATTGAAACTAAATGAAAATCTTTGTCCAAAGGTGCTCTGATTTTGAATTGAAAAAAAGTCATTTCAAGTCCCATCACAAGACGACAAGCCCTGCTTTATTTCTGTACCGTTCGCGTGTCTGTTTCTCCTCGGAAGAAGCCACTGCATCGGCAGCTGGAACCCAAAACCGGGGCCCACAAACCCAAACAGGGGCCCACGTGATCTGATAAACCAGGAATAAAGTATTCGGTATACCGGAATCATTAGCTCTGGAAAAGAGAAAGATGTACTTTTGAGCATAGTCCCATAATTCGCGAAATGCACAGGTTTTTAATCAGCCGACTTAATTGACGGGCCGAATAATTTACGAATTATTCGTGAATAATTCCAGGATTATGTGAAAAAATAGCGAATGATTCAAAAAACAGCAAATAATTCATAAAATCGAAACCTAGCGTCTCATATATTAATTTCTTACTCGAAATCCTTCCTGAACATTTCCCGAACACTTACCGAATCTTTCCCGAATACCTGCCGATTTTTTTCGAATAGTTCTCTGAATCCGAATTTTCGACATCGCCGAATTATACCCGAACGACGAATTTGTGACTATGCTTTTGAGAGACTTTGGGAAGCTTAATTGTACCCATGGTTTCATTTCTTTCCTGTTCCATTACCGGACACATGATCAGTGCACAAAACAATTTTTTCAACCAAGAGCATGTTGTTTTAACAAAGTGACTCGGAATTGCCGGAAAATTGGCCTATTTCGGAATATTTCATGAAGTGTTTGGATTGAAGGAAAGATGGTCCGGAAATTAACTTCACGGTGATGATGGGATCCTATGTGTCATGATTACTTTCAAGTATTTTCCCCTCGTTTTGGATTGAAGAATACGAAACAAGAATTTTTTTTGATTCTTTATTTGTTCTTCGATACTGGTTTAAAAAATTGAGAATTTATTACTGTCAACACAGCCTTGTTTGTTTGTTTTGATTACTAAAGAAGCAGACGAAATTGCTTCTTAAATGTTGGTTTTTTTAAAAATCATATAAACAGATACATGACGTAATATCCAAACTCACCTCCATGAATTTTTTTAATGAGTTATTTTAAGAGGTTCTTTTCCGCACATCCGGTCATTCCAATGAACCCTTGATCTTGAGGTGCTGAACGAATCAAGCGAGCTCCGATTCGGCTCACTAAACGCTTGTTCAGGTTAAGTTCATTAATAACGGATCAAACTTCATGGAGATAATCAGAAAAAATTGAAGAGCAATTATCACAATTGAAACAAACTTTGGGAATCTCAACACAAAATAACAGAAGACGCAATAAACAGAATACGTGCGTGCGATGGAAATCAAATCAGAGCTAAATTAAAATTCGAGAACAAATCGGCAGTTTTGGAACAAACTCAGGAAAAATGGAGATCAAACTGCCAGGCCCCAAAATTTCGGCCGAAATGCCACTAATAGAAGATTCGGCTGGTTTTCTGAAGCATATCAAGTCCAGATTTTTAGCGATGATTCGTATTGTTTAGTTATTCTGTATAGTTTGTTCCAAGTCTCATAAAAAACTATATAGATTCTTGTATAGTCTAGGGTTTAGATTATCTCTCTAATTACTTTCGAACTAGGATTTTCTAGAGAGGGATTATCAATCTGTAAGTTTTTTTATGCTATTAATAAGGTTTATTTATTTTATTTTTTAATATGAGTAATTAATCTATTTCAAGGGTTTTTTTATTTGTTATGTTTTATGGTGAATGTTTTATTAACTTTTATTCTTAATTTGATATGAATGTTCTTAGATTTTTATGTTTCTCTTGTTCTAATAAAAAAAAGTATTTTTTATGATTAAAAAGCCGACGCCTTGAATAAAATTTTTGGATAGATCAGAAGACCTAAAAACTAATTAAATTGATGATAGCTGACACCTGAAAATTTAATTATGGACGGTAAGAATAAAGTATAGATCTTTAATATTCTAATGTAGTAATTAATCTAATTTAGAATAAAACCCATAACATATTATTTGTAGATTCATGGCCTACACACATACACATAGACGGTTAACCCTAGATTAAGTTAAGAAACTAGAATTAGGGTTTTAATTAAATTTACATGAGATAACATGATTGACAGGATAGGATTAAATCATAAATAATTTATCTTATGTTTTTATGTTGTTGATAGATAATTAATTAAAACTAGGAAAAAGAACTAAAAATGTCATTTAAACCACCACATCAGAAAAGCAAATCAAAACCCTTCATATTCCTTTTATAAGTAAAACAATCTTTTTAAATTCCTTTGCTTTTAAATTTGTGCGATTTTAAATTATTGCTATTTTATTTTATTAAAAATCCAATCTTTTCTTTAACTTATTTTTAAATTTAAATTAACACACTTCTTTGTGGGAACGATCCTCAAGTACTACTGCGATATAGCTGTATACTTGCGGTTTAATTTGGAGACTATAAAATCTTTATCAAGTTTTTGGCCCCGTTACCGGAGAGGTGTGGTTTAATTACTTTTAAATTCAAGTTTTAGTTTTTTTTAATTTTTGATAAATTAGATTTATATTACTTTATTTGATTCTGCGAATTCTCTGTTTTTTATTTAAGGAATCAAGACAAAATTTCAGCAAATTTTCAGGAAGAGCAGATCGAAACGAATAGGAGGCGGCTTGGCGATTTCACCTTCGAAAAAAATTTCGGCCGAGACATCTATAAAATCAAAATCAGCCGAAAATTTTAGGTCTTTTCCAAAGCTTCCAGCTGCAGGTTTTTAAATTTTTCGAGCGTATTCTGGAATTTTGTTTCAAATTTGATAAAGCGTCAAGCTTGCAATAGAAATAAGGCAAATCTCCAACGATTTCACCTACCTGTTTGCAGCAACATGTGTTTTAACCGTATTTGGTTTAGAATTCTCGCTGCTGCTCGTCCACTAATGGAACTTAGATCTAAACTTTAGGTACGATCTCGTTCGTCCCTAAATCTTTTTTATTCCGGCTAATAGTTTTTGAAGATTTCTTTACGCTTTAAAAAAAATAGTTTTAGATTTTTTTTAAAATTTTATTTTTGCATATTTAAAAAGTTTCTAAGGGGCAACAACCCAATCAAGATTAGGTGCGGATTTCATCACCCTTCTTAAACCCCACAAATCACAACCGAGCATCCGCATTCAACCTACATTAATTAAAAAAGATCTAAACTCGGCCCCGTAAGGACATTCGCACTCAATAGGACAAGTGGAGGTTGTATGTAATCTAACGGTCATCCGATTCAATCTTGAGGTGTCTAAGTGACGTGTGACTATGTTTTGGTTATTTAATTAAGGCCCGCTATTTCGATGATTCGTATAGCAGAACCCTCCCACTTAACCGGAACTGATCTGGTTTCAAGGTTGAAAAAGAGTTGTTAGAGGATCTATCTCGCAATTTGTCTCTTTGCATTTAGGAGCGGGTCTAGTAACTTGACCTAGGTAACCCTAAATCAAGGTTTGTTTGTACCTTTTTTGGTGATTTGTTAGAATCTCTAGTTTAGTTTCTATATTTTAAAAAAACTTAGAAGAGTATAAACTATATTCTTTTTCTTACGGTGTATGCACGTGTGGGATCGAGACGAAACAAACCGTTTGACTCGTCTTGATTTTATAAATACTATGGCTGATCTTATCCCCGCTACACCTACATTGCAGGATAGATTTTATAGATACTGTCGTAGCGTGTTTTTCGTCGCCCCATTGAGATGAGAATACGCGTCGCTTGTCAGGCGTACTATAGATTCCCCCTGTCTAGGGTAGGTGGAGATTTATTGATTGTGGGGATTTGAATCTTCGGCAGTCGCGGACTAAACTGTCGTTAATTACCCCTCGTTTTTGGAGCGAGGGAACCTCCGATTGACAGGTCAAATTGGTCATGCGAACTCAATGTGCAGTGTGCGTATGTGTGTCTTGAGGGGTTTTGGATATATCGGGGGCCTCGCAGAGTTTACGGGGGTCTCGTTGCCCGGTTAGCGGGCTGGGGGTCAAGGGGGCAGGCAACCCCCTGTTAGAAATTTTTTCTAACGGCGAAAGTGTTGTGGAGTGTTTGTCTCTCTCTCTCTCTATATATATATATTGGAAATAGCGTCCAAAGGACGCGTGGGTGCCAGTGCCTCACGTGCCCAGCAAGCAGACGCCGGACGCCAGTGCCTCACATGTTTGGAACGTGGACGCTGGGCGCCAGCGCCTCGCGTGCTTGGCACGCGGGCGCCACCGCCTCACATGCTTGACACGTGGGCGCTGGATGCCAGCGGGAAAAAGGGGCTTAGCCCCTATACTGGGAGTTGTACTCCCAATTAACTTTTGGCGTTAAACTCCTGAAAAAGAGGACAAAGGGGCTTAACCCCTGCACTGGGAGTTGTACTCCCAAAACAAAAGATTTATTATATATATATATATATATTATGGAGTTTGAGAAAATCTTTCATTGAGAGATCCCAATTGATCTAATTGGTCTCAGAATTGATTTGGGGAATTTTACCCGCCGTTGGATCTTTGATCCAAGGATTTCTGTTTACAGAACATATTTTCTTGTTTTTAACAAGATTGGGAAAATATTTTCCATATGCAGAGTTTTATTCTGTGAAATGGTGATTTTTAACCACCATTGGATTTTCAATCCAAGGGTTCTCTGTTTTACAGAGGGCATAAAATTTTATACTATGATCCAACCGAATGTATCTTTCTTATTTTAGAAAGATCTGGGGAATGTTTTGTCCCAATAGAATTTAATTCTATATCTTGATGATTTATCATCTCCGTTAGATTTTTGATCCAACGGCTCTGTTTAACAGAGAGTGGAATTTAATTCTACCTTCTTTAATTTGGACGCTAACGCTCACGTGGGAAACACGTAGGCGTCGCCTAAGAATTTAATTCTTTTATAAATAGTCACTCTCGTGCTTTGCACTCCGGCGCTCACGTATTCCCCACGTGAGGTACCGCTCACGTAGGAAACACGTGAAGCACTCAAGAATTTAATCCTATCTGAAGCGGTACCTACATGCTTTGCATGTGGGTGCACGTGTTTAACATGTGGAGGTTCCCCTTTAATTTTATAAGGGAACAACAAGTTTTGAGCCAAAATTTTTGGCAGGTGCTCCCTTATAAAAAAAAGAAAGAAAAGGAAAAAAAAGAGAGAAAAGTGATGGGAAAATTTCCACTAATAAAACATTACGTGCCCACACGTGAGCGCCTATATAAAGATTATAGGCGCTGGGTTTAAACGATTGATAGGCTGAAATAGAGCCTCACGTGTAAGCACGTGACGTCTATATACAAAGTATATAGACGTCATATTAAAACAAATGACAGGCCAGAAAGGCTCACGTGTCAGCACGTGATGCCCTCTTTGGACTGCTGCACATACGCAAATGAGTTTAACTCTGTGGGGTCACGTGCTACACGTAAGTGGGCTCCAATGCCTTCTGAGCCGATATAATTAAATTCTAAGTAAAGGAATCAAAACCCTATTTGGAAAATATTTCCATGAATTTTTCTAAACAAGAAAGATTGCTCTCTGTAAAACAGAGCACCGTTGGATTAAAAATCCAATGGTGATTAAAAATCGCCAAGCTACAGAATAAGCTCTGTATGGGAAAATATTTCCCCAATTTTGTTAAAAACAAGAAAAATATTTTATGTAAAACAGAAGTTCTTGGATAAAAAATCCAACGGTTGATAAAATCCCAAATCAATTAAGATCTCTCAATGAGAGATTTCTTTAACTAAATCAACAAACTTACCTCTACTATATAAAGGACCCAAGATTTCAAGTCTTGAACAAAAAAAACCCATAAGAATTGAGAAAACAAAAAAAAGAAGAGGAGTTCTCTTTTAAGAAAAGAAACCCTAGGTAAGAAGAAAGACCTAGAGATCATTTTATCTCCTCTTCACCGCTCTAAGAGTTTAACTCTTAAAAAAAAGAACTTAGTTCTCTCTCTGGTTGAGCTCTGCAGAAGTAGATCTCTCCACAAGTTGAGAATTTAATTCTCATCGGAGAGATTCTGTCACTCAAAATTTAGAGGAAAGAACTAAGTTTGAAAAATTTAATTCTTCCAATTTTTTTTAGGAATTTAATTCCTCTGATAAAACTAGGGTTTAACCCTGCATAAGAATTTAATTCTTGTAAAAATAAGGGACGTGAAATTCTCAAAACTCAGATCAAGATCTCCATGCACATAAAGGAAATAATTATCGTTCAACGCTATAAAAACAGATCACATGTTCCCACGTGAGCACCTCCGAGGAACAAAAAAGAATGGCTGAGATCGAGTTACATGATCCCAGGTGACCCCCCAATAGTGCTTAGCACTTATAAAAGGAAAAGAGGAATAAATCAAGGACAATTCACATTTTCGGGACGTCTCACGTGATCCCATGTGACCTCTCCCCAATAGTGCTTAGCACTTATAAAAGGAAAAAGGGAATAAATAAAAAACAGTGCCAATTTTTGGGGTGCATCACGTGACCCCACGCGACCCCCTATAGTGCTTATCACTTATGAAAGAAAGAGAGAATAAATCCAAAGAAGCAGTGCCCAATTCTCAGGCGCCTCACGTGCCACACGTGAGCGCTCTAAATTTTAGTGTTTAACACTGCTTTAGAGCCTCACGTGGGAGCACGTGAGCGCTGAGTAAATGTTAGTGTTTAACACTATGAGAGGCCGGCCTTAGCCCAAATTAGCCAAGTCTCCCGAGGCCAAAACCCTTTTGACCACCAATCAACCGAGCCCTCCTATTCTCAGATCTCCCCAAATTGATCTTAGTTCCAAAGATGACTAATGATATCCTAACAGATTGTATTTAAAATGATGTTCATTCCACCATGATCTCTCTCTTCAATCTGGAGTTTGGTTCAAGGGTACATCTCTCCATACCTTTGATACATGTCGTTGTAATTCTTCAACATCTTCAGAGAGGTGGAGGGTCCCGACAACCAACAGCTCTTTGGTGCATTCCCAAACCCATGAGCACATCACAATGGACCGCAATGTCCTTAAACTAGCTGTGGACCGCAACGTCCTTAAACTAGATCCTCACCTCAAAAATGGTGAACTATGGACCGTAATGTTCTTAAACTAGCCGTGGACCGCAATGTTCTTAAACTAGCCGTGGACCGCAATGTTCTTAAACTAGCTGTGGACCGTAACGTTCTTAACTAAACCCTCACCCCAAAAATGGTGATCAACGGACCGTAACGTCCTTAAACTAAAGCAATAGATCCCAAACGCTCTTTTATTGGATCAAAATGATCCTAAACCCCCGTTAAGTAGATCTTAGTCCAAGATCGGACTAACGTATCCTTAACAAACATTTAAGTTGATCTTAATCTCAAACGAGATTAGCGATCCTTAAACCAACCCAAACCCAAATCTAAGAATATACGGATTTGGACTAATCCACGCCCTACGGGAGACAACATAAATTAGTCTCCGTATACAATCCACGGGCAACCAAAAATAAAACAAACACACATGATACGAAGTGAACATCTGGAGCAGGAGAAAGTGGTTATCGCTACGCGGTAACGTAATTAACTGCAGGGGCTTGCGCCTGCAGGGAAGAGCGTCCCCACAATAAAAAGCCCCTCACAACGAGGGGGAAACTGAAGAAGTCTGTTACAACGGCCGCATCGGTCCAAACCTCCGATACACGGTACCATAAATCAACTTGGCATCTTCGGAGAGGTGGACGGATAAATCCAAATAGCATCTGCCCCTAAATTCAGGCAAGACGATCCATCCCGGATCCGTCTCCCTTTTTCGGCGGTAAACAGATTCTGGCACGCCCGGCGGGACCTTTTCCTCTTTCCACTCCACACTTCGTGTGTCGTGTTCGCGAACAAATCGCGGTTTGCTATGGTTGCCCCTGGATTCGAGGTACTAAGATTTGGTGTCTTGCTCCTGTGCAGAGAAGAGAAATCGATGGCTTCCAACTGCACCTGCAACAACAACTCCCACTCCGTCCCCGCCGGAGGAGTGACTTTTGGGCCCCAAGCGGTCTCCATCTTTGCAATGCCAGTGGAACAGGTGACTTAAGCCACCACTGGATATTTCTTTGGGACCATGATCCCGCTAGCAAGCTTCAGCGCCCCGATGCCATCACAGGAAGCTCCAAAGAAGTCGGTCTTCGACCGACTTACAACCACCACGTCCCCTCTCTACGGGTCGTCCAAGTCTTCTACCTCAGTCTTTGTAACAACTCCAATTTCTGTATACATAAAATTCATTTAAATTTTAAGTATACTTGGGGTATTTAATGTTGTTGTTACCACTTTAAGTATTTATTTTCCCACAATAATTACAAGAAGGAGCTTGTAGCTCATTGGTAACACCTTGCACTGCTGAACCAAGCTACCAGAGTTCAAATCCCCTGCCCCACATTATTTTTATATTTTTTTGTTTTAAATTTCTTGGAAGCCCAACAGTCCATAGGCCATAACTCCCAAAAGTTGAACTGAACCCTAAAAACTAAAAATACCAGAGCCTCCCCCACGAGACCCCCCACCCATCGACCCCGTGACTCAGCCGAGACCGGCCGACTCGGTCCAGCGCCGCCGGCCGGACTCGGCCGGACCACCGAGTCACCTGAACAAAAAGGGTGGCTTTCTACCTTCCTTAACCCCTTGCACACACCATTTAATTGGATCGATTCCCGAGAGTTAAATATACCCCATTTACTCCAAATTTTAAAGATTTTTCTATAATTTTTATAATTTTTTTAAATTAAAAACCTTTCACCTACCCTACCCTACCCTACCCTATAAATACACCCCCTACCCTCCATCCTCTCATCCCAAAACCCTAGGCTCACTCTCTCAAAATTTTCCAAGAAGTGTGTACGTTGAAAACAAGTTCGCGGCGAAGCTCCGACGAAATTCCGGCGGGAATTCCGGCGACGTTTTTAGAAACAACCAGCGACGAAGCAACGCCTCGGCAACTCCTTTAGTTCCCCTACACTCCTTAGTATAGATCGAAACCCGTAAGTCCCATTCTATCCCCCTTTCTATTTATCTAAAATACGAATTTACGAAACCCGACGGAATCAAAACAAATCCGATTTTCGACTCGGTCTTCTATAAAATTTCACTTCTAATCAATTCAATCATGCTTAAACATCTCTATATTGACTATTAAACATTCAACGAATAATTTGAACAAGTTTTCTCACATGAAATGATAACCTTTCCAATTTATCGTATTTTTTCACTTTAATACCATTATGTTTCGATTTCACATTTAACCCCTTAACTTTGCTATACATTTAAAGTAAAGCACGAGGTAATGACCTACCTCCACACATACGCAAATACAAACCTAAACGAAATCATCAAAGAACTTAGAATACGATAAAACAAAACTTTCATTTAAATACCATATTCTTAATAAAATCATTCTTAAAAGTTTTAGATTTGGTACGATTTTAAACAAATACCTCTCATTAGGAAATACGATAAGTTATGGACATCGATCGTTTATCTAAACCTGACTTTGTGGTGTCTAGGCTAGGCAAGTGAGCTTAGGTAACTTTAAAAGGCCCGTCTCACGATTCGTGAGCGGATCCCTCTTTCCTCACTTGTACTTACCTGGCCACAATTGGCGGTGAAGAGGCGATTTGAGGCTTCTAACGACTTGTCGTTTAGACCATTTAGAAATAAGCTAGTTGGCTTAGGAAACCCTAGAATCTAAAATACGGAAAATTTACACCTTTGCAAATAAATACCTTTTACTTTATAAAACCGTTTTCTAAAGGATTAGTATTTTACAATTTTTGCAAAACGCCGCTGCAACCCACCTTTGGGGAACCCGTTAGGGATAGTACGGTTTATCGTACACCCTCGGGCTTAGTAGTGCGAGATTCAGACCTCCGCAAGGAACATTCGGTCTCGAAAGGTTTAAAATACGACATCTTAAGAAAAATGAGATTTTTGGAATATAAAATATTTATTAAAATTACTTTTGTATGAACATATGTATATTTATCATTTAAATATTTATTTTATTATAATATAAATTTTCCACCTTTTTCTAAAAAATCATAAGAATATATTTTACACTAAAATACCATGAACTTCCAATAAATCAATATTACAGATAAATACCTTTATCTATAAACTAGGACATTTTCACTAGAAATGTCACAACATAAAATCTACCCTCATTACAACCCTAAAGACGAGCAATAAATACTTGAGGTGTATTTTGAAAAGTATATAAAAGTATTTTTACATAAAACCCGCTCAAGTTTTATAAATTACCCTAAGGACCCTAGCAATTATAAGACCTCGATTCATAATTCTGATTGTCTGACTCGGGTTTGAGTCTGATTAATCTGACTTGAATATGATTCAAGTCAACCTATAATCTACAAGATTCCAATTCAATATGAACACATGAATCCATGAATACAATTATCAATTTATACAATTTGACCGAACCGAACCATGGATATATATATATATTTCTTTTACATGATTCTCAGTATTCCATTTACATGACTCTACGGTTATAACCGTTTCCTGATATCATGGTTTCGGTCAGTCAGTCAATCACTCATACAATCAATACAATTTTACAAGATAACAATACAAACAAGACATCGCGGGGTTTAAGGGGTAGATTGGTACGGAAGGTGTTAAAGGTGGCACGAGGTGGTCATATTTAATACACCTAACATGAATCCAGTTGCTGTTGTACCGTGGCATAAACGGTTCCTTGTACTATACGTGCCCCTAGTCTCTGGCATATAGAGACTCCCCTCGTATACACTGGCATCCTTCTGTACCTAGCTACAAACAACAGCGTTAATACGACATTACTGCAGGATAATACAACTTTAAAATATATCTTCTTATTCTGTCATATTCTACTTTCCTCTTACCTTTGGGACTTACCGAGCGACATGTTCGCTGACGACATTCTGTTTCTCCCTTCTTTGAATGTCGTCAGGTGATTTGGACCCGGTAGAGGTCGAGCCATTGCAAGAAGACTTGGAGCAGTTTACTGAAGACCCTGCACTGTAGTTTTATTGTACACTTTTTCTTTCTGTACTTTTCATTTCCTGTTGCCACTGTTTAGGCATCTTTTTATTTCAGTTGTATTTCCTTTCATGCATTGTACAAAGAATGTTAATAAATAAAAGTTGATGTTCTTTTTATTTCTTGTCTCTTGTGTATTTATTTTATATTGCTTAGATACGCTTAGCGTATGTACTTCTGAGTATATACGTAGCGGGCCTCGTCGCGTCCCCTCGCCGTACACTGGGAAGCGGGGCGTGACAGTCTTTAACAGACTGAGCCAAAGCTCCAGTGGGCCTGCAAAGAGGCTCACGATACCTGAAAGGGTTATCCCGAAACGGATAGCCGTTCCAGCTCCGATGGCTAAAATCGTCGACATGGCTTCTCCTACTAAAGGGTCGGTCTTCGCAAAATTGGCCGTTCCAACTCCTGCTTCCGGCGAAGTCATCAAGACTGCTTCCCCTACCAGAAAGTCAGCCTTCAAAAGATTGACCGTCCCCTCCCAACGGACCCCAGTCTTCGATAGGCCGACACCAGCTGCAGCCGTTCACCAAAACAGGGGGCATGAGGAAGCCACTCCCACAACTGAGGCAATCCCGTCTGCAAGGCATGCTCGACGTCGCCACTGGCGCTGGGTGAGGAAAGCTGGGGGCAACTCCTCCTCTGGACTTAGCCCACCAGCTCCAATGGTGAAAATTGACGCTGCTGTTCCAACTGGGAATAGTTTCAATCCGCTCAGGAGGGTGCGAAAGAACTCCCCAAACGCCGTATTGAAGAAGTCTCCCCCGCCTGCTGAAAACATGATGCAGGCAAAGCCGGAGCAACCCCCTCAGCGGTTGTCCTCCAAAATCCACAGGGTCTGGTGGAAAGTCCAAGACTCTGTAATTGACAAAAATTACTCTCGCCGACTAGAGAAAAAGAAGACTTGGCAGGAGGAGGACCATCCCTCCGCCATACAACGGAAAGCCTCGTCTACATGGGAGCCTCTTACAACGACCCCTCCGACTTCAACCTCTCACAAAAGGAGAAGGCCGGAGAAAACCCCACTGCCTGCGGTGAATTCCAAAGGCACTGGACCCAAACGCCTCAAGTCTGGGGGCATGATCGTGCATACGGTGTAAATGGCTTTCAGGAAAGAGGAAAGTCGTGCTTCCGTAGGTCATCGACCACTCACTCGGTCGTTGACAAAAGCTCAGGAGCAGCAACAAAATCTCCAAGAAATGCCGATGAAAATGTCAGCACTCACTGGGCAAAAAGAAAGCCCGGAAGCATCATCTGAACAGCGCCGGGAGCAGGAGACTGATATGGAGTTCTTGCGAAGGATACTGGAAAGGAAGGATAAGGAGGCCGCGGAACAAGCTGCTAATATAAAACAGATGGCGCTTCTGTTGCAAGACATGGTTGGGATGATGATCCAGCCGAAACCTCCATCCGAAGACCCTCCGATAATCATCGAAGACGACAGAGGGGAAACGTCAAACCCTCCTCCGGCTGTATCAGCAGCCCAAGAAGAGACAATTTCCAAGTCTGCCCTTGATGACTACATAGCTCAACAAATACGAGCTCATCAAGCGAGTGAAACGGCCGGCCAAGTCGTCAGAATTGGGCGACCTTATCCAGGCTGGTATGATCAAATCAAGTATCCGCCGGGATATATGATCCCTAAATTCCACGTGTATAAGGGTACGGGCAATCCCCATCAGCATGTCGCTCAGTTCAGAGCTCTATGCGGCAATACTGGAGGTGACGACAAACTGCTGCTTCACCAGTTCGTCGGCAGCTTGGCAGAGACAGTATTTGAATGGTACTCGGAGTTTCCGAATGACTCCATCAAAACATTTACAGAAATGGAGCTCCTGTTCACACAGCGTTTCGCAAGCGAGCATACCCCAATCACGACATTAATCAATACCACGGTGAAGCCGGGAGAATCCTGGGTTCAATACGCAATTCGATGGCGGGACCTATGGTCAAAATATGAACAACGCATAGAAGAAGCTCCCACCGTGGGCATGTTCGTGGGGACCCTTGATCCTCTGGCAACTATATCCCAATTTATGATGTTCTTCAAGCCGACCACCATTCAGTCCTTGATTGACAAGCTGGCCCAAATGGACCAGATGGGCCATAGGCCGTCCTCTTCAAAAACGGATCTCCGGAATAAAAAGGGCAAGGGGAAAGCGACCTTCGTTGCCAACGCTCAACAACAACTGTGTGACCCGAAACCGATCGCTCGCCAAAGCAACACAAGCCGATGCCTCGAAAAGGAGTTGAGACGTCCTTACTCATTTCCCCGGGATAAAACGAGGAGATTGTTCGAACTGGCAGTGCGCAACAGGCTCATCACTCTGCCAGATCCGAGACGCCCGCTGCAGCCTGGTGACGTCAACAGTCCTAACTACTGCCCCTACCATAGAATAATGGGCCACCCAATCGAAGATTGCTACGTCTTCAAAAACTGGGTTGAGGACCACAAATTCGCTCTGTCCGAAAACTGGAAGGTAAAACCGTCACAATAGCACACTCCTAAAAAGATGGACATGCCGGGGGCATCATGCTCATTTGTAAAAGAAGCTCCGTAGGAAATTGTCCTTTCGGCTAAAACTAAAAGAATGCTGAAAGATCTTCAAGCATGCCCGACAATCAGGTGGAAAAGCCCGTTGGAGCCTGAGATCGTTGAAGGGATGCTGAAACCGTGCTCGGCACCGAACGCTGGTATCAATGGACAAAACACCCAGGTCAGGCCTGCAAAGTCTTCGAAGAAAATGAGGAAGACCAAGAAGCCCACGCAGCCTAACGACAAGCGCACGAATCTGCAAAAGTACATTGACGCGCTGGAAGAGTACAACCAAAAGACGTGGACCTCAGTCACACTTGAAGAGTTCCTCAAGCATATTCTTGAGAACGAAGACAACGACAATGATGAAGGGAACGACTCGTCAAAAGAACCTGAGGAGTATGTAGCGAGTTGCCACATGGTCTCTCACCTGTCGTTAAGAGACGAAGGAGATCCCTCGGCGTTGGAAAGCAACGCAGAGGAACTGGGGGCAAGGCCGGCGTCCAAGTCCCTGGAACCATCAGACGATCTGATCGATAAATTGCTGAACGAAGCCCTCCAAAAGAGCAAAGCAGACCGAGAGCGTGAAACGAACATATACGAAAAGGCCAAGCGTCAGCATCAAGATGGAGAAGCCGCGGCAAGGAAGAGTTATGTAGTACTCCAACTGGATCGAAGCACACCCGCGGCAGACAAAAGCAAGATTAAGACTGGGAAATAGTTCGCCAAAGCCCTTTCAATGGGAATGAAGCTGCCACCTTTCGAAGAAAATACTCTCGGGAGTACGTGCCTTGATGAAGCGGATGTACATCCGAAATACTTCTTATACCATCGGAGGGTCATACACCCTACCGAAGAGTGCAATGCCTTTAAGAAGTGGTGGCAGGGATACATTGCCCACCGACAACATTTCAAGCGAATGAAGCGCAAAGCCCTTCGAGAGCAGAGAAGCACGACAGATGAGCATAAAGGAACAGCCGGTAACTGTCATATGGTCGATACCATCCCAACAAAAGGGAAATCTCAAGTTCTTACCTTCGGGAGTGATTCAGACGAAGAAATGGCCCTCAGCCCTCTTTTCAAGGAATCCACCTCTGGAAAAGAAGAAGGGGTGAATAAATACGAGAACATCCAGCTGCGTAACCGTACGTTGCCTAAAAAGAATCTTGGACCCTCAAACAAAGGTTCAAGTAAGAGAGACAAGGGGAAGGAAAAGGTCCCCGAGGAGATTGCCCTCGATGATAGAGTCGTCGAAGAGCTCACAGCTACGGACCCGTCTGAGAAAAACAATGTGGATTACAATGTCCTGGCACACCTGAGGAAGATACCTTCACAACCGAGCATACTGGATGCTCTCCTCCTGTCCAAAGAGACATGAATTTTTTTGATCAAGGCATTACAAGAGCCCGATCAGTTTCAAGCCTTCCTTGCAGAAGAAAAGATGAAGGACGTGCTGGAAGAAGTTCACACAACTGACATCACATTCAGCGATGAAGATCTCCTCCTCGGAATGTGAGAGCACAACCGTCCTCTGTATATCACTGGGTACTACCACGACATCAAGATAGGGAAGATCCGGTTGACAACGGGTCCTCCGGTAACCTTCTCAATGTGAGAGTGTTGAAGGAGATTTTCATGAACGTTCAACACCTGGCGCGGGACAAAATTATTATCTCCGGGTTCGACTCGCAGTCATCACGGACGCTTGGGTCCGTAATACTGATATTACGCTTCGGGATGCTCGTCACCGACATCAAGTTTCATGCCATCGACGCCAAGACATGCTATAACGCTCTGCTCGGCCGACCTTGGTTACACGAGTACAACATCATCCCTTCTACACAACATCAGTGTATGAAGTACTTCAAAGACGGCCTCGAGTACACCGTTACAGGTGAGCTAAACCCATTCTTCGTAGATAAAGTCCGCAAATATGAAGACGCTAAGTATTTCTTACCAGACTTCGAAGACACGGAAAGATGTCGTAAATCGGAGAATAAACAGAAAGCCGTCCCCACCATCCTGATCTTTGGGAGCGATACCGATGATGATGAAGAGATGGTCTTCTCGGGGAACCCCAAGGCAGCGGGCCAGGACCATCTACGCCTATTTTGGTCTTTGGCAGCGACTCTGAAGATGAAGTCAACACAGTATTCTCTGTTCATCCATAAATACAAACCTTCATTGGAGCTGATCAGAGTTTGCAAATTACTATGGTTCCGCAACACCATTACAGAGAACTTGACGCGCTCGACACATACGGCATGCAAGAGCTGCAGACCTTCTACATTCCTCCTATGTGAAAAAGAGAAAAGGAGATCCTCTTCTACCAATCTACGGAGACTAAGGTGGAAAAAGAAGTCCGGCATGGTGCCGATTTTGCACTCGATAGGCTCCAACCAATCCGTCTGCCCAGATATTACGCAGAAGAATTGAAAAGGCTGTTAAGATGCCAAGGTGTACCCTTCAAACAAACAGCTCGACAAGCCCAGTTCTACAACAAGATTTGGGATATTCCCGGGACTCAGCGAAAAATGCCCAACGGGAGGATAGAGATGACGGGGCTTGGATACGTTCGGTCCAAGAAACGGGAGCGATTCCATGGTTGCCATGTCATAAATAACTCTGGTGGAGAAGCGAATGCATTTCCAGATAGCGCTGATGTCGAACCAGAGAGATCCCGCCGTGAGAATACCAAGCCCGTCATTCGAAGAACAGATTGACAAGCTAATAAGGGAAGCGTTTCAAAAGGTGTGGGATGACCATAGCCGTGAAATGGACATTTACGAGAAAACCAAGACGCAATGTCTCATTCATTAGTCCACGGAAAGAGAAAACTATGATGCCCTTCATCCTCAGCCTGCTGTGTGCTCTCGTGGCAAGGAAAAAGTACGACGCAGAAGCAACGACAAGATCAAGAACGGGAATGACATTCAAAGACAGCGAAGGAGATCCAAGAAGCCACGCGATCGAGAAAAAGTCAGCTGGAATCCATCTTTTATGAAAAAGATGGGTCGGGAGTACTCTTTTCCTCAAGACAAGACAAGGAAAATATTCAACCTTGTCATGAAGCATCAAATGATGACGCTCCCGGAGTCTCGGCACCCTGAGCAAATAAACGAGGTCCATCATCCGGCTTATTGCTCCTACCACCGAGCGATAGGACATCCTCTTGAAGATTGCTTCACCTTCAAGGACTGGATCGAAGACCAGTATCAGCAAGGCAGGTTTGCTCTATCCGACAATTGAAGGGTAGCCCCACCACGAAAACATGAGCCAAAAGCAACCTACACTGCGAGGGAAAGTCCAGATCAATATCGAGCTTGGAAACGAACTCGTACCTGTCACGTGATAACAATCTCAAAGGAAGAAAAGCATGAGAATGTGGACGACCTCTCCCAGTGCTTCGCATATGAAGATGAGGACGAGGTGATCTCAGAATTTCCACCGGCGCCAAAAGAGCTGGAAGACGGGATACACACCACAACAGACAATCTGAAGAAAATCGACTTGGGGACGACGAACGATCCGAGACCAACGTTCGCCAGTGAGCTGCTGTCTAAAGAGCTGGTGGCTACACTAAATGACGTGCTTATGCAGTATAAAGATCGCTTCGCATGGAACTATTCCGAGATGCCGGGACTAGATCCAGAAATAGCGGTGTATAAACTGGCGATATCGCCGGACGTCAAACCAATCAAACAGGCGCCAAGAAGAATGCAGCTCGAACTCGAGACGAGCATCAATGCTGAAGTCAAGAAACTAATCGAATCTGGCTTCATCCAAGAAGTTCAATATCCCGAATGGATCGCCAACATTGTCTCAGTGATGAAGAAAAATGGGACAGTACGCATCTGCGTGGACTTTCGGGACCTCAATAAAGATTGTCCAAAGGATGACTTCCCCGTACCGGTTACCGAGCTGATGATCGATAACACGTCCACTCACGGGGACTTCTACTTCATGGATGGATCTTCCGGCTACAATCAAATAAAAATGCATCCTAAAGACCAAAAGCACACTGCCTTCCGGACTCCGCTGGGCATATTCTGTTATAAGGTGATGCCCTTCGGCTTGAAGAATGCTGGCGCTACCTACCAGAGGGCCATGACGAAGATCTTTGATGACCTCATATATGAGATTGTCGAATGTTATATTGACGACCTCGTGGTGAAAATAAAATCATACGACGAGCACTGGGAGCATTTGAAGATAGTGTTCCAGCGTCTTCGGAAATATAATCTGAAGATGAACCCTCTGAAATGCGCGTTTGGAGTCTCCTCCGGCAAATTCATGAGATTCATCGTATGACATCGATGCATCGAAATAGACCCGTTTGACATCAAGGCAATTATGGAAATTCTTTCGCTAAGAACTCTCAAGCAACCGCGGTCTCTCCAAGGAAAGCTCGCGTATATCTGGTGGTTCATAGCTAACCTCTCTGGCAAATGCCGTCCCTACAACCATCTAATGAAGAAGGGGACCTCATTCGTTTGGGATCGTAAATGCCAAAGTGCACTGGACGAAATCAAGCAATATCTACAGAACCCGCCAGTGCTAACCGCTTCGGTCAAGGGAAAGCCCCTCATCCGATACAGAACAACCCTTGAAGGTTCTTTAAGCGCACTATGGGCATAGGAGAACGATCAGGGAAATGAGAGAGCTCTATACTATTTGAGTCGAGTTCTTCTGGGGGCAAAAAACAACTACTCCCCTATTGAAAAGCACTGCCTAGCACTGATCTTCGCGATAATGAAGTTTCGGCATTATGTCTTGACACATGAGGTCCATCTCATATCAAAGGTGAATCCTCTCAAATATTTGATGTCAAGAGCCATACTAACGGGAAGGCTTGCCAAATGGGCCCTCCTCTTGATGGAGTTCTCGATAATCTATCGGCCCCTAAAGGCAGTAAAAGGCTAGGCCATCGACGAATTTCTCGCTGAGCACCCGATACCAGCCGACTCTCCCCTAAATTGCGAACTGCCAGACGAACACGCGTTCAACACCATCGACAGGGAGAAGGAAGGAAGTAATGCCCGATGAGAACTTTACTTCGATGAGGCATCTTCCATGAAGAAGCGAAAGCACAACACCCCCATAATCAAAGTTGTAGTAGGTCTTATCTTTATAACTCCGCAAGGAGGGATAATGCGTTTTGCCCTTTTCTTAACGGAGCCAAGAACAAACAACGAAGCGGAATATGAAGCTTTGAGAGCAGGTCTTGAGATTGCTGTCGATATGGCATCGAAAACCTCCTCATATACGGAGACTCCCAGCTGGTCGTTAGCCAAGTAAATGGCGATTATCTGACGTGCAAGCCCGAGTTGGTAAAATATGGCGAAAGAGTGCAGCAATTGCTGACGAAAATCCCCTCCTACATACTGGAAAGCATACCACGTATGGAAAATAGCAAGGCAGATGCGCTAGCCAAGCTCGCTAAGGAGTTGGCCGACGAAAGCCTCGATGACTTAAGGATCATTGTGCAAAGCCGCCGGATTCTCGCGCCAGCAGAGATATCTCCGAAGACGTCTGAAAGAAAGGAAATGACTAAACAAGCGGCCTTCCAAATAGAGGACGAAGAAAAGGCTAAGGATTGAAGAGAAGTCTTTGTAGACTACTTCAAATCCTATCGAACGCCCGAAGACGCGTCGTCAAGACATCAGCTCATGAAACGAGCTCTATCCTCCGCCTTCATCAATGATACTCTATATAAGAGGTCATTTGATAGTTTGTGGCTAAGATACTTGGGACCGGAGGAAGCGAGGAGGGTCATCCAAGAAATTCACGACGGACTCTGCGGTTCCCATCAAGCTGGGCCTAAGATGAAGCTGAAGATCAAGAGAATGGGTTACTATTGGCCCACGATGATTCAGGATTGCCTCGAATATGCGAAGCAGTGTCACTCGTGCCAAATTCACAGGGACTTCATCCACCAGTATCCAAATCCGCTACACCCAACGATAGCCAATTGGCCGTTCGAGATGTGGGGAACCGATATTATCGGGCCCATTGAGCCGGCATCATCCAAGGGACATCGGTTCATATTGGCAACGACCGATTACTTCTCCAAGCGTGCAGAAGCAGTACCGCTAAGGGAGGTGAAGACGGAGAATATCCTCCATTTCTTCAGGACACACGTTCTCTACCGGTTCGGCACTCCGCGACGGATTATCTCTGATAACGGGCCAGCCTACAGAAGCCACAAAATCAGTCACTTCGCACAGCAGCATAATATAGATTGGAGATATTCTTCAGTCTATAGTCCCCGAGCTAACGGTCTAGCTGAGGTTTTCAACAAAACCTTAATTAAGATCATAAAGAAAATAGTGTCCAGAAACAAAAAAGACTGGCACGAGAGACTGCATGAAGCTCTCTGGGCGTATCAAACCACGTTCAAAACGGCCACGAATACAATGCCATTCGCGTTAGTATTCGGCATGGAAGCAGTACTTCTCTTGGAAATAGAGCTACCCTCTCTACGAGTAGCAGTTCGATACGAGCTGAAGGATGAAGAAAATGCCCATCTCCAGTTGGAGGAGCTCGATGCCCTCGATGAAACTCGGCTTATGGCACAACAAAACCTGAAATAGGATGACGCGCTCATACGAAAGACTGACCAGGCCGAGAACATTCCGCCAAGGCAAGCTCATGTTAGTTATAAAAAGACCCGTGATCCCCAATTGTGCCAAATGGGGGAAATTCGAGCCGAACTATGAGGGTCCGTACATCATAGACAATGTCTACCAGGGTGGGGCTTACTTACTCATGGATATGTATGGCGAAAGACCCTTCCAGCCAATAAACGGTCGGTTCCTTAAAAAATACTATGCTTAACAAGTCACGGCTCAGGTTAATGATGGATGACGACGCTCGTGTCCGCTCGCTATCTTCCCGAGTCCAAACTCTATAAGTAGTATCTGGCAAAACCTCGCCTCAAGATCCTAACGGACCGCAACGTCTTAAAACTAGCTGTGGACCGAGATGTCCTTAAACTAACATTGGACCGAAATGTCCCTAAACCAGTACTCTCCGTCCTAAACATGGCGATATCTTCTTCTGGGATCTGTGTTGCAATCAAAGCTCCCACGGTGAAAGCAAAAAAAAAAACGGTACGTCCACAAGCGAAATGGGCATGGATGAAAACCCGAAAGGGCGCCATGAGTAAAAACAGCAGGGCTACCGGCGAGTTTGTGAAAACCCGAAAGGGCGCACTCTCGTTAAAATAAAGACACCTGCAAGGTACTCTCGACCTTGTGAGGAGAAGACACCTGCGCGAGATCCTTACGACTCACAAGGGAGCAACACACTCAGGGATCCCCACGATTCCTAAGGAGAAATTACACTTACGAGATTCTCACGACTCGTATGGAGAATTCCCCCGGTGAGACCATCATGGCTTATATGATTCAAAAGCCTTAAGTTACAGGGATCTGAACCTGTTCTTAAGCTATCACACTCCCCAAGTTGTCCTACAAGCGGTTAAATATTGACACTTGTATACAATCCACGGGCACAAATAAACGTTTCCCCCACCAAGTCCCACCAACGATGAGGAATGTCCTCATGTGGTGAACAACACTTATAAGTCCTCTCGACTTGTAAGGAGAAAACACTCTTGTATGATCCTTACGACTTGCAAGAAAAAATATCACTTAGGAGTCCTTACGACTTCTAGGGAGAACCTACACCTACGGGATCCTCACGACTTCTAGGGAGAACCTACACCTATGGGATCCTCACGACTCATGGGGTGAAATACCTTTATGAGACCCTTACGGCTCATGAAGTCAAAAAGCCTTAGTCGGCAGGATCCTAACTCTGTTTTCTAAGCCACCTTTGTTCAAGCCCTCTCAAGGCAAATGATGATTTGCTCCTGGCAATATTCCAGTGGTAGCGATGCTGATGCCTGAACAGGTGTAAATTTTTTAAGTCCTTTCACGGTAAATGATGATTCGCTCATGGCAATATTCCAGTCGCAGCGATGCTGATGCTAAGATCGGTATCAGATCTCAAGTTCCATACTCGCAATAAAAAAATTAGCGAGCAGAAAATGCATATGAAATAGCTGAAATGATGGGGCAACTTGCAATAAAAAGCAGCGAGCAAAATATATGCTTACAAAAATAGCCGAAATGTTTAGGCAACTCACAATAAAAAGCAGCGAGTAAAAAGAACAAAACAGCCGAAATGATTGGACACCGCGAAAAATAGCCGAAATGATTGGGCAATCACGACTTTCGCGATATAAAAAGCTGAAATGATAGAGCATTGCGGAACTAAAAAAAATGAAACTTCTGCCCTGCAGGTGAGTCTGCATCGACTCCTGTATACAATCCATGGGCACAAACGAAAAGGGAACCACATTTTCCCACTGGGCTCTGTCAAAAGGGAGAGTCAAATCTCGACGGTTCATCGACAGCCTAGAGATCACCACGGCGTTCCTTCTCACTCCAGCGAGATGTAGATACAACATCAACAACCGGCCCCAGGGTCAAAACAACGGAGCCATGGCAAAGTCCCTAGTTCCAAGCCTCGACGGTTCACTGACAACCAACAGACAACCTCGACATTCGTCACAATATTGCAGACACAATGTCAACAAATGAAGCAAAGTAAGATCCCTAGCTTGATGATCTCGATAGCAACATCTACAGCCTAGAGATCAACAACAGCGTTTCTTCTCCACTCCAGCAGGATGCAGACGCAATGTCAACAACCGACCCCTGTTCCCCTCCGAATGACGGCGCAACGTGAAGACGTCTTGCCTGAGATTCGGGGCAGATGCTATTTTGTTTTATCCGTCCACCTCTCCGAAGATGCCAAGTTGATTTATGGCACCGTGTATCGGAGGTTTAGACGAATGCAGCCGATGTAGCAGACTTCGTCAGATTCCCCCTCGCTTGAGGGGTTTTTGATTGTGGGGACGCTCTTCCCTGCAGGCGCAAGCCCCTGCAGTTAATTACGCTACCGCATCGCGGTAACCACTTTCTCCTTCTCCAGAATTTCACTTCGTGTCGTGTGTGTTTGTTTTGTTTGTGGTTGCCCGTGGATTGTATACGGAGACTAAGTGTTGTCGTCGCCCGTAGGACGTGGATTAGTCCAAATCCGTATTTACTTAGATTTGGGTTTGGGGTTTTAGTTTAAGGATACGTTAGCCATGTTTGAGGCTAAGATCAACTTAAACGTTCGTTAAGGATACGTTAGTCCAATTTGAGACTAAGATCAACTTAACAGGATCGTTTAGATCCAACAAAAGAGTATTTGGGCTCTATTGTTCCAGTTTAGGGACATAGTGGTCCATTGCTAGTTTAGGGACATGGTGGTCCATTTCCAGTTTAGGGACATAGGGGTCCATTTTAATGTCGGCCGTCGGGACCCGTCACCTCTCTGACGTCGTTGAAGGATTACAACGATAGGTGTCAGAGGAGTTTAGAGATGTACCCTTGAACCGGATGTAAATTGATTTAAGGGAGCAACCATGCTCAGTCAATTTAATTTGAGGACTTACGGCCATGTTTGGGCTAAGTCCAGTTGAGAATATTCAACGTTTTTATCTTTGGTCTACTAGGCCTATGCTAGGGCTTTCCCCCTGCACTGCATTTTATTTTGGCCTGTAAGGCCTATTTGATTTGGGCTCTGTCCCTTTATTTTATGATGCAGAGCATCTGTCTTTGTTTGGGCTCTCCCCTTTAAAATATTGCATGGCATTTTATTAGGCCTGTTAGGCCTTTTTTAATTGGGCTCAGCCCTTCCTTAAATAATGCAGTGCATTAATCATCTGACAATGGCCATGTGGCATGTCAGGCGCTTTGCTCCAATGTGAAGGTGACACGTGTCATGCTCTGGTGAGCGCAAGCGCAGTGTGCTGCGCTGTTGCGCTGCTGACACGTGGTGCGCTCTGGTGAGTTGCGCCAATTTCAGAGAGCAATACTCTATCTTAAAAGCGCATAGAGCAAGTGGTTTTGGAGCTGACACGTGGCGCTCTATGGTGGCTTGCGCCAACCCAAGAGCGCAACAGTGCAGATTTTCAAGTGCAAGGCACTGTTTTAATATCTTGATCCAATTTTGGATTCAAGAAAAGAATCTTTAAGATTCCAGAACCAATGGTTCATAAAAAAAGGCAATGCCTTTTTTATTAGTATATTTTTATATTGAAGATCCTTGATCTTGTTCTTAGATCAATGATCTTTTCAGAAGAAATTCTTCTTTTTTATTCAAAGGTTTTACATTTCTCTCTTTTTGAGTTCTTCTCAGAGCTCTTTAGAGGAGTTCTCTCTTTGTTTCTGTGTTTTTCTTTCTCTGTGTTGTTCTCAATGTTAGACTTGGGGTCTAGGGGCCCTTTTATAGTGTCAATTAGTTTGTTAAATTGGTTAGAGAGATCTTTCTCTGAGTGATTTGGGGATTTTTCCCCACCATTGGATCTTTGATCCAAGGGCTTCTGTTTTACAGAATACAGTCTTCTTGTTTTAACAAGATCAGAAATATCTTTCAGAATTTTTCTGTTTAGCACAAGCGCACCTGCGCTTGACACGTGTCGCGCAGCGCAGAGTGCAGCGCAACTGCGCTGCCACGTGTTGCGCAGCGCAGAGCGCAAATCATCTGAAGCGTTGCTTCTTTTGTTTTTTACTTTAAGTAGAGCCTTGCTCTGATTGAGTGCGCTTCCTTGGGTGCTGCGCTCCCTGTGCTGGCGTGTCTGATTTTGACACGTGGCGCTCTGCGCGCAGCGCAGGGGATCTGAAGCGTTGCTTCATTTATTTTAATTTTAATTTTCACTTTAATTTTCAAAACAGAGCTTTGCTCTGATTGGGGGAAACAGAAGCGTTGCTTCGTTTCCCCCCTTGGAATTTGAACAGAGCTTTGCTCTGATTGGGGTAAAAAAATGCCCCCCACCGTTGCGCTTACATGGCCTCCTAACGTGAGCGCAGCGGTGGCAGAATTCCAACCGTAGCGGCAACTCTTGGAAGTTGAAAGGTTTCTCAATACCTATAAATAGGGCCTTTGGCCCTTCAACAGATGATTATCCTCTTCAAGATTTTTACTTTCAGAATCTCAGAGCCCTGCTCTTTTGTTTAAGCACTTTTAAAAGTTCAAACTTTTGAGAATTTTAGGTAAAAAATTAATTTGGATTAAATTAAATCAATTTTAAGAGCCTTGCTCTCAATAGACCCCTGATCTAAAGAAGACCCATTTAGGGTTTCACTTAGCAGGGCTTTGCTCTAAAGGGGTCTAAAGAGGACTAAGGAGAACCCTATTAGGGTTCCATTAATAGAGTTCTGCTCTTTAAAAGATTTTCCTTGTATTTTCTCATCTCATTAATGGAGCTTTGCTCCTTCCAAATCATATAAAGGAACTTTCAAGATGCTATTTCATGGATCTTGGAGGTTTTAAGATGTAATTTTATTTTTGATGAATTATATCATCTTTTTAGAGCAGAGCTTTTCATGTTCTTGGGGGATTTTATTCAAATTCTCCTCATAACTGATTTTGACAGGTGTCACTCCTGTCTGCAGAGCATTGCTCTCGAGGAGTTTAACTCCCCGTGTCTTTTTCCTCATTGCTAATCTTCCAATGATGTTTCCTTCAGGCATTATGGCTGTTCATCTATACAGTCTGCACGGATTCATTACCTACGAGGATATCCGCGTACAGGGCCATCACCAGAACCAGGAGTTTACAGATGCCCAGTGTGCAGAGGTTATGGGCCGTCTGAACGCACGCGTTGGTTGGTTGCTTCCTCGCCGTTCTGCTCTCTTGAAAGTCGTGCTGGGAGCAATTTGGAGAGCACTCCCGGGGTTTTACGAGGCCATGCCGCTTAATGCACTGGATGATGCCGAAGACAAGGTGCATTCAGTGTACCTATCGGGCCTAATCTCGAAGAAACGGCGGGATAGCCTCATTGACATTCTGCATCAAATTTTTCAGCAGACGACGATAATCGCTGCTAATCGAAGGATGGGGGGCCTTGCCGAAGATCTTGACACACGTGAGCGCGAGAGGCTGCGCACGAGAATAATCAGGAAGGCCAGAAGAACTCTAGATGGCCTTACTTTTGAATTCCTTAATCCGTGCCCTGGATCTGAGGTTGTACCGTTATAATCATTTGATGATATTCTTTGTTTACTGCTTTCATGATTGTAAGAATTTTTGGCAATATGAATGGAAAATTTTTATTTCAGCTTGTCTTATTTCTCGTTCTGAGTCTCTTGCACATGCATGAATGAGTGTGTCTCGAATGCTTGATCAAATGCACATCGGATGTTTTTTTTGTCGCTTTCTTTTTTCTTTTATTCTCAGCATGTTACTTTAGCAAACATGGTCGACAGATGATAGAGCGAGTATCTTGTCTTGGTTTCTTCAAGAGGTAGCAATGGCTTAGGCCGCAAGTTCAGATCTGCTACCTAAGACTTTTCAACTTTATGAGCCGTGAGGGTCCCACAAAGGCTTTTCTCCCTACGGATCGAGAGGATCTCGTAGGTGTATTTTCTCCTTAGGAATTGTGAGGATTCCTAAGTGCGTTTTCTCTTATAAGTCGTAAGGATCCTATAAGAGAATTTTTCCCTCTTATGAGTCGAGAGGACCCGTAAGCGGTTGTTTCCCTCCTTGTCGAGATTCGACTTTGGAGAGTGTGACCCGTGAATAGTGTGCAAGAGTCCATTTTAGGACGACTTGCAGGGCCCCAATGCTTAGGAAACAGGTTTTTTAATCCCCGCTGCCTAAGGCTTTTCCTCACGAGTCGAGACGAATCGAGCATTTCTTGCAAATACACTAATTTCCTCACGAGTCGAGACGAATTGAGCATTTCTCGCAAGAATATCCTAACGTCACAGTTAACCTCTGCTCTTTACGACAGAGGTCCGTTAGGGTCTGTGGTACTTAGGGTTTTAGCCGCTGTACCGTCGCGTTGGCTGATATATTCCTCGATATGCAATCTTGCTGTTCGAGTAGCCTTGCGATTGTCGTGTCTCTGATTCCTTCGGGGGCTGGACAAGACATCTTCAAGTAATCTTCGAGGTAGTATTACCGTCGAAAGAGCAAGCGTAGGGATATTCCATGTCATTTTTTACTTGAGGTTAGGCTCATTTTGGAGAGCCCCGATGAGTTATAACCACTCCGCGCTGGTGTGGGATGATCTCCGATAGTCTTTCAGGCTTTATATGACTTGCCGTCAAGACCCTGAAGCTAGGAATTTGGCCTTTGCTTCGTTTGCTGGCATTGCGTCCTCTATATCGAGACGAATGTCGCTGTTGTCTCTAGCTTGTTGGTGAACCGTCGAGGTTTGGAACTAGGGACTTTGCCGTGGCTCCGCTGTTTGATGATGTTGCGTCTGCTGTGTTGAGACGAACGTCGAGGTGGTGACCATTCCGCACTGGTGTGAGATGATCTCCGGTTGTCTTTCAGGCTTTATATGACTTGCCGTTAAGACCTTGAAGTTAGGAATTTGACCTTCGCTTCGTTTGCTGGCATTGTGTCCTCTATATCGAGATGAATGTCGCGGTTGTCTCTAGGTTGTTGGTGAACCGTAGAGGTTTGGAACTAGGTACTTTGCCGTGGCTCCGCTGTTTGATGATGTTGCGTCTGCTGTGTCGAGACGAACGTCGAGGTGGTGACCATTTCGCACTGGTGTGAGATGATCTCCGGTTGTCTTTCAGGCTTTATATGACTTGCCGTTAAGACCTTGAAGCTAGGAATTTGCCTTCGCTTCGTTTACTGGCATTGCGTCCTCTATATCGAGACAAATGTCGCGGTTGTCTCTAGGTTGTTGGTGAACTACCGAGGTTTGGAACTAGGGACTTTGCCGTGGCTCCGCTGTTTGATGATGTTGCGTCTGCTGTGTCGAGACGAACGTCGAGGTGGTGACCATTCCGCATTGGAGTGAGATGATCTCCGGTTGTCTTTCAGGCTTTATATGACTTGCCGTTAAGACTCTGAAGCTAGGTATTTGGCCTTTGCTTCGTTTGTTTTGTCATATCCAAATCCTGTTGGAGGAAGGACATTGTTGTTGACATTGCATCTGCTGTAACGAGACGAATGCTGAGGTGGAGCTGGGATTTTTCCGTCACTCCGCTTTACTGACCATGGGGTCTTTTGTTGACGCTGCATCTACATCCTGCTGGACTGCGAAGGAACGCCGTTGTTGACATCTCGTCTGCTGTATCGAGACGAATGTTGAGGTGAAGCTGGGATTTTTCCGTCGCTTCGCTTTGTTTCGACCGCGAGGTCTTTTGTTGGCGTTGTGTCTGCATCTTGCTGGACTGCGAAGGAACGCCGTTGTTGACATCTCGTCTGCTGTATCGAGACGAATGTTGAGGTGAAGCTGGGATTTTGCCTTCGCTTCGCTTTGTTTCGACCGTGAAGTCTTTTGTTGACGTTGTGTCTGCATCTTGCTGGACTGCGAAAGAACGCCGTTGTTGACATCTCGTCTGCTGTATCGAGACGAATGTTGAGGTGAAGCTGGGATTTTGCCGTCGCTTCGCTTTGTTTCGACCGCGAGGTCTTTTGTTGGCGTTGTATCTGCATCTTGCTGGATTGCGAAGGAACGCCGTTGTTGACCTCTCGTCTGCTGTATCGAGACGAATGTTGAGGTGAAGCTGGGATTTTGCCGTCGCTTCGCTTTGTTTCGACCGCGAGGTCTTTTGTTGGCGTTGTATCTGCATCTTGCTGGACTGCGAAGGAACTCCTTTGTTGATTCTTAGGCTGTAGATATTGCCGTCAAGATTTGGAACTAGGGACTATGCCGTGGCTCCGTTTCATTGCGACTCTGAGGTCGGTTGTTGACGTCATGTCTGCATCTGGTTGGAGTGAGGAGAAACGCCGTTAGCGATCTCTAAGTTGTCGATATCGTCGTCGAGACCCTGAAGCTAGGGATCTTCTTTTGCTCCGTTTGTTGACATCGTGTCTGCAAGATTGCGACAAATGTCGAGGTTGTCTCTAGGTTGTCTATGAACCGTCGAGATTTGGCTTCGCTTTCTGGTGGAGCCTGTTGGGAAGGTATGGTTCCCTCTTTGTTTGTGCCTCTGGATTGTATACAGGGATCGATGTGATCTCACCTGTAGGGCATTGGTTTCATTCATTTTTTTTATACTATTATTTTATTTCCGCGATGCTCTATCATTTCAGCTTTTATATCGCGAAGGTCGTGATTGCCCAATCATTTCGGCTATTTTTCGCGGTGCCCAATCATTTCGGCTATTTGTTTTATTTTTACTCGCTGCTTTTTATTGTGAGTTACCCAATCATTTCGGCTATTTTGCATGCATACATTTTTACTTGTTGATTTTGTCTGCAAGTTGCCCCATCTTTTCAGCTATTTCATATGCATTTTTAGCTCGCTAATTTTTTATCGCGAGTGTGGAACTTGGAATCTGACGCCAATCTCAGCATCAGCATCTGGAATATTGCCAGGAGCGAATCATCATTTGCCATGAAAGGGCTTGGGATTTGATACCGGTTTTAGGCATCAACATCGCTACAACTGGGATATTGCCAGGAGCGAATCATCATTTGCCTCTGTCGATGTCGAACAAAGGTGGCTTAGCGAACAGGGTTAGGATCCCGTCGACTAAGGCTTTTGACTTCATGAGCCGTAAGGGTCTCACAAAGGTATTTCTCCCTACGAGTCGTGAGGATCTAGTAGGTGTGTTTTCTCCTTAGGAATCGTGAGGATTCCTAAGTGTATGTTCCTCTGTAAGTCGTAAGGATCATACAAAAAGGGTTTTCTCCTATAAGTCGAGATGACTTATAAGGGTTGTTCACCATATGGACATATCCCTAGTCACGGGTGGGACTTGGTTAAGGAAATGTTTATTCGCACCCGTGGATTGTATACAAGGGTCAGTATTGAGCCACTTGTAGGGCAATATTGAAGGTTGTGGGAGTTGCTTAAGAACAAGTTCAGTTCTCTATAACTTAAGACTTTCAAATCTTATGAGCCGTGAGGGTCCCATAAGAGAGTTCTCCTTACGAGTCGTGAGGATCTCGCAAGTGTAATTTCTCCTTAGGAATCATGAGGATTCCTAAGTGTGTTCCTCCCTTGTGAGTCGTAAGGATCTCACGCGGGTGGTTTCTCCTTACAAGGTCGAGAGGACCCTGTAAGTGTCTTTTAACGAGGTTGCGCCCTTTCGGGTTTTCACAAACACTCGCCGGTAGCCCTGCCGTTTTTACTCACGGAGCCCTTTTGGGTTTTCATCCGTGCCCATTTTGCTTATGGACATACCTTTTTTTTTATATATTTTTTTTACGAGGTCGCGCTCTTTCGGGTTTTCACGAACACTCACCGGTAGCCCTGCTGTTTTTACTCACGGAGCCCTTTCGGGTTTTCATCCGTGCCCATTTTGCTTATGGACATACCGTTTTTTTATTCTTTTTATTCTCTTTTTTTTATCTCGTCAGCCTGAGGATGCTGCGGTAGTAGTTTAAAGACGTTTCGGTCGCTAGCTAGTTTTAGGACGTAGTGATCCGTCATTAGTTTAAGGACGTTTCGGTCCGTCATTAGTTTAAGGACGTTTCGGTCCGCTGTCGCCATATTCGAGGCGAATCTCTAGTTTACTGACTTTTCGGTCTATGGGGCTTTCCCTATGAATGAGCATGATACCCCGGGCGTATCCATCTTTCTCGGAGCGTGCGGTTGTGGTGGGTTCACCTTCCAGTTTTCGGAGATGATGAACTTGCCCTGTTGGTATTGGTCTTCAACCTAGTTTTTGAAGAAGTAGAAATCCTTGATCAGGTGACTTACCATTTGGTGGTAAGGGCAATAATTGAGATCGTTGACATCGTCTGGCTGCAACGGACGTTTTGGACTCGGCAGATTGATGAGTCTGTCGCGCACTACCAGCTCGAACAGTCTTCTCGTTTTATTTTGAGGAAACGAGTACGAACGTCCTAGCCTCTCCTCGAGGGATATGCGTGGACGCATATTGTTTTGACGAACAACCGGTCTAGGGGCCCTCGACTGTTGTTGAGTGTTGGCGATGAAGGTCATTTTTCCTTTTCCTTTATCCTTTTTGTTTGCTCCGTCGTTTGCGGGTCCGAGATTCTTTCCGGATAGTATGCCCTTGCACGGATGAATGTTCTCATAATTCTTCAATTCTTCAGAGATGGATTCCTTGAAGAGAGGGTTGAAGGCTGTTTTTTCATTGGGGTCGTTCCCAAAGGTGAGAACTCGTGATCCCCCGGGCTCGTCCCTGTGACAATTGCCGGCGACTCTTTTATGCTCATCTGTCGTATTTTTTCGCTGTCTACGAGCTTCCCGCTTTGTTCTGTTGACGTAATGCCTGTGAGTGACATACCCTTGCTACCGACACTTAAAGGAGTCGCAGTCTTCAGTAGCGTGTGCGATCTTCTGATGATATAGGCAATAATTAGGATACATCTCTAATCTACCGAGAGTGTTTTCTTCAGAGGGTGGTAGCTTCATTCCCATTGATATGGCTTTAGCGAACCTTTTCTTCGTCTTGAATTTGTTTTTATCCGCAGCGGATGACTTTTGATTTGACGGGAGTGCCTCGACTTTTTCGTCTAGTCGCCGGCGTTTAGCTCCTTCCAATATGGCCATCTAACGCTCTTGATTGGCTTTAACTTTCAGACGAATCTCATTCAGGAAGGTATCGATCATCTCGTCTGACGGCCACAGAAGTTCCGGCTTAGAATCCGCCCTCATTTTCTCGGCGCAAGGAGCCTCTTTATCGTCTATCAATGAGTGAGAGATCACGTGACAAGTTGCCCCTGGTGCGTCCGTCTTCTTTGGAGTGTGCGGCTGTGGTGGGTTTACCTTCCACTTTTCAGACATCGCAAACTTTCCTTGTAGGTATTGGTCTTCAATCCAGTTTTTGAAGACGTAGCAATCCTCAATCGGATGACCCAACACTCGGTGGTAGGGACAGTAATTAGGATCATTGACGTCGTTTGGCTGCAACGGGCGTCTTGGATCTGACATATTGATGAGCCTGTTGCGCAGTGCCAGCTCGAACAGTCTTCTCGTTTTATTTTGAGGAAACGAGTAAGGACGTCCTAGCCTCTCCTCAAGGGATATGTGTGGACGCATATTGTTTCGACGGACAACCGGCTTCAAGTTTCTTGGCTGTTGTTGAGCATTGGCGACGACGATCGCTTTTCCTTTCCCCTTCTCATTTCGAGAGTCCGGTTTCGGATGAGACGGTCCATGGCCCATCTGGTCCATTTGGGCTAATTTGTCGATCAAGGCCTGGAAAGTGGTCGGCCTGAAGAACATCATGAATTGGGATATAGTCGCCTGCGGATCGAGGGTTCCTACGAACATGCCTACTGCAAGTGCTTCTTCGATGCGTTGTTCGCATTTCGACCATAGATTCCGCCATCGTGTTGCGTATTGAACCCACGTTTCGCCTGGCCCTATCCCGGCATTAATCAGTGCTGTTATTAGGGTGCGCTCACTAGCACTCGCGAATCTTTGTGTAAACAACTACTCCATTTCAGCGAAGGTCTTGACGGAGTCATTTGGGAGTTCCGAATACCATTCAAAGGCTGTTGCTGCTAAGCTGCCGACGAATTGGCGAAGTAACAATTTGTCATCGCCTCCAATATTGCCGCATAAGGCCCTGAATTGAGCGACATGCTGATGCGGATTCCCTGTCCCTTTATATACGTGGAACTTAGGGATCGTATATCCCGACGGGTAACTGATTTGGTCATACCAGCTTGGATAGGGTCGTCCGGTTCTAACAATTTGCGCAGCCGCTTCATTCGCTTGATGAACTCGTATTTGCTGAGCTATATAGTCGTCCAGTGCGGCCTTGGAAATAGTTTCCTCCTTGGCTGCTGAAAGGGCCGGAAGAGGATTAAATTTTTCCCCTCCGTCGTTTCTGACAATGATTGGAGGGTCTTCAGCTGGAGGGTCCGGCTGTAACATCAACCCTACCATATCTTGGAAGAGGAGTGCCATTTGTTTTATGTTAGCCGCTTGTTCTGCGGCTTCTTTTTCCTTCTTTTTGAGGACTCTACGTAAGAAGTCAGCATCAGTTTCTTGTTCGTGACGCTGCTCTAATGATGCCTCCGGGCTTTCTTTTGGCCCGGTGAGTGCAGCCATTTGCGTCAGCATTTCATGAAGCTTCTGCTGCTGCTCCTGGGATTTTGTCACGGATCGGGTGAGCGGTTGGTGACCCATCGAAGCGCGGCTATCCTCTTTCCCGGATGCCATATGAACAGTATGCACCACTATGCCCCCAGACTTGGGGCGTTTGTGCTCAGCGCTTTTACGGTTCGCCATGTCCACAGGGGCTTTTTGCGGCCTCCTTTTCTTTTGAGTGATTGACGTTGAGGGAGCCGTTGCAGTGGGCACCCATCCAGCTGCTGCTTTTTCTGGCTTGATAGAGTAGTCTTTCTCCTTCCGAACCTTCATCTTTTTCTGTCGGTGGAGATAGTCTTGATCCATCACGGAGTCTTGGACTTGACGCCAGACCTTGTAAATTTTAGAGGACAGTCGTTGAGGGGGCTACTCTAGCTTCTTCTCTAGAGTATTCTCCACAGGTGAAGGAGTTCGTTTCAACACCGCAGTAGGAGAGTTTCTGCGCACCGTGTTCATCAATTCAAAGCTGTTCCCGGTTGGAACAGCAGCCTCGATCCCCACCATCGGAGCTTATGGCGTAAATCCAGAGGGGGAGTTGCCCCCAGCCTTCCTTACTCGGCACCAGTGGCGACGTCGAGCGTGTCTTGTGGATGGAGTTGTTTCAGCTATAAGGGTGACTTCGTCGTGCACCTTGCTTTGAGGAGAGACTGTTATTGGTGTTAACCTATCGAAGATTGACACCCGTTGAGAAGCAATGTCTAATCTGTCAAAGACAGACCTCTGAGCAGGGGAAGTAGCTTTGAGGATCTCGCCTGGAGCAGCAACCGGAATGGCCAGCCTTGTAAAAACTGACTTCTTGGAAGGAGGAGCCTTTCCAATGATTTTGTCCGCTTGAGCCGGGGTGGCTATCCGCTTTGGGATGGCAGCTTCGGGTATCGCGGGGTTGTAGACGTTCTGGCCCAGTCTGTTGAAAACTAAGGTATTGAAGTTGGGCGACCCGTTGAGAGGGGCCGCGGCAGTGGTAAGTCGATCAAAGACCGACTTCTTTGGGGCTTCTTGCAACATCATTGTGGCATTGAAGCTCAATGGTGGGAGCATGGTCCCGAAGAATAATCCAGTGGTGGCTTGAGTTACCTGCTCCACTGGCATCTTGAAAAGAGAGACCGCTTGGGGCCTGTAAGTCACTCCTCCAGCAGGGACGGAGCGAGAGCTGCAGTTGCAGGTAGTGCAGTTTGAAGCCATTGATCTTCCATTTTCTGCACGGAGCAAGACACCAAATCTTAGTATCTCGAATCCACAGGCAACCACAGCAAACCGTGATTCTTTCGTGAACACGACACACGAAGTGTGGAGTGGAAAGAGGAAAAGGTCCCACCGGGCGTGCCAGAATCTGTTCCCCTCCGAATGACGGCGCAACGTGAAGACGTCTTGCCTGAGATTCGGGGCAGATGCTATTTGGTTTTATCCGTCCACCACTCCGAAGATGCCAAGTTGATTTATGGCACCGTGTATCGGAGGTTTAGACGGATGCGGCCGATGTAGCAGACTTCATCAGATTCCCCATCGTTGAGGGGTTTTTGATTGTGGGGACGCTCTTCCCTGCAGGCATAAGCCCCTGCAGTTAATTACGCTACCGCATCGCGGTAACCACTTTCTCCTTCTCCAGAATTTCACTTCGTGTCGTGTGTGTTTGTTTTGTTTGTGGTTGCCCGTGGATTGTATACGGAGACTAAGTCATGTCGTCGCCCGTAGGACGTGGATTAGTCCAAATCCGTATTTACTTAGATTTGGGTTTGGGGTTTTAGTTTAAGGATACGTTAGCCATGTTTGAGGCTAAGATCAACTTAAACATTCGTTAAGGTTACATTAGTCCAATTTGAGACTAAGATCAACTTAACAGGATCGTTTAGATCCAAAAAAAGAGCATTTGGGCTCTATTGTTCCAGTTTAGGGACATAGTGGTCCATTGCCAGTTTAGTGACATAGTGGTCCATTTCCAGTTTAGGGACATAGGGGTCCATTTTAATTTCGGCCGTCGGGACCCGTCACCTCTCTGACGTCGTTGAAGGATTACAACGATAGGTGTCAGAGGAGTTCAAAGATATACCCTTGAACTGGATGTAAATTGATTTAAGGGAGCAGCCATGCTCAATCAATTTAATTTGAGGACTTACGGCCATGTTTGGGCTAAGTCCAGTTGAGAATATTCAACGTTTTTATTTTTGGCCTATTAGGCCTATGCTAGGGCTTTGCCCCTGCACTGCATTTTATTTTGGCCTGTAAGGCCTATTTGATTTGGGCCATGTCCCTTTATTTTATGATGCAGAGCATCTGTCTTTGTTTGGGTTCTCCCCTTTAAAATAATGCATGGCATTTTATTAGGCCTGTTAGGCCTTTTTTAATTGGGCTCAGCCCTTCCTTAAATAATGCAGTGCATTAATTATCTGACAATGGCCATGTGGCCTGTCAGGCGCTTTGCGCCAATGTGAAGGTGACACGTGTCATGCTCTGGTGAGCGCAAGCGCAGTGTGCTGCGCTGTTGCGCTGCTGACACGTGGTGCGCTCTGGTGAGTTACGCCAATTTCAGAGAGCAATACTCTATCTTAAAAGCGCATAGAGCAAGTAGTTTTGGAGCTGACACGTGGCGCTCTCTGGTGGCTTGCGCCAACCCAAGAACGCAACAGTGCAGATTTTCAAGTGCAAGGCACTGTTTTAATATCTTGATCCAATTTTGGATTCAAGAAAAGAATCTTTAAGATTCCAGAACCAATGGTTCATAAAAAAGGCAATGCCTTTTTTATTAGTATATTTTTATATTGAAGATCCTTGATCTTGTTCTTAGATCAATGATCTTTTCAGAAGAAATTCTTCTTTTTTATTCAAAGGTTTTACCTTTCTCTCTTTTTGAGTTCTTCTCAGAGCTCTTTAGAGGAGTTCTTTCTTTGTTTCTGTGTTTTTCTTTCTCTGTGTTGTTCTCAATGTTAGACTTGGGGTCTAGGGGCCCTTTTATAGTGTCAATTAGTTTGTTAAATTGGTTAGAGAGATCTTTCTCTGAGTGATTTGGGGATTTTCCCCCACCATTGGATCTTTGATCCAAGGGCTTCTGTTTTACAGAAGACAATCTTCTTGTCTTAACAAGATCAGAAAGATCTTTCAGAATTTTTCTGTTTAGCGCAAGCGCACTTGCGCTTGACACGTGTCGCGCAGCGCCACTGCGCTGCCACGTGTCGCGCAGCGCAACTGCGCTGCCACATGTCGTGCATCGCAGAGCGCAACTGCGCTGCCACGTGTCGCGCAGCGCAGAGCGCAAATCATCTGAAGCGTTGCTTCTTTTGTTTTTTTACTTTAAGTAGAGCCTTGCTCTGATTGAATGCTCTGCCTTGGATGCTGTGCTCCTTATGCTGGCGTGTCTGATTTTGACACGTGGCGCTCTGCACGCAGCGCAGGGGATCTGAAGCGTTGCTTCATTTATTTTAATTTTAATTTTCAATTTAATTTTCAAAACAGAGCTTTGCTCTGATTGGGGGAAACAGAAGCGTTGCTTCGTTTCCCGCCTTGGAATTTGAACAGAGCTTTGCTCTGATTGGGGTAAACAACCCCAGGGTCAAAACAATGGAGCCATGACAAATTCCCTAGTTCCAAGCCTCGACGGTTCACTGACAACCTATAGACAACCTCGACATTCGTCGTAATATTGCAGACATAATGTCAACAAACGAAGCAAAGGAAGATCCCTAGCTTCAGGGTCTTGACGGCAACTCAAATGAGACCTGAAAGACTATCGGAGATCAACTCACACCAGCGCGGAGTGGTCATAACTCATCGGGGCTCTCAAACTGAGCCTAACCTCAAGTAAAAAGCGGCATGGAATATCCCTAACGCTTGCTTTTTCGACGGTAATATCACTTGGAAGATTACTTGAAGATGTCTTGTCCAGCCCCTGAAGGGATCAGAGACACGGCAGTCGTGGGGCTACCCGAGTAGCAAGATTGCATATCGGGGAATACAACGGCCAAAGCGACGGTACGACGGACAAAAAACCCCAATACCATAGACCTTAACGTACTTCTATTAGCAGAGGTTAACTATGACGTTAGGATATTCTTGCGAGAACTTCTCAACTCGTAGGGAAAATAATGTTCCTGCGAGAACTTCTCGACTCGTCTCAACTCGTAGGGAAAAAGCCTTAGGCAATGGGGATAAGGACCTGTTTCCTATGCACCAGGGCCCTGCAAGTAAGTTCAAGATGGACTATTGTGTACTATCCACGGGCCACACTCTCAAAAGTCAAATATTGACAAGGAGGGAAAAAAACCACTTACGAGTCCTCTCGACTTGTAAGGGGGAAAATTCTCTTGTGAGATCCTTATGACTCTCAAGAGAAAACGCACTTAGGAGTCCTCACGACTCCTGAGCAGAAAATACACCTACGGGATTCTCTCGACTCGTAGGGAGAAAAGTCTTTATGAGACCCTCACGGCTCATAAAGTTGAAAAGTCTTAGGCGGCAGATCTGAATCTGTTTCCTAAGCCATCACTGCCCTGCAAGGAAATCAAGATGGACAATCTACGGGCCATGTTTGCCAGAGTTACATGACAATATGAAATAAAATATGTTTTTTATTCATGAATTCAAGTGAATACAAGGTACATTCATAAAAGAATCAAAATGAATACAAGATACTCTCATTCAAGAGTGAGTTAAAAAAAGCATTGCTTCAGATTATGAAGGGAGACATTTAATTCTAGGCACAGAAAAGGTTGTGCATGATGGACTATTTCTAAGCTCTGTTGAAAGAAGGCATTGGGAAAGAGAAGTTTGACTCAGGAAAAGTAGAGAAAGAAGGTGAAAAGACACCTTCAGTAATGAGGCAGCGCCTCATATGCCTCGCATGTATAACACGGGGATCCCAGCATTATATATATATGAGTAACTACTACTTCACATGAGGCACCTCCGGGCAGTGGTATAGAAGAAAGGGAGGTTTTTTCATTCATACTTGGAAATATTTATACATCGGTGATAATAACAAACAAAATATCATCAAAATGTTTACAATGGCAAGACACTAAATCCCGGACATGGATTTAGGAAGTCGGAAGTGAGTCCGAGTAAAATGCTTCTGGCTTCTCTGACCATTTTCTTATGCATTTTCTTACGAGTGCAAGCGTCGGGATTCCCGCTGATATCGTCCGTCCTCTGGTAGGCAGAAATTATCGTCGTTTGTTGGAAGACCTGATGCAAAATATCGACAAGATCATCTCGCCGCCTCTTCGAGATCAGGCCCATCAGATATACTGAGTGCACTTTGTCTTCGGCATCATCAAGTGCCTCGAACGGCATGGCCTCTTTAAATTCAGGAAGTGCTTCCCAAATCGTCCCCACGATAATTTTCAAAAAGAGTGGAACGATGGGGGAGTAGTCGGCCGTTGTATTCATCGAAGCGACGCATCACCTCAGCACATTGAGCATTCGTAAACTCCTGGCCTTGGCAGCGACTTTAGACGCGAATGTCTTCATAGGAGATAATCTTGTCAAGATTATACAGATAAACATCCATTGCTCCTGAAATAAGGGAAAGAAAAACCGTTAATGGAACCTATATATATATATATATATATATATATATATATATATATATATATATATATATATATATATATATATAACATCAGAGAGAAACGAAAGTTCGTTCCATAGGACCACTGATTGCAAAACTAATGGACCCCACAAAATTAATATGGTGGCTTACCAATGATGAGACATGACAATCATTGTGAGAATAAAAAAAGATTCTCATTAAACAGACACGGGAGTTTAAACAACTCTTGACATCTTCATAGAGGAAAAAAGTTCTGTTAAAATACCCAACGAATTTGAAACTTTTTGGTGAGGAAAAACTCTATGAAAATATCCTCAAGAACACCAGAGAATGAAATTTCCGAGAGGCCCTCTTGATCTTCAAAGCTAAGCTCTTTGGTGAGGAATTAAATTCTTTTTATGCGGTGGAATTAAATTCCAGAAACCCTAATAATGAGGAAACGAAAAATAAAATTACAATGTCATGAATCCTTAAAGATCAGAGGAGGAATGCCCAAGACATTGAGGTTTACTACTCAAAGATAACGTCTTTGGATCTCTAAGAGATGGGTTTCAGAGGAGAGCAAAGCACTTATGGTGGATTTAAAATCCAGAATTTTTTTTAAGAAAAGAGTTTCTTTGTTGTTCAAGATCTTTACCTAAAAAAGGTTTCTTTTTTGACAGAGTTTAACCCTGAAATTCCAATGGGCAGAGAACTAAGCTCTGAAGAAGAGAATTAAATTCTCAAAGAAAATGACCAAGGAAGAAGATGAAAGAGCAGTGGCTTCCCAAAGACAAGACCCTTGCATTTATAAGACGTGACGGGGGTGGTTCATCTCCCTATTCCCCTAGGCAATCCAACGGCTGTAAAGGTAACAGCGTTGCACTCACGTGCAAGCCACGTGAGAACAACGCTGTTGGGGCATTTGTTCCCTTATAAAAAAAAGAAAGAAAAGGAAAAGAAAGAGAGAAAAAGTGATGGGAAAATTTTCCACTAATAAAATATCACGTGCCCACACGTAAGCGCCTATATAAAGATTATAGGCACTGGGTTTAAACAATTGATAGGCTGAAATAGAGCCTCATGTGTAAGCACGTGACGTCTATATACAAAGTATATAGGCACCATATTAAAACAAATGACAAGCCAGAAAGGCTCACGTGTCAGCACGTGATGCCCTCTTTTGACTGTTGCACATACGCAAATGAGTTTAATTCTGTGGGGTCACGTGTTACACGTGAGTGGTCTCAAATGCCTTCTGAGCCGATAGAATTAAATTCTAAGTAAAGGTATCAAAACCCTATTTGGAAAATATTTCCTTGAATCTTTCTAAACATGAAAGATTGCTCTCTGTAAAACAGAGCACCGTTGGATTAAAAATCCAATGATGATTAAAAATCACCAAGCTATAGAATACGCTCTGTATGGGAAAATATTTCCCCAATCTTGTTAAAAACAACAAAAATATCTTCTGTAAAACAGAAGTCCTTAGTTCAAAGATCCAACGGTGGATAAAATCCCCAAATCAATTAAGATCTCTTAATGTGAGATTTCTTTAACTAAATCAACAAACTTGCCTCTACTATATAAAGGACTCAAGACTTCAAGTCTTGAACAAACCCCCCATAAGATTTGAGAAAACAAAAAAAAGAAGAGGAGTTCTCTTTTAAGAAAAGAAACCCTAGGTAAGAAGAAAGACCTAAAGATCATTTTATCTCCTCTTCACCGCTCCAAGAGTTTAACTCTTAAAAAAAAGAACTTAGTTCTCCCTCTGGTTGAGGTCTGCAGAAGCAGATCTCTCCACAAGTTGAGAATTTAATTCTCATCGGGGAGATTCTGTCATGCAGACTCAAAACTTAGAGAAAAAGAACTAAGTTTGAAGAATTTAATTCTTCCAAAAAAATATAGGAATTTAATTCCTCTGATAAAACTAGGTTTTAACTCTGCATAAGAATTTAATTCTTATAAAAATAAAGGACCTGAAATTCTCAAAACTCAGATCAAGATCTCCATGCACATAAAGGAAATAATTAGCGTTCAACGCTATAAAAACAGATCACGTGTTCCCACGTGAGCACCTCCAAGGAACAAAAAGGAACGGCTGAGATCGAATCACGTGATCCCACTTGACCCCCCAATAGTGCTTAGCACTTATAAAAGAAGAAAAGGAATAAATCAAGGACAATTCATATTTTCGGGACGTCTCACGTGATCCCACGTGACCCCTCCTCAATAATGCTTAGCACTTATAAAAGGAAAAAGGGAATAAATCAAAGACAGTGCCCATTTTTGGGGCGCATCATGTGACCCCACATGACCTCCAATAGTTCTTAGCATTTATGAAAGAAAGAGGGAATAAATCCAAAGAAGCTGTGCCCAATTCTCAGGCTCCTCACGTGCCATACGTGAGCGCTCTAAATTTCAGTGTTTAACACTGCTTTAGAGGCTCACATAGGAGCACATGAGCGCTGAGTAAATGTTAGTGTTTAACACTATGAGAGGCTGACCTTAGCCCAAATTAGCCAAGTCTCCCGAGACCAAAACCCTTTTGACCACCAATCAACCGAGCCCTCCTATGCTCAGGTCTCCCTAAATTGATCTTAGTTTCAAAGATGACTAATGATCTCCTAACAGATGGTATCTAAAATGATGTTCATTCCACCATGATATCTCTCTTCAATCTGGAGTTTGGTTCAAAGGTACATCTCTCCATACCTTTGATACATGTCGTTGTGATTCTTCAACGTCTGCAGAGAGGTGGAGGGTCCCGACAACCAACAACTCTTAGGTGCATTCCCAAACCCATGAGCACATCACAATGGACCGCAATGTCCTTAAACTAGCTGTGGACCGCAACATCCTTAAACTAGATCCTCAGCTCAAAAATGGTGAACTATGGAACGCAATGTCCTTAAACTAGCTGTGGACCGCAACGTCCTTAAACTAAACCCTCACCCCCAAAAATGGTGATCAACAGACCGTGATGTCCTTAAACTAAAGAAATAGAGCCCAAACGCTCTTTTGTTGGATCAAAATGATCCTAAACCCCCGTTAAATAGATCTTAGTCCAAGACCGGACTAACGTATCCTTAACAAACATTTAAATTGATCTTAATCTCAAACGAGATTAGCGATCCTTAAACCAACCCAAACCCAAATCTAAGAATATACGGATTTGGACTAATCCACGCTCTACGGGCGATAATATAAATTAGTCTCCGTATACAATCCACGGGCAACCAAAAATAAAACAAACACACACGACACGAAGTGAACATCTGGAGCAGGAGAAAGTGGTTATCGCTACGCGGTAACGTAATTAACTATAGAGGCTTGCGCCTGCAGGAAAGAGCGTCCCCACAATCAAAACCCCTCACAACGATGGGGAATCTGATGAAGTCTGCTACAACGGCCTCATCCGTCCAAACCTCCGATGCACAGTGCCATAAATCAACTCGGTATCTTCGGAGAGGTGGACAGATAAATCCAAATAGCATCTGCCCCTAAATTCAGGCAAGACGATCCATCCTGGATTCGTCTCCCGTTTTCGGCGGTAAACCGCAGGAACAGAGTTAAACTACCAAGATATTTTCGAAGATGATGAAAAGGGACCCCTTTCTTCTCCCTTGAGCCCTGGGTTTTCTCTTGAGCCTTGGATCTTCTCAAAGTGGGATTTTTGGGGATGCGTCTCCTTCTTCCTCCTCTTTATTAGCTGGATCTTAGAGAAAGGAGGGTGAGAATTAAAAATCTCCCATTTTGTAGATTTGATGGAAGATCCGCGTTCCCCTTCAAGGGTTTTGTGGTGAAAAATTATTTCTTTTTAGAAAAGAAAGAGTGAAACTCTTGATTTAATTCAAAAAAAAAGGGAGAATGTTTAGAACCTTGAGGAAGGAGAAGGCGGCACAAAAACCCTTGCTTTTTTGGGAATGAATTCTTTTTTTTCATTTCATAATCATGTTGCCTTATACAGGCTTACAAATTTACTTATAGCCCTTTGGGCTTTACAAAAGGGCATTTTGCCCATCCCATGCCTCATATGCAAATTTCTTTTGCACATGTGCCATGGGCTTTACAAAAATTTGACTTTTTGCCCATTTATTTTATATTCATGCATGAAAATTATATTAAACTTATTTATTACATAATTTTCTTCTTGGCATGGGAGAGGTCATCCGTTTCATGTTTGGGCTTGACTTGGGCATGGGCACACTTGGCCTGGGCTTGGGCCCAATTGGTTTGGAGTTGACTTTGATTTTGATTTGGTCAACCGTGGTGTAATTTTTAACCCCAATAAAAATGCCTCCTATCACTAAATACACACCGCTTATATGAGTTATGTGTATGAAATTGATAGATCTTGGAGTTGGACTTCAAGGTGGAACATCATTTCGAGAGCATAATTCCGGGGATTGAAGCAAAATTCCGAGGATCGGAGCATAATTCCGAAAAGCGGAGCATGATTCCAAGGGGATGATATATTCTTAGACGAAGCATAGTTTCGACGTAGGGTTCTTAGGGGAAGCATGATTTCGACACGGGGCAGGTGTATCCTGGGGTGAAGCTTAATTCCGGCGCAGGGCAGACATTCTGAACGAAATATAGTCCCGATGCAGAGGTTGATTCCTAGGCGAAGTATAATTCCGACAGGAAAGGCAGATACTCCGAGGTAAAGCATAATTTCGTCACGTGGTACATTCTAGGACAAAGCATGATCCTGATGCAGAGCTTGGTATTCTGAATAGAAAATAGTTTCGATGTAAAGATTGATTGCCAGGCAAAGCATAATTCCGACAGGGAAGATAGATACTCCGAGGCGAAGCATGATTTTGACACGGGGTGCATTCTGAGACGAAACGTGATTCCGACGCAGAGATTGCTGGTTGACTTGATTCTGAGATGGAGCATAATTCCGACGGGGAGGTCATTAGTTGACTTGATTCCGAGTCGAAGCATAATTCCGATGAAGAGGTCGTTGCTGCCCTTTTTGCCACTTAGACGATCGGTGCTTGATGTGTCTCCGAGATGGAGTGTCGCTGGTCGACGTTTCCCCGGCACGAAGTGTCTGTGGTCGTCGTTTCCCTGGCACGGAGTGTCGCTGGTCAACTTATCCCTGACACGGAGTGTCGTTGGTCGACTTGTCCCCAGCACGGAGTGTCTTTTGACATTTCCCCGGCACGGAGTGTTGCTGGTCGACTTGTCCCCGGCACGGAGTGCCGCTGGTCAACTTGTCCCCGGCACGGAGTGTCGCTGGTCGACCTGTCCCCGGCACGGAGTGTCACTGGTTGACTTGTCCCTGTCCCCGGCACGGAGTGCCGCTGGTTGACTTATCCCCGGCACGGAGTGTCACTGGTTGACTTGTCCCCGGCACGGAGTGTCACTGTTTTTGATGTAGAAGCTGTTGTCGGAATTGGTTGGCCTTATTTGTTTTGGAGAGGCTCCAATCTGTCCGACGGGACTTTTGAGCTTAGAAACGCTTTCAGATGGGACTTTAGTTTGATTTGCCCGATTCCTGCCTTGTTTGGCTGGACCCTTGAATTCGAGGCATTGCAGCGTGTGATTTGGAATTTGGAATTTTGTTTAGCATCAGTATTGCTACACTGGAATGTGGTACCAGGAGCGAATCATCATTTGCCATAAGGGGATTTAGGGATTTTGGTTTTGGTTTGGCATCAGCACCGCTACACTAGAATATGGTACCAAGAGCGAATCATCATTTGCCGTGAGGAGATTTCCCTCGTTCCCAGTTTAACGACTTAGGGGTCATCTGTTCCCAGTTTAATGACTTAGAAGTCTATTGGATCGATTTGGAATTTCGGGATTGGGGTCGGTATCAGCGTTGCTAACACTGAAGCATAGGTGCCAGGAGCAATTCATCATTTGCCTTTGCCTGCTGGGGAGCGATGGCTTAGGAGACATGTTTAGGTCCTTATCACTTAAGACTTTTCAATTTTATGAGCCATAAGGGTCCCATAAAAGCATTTTCTCCATACGAGTTGAAAGGATCTCGTAGGTGTACTTTCTCCTTAGGATTCGTGGGGACTCCCAAGTGTGTTTTTCCTTTATGAGTCGTAAGAATCCCACGAAGGTGTTTTCTTACGAGTCAAGAGTATCTCGTAAGTTTGTTCTCCTCATGTATCATGAGGACACATGAGTGGATCTTTCCAAATAAAGCATAATTGTCCGCGTGACTGGTGATTGTGGTGGGGCAGGGGTGTGATGAGAATTATTTGAGCCCGTGGATTGTATACGGTAATCAGTTCGGGAACCAACCGTAGGGCTGGGAGAATTTTGGGACTTTGTTGGCGTCTGCATCGCTGTACTGGAATATGGTACCAGGATCGACTCATCATTCGTCGTTGGGACATTCAGGGATTTAAAATTTTGGTTGGCGTTTGCATCGCTACAGTGGAATATGGTATCAGGAGCGACTAATCATTCACCGTTTTTTTACCGCGATTGCTCTATCATTTCAGCTTTTCTTATCGCGAAGGCTACGATTGCCCTATCATTTCGGCTATTTATTCGCGGTTGCCCCATCATTTCGGCTTTATTTTCATCTTTATTTTACTCGCTGATTTTTATTGCGAGTTGCCCCATCATTTTGGCTTTTTTCCCATTTATTTACACATTTTTTTACATCCCCGGTTTAACGACTCAGTGGTCGAATGTTCCCAGTTTAACGACGTGGTGGTCCTGTGTGTTTGCTTATCCCAGCTCCTCGAACTTTGATCTTGGTGAAGCTATGTTGATGACCGTAGCTCTGTGGCTTACCAGTACATCCGATGACTATGAGGTTTTCCCAAGCTTGTATTGGTTCTCCACCCAATCTTTGAAAACATAGCAGTCTTCAATGGTATGACCCACCATTCTTTGATATGGGCAGTATATGGGATTGCCGGCCATGTTCATTTCATGTAGCCTCTTTGGAATAGGCAGTTGCAGACCGTTGTTCAAGACATCCACGAATATTTTGCGGACTTCATCCCTCATGAAGGAGTATACCTTCTTCTTTCTCTCCATTAGAGTAGGTGCCTTTACTGATGCTGGTCCTTGAGGCCGATCGGGCTTTGGTTCGCCTGCTGTCCGCTTAGCCCATTCAGTGTACGTATCGGAGAGACTGGAAGCTGATTGCGGCCTTTTTTCGCAAAAGTGTTCCGCTTTTGGGCTAGAGGGAGTATCGGTTGGCTGCTTCCGGATATCAATTCCTGGCTCATGAACCAAATTTTGATTTTGCTGTAATTGCAATCGGGCGACTTGGGTCGTGAGATCTGCCATGACGTTTGTCAGCTCGTCAACTTTGGAATGGATCTTGGCCATCTTCTCGTCCCTGTCCTGAAGCTGCTTTTGAAGTTATTGGAATAATGCTTGTTCTATAGTTCCGGGTACGACAACGGGGTCATCCTTACCGCTTGAGCTTGATTTAGCAAGAACCACGGGTTCTTTTGGCTCAATGGCCTGAGTGGGCTCTTCATTATTTGGATCGAGCTGGTGTTAGATGGCAACAACCGCGTTATTGTCATGGCTATAAGGCGTAGGAGGAATTGTTCCTCTGAGCTCCATCATGTAGACCGTATGGGTTGTGTACCCGTCTATTGCTTCTTCATTGGCAATGTTGCTCTCTTAGCTTATTGCCTTGGTCCGCTCTTTTCAGATAATGGAAGATGTCTGAGAGAATCAAGTTCCCGAAGGATTTCGGTCTCCGTTTGTATGAAATTGGCGGTGGCAGCTTGACTGTTTGTTAACACACTTTTAGACAGTTCTATCTCTCCTTTTTTGTATTGATTTTCGACCCAATCTTTAAAGACAAAGCAGTCTTCAATGGCATGACCTATCACTCTGTGATAGGGGAAATATTTGAGGTCGTCAGTCATATTCGCTTCTTGAGGTCTTTTTGATTCTGGCAATTATAGACCGTCTCTCAGGGCGTCTGTGAATATTTTACGGACTCTGTCCCTTCTGAAAGAATAGACCTTATTCAATTTCTCTTCCAGGGGCGATTCTCCTCCCCCTCCCAACACTGGTTTTTGAGGCTGGTTGGCATTAGTCCTGTCTGCTCCTCGCCTGCTTTGGTCGGCAGATTCATTAGAGGATTCAGTGTCCTTGGGAGGCCCGCCTTTGCGGTTGTCGTTCTCCGGATATTTGGACTTCTTATTATATTGGTAGTTTGGAAGAGATTCGGGGCCCGCATGTCCATCATCTGGACTCTTTTAAATAAGTCCTGGTGAGTTTCGGGATCTGCTGATGACTTTCCCTTAATTCTGTCCTATGTCAACTGGTCGCAGACATGCGTCGGGACTTTCCTGGGGTCTAGCCGCCTTCGACTTACATGAAGGCAATCCACTCTTAGACTAGAGGGAATAGCTGTTGGCTGCTTTGGGACATCAATCCCTAGTTCATGGACCCAATTTTGGTTTTGTTGTGATTGTATTTGAAGGATTCGGGTTGCGAGATTATCCACAACATTCACCAGATCGTCGACTTTGGAACGGATCTTGGCTAACCCCCTATAACGGTCTTGAAATTGATCTTGAGGCCATTGGAATAATGCGTGTTCTGTAGTTTTGGGGATGATGACCGGGTTATCCTCATCGCCTGAGCTTAATTCCCCAAGAACCACGGGCTCTTTTTGCTTAGCAGCTCGAGCAGGGCCCTCATCATTATCTGAACTGAGCCAATATTAGGCAGCGTCACCCATATCATCACTATGGCTGTGAAGCATAGGATGGTTCGCTTCTCCAGGTTTGGCCATGTAGACTATATGGATCGCGCATCTGTTTGTTACTGGAGCTTGAGGAGCTGGGATGGCATTATCTGGCATGAACAGAATAGAGCCAAATGGTAGCGGCGGCTCCTCCCACTGTCATCCGAGACTGTCCGGAAGGACCATCCTGGCATCCATCTTCATCGTGTTGGAGACGGGAGCTGTGTCGAGAGCTGAGCTTGTCCTTGGAGACATTGTTGAAGATTGATTGCTTGAAATCCTGCATGAAAGATCATTATTTTAGTATTAATATGGATACGTATCTTGATTGAGTTCGCATGAGCGTTTAACCCGAAATATGGGAGGAAAGAAAAGTCCCACCGGGCGTGTCAGAATCTGTAGGGTATTTTTTGTCACCCTATTGAGATGGGAATACGCATCACTTGTCAGGCATACTACAGATCCCCCCTGCCTAGGGTAGGCGGGGGTTTATTGATTGTGGGTATCCGAATCTCCGGCAGCCGCGGACTAAGCTGCCGTTAATTACCTTTTGCCTTTGGAGCTATGGAACCTACGATTGACGGGTCAAACTGGTCATGAGAACTCAATGTGCAGTATGCGTATGTGTGTCTTGAGGGGTTTTGGATATATCGGGGGCCTCACAGAGTTTATGGGGGTCCTGCTGCCCGATTAGCGGGCTGGGGGTCAAGGGGGAGGGTGCCGGGCAGCGCCCCCTTAGAATTTTTTTCTAACGGGGAAGGTGTTGTGGAGTTTGTATATATATATATATATATAAAGAGGAAATAGTGTCCAAAGGACGCGTGGGTGCCAGCGCCTTACGTGCCCATCACGCGGGCGCTAGACGCCAGCGCCTCACATATTTGGCATGTCGGCGCCAGACGCCGGCGCCTCACTTGTTTGGCATGTGGGCGGTGGGCGCCGGACGCCAGCGTCCCGCGTGTTTGGCATGCGGGCGCTGGGTGCCAGTGCCTCGCGTGCTTAGCACGTGGGCGGCGGGTGCCAGCACCTCACGTGCTTGGCATGCGGGCGCTGGACGCCTGCGGGAAAAGGGGTTTGGCCCCTATACTGGGAGTTGTACTCCCAATTGACTTTTGGAGTTAAACTCCTGAAAAAGAGGACAAAGGGGTTTAGCCTTTGCACTGGGTGTTGTACTCGACAAAAGAAAGATTTATTATTATTATTATTATTATTATTATTATTATTATATATATATATATATATATTGTGGAGTTAAATTCCTAATATATTTTCGAAGATGATGAAAATGGACCCCTTTCTTCTCTCTTGAGCCCTGGGTTTTCTCTTGAGCCTTGGATCTTCCCAAAGTGGGATTTTTGGGGATGAGTCTCCTTCTTCCTCCTCTCTATTGGCTGGATCTTGAAGAAAGGAGGGTGAGATTTAAAAATCTCCCTTTTTGGAGATTTGATGGAAGATTCACGTTCCCCTTCAAGGATTTTGTGGTGAAAAACTATTTCTTTTTGGAAAAGGAAGAGTGAAACTCTTAATTTAATTCAAAAAAAAAGGAGAAGGTTTAGAACCTTGAGGAAGGAGGAGGCACAAAAGCCCTTACTTTTTAGGGAATGAATTCTTTTTTTTCTTCATTTTATATCATGTTGCCTTATACATGCTTACAAATTTATATATAGCCCCTTGGGCTTTATAAATGGTATTTTGCCCATCCCATATCTCATGTGCTTATTTCTTTTGCACATGAGCCATGGGTTTTACAAAAATTTGGTTTTATGCCTATTTATTTTACACTCATGCATGAAAATTATGTCAAACTTATTTATTACATAAATTTCTTCTTGGCATGGGGGAGGCCGTCCGCTTCATGTTCGGGCTTGACTTGGGCATGGGCTTGGCCGGGGCTTGAGCCCAATTGGCTTGGGGTTGACTTTGATTTTGACTTGGTCAATCAGGGTGTAATTTTACCCCAACAACTGCGTATGCACGTGTAAGATCTCTAGTTTATTTTCTGTGCTATCTTGCACGTACTTCGCTTCCATCTTGCATAGACATACCGATTGCTGCCAGTGACTGTGAAATTAAAGCTGCTTTTATAAACCCACTTTCCAAATTCTATGGTCTAGAATCGGAAGACGCCTATATTTTTAGAAGGGAATTTGAGGACTTATGTCATATGTTTAAAATGAAGACTAAGATGCAGTTAAACTTAGACTTATACCCTTTGCCCTCAGATAAAGCTAGGCATTGGTTTTATAGTGTACCGGCCAATACTATTAGGACATGTGAGGAGTTTACTAAAACCTTCCTTAAGAAATTCTACCCGCATTTTAAAGCAACTAAATTTCGCAATGAAATTAGAACCTTTTCATAAAAACCAGGAGAATCCTTTTGGAAATATTTTGAACGCTTTAAAGACCTCCTCATAAAATGCCCACACCATGGTATAGCCAAGTGGGAACTATATCAAATAGTATATGACGGTATGGAATCTATGTTTATGATTGAGTCTGTGTCAAGAGGACTTTATACTAAAGAAAGAGGATGATGCATGTGACTTTCTAAAAGAACTATCCGATAAGACCATGTAGTGGGAGAACATTAGTGAGAGAGGGACAATTAATTCTAAGGATGGGATACATGCAGTTGAAGCAACAATTGGAATGCAAGTACAGTTGGCTGCCATTAAAAAAGCAATAGAAAAGCTATCAACTGCCCCTGTCCCCGTTGCTCAAGTCAGCCAACCCTCTCTTTGTCTTTACTGCCTAGACCTTTTCCACCTTTCGGAAGAATGTCTACTTCTTAGCGGTCCTCAAGGGCAAGAAACCGCTAATGTTGTCAATGTTAGTTATATGTATGCCCTAGAGACCATTATTGTACATATGATGTATATTATAGTGGATGCTTGAACATAAATAGGGAGGACTTTCTTGCTCGACATGATAATATGCTATCTGGTTACTCTTTATCTTAACATGTACACTGATGGTCTCTCTGTTACATGTTGATAAAGCCCTTGGGATGTTTACTTGACTACCTAGATTATGATGCGGATCATACTAGTGGGAAAAAGGTAGTCCGTGAGTACATCCTTTAATGTCCCTAGTCGTGGGTGTATCGAGACGGGGCATCGATATACCAGAGTAGACTAGCGTATACCTTCTCGACCCATGTAGATGGGCGATGGATGATCCCATATCCATTGGTGTTTGACATCAGAGATGATATACGGGTGCTCAGTGGAGACTGGGTACACTGGACGGACTCGCCGATAACTCCTAGATGGTATTATACCCCACGTCAGATGGTAGTTCTTTGGTGACACTGGTACAGGTTAGTCTGTCGACCCGAGATCGTCATAGAGTCTTATATGATTCCCACTGTGTTTTGATTTCCACCTTACCACGTTTAAGAAAACGTGCAAAACGGTGGTTTTTTGGTACAGTCCCGAGTCACATGGAGGCAATGAGCGATAGGATAGGATTTCGTCTCTCCCAGTATTGGGGGTTGATGTTGCGCTGTGCTCGATTGGCCATAACAGGAAGTCCCTGTCCAGGGCTGTTTCTGAGATTTACAGGTAAGTGTTATTAGTAGTTTCTCGACCCGGTACGAGCCTCACATCGGCATGACTTATCAATCTATTGGGGTCTGACGTTTACCACCCCCAGGCGAGATATGCGACATATCAGACGAAGAGACCGGACTATACGGTAATGTTACTGATTGGATTCGCAGGAGTATGAGCATGCCTGCTTGTTGATCTTCTGATCGCTCAATATCCGGGTGGCCGTTATGTTTAGCAGACCGCTTGTGGCTTGTGGGTGTTTGATATGATCATCATCTACTTCCGGCGTATTGACGAGTCTTTAGAGTCCTACACAGAGCTTTCCTGGTTCATGCGAAACGAAGTAGGTGCACATATGTGATATGTGCGGGACCGAGATTAATTCGCGTATGTGATACCGCATTCTATTCTCGTGATATGTGTTGTCGGTCGGTTATATGTGATATAGCCGGGTTATTGGATCAAGTGTTGATTCAATAGATTATTACATTTGATATTAGTCGGTTGTATGTGATATAGCCGGATTATTAAATCAAGTGTTGATTTAATAATTTAATGTATAATTATATATTTGATATATTAATATACATTAACTAATATTAGCTCACTTAAGATTTCTTTTCTCACTTGTGTGCATATAGTATATATGTGATATATATTAATATCTATTATTTTGTGTCATGCTTGATGCCACATGTGACATGGGTGTATGAAACTCATACCAAGCTTATGATAATGTATGGTTTTATTTATTTAAAGTTAATCAAAATTAGTAGGAAATTAGTCACATGCTTGGAAGCTCAGAGAAGCTTGTAGCATTTTTGACTTAGTCCACTAGTTTTGTTTTACTTGAAGATATTTATTAACCTAACCATTATTGTAAACCATGGTTTATTCTCTGCATGAGTTAGTGTATGACACTAACTCACCCATGGTTGCTATTCTCACCTAGTTAGTTCATTCTCTCATATTCATCACTTCATCTTCTTCTTCATGAGCAAAAGCTTACTAGCTTTTCTCAAGGTGAGCAAAATTCTCGAGGACGGCCCTATTAAGGGTTTTGAGCTTAAATTTTTTGTGTGTTCCATTCTCTGGGTTTTTGTGTTTCAGGTGTTGCTAGTTTTTGCTAAATTTGCATGTGATGTTAACTTTGTGCAAAGGCAATTCAGAGTGTTTCATAATCGTAATTCTAACATATATTCGGGTTATTTATACGATGTTAAAAAGTTTGAACGGATATCAATAACCCAATTTTTCCCCGCTGGAAATTTTCCAAGTGTTGGATTTTTTCCGAGTTTAAAAACTTTAGAAAATTATACAAGCGATTCTGTGGACCCTCTAGAAGAACGGTACCCAAACTCGACTTTTTGGATCGCGGAACCGCGGTGATATCCTAGGGTTTTCCGCAGTTCCATGGCGACATGAGTGAGGCATGGGTCGGCCCTTCTACGGATGGTTGATAGGAGCTGTGGCATGTTCTTGGTAATTTTTGAACTCCGCTCAAGTGTTGAGCTTGTTGGGAAATTTTGGGTGTTTGTTTATTCGATCGAAAAGTTTAACTTCGTCTAGCTATCTGTGATTGTGATACAATACTTGGAATCCACAAGAAAACTAATTTAAAATTTGTAAATCTAGCAATTTAGTCTCATTTGATCGGTTGCCACGGGATTTTAATGTGATCAAAAGTCCGTCGCAATCACGTAGCGTACGTGGATACTCGCCGGGTAACCTTATTTGATAGCCACGCCCCATAGCCCCGACCAAGTGACTGTAGGAGAACCCCGTTGCCTAAAGCATCCGTACGGGTGCTCGCGGCCGCGGTGTTCCGCCTAAGTGCATTTCGTCGAAGGGATCGGGGGTGCGGCCGTCTACTAAAGTTTCCGACGAGCATTCGATCAGGATATCGGGAATCTTGTTGAATTACCCGACAGGTTATTGGAAAGTGTTTTCAATATCGAGACTAAAATGCGGGGTTTATAATTGTTAGGCATGTGATGTCTAAGGAATTCATTTGGTTGGGCATGAAATCCAATGTATGTGATGCGTTGGGTTTATTATATCTAAGGTGGTTGCGGATTCCAACTGTTGTAGTTTTTCATTTTTTTTTTCTGCGACCGTAAGTATAATATACGGTGTATCTCCGGTTTCGTTGCTATATGTCAACGACAATTGGGATACACATATTTATTTACGTTGATGACATGTGATATTATGTGATTCTGTGATATGTTATATTGGATCGTCGTGTTTTGAATAGACGGTTTTTTTTTTATGTGAGATGAGAGTTTTTCATTTTCATTCATGTAAAAGCTTGTATGTAATATTCTTTTATTGGGGCACTTCCGGGTTGAGGATGATGTCACCATTGATATATATTATTTACTTTTCCGCATTAGGATAGACCCAAGAAGGGGAGCACAAGTAACCGAGTTCTAGGGTCCAGTGGGAGACCATCTCGAGGAGTCGAGACCGGGTCTCCTAACTCTAGAATTGGTAGGGTTGCTTGCCGCTCTCGTAGGGGTCTAGGGATGTGGGTTTGGTTATTCATCGCGATCGTGGAATCCACGTTTTTTATTGGCTTAAATAAAATGCGGAATTCCTAGTATATCCAATGTTTCATATGTGTTCTTCTGCTGCTGATATTCTATGATGTGATCACTTGATATTCTGAGACGAATGCTTATATTATATATATGATATATAATAACTATTGCTGCTTTCGTTTCTTCTGTGATGCTTAGAAAGCATAATTGATGGGACTTCATTAATGTGATTAATGAAAAAAAATAAACCTAAAGATGTTGTCGAATCGAATTTTCAAAAACTGGTAGCTCTAGTTCTTGCTTTGCATAGCGGTATTCCTTGTAGAATATCCTGCAACTTATTCGATAAGGAAAGAGCCGAGATCCCTTCACCGGGAGTGGCCTCTTTAGCAATAACTGGTAGATGCTATAACCCTCGGTTTCGTATTTTGATTGCTTTTCTAGTTCTTGTTTTGCATAATGGTATTGTGAATATCCTGCACCTCACTCGACGAGGAAAGAGCCGAGATCCCTTCACCGGGAGTGACCTCTTTGGCGAAACTAGCAAAAGCCTAAAAAACACTCCATTTTAAATCATTTGATTCTACAACGATATCAAGTTCATTATGCAAAAGGTTTTCTTAAAAACCTGTCGTAGCCCTCCGTCATTTCAGATAAGTACTTCATAGTCTTCATGCTACGTTTGTTGGCTTTCGTCAAGGCGTAGTGTGCGGTAGCTATTTATGCTTATCTGCAAAAGCATATGATGCGATTGAGTTAGGGTAGTCGTGCGACTTTGTTGGCTTTCGTCAAGGGTCGTGCGGGTAGGTTTAATTCAATCATGAAATGTACGGGTTGAACTTGACTAGCAGCCTATGGTTTGTTGGCTTTCGTCAAGGTCATAAGATGCTAGGGGAAAAATTATCGGGAATTTCAAGTGTTGAAATTTGCAATGAGATTGCATACCTTCTATGAGATAGTTGGATCCCGATACCCACTGCGGGTAAGAGTTACTCCTGGGAGAGTTTTGCACTTTATAATTAGTCAATCAAGTAGGTGTCTAGAAAGGTGTCAACGGGGTTACGCCCCTGGGAAAATGAGGTTTATTTTAATTAGATCCGTGCGAAAGCACGGGGAACCTCCCTCAAAGTACCGGCACTGGCCTGGCTGAAAGATTGGCGAACTTGTAGGGTGTAATTAATCCCGGCTAGTCTTTCCTTTTAGGGTTTGAAGGAAGATATGATAAAAAATAGTGGGAGCCATCTTGATTAGATAAAATAATAACTAATCTAATCTTGCAAGAGCATACGCTGAGTGTTTTCTTCTTTCTCTCTCTCCAGATAGCGACCATGTCACGCCTTAATCAAGATAATAATATGGATGAATTGACCGAACCCGCTTGTTATACTGCGCTGGGGAACGTTGGTCCCGCTCCAACTTATAATTGTTATGAGACCGAGCAGGAAATAGGGGATTAACAGGATACCCGTGCCGCCCAAACGAAGAAAGTGCATGATGATGCATCTTCTTCGGGTGTGTTCATTATCGAGAACTGTTTCTCAGTGTCATCTACGTTCTTGGTATGAGATACCGGATCGAGATCCCAATATGTAATCTGTTACATGGGCTACAGATAAGTAGAGAACTGGGAATGGGTGATAAGTTTTAAGAGTTGGAAACGGTGCAATTGTTGCAGCCAAGGTGTTGGCAGTTATCACCATGTATTACCAAATACATTGATTCTGAACGAATGTTATTAGATACCGAACCTGATATGCAACATTATATCAGTCTCTTTATTTAGTAAAGAAGGATATAATTTTGTATTGTTGGATAAATGTTTTGAACATTTCCTATATCAAGACTTGATCGGATCAGACACGTTATCTAATGACATATACGTTCTAAATCAAACTACAGTTCTTAACGTACAAAACACACACAAGAGGAAGAGTTCAGAAATGAACGAATCCTTCTTGAGGCATTGTAGACTAGGTCATATCAATACGACACAACTAGCTAAGTTACATTTAGATGCATATTTAAATCAGTTTGAATTTACATCTTGTGAAACTTGCCAGTCATGTCACAAAGATAAGATGACCATAGCTCCGTTTACTGGAAACGGAGAAAGAGTTAGTGAACTCTTGGGATTGATACATGATGATGTATGTAGGTCCCCTGTCTACACATGCCAGGACTGGTTCTTTGTACTTCATTACATTCACTGATGATCTCTCAAGGTTCGGACATATGTTCCTGTTGGAACATAAGTCTGAAGCTTTTGAGAAATTCAATGAATATAAGTCAGAAGTAGAGAACCAAAACGGGTATAAGTATTATTTCCTTTGATATGATCAGGGATGAGAATACTTGAGCATAGAATTCCTGGACTATTCAAAAGGAGAATGAGATTCTCTCTCAGCATTACTCCTCTGTATACACCATAGCACAATGGTGTATCGGGACGGAGCAATCGCACCCTATTAGATATGATGCGCTCTATGATGAGTACTACTGAGTTGCCTATTCCCTTTTTGGGAATTATGCACTTGAGAAGTTGCATACCTATTGAATAGGGTTCCAACCAAATCAGGTTCCTACCACTCTATATGAGATATGGTATGGGAAGAGCCCATGTCTTAAGTAAGTTAAGATTTAGGGTTGTCCAACCTATGTTTAAAAGAAAAATCCGGACAAGCTCGATGCAAGTTCAGTTCTGTGGAAGTTTGTTGGATATACCAAGCATTCGCAAGGGAATATCTTCTAACGTACCGAGGAACAAAAGGTGTTTTATTTCTCGGCATGCCACCTTTTTGGAAAAGGAATTTTTTATGAAAAAATTAGTGGTCATGAGGTAGAACTGGAATAAGTTCTAGCTATACAAACTACAACTGATGATTTGGTAGAATCGGAGGATTCAATAGCTCCTGACAAACCTCAGCCTCTCCGCCGATCTGGTAGGGTTCCTCATCCGCCTGAGGGATACTTCGGTTTTCTCAATGACAGTGGGAGCGAGGATTGCATCATGAGATGATGACCCAACTTGTTTCGAGAATGCCATCAAGAGTGGGGACTTTGTAAGAATGGCTGGATGCTAAGCGATCTGAGATGGAATCCATATACACTAACAAAGTATGGACTTTGGTTGCTATATCTGAAGGGTTAAACCCCCATCAGGAGCAAAGGAGCAAGTATATCTTGAGAAGATTACTTGGTGTAGATGGAAAAGTTGAGACTTTCAAAGACAGACTTGTTGTAAAAGGTTTTCATCATCGACCTGATGTGGTTTATGATGAAACCTTTTCTCCAGTTGCTATACTTAAGTCCATCCGGATCCTACTTGCCATTGCTATACCATGACTACGATATCTGGCGGTTGGGTTTCATGACTGCTTTTCTAAATAGTGATTTAGAAGAGAGCGTCTATAAGTACACAGCCAGAGGGCTTCGTAGACAGTGGGAGCAGCGGAAACGTGTGCAAGTAGCTTTACGGGTTAAAGCAGGCATCGCGGAGTTGGATCATCTGTTTTGATGTGGTAGTCAAAGCGTTTGACTTCATCAAAATGGTAGATGAACCTTGTATATACAAAAAGGTAGTAGAGAGTAAGGTTGTCATCCTCGTATTGTACGTAGATGACATACTCTTGATAGGAAAGGAGTTTCCTATGCTACACTCGGTCAATCTTCTCTTATTATAAGGATTCTCCATAAAGGATCAAGGTGATACATCCTAAATCCTGGGTTTTGGATCTATGAGATAGATCTAAGTGGATGTTTGGATTCTCACTGGGTGTAGTTAGATGGTATCAATCAATCCTGGGGAGAATCACTGGATAGCTTCCAGGGTGGTAAGGTCGACTGAATGTCAGTCACAGGCATTGTCTTTACCCTCAGTGGAGGGACGGTATGTTGGAAGAGTTCCAAGTTAGATACCGTGGCAAACTAGACGATAAAGGCTGGATACATCGCTACCAAAGATGCTACTAAAGAGGCAGTCTGGGTGTATATTAGTTCATGAGATGAACTTCGTTCCTACCATTGTGTGACAATGGAGTTGTGGCTTATACCTAGGAACCCCCGTCCTATCAGTGACCCAGACATATTCTAAGGCAGTATCACCTGATCATGGAGATGGTTGATCTCTAGGAAGATCGAGGTTAGGAGAGTAGACTCAGAGGACAACACGGCGGATCCACTCACAAAGGCCTTTTCCTAAGAGAGACTTTTATGGGATGGTTGAGTATGAGATGCTACAACCACTGCTGATTGTTGGGTATTGGATACTACAACATATGGCCTTAGTGCAAGTGAGAGATTGTTAGTTATATGTATACTCTAGAGGCCATTATTGTACATATGATGTATATTATAGTGGATGCTTGGACATACATAGGGAGGACTTTCTTGCTCGACATGATAGTATGTTATCTGGTTACTCTTTATCTTAACATGTACACTGATTGTCTCTCTGTTACATGTTGATAAAGCCCTTAGGATGTTTACTTGACTACCTGGATTATGATATGGATCATACTAGTGGATTCAATCAAATGGTTACCACACTTAACACTTGGAATTGGAAGTGGGATAGCATTCCGTTTTTGGTTAGCCAGTAGTGCAGGGGAAGGACAAAGGTAGTCCGTGAGTACATCCTTTAATGTCTTTAGTGGTGGGTGTATCGAAACGTGGCATCGATATACCAGAGTAGACTAGCGTATACCTTCTCGGCCCATGTAGATGGGCGATGGATAATCCCATATCCATTGGTGTTTGACATCAGAGATGATATACGGGTGCTCAGTGGAGACTGGGTACACGGGGCGGACTCGCCGAGAACTCCTAGATGGTATTATACCTCACGTCAGATGGCAGTTCTCAGGTGACACTGGTACAAGTTAGTCCGTCAACCCGAGATCCTCATAGATTCTTGTGTGATTCCCACTGTGCTTTGATTTCCACCTTACCACGTTCAAGAGAACGCACAAAATGGTGGTTTTTGGGTACAGTCCCGAGTCGCATGAAGGCAATGAGCGATAGGAGGGGATTTCGTCTCTCCCGGTATTGGGGGTTGATGTTGCGCTGTGCTCGATTGGCCAGAATAGGAAGTCCCTGGCCAGGGCTGTTTCTGAGATTTACTGGTAAGTGGTATCAATAGTTTCTCGACCCGGTACGAGCCTCACATCGGCATGACTTATCAAGCTATTAGGGTCTGATGTTTACCACCCCCAGGCGAGATATGTGATATATCAGACGAAGAAACCGGACTGTACGGTAGTGTTACTGATTGGATTCGTAGGAGTATGAGCATGCCTGCTTGTTGATCTTCTGTTTGCTCAATACCCGGATGGCCGTTACGTTTAGCAGACCGCTTGCGGCTTGTGGGTGTTTGATATGATCATCACCTACTGCCGGCGTATTGACGAGTCTTTAGAGTCCTACACAGAGCTTTCCTGGTTTATGCGAAACGAAGTAGGAGCACATATGTGATATGTGCGGGACTGAGATTAATGCGCGTATGTGATACCGCATTCTATTCTCGCGATATGTGATATCGGTCGGTTATATGTGATATAGCCGGGTTATCGGATCAAGTGTTGATTCGATAGATTATTACATTTGATATTAGTCGGTTGTATGTGATATAGCCGGATTATTAAATCAAGTGTTGATTTAATAATTTAATGTATAATTATATATTTGATATATTAACATACATTAACTAATATTAGTTCACTTAAGATTTCTTTTCTCACTTGTGTGCATATAGTTTATATGTGATATATATTAATGTACATTATTTTATGTCATGCTTGATGCCATATGTGACATGGGTGTATGAGACTCACACCAAGCTTATGATAATGTATGGTTTTATTTATTTAAAGTTAATCAAAATTAGTAGGAAATTAGTCACATGCTTGGAAGCTTAGAGAAGCTTCTAGTATCTTTGACTTAGTCCACTAGTTTTGTTTTACTTATAGATATTTATTAACCTAACCATTATTGTAACCCATGATTTATTCTCTACATGAGTTAGAGTATGACACTAACTCACCCATGGTTGCTATTCTCACCTAGTTAGTTCATTCTCTCATATTCATCACTTCATCTTCTTCTTCATGAGAAAAAGCTTACTAGCTTTTCTCAAGGTGAGAAAATATTATGAGAAAAAGAAAACTAAAGTGAACCCATTTCCTACTTCATCATCCTCTACTATTAGCCATTTAGTTTAGGGTGTTTGCTTCACTAATTTCACCATTAGTGAAGAGGTAGCATGAGCTTGAGTCTCCTCGGCGTAGATCATCTTCGGCCTCGAAGACAATGAGCAAGCTTGTTCATTTCTTCATGTGAACCCTCTCTAGAGTCCGGGAGTTCACTACTTGGAGCGAAGGGACTACTACACGGAGCTTTAGAAGTGAAGGAACGGTCTACAAAGGTTGTATTGCTCATTCACTTAGATGTAATGTTGTTTCCATTTGTGTTTTCGTATGATTCTCTAGTTAAACATCCTCGGATTTGGGTTCCTTAATACGACAAAATTTTGATTTGGCATGGTCGATGCCGCCCGAAACCCCGCTGCCGTGCTAGGGAACCCAGCAGTATATCAACGTAGCAATAATAATTCTTATTCTCAAACATACAACCAAGGATAGAGTAACAATCTTAACTTACAATGGAATTAAGGCAACACTGGCCAACAATTCTAAAATCAAAGACAAGGTCTTCCACCCAACTCTGCCCAACCCAACACACAGTATGCACAACAAGGGTATGGGAATAAAAATAATAGACTTAATAATGTTGGAAAGCAGTTGAACACTCTGTTGCAAAATGAATTGGTTAACAAACAAACCATGGCAGATATTGAAAAGCAACTTGGTCAGTTAGCTGCAGCATTAGGAGGACGTGAGCTAGGCACCTTACCTAATCAACCTGTTATGAATTCTAAAGATGCACGTGTAAATCCCGCTCAAATAAATATTATAACCACTTTGAGATCGGGAAAACAAGTTGATAATCAGGTTAGGATACCCGACGACTCTGTAGAGATACCAGCCAGTACATCCACATCTCCACCCCAACCATCTTCTACAGATACCCCTCTTGAGCCTAGAGCACCATATCCAAAATATTTAAAGGCCAAGAAGCAAGATGCTAAGATAAAGATGATGATGAAGATGTTTAAACAAGTGAAGGTCAACATCCCTCTTTTGGACATGATTGACCAAGTTCCTTCGTACGCAAAAGATCTTAAAAATTTATGTACAAAGAAGAGACAAACTAAGGTTCCTAAGAAAGTCTTTTTAGCAGGCAATATTTGTGATGTCCTGATTGATAGATATTTTGCGTGTGCGTTTTAAAATTAAGAGAATACCGCAATCAAGACGGTGTCGCTTGGTAGCTAGCCGGTTGAGTACGGTTCGGTCCACAGGGAAAATGTGTTCTTTCTTTAAGTTCTAACGAGTTAATTCCTATTTTTGGTAAGTTTTGTTTTAAATCTAAGAATGAGATTAAATTGATTTAAAGTCTTGCTAGGGTTAGGATTAGGTTAGTTTGGAAAATGGATTCTACTCACTGCTTTTAATGCCCTAGTTAAGAATATAGGTGTAAGGGTAATAGTCAACAAAGGGGATTAGCACGACTAGGAAGAAACGTAGTCTCTTCCTTTTGGTCCTTGTCCGTCCTTTCTTGACTCTTAGACCTAATCTCTAGTTAATTCAACCACAACCGGTCTAACTAGAGAATCACCGCTATCTTTTAGGATAGGGTGCCGTAGTGAGCGGTGTGTGGTTGGATTAAACAGAGTCCTATTTTAAATATTATATGGAGAGAGATTTCCTTCTCTCAAACCTTCCCTATCCTAACCCTAACAAGTGAGGAATTACTCACTCATTAGGGAAGTTACGATGAAATTCATTTTTCTAATTTTAAAAGACTATCTAAGTTGCAATTAATAAAAGACAAAATAAAATAGCAGATAATAAATTTCAGTTAAGAAGAATGCAAGATAAAATGAAAAACAGTTACTTTTATTGATGACCACTTTAACGATTACAAGGAAATAAAATTTTACTCTAGAAAATAAAAAGAGGTATCCTCCAAAGAGGCACACCAAAAAGAGGCACACATAATTTGGCTTTGAGCTCTCCTATTTATAGATAGGAAACCCTAGGTTTACAATCTGATTCAATCACTAATTTACAAAACTACCCACAAGAGAGCCGAGTCAAAGCACCGACACTGCCATCGACACGTGCACTGCACGGCCGCGGAACCGCGGCAGGAAGGCATGTTTGGCCGCGGTTCCGCGGCCAATTGGTGGGATCTCTGGCTCAGTTCTTCAGGGTTGCTTCATGTTGCTTTTTCCTTCTGTTTTCTTCACTTGGTTTCTCAGAATCTCTTCTATTTTCTTCCAGATTTCCAACAGTGCAGAATTATGTGGACTTTTACCGTGAGCTTCGCGTTGAAGTCTTGAATCTTGTGCTACCCTTGTGCTTTGTGTATTGAACCGCTCATGATTTTCATTTGTTCCTTTAACTGGTAGGCGACATCATACGGATTCATCTATTATTGGTCGCAGTCTCACATTTGTAGCGTCATTTCATGAATTTCACTGTAATGATCTGAGAACCTGTAACCTGCAACTATTTAGCAGACATGGATCAAAAGCACCTATTTATATGTAATATGATTAAGAATGAGTGATATAATAATGCAAAATTCTGATATGAACAAATACCCCCAAACTTATCTTTTGCTCGTCCCGAGCAAAGCCAATTTTATTCTCGAAAAATCCTAACCCCACTTTCGCAGGGAACGCGATTGCACTGAGCTCGTGCAACAAGCCGTTAAACCTCTAGGTGTCCCTAGTAGGAGGAGTGTTGTCTCCTGAGGGTTATCAGCGGATACTACCCACAAAATCCGATCAATTTGGTCATTGACTCTAATTTTTCAATTCAGTATTCTAGCAAGAAATTCTATTATCTTCAACTTAGAAATTATCAAACCGTATTTTTCACACTTCCTTTTCATTTATCTTAAAATCATATACGTTTTGCCGGTTTATAAAGCTTTCAGCATCTCCTAAGTTTTCCTTCTAAGACGCAATCTTAACTCAGGAATTTTTATCATCTCAACTGAAGATATAAGCCCTATCTTTTATTCCTATCTCTCCTCCAAACTCCAATTATATACCCCTACGTGTGTGTAATTATCACCCCTACACTTGGAAATTCAATTCAAGCTATCATACTCTTGTCCATCTTCCAAAATACTTTTAGTTGGTGAATTTTAGATGAAATTGCTCACACATCCTTCATGCGATCGTTAATACTTCTTGAGGTACTAAACGACCGATTACAAAATGTGCTTGCGCATTTAGGCGTAATTCCTCGTCTTGCAATACCTAAGGTTTAGTAGTGACTCCCAAACTAGTTGGTCTAAGGCACTAGGTGATAAAGCACCCTCGCTATATTTTATATTTATGCTGCCTTAAATAATTACAAAACCAGTGTTCATTTTTTATCTCTTTATTCACCTCTTATACTTTTATTTTCTTTTCCTTCATACTAGGGATTTTAGACAAGAGCATTTCAAGGTATCCTATACTATCCCAAGTTTCAAGATGTGTGTGAGTGCGTAAAGTAGGGTATATACTTTCAGAATTTGGACTTAAGTTTTAGAATTATTTTTCAGACTTATACTTCAAATAGAGCTTTCAATACTCTTCCCTTATTTCGATTTAGCCCATGAACTGAACTCAAAATTTGCCTATTTCTAAATAAACTACAAGGACGTATATTTTCTACAGTTAAACTTTAAGAAAGGTTATTTTTAGGGTTTTTAATTTACTAAGTTTAGGATCCAGTTTTTCCTAACTAGTCAACCGTCATGTTGAACTTAAGTCAAATATGACCAAAATGGAAATTTTCAATTTTTTCACTTAATTTTTTATTTTTATAGGTTTTAAAATAAGGTTGCAAATGCAAAAATATACATATGAATGCGAAGGAAGAAAGCTTACCGAGCACACATCCAAACTTAAACTTGACAGTGCCCTCACTGTCAGGCTACACCAAGAGAGTCAAAATTGCCAGTACTCCCCTGTTTGTTTATTTATTTTTATTTTTATTTTTATTTTATTTTATTATTATTATTTTTAACAGAAAAAGAAAACAAAATATATATACACAAAAAGGTCCCCCCTAAAGTTAAGTGAAACAGTGTTTCCACTGTTGCCATTTTTTTAAATCTCATAAACCTGTAAAGTTGGAAGGAAAAAATTATTAACGGGGACATGAAATATGATTGTGAAAATTTCCCCAAAACTTATTTTTGGCTCACCACTTTGAGTTAAAAAATTATTTTCAAGAGCCAAATTATACCCTCCCAAACATAAGTTAAACAATGTTAAGATTTTAAAGATGGGGGTCAAAGTTACCGGTCAATGCCAAGCTTTGCAAGTCCAAAAGTCAACACCAACCATTCGAAAAATTTATCAGTGAAACGCACCGGTTGGTGGAAGAACATGTTGTATGGAGCCAGGAAGAAGTGGGGAAGAGATAAGTGGTGTAAAAGAAAAGGTTTACGTCTCGATTTGTAGAGACGAAACAATAATGGTGAACGGAAACGAGAATGTGGATGATTAGGAATGGGACGAATGGTCACATTCTCGTATGGGATAAGAAGAAATGGTGGTGGTTCGACTTCTACAGGTGGAGGTTGATTAATCACAAAATCCGTGTCGTTTAGGAATGCGAGTTCGTCGGCGAAAATATCTTCGAAACATTCATCGATAGTCCGATTGAACGTTTCGATGTCAATAAGTGTCGCGCCAGAATTCAACACACTTGATTTTTCAAAAATTATAGAGGTAGGAGACTCGTAAGACTCATCTACCTTATTCTCAAATGCTAAATCAAGTTGTTTTTCTAGAATTATCGAACTCAAAATATCGAATTGTGATTCATTAACACTCGCTATCATTAAAGGAAGATTAGAAGAAGAACCAGAGAAAGTGGGAGAAAGAAGTGGAATACGAACTTGAGGGTGGAAATGGAGTGTATAAATTAGCACAATTTGTAATGACCGATGTGTAAAAAGCGATCGTGCTAATCTATCAACCCACTGAGAAATGAGGTCAAATCCCTTAAAATTCGTGAGAAAACATGGGTACGTCGAACATGGGAAACCAGACATTGAAAATGAATGTGATACAGTTTATTGTGCGGTCGGAACAATGGAAAGGATGAAGGGAAGTGATTTAGGAAGGGTAACAGTTAAAGGTTCAGGAGGGTGTACACAGTCAGTGGAAGGAACATGATGAATTGGAAAATCCGACTCATCAAACAAAACTGGTTTATCCTCAATACTATCCTTATAATTCCCCTCAAAAGTTATCTTATCCATGCAATTATCATCAAAATCCAGACGCATATGAAGTTCGGGAAAAACAGTTAATGACTCGGGATGATAAATTGGAGAGAGAAACTCATCCAAATCCGTGGGTTCATCATCCAAAATATTCCCAGCGTCAATATCCTCAATCAAGTGAAAATTAAATTTCTCAGACACCTCATCAAAAGCATGGATACCAATCAATTCAGGTTCTAGAGTGGAGGTGTAGAGGTCAAAAGGATTGGTGATGGTTTCACTCGAAAGGGACTCTTCACAATCAGGTAAATCAAACACTACAAAGTCGCACAACTTATTAAACGTTCTATTTTCAACTGGTGAATCATTTGGGACACTTGATAGACATTCAAAACCGGAGTTGTGGGATTCAATTGGGGATGGGTAGGTTTGATTTGGAAGGGTGTACATCTCACTCTCACCACTCAAATTCTCAACATGTCCTACCGCCTCGTCATACATTGGAAAATTTGGAGCTAGTTGGAAACTAGCTCCCGGGTCACTAGGTTGTATAAGGGCGGCCATGGACGCATTCAAATCCATCATCTGTTGGCTTGACGCTACCATAAAATATTTCAACGACTGTTCCAGACTAGACATGGGTTGTGACGGGGTTTCAGTAAAAAATTTAAAGTTGTTTGGATACTGGAAACTCCCAAATGGCTGTTCAGAAGCAATGTCTAGGGAAGGTGCAAAAGTCGGATAGGACTGGTAGGAATTGAATGGTTGGACAGGAATAGGATCAACATTTGGATAAGAAGATGAATGGAATTGTTGATCTAAAGAAATCGCAGTGGTGAAAGGAGTGAAAGATCGGTTACGACATTGTTCAATATGTTCAACAATAGATATGGATTTCGGAGTTACAACAGGACTTGAAAAAGGAGTATCAACATAAGAAGGTGGTGAAGGTTGAAATGGTTGATACAAGGTGGATTGCGGAGTCCAATTGGTTTTCCTAGACGGGTCTATCAGATCTTTCAAAGAAATTTTGGGCATGGAAGGGTCGTTCGAAATTCGACCAAAACAAGAAGCGTAGGAAGTGATGTCTGGTTGAGAGTTCCAAAGTTCGGCAAGAGTTTTGCGAGGTGGGGTATCCATGATGTGATGAGAGAAAGGAGAAGAAAAAGAATGTGATTTTTAAAAAAAAAAATTGAATTTTTTTTTATATTTTTTTAAAAAATTGTTTGTTTTTGGAGTTTTGAAATTTTTGAAAGTGCTTTTTTTTAGAAAGAGTTTTTGTAAAAATTTGTACGGATCTACGACACAATGCACAATCAAACCTAGAGCTAGGGTCTCCTAAGTCAATTAGACTGCTCCTAACTGTTCCAAAATGACAAGTTGTGAGATAACCCTCAAATCGCCTCTTCACCGCCAATTGTGGCCAGGTAAGCATAAATGAAGGAGGGTTCTGCTCAAGAATCACCGTGAGACGGGCCTTTTAAAGTTACCTTTCTCACTTGTCTAGTCTAGGCACCACAAAGTCAGGTTTAGATAAACGACTGAATGCCCACAACCTTCTTCTGTCCTAATGAGCGCGACATTCCTTAATTGGCTGAGTCTAGATATTTTTTAATTAACTCAAGAGTGATGCATATACTTTTAGTGATTTCTGGGGTCTTAGGAAGGGTAATGAAATCCCCACCCAATCTGAATTTGTGTTATAGCCCCTTAAAAGTCCGTATTAATTATGCAAAGCAGTTAACACACCAAAAATCTAAAACACTTGCAAAAAAAAAATTTTGGCAGCGCAAAGAATCCTGCACAAAAATAATTTATTGGAGGGGGAGAAGATTTTGTGCAAAGAAAGCTGCAGGAAAAATTTTCAGTGGAGTGCAGAGGGTAGGAGAGAAGACAAAAATACTTACAGAGAAATTTGGGGTGCTGACGTCAGCAGTTGACCGTGGAACCGCGGTCAAACGCCTACTTATGCCGCGTTTCCGCGGCGGTTTGGTAGGTTTGGATCTCCAAAATTTTCCTGTGTGCTGTTATGGTTCTCCTCTGTCTGTTCTGATTCTCTGTTTCTTGATTTGCTCACTGAGTTTGCTCCAGATCAGAAACAGAGTTTGCTCCAAGCCTGCACACTTGCACAAAAACCTTTTAAAAATAACAAGATGATTTTTATTTTTATTTTTTTTTGTTTTAAAATTTTTCAATTTTTATAATTTTTAATTTTTAAAATTTTTTTAACCCGAAATTACACAAAAAAAGAAACTACCGTCTCCCCGGCAACGACGCCATTTGATTGATAGAGATTTTGCGTGTACGTTTTAAAATTAAGAGAATACCGCAATAAAAACGGTGTCGCTTGATAGCTAGCCGGTTGAGTACGGGTCGGTCCACAGGAAAAATCTGTTCTTTCTTTAAATTCTAACGAGTTAAGTCCTATTTTTGGTAGGTTTTGTTTTAAATCTAAGAATGAGATTAAATTGATTTAAAGTCTTGCTAGGGTTAGGATTAGGTTAGTTTGGAAAAAGGATTCTACTCACTGCTTTTAATGCTCTAGTTAAGAATATAGGTGAAAGGGTAATAGTCAACAAAGGGGATTTGCACGACTAGGAAGAAATGTAGTTTCTTTCTTTTGGTCCTTGTCCGTCCTTTCTTGACTCTTAGACCTAACCTATAGTTAATTCAACCACAACTGGTCTAACCAGGGAATCACCACTATCTTTTAGGATAGGGTGCCGTAGTGAGCGGTGTGTGGTTGGATTAAACAGAGTCCTATTTTAAATATTATATGGACAAAGAAAGGAGTGAGAGAGATTTCCTTCTCTCAAACCTTCCCTATCCTAACCCTAACAAGTGAGGAATTACTCACTCATTAAGGAAGTTATGATGAAATTCATTTTTCTAATTTTAAAAGACTATCTAAGTTGCAATTAATAAAAGACAAAATAAAATAGCAGATAATAAATTTCAATTAAGAAGAATGCAAGATATAATGAAAACACTTACTTTTATTGATGACCTCTTCAACGATTACAAGGAAATAAAATTTTACTCTAGAAAATAAAAAGAGGTATCCTCCAAAGAGGCACACCAAAAAGAGGCACACATAATTTGGCTTTGAGCTCTCCTATTTATAGATAAGAAACCCTAGGTTTACATTCTGATCCAATCACTAATTTACAAAACTACCCCAAGAGAGCCGAGTCAAAGCACCGACAGTGCCACCGACACGTGCACTGCACGGCCGCGGAACCGCGGCAGGAAGGCATGTTTGGCCGCGGTTCCGCGGCCAATTGGTGGGATCTCTGGCTCAGTTCTTCAGGGTTGCTTCATGTTGCTTTTTCCTTCTGTTTTCTTCACTTGGTTTCTCAGAATCTCTTCTATTTTCTTCCAGATTTCCAACAATGCAGAATTATGTGGACTTTTACCGTGAGCTTTGCGTTGAAGTCTTGTGCTACCCTTGTGCTTTGTGTATTGAACCGTCTCATGATTTTCATTTGTTCATTTAACTAGTAGGCGGCATCATATGGATTCATCTATTGTTGGTCGTAGTCTCACATTTGTAGCGTCTTTTCATGAATTTCACTGTAATGATCTGAGAACCTGTAACCTGCAACTATTTAGCAGACATGGATCAAAAGCACCTATTTATATGTAATATGATTAAGAATGAGTGATATAATAATGCAAAATTCTGATATGAACATGTCCTAAGTAGTGCTATGCCCATTAAGTATAAGGACCCCGGTTGTCCTATTATATTTTGCATAGACGAAAATGTCATAAATAGAACATTATTAGACTTAGGTGCTAGTGTAAATCTTTACTTTATTCAGTATATGAGCAGTTTGGGCCAGGTGAGCTTAAGCCCACCAAAATCACTTTGCAATTAGTCGACTGGTCTATTAAAACTCTTATGGGTGAGATCGATGATGTGTTGATTAAAGTTGAGGAATTTATATTCCCCGCATATTTTATTGCTCTAGAAACACAACCCGTCACTAACCCTAGGAATCAAATTCCTGTCATGCTAGGTCGACCCTTTCTAACCACTTCGAATGCATTGATCAATTTTCACAATGGTTCTATGAAACTATCATTCGGGAACATGACAATCGATCTTGATATTTTTAACCTGGGAAGGCAGCCAAGTGATCCCTATAGTTCCTTCAAAGTCAACTTAATTAATGATATTCCTAATGATGAAGAAGTTGACTTAGATAACTGCTTTATAGAAAATTGCACAGAGGAGGAACTTAGTAACAAAGAAGTTGTTACTTTTGATGATTCTTTCCCAATAGCCTGTATGGGAAAGTATCCACTTGAGTCTCTTTTTCTGAAATCTAAGCCTCTTTTACGCCCATCGATAGAAGAGTCCCCACAGTTAAAGATCAAGCCCCTGCCATCTCATCTAAAATATTTCTTTTTTGGTTTGAATAATACGCTCCCAGTTATAATTTCTGCTGATCTTATTAAGGAGCATGAGGAGGCCTTATTATCTATTCTTAAAAATAATAATGAGACTATTGGATAGACTGTGGCAGATATTAAGGGAATTAGCTATACTATAGTACAATATAGAATTCACTTGATAAGCAACGCTAAGTCAGTTAGAGTTCCTCAACGCCGTTTGAATCCTATTATGAAAGAGGCGGTGAGGAATGACATAATTAAATGTCTTGATAGTTCATATACCTTATTTCATACAGCACGTGGGTCAACCAAATTCATGTGGTACCTAAAAAGTCGGGTATTATTGTTATTAAAAATCACATGAATGAGCTATTCCTTATTCGCACGTAAACCGGGTGGCGCGTGTGCATTGACTATCGTAAGCTTAATGGAGCAATTAGGAAATATCACTTTCTGTTGCCTTTTATCGATCAAATATTAGAAAGGTTAGCCGGTCTTGAGTACTATTTTTTTCTAGATGGATACTCCGGTTATAACCAAATACCTGTTGCACCCGAAGACCAAGAAAAAACCACCTTCACATGTCTATTTGGCACCTTTGCATATAGACGGATGCCCTTTGGGCAATATAATGCACCCGCCACTTTTCAGTGGTGCATGATGAGCCTATTTTCCGACACGGTAGAACGTTTTCTTAAAATCTTTATGGACGATTTTTCAGTCTTTAAACACTTATCAAATGTATCCTTAAAGAAAGTAATATTGGGAGAAATGTCATTTTATGGTCAAGAAAGGATTATGCTGGGCCATATTATTTCACGCAAAGGTATTAAGGTAAATAAGTCTAAAGTAGATATAATCTATAAACTACCCCCTCCCAAAACCGTTAAGGACATAAGGTCATTCCTTGGGCATGCGGAATTTTATAGACGCTTTATCAAGAATTTTAACAAGATAGCTTGGCACCTGACTTCACTTCTTGCCAAGGGAATACCTTTTGAATTTAGTTCCGATTGCCTCAAACCTTTTGAGCAATTGAAGAAGGAGCTTACATCTGCTCCTATTATTTATGCTCCTGACTGGAGTGAACCCTTTGAGATTATGTTTGATACATCCGATTTTGCAATTGGAGTTGTCTTAAGACAGTGAATTAACAAGATACCATATGTCATCCGTTATGCGAGTAGGATCATAAATGATGCACAGTTAAACCATTCCACCACCGAAAAAGAATTTTTAGCTATTGTATATGCACTTGAAAAGCTTAGTCCTATCTCATCGGTTCACACATTACTATTTATACGGATCATTCGGCTATTAGACATCTCATTTCTAATGTCACGCCCCGCTTCCCAGAGTACGCTAAAATAGGCATGTGACATAGCCAACCATGCTACCTGTGGTTAGGAAAAATCCTTCCACAGTCACATTACGGCTGTAGAGATATCAAGAACAGGAAAGTAAACTAACTATCTAATACATGTCCATAAGCCAGAGTAAAAGAGTCAAGAAATGCTATAGTATGCGGAAGCAAAAGATCAAATAAACACCTGGAAAGTAAGACCGGATACCAACATGATCCCTACCGCTCGATCTAACAGCGGCAAAACTTCTGATCAGTCTGCAACAAAGCTAGAGGATCTGGGCCATGCAAAACCCAGACGTCAGCGCGTCATAACATCAAGCAATAATAAATGAACAGGATACACGAGATATGCAGGCATGAATCATAAATAGTAACAAGTCAACAGGGATGTATAACAGTGAAGTGTATCAGTGTATGTGACGTGCAGTGATCAATCTAAACTGTGCTACTGGGTTGTCTACTCTAAAGTTTGTTTGAAATCAATTAATGTAATCCTCCATGTAACTCAAAGGATATGTCCCGTTACCCCCCGGGACCACGGATCAGGAATATATGAACCAAGAGTGGTTCTGTCCCGTTACCCCCCGGGACAACGGATCAAGATGTAAGAGTCATGAATGGCTCTGTCCCGTTACCCCCCGGGACCACGGATCAAGTAATACCCTTTTAAGTTACACTTTAGTTTACACTTTTGATTTCCCCATACCCCCAAGGTTATGTGTTCAAGTCAGGTATTCCGTAATCAAGAACTAATGCCAACACAGGATTAGGTAGGTGCAGGTTTGTCTGGATAGACAACAGGAACGGTCCGTAAGGACTACATGTCAGGTTTGTTGGCATTAGACACAGGATCAGGTAACGGGTCAGGTCATGGTACATCAGGTCAAGTCAAGCAGTGTACGGTACCATATCATGTCAAGTAGGAAGTGTAACAGGTCATGTCAGGAAGCACAAGATGTCATGTGGGTGCTCATAATCAAACTAACATAAGCATGTGTATAAATAAACAAGCATGAGTACTATCAGAACAATAAACTGGAACATGTAATATGATATGCAAATAGATATAATTTCAAGGATATGGATGCACAGTTATCGATTAGGATTACATTTATAGTTCCAATATTAATTAGGATGCAATTTATTAAACATGGAGTGTTAATATCACATTATTATGTAGTAATGTGATCTATGGATGCAATTATATGTATCTTAAATGCGATGGATGCAAACGGGTATCTGAAAAGTTATAAAACTATAAAATGGTAATGTGGGATGTACAACTAAGCAATATGTGATATAATAATATTAATATGGATAGCATATTCAAAGCGATTAATAACTATAAAAGTGGTATTGATTAACTATGCACAAGAAGGTTCCGTTCAGAAATTCAGCGTCACCCTAATTTGTAAAATAGCTTAAAAATAACAAACGTTCTCCAAAAGGGACGTGTCTTATACCAAAACAAAGATAATTCAATAAGGTTTTCATTTTTATGAGTATAAACATCTCAGGTTGTCCCTACAAAAAGTTATAAACATCCGAAGTTGAAAGTTTGCTGCTGGAATTTGCCTGGACAGCAGTTTAAAGACATATTCATTTGCATTTTACGTTATTTAAACAATTTATTTTGCAATTAAATATTTCATAGAGTTATAGTATTCTGAGTTAGCTTCGTAACGAACTAAAGAAATAATACTAATGATTTTTCTATGATTTATAATGAATTTTATAAGGTAAGGTGTACAGTAAATTTCAGATTTGTCATATCCGATTTTCAACGACTTTTCATGTGTAAACTATAAGATTTTCAAATGTATAACATTATAAAATGAAGATTATAAACTAATTAAAGATAATAATAATAAATATTACGACAACATATATTTTAAATGATATGGTTGCAGTATAATGTAATCTAGTATGTCACAAGATAAGTTTTCATGATCTAGATTTAATATGATATAAACGGATGCAAACGGAACATCGAAACGTTATAAAATTAAACATGGGGCACTAGATTTAAACTATAGGTATGGTATTTATTTAAATAGGTATAAAATGAATTATATAGCATGTAGCAAGATTAACTTGCCTCGATGGGTCGCGAATCGGGAAAACGGAACGTTAACCGTCGGCGGGGAAAACTCGCGACGGGCGCACGGTTCACGGAATGAACCCAAACGACGAACAAAGAAACCACACGGGTCGGGGTACCTCGCTGGAACGCCGAGAAGCGTCACCGGCACGATGGAATTCCGGCAACAAAAGAACAGTTAAAAAAAAGAGAAACGAGACATGAAGCAAGAAGAGAAAGAATGATAAAGAGAAGTACGAGAGAATATATGAGAGAGAGAGAGAAAAAGTGGAGAGAGAGAGAGAGCGCTGCAGGTGGGGGCCCACGGAATTAAAAGGAATGCGATTGGCTAAAGAGGAATCGTTAGTTAGGGATAAATATTAATTAAAGATTCAAAACATTTTAAGGAACAGTAGGATATATATATAGGTTAATTTAAAGATTTAAAAGATAGGTAATGAACAGTAAGATATCAGGTTAGTTAGAAAAATATATGCGATGGTTTTAATAATATTAAATTTAGGATTTTGGCGCCAAATAAAACATTTCCAAATCGCACCCGGGTCGAGTCCAAAAATTTGAAATTTAAATAATAGGATTTTAAGCGGGATCCAAATTTTAAAATTAAGTGTTTTATGATTAAAAAGCATACCCCCAAAACGGACACATGTACGCGCGCGTAGCCGTCCAAACTCGCCCATTTCACTGAACGGGACGAGAACACAATGCACGGACGCTACCACGAGGCTAGGGGTGTCAAGTAGGCCAAGATGAATATTTTCAATTTTATTTTAGATGCCAAAATTTGTTATATGTAGAAATGACTTTGCCAGGTAAATTTTACAGTAAGCAACAAACAAGCAAGTTAAATGAAATGAGTACCACATTATGCTCAAACAGTAACTGAAAATAGTAGTATTGGGCTCGGGTGTTACATTATACCCAACTACAAAAAAATTTCGTCCTCGAAATTCCAATAATACAAAGATAGATAACTACAAGAAAAGGTGAGGAAACTTCTGTCGGATTTCATCTTCTCGTTCCCAAGTGGACTCTCCATGCGAGCGATTACCCCAAGAAACAAGCACAAGGGGGATAACCTTGTTCTTAAGAACCTTTTCCCTTCGATCCACGATTTCAATCGGTCGCTCCTCAAAAGTCAAGTCTTCTCGTACTGTTAGCTCCGAATGATCCAAAACGTGTGTTTCATCTCGAACATACTTACGGAGTTGAGATACGTGAAACACATCGTGCACATTTTCCAAGGACTGCGGTAACGCCAAACGATACGCTACCTCACCAACACGCTCCACGATCTCAAGGGTCCAAAGAATCGAGAACTAAGCTTTCCTCGACTTCCAAAACGAATCACCCCTCTAGTCGGTAATATCTTCAAGAATACCAAATCACCCACGGTGAACTCTAGAGGTCTTCTTGACGTATCTGCCCAACTCTTCTGTCGGTCCTGTGCTGCCTTCATATGATTTCTGATAGGGTTAACCTTCTCAACTGTCTGCACAACCAAATCTGGTCCCAATAATCTTCGTTCACCGACATCGTTCCAACAAACAGGTGAACGGCATTTACGACCATACAAAGGTTCAAATGGAGTCATCTGAATAGTTGCCTGAAAACTGTTGTTGTAAGACAACTCCACCAAAAGTAGATGATCCTCCCAAGATCCCTTGAAGTCCAACATGCATGCTCTCAACATATCCTCAAGAGTTTGGATCGTTCTCTCCGACTGACCATCAGTTTGAGGATGATAAGCTGTGCTAAACTTCAATCGAGTCCCCAAACTTTCCTGTAGACTCCGCCAAAAGTGTGATAAGAACCGAGTGTCCCGATCGGACACGATGCTCACCGGTACTCCATGCAATCTTACAATCTCTTGCATGTACCGCTCTGCCAAAGTCTCTGTTGATTGACCAACCCGAAAAGGAATAAAATGAGCTGCCTTGGTCAATCGGTCAACAATCACCCATATAGCATGGTTGCCTTTTGGACTTCGCGGTAAAGCCGTCACGAAATCCATGGTTATATGTTCCCACTTCCACTGAGGAATCGGAAGTGGTTGCAATAAACCAGCAACCCTTTGATGTTCAGCCTTAACTTGCTGACACACCAAGCACTTTGCCACAAAGCGAGCAATCTCCCGTTTCATGCCCTCCCACCAGAAATGCTGTCGAATATCTCGGTACATCTTTGTGCCTCCTGGATGTACAGAATAAGCTGAACTGTGTGCCTCCTTCATAAACTCTTCACGAATATCCCCCTTTGGCACACACAAACGGGTACCAAACCTCAACGAACCATCTTCGGGGATTAATAAATCTGTTCGTAGTCCGGCTTCAACCTGTCCTCGAAACTTTTGCAGTCTAGGGTCCTGCGATTGTGCTGCTTTAATATTCTCGATCAATGATGACTGTACCTGCCGCTGTATCAACTGTCCCGTAGAATACGATAGCACAACCTCCAAGTCAAATCTTCGAAAATCTTCAACGATCTCCTTTTGCGTAGTTAACACCTGAATTGCTGGTAACTGACTAAGCGCATCCGGCATGACGTTAACGTTCCCCGGATGGTACTTAAGATCAAGATCGTAGTCAGCCATCAGCTCCAACCATCTACGCTGCGTTATATTAAGCTCCTTCTGTGTGAATACATACTTCAAGCTCTTATGATCAGTAAAAAAAAAAACTTCGACCCTTTCGCCCAGGAGGTAGTGTCTCCAAACCTTCAAAGCGAAAGTCACAGCCGCAAGTTCCAAATCATGAGTTGGGTAATTCTTCTCATGGGTCTTCAACTATCTCGATGCGTATGCTACAACCTTCCCATGCTGCATCAAAACATATCCCAATCCTTTCCCAGATGCGTTGCTGTGAATCACCAATCCTCCGGAATTGTCTGGCACGGTCAGAATAGGGGCGGTTATCAACTTCTGCTTCAACGTCTCAAAAACTAACGCACACTTATCCGTCCATACAAAAGGTACCTCCTTGCACGTAAGCTTGGTTAACGGCTCTGCCAGACGAGCAAAGTTCTCCACAAATCTTCTGTAGTATCCGGCTAGTCCAAGAAAGCTTCTTATCTCCGCAACACTCTTTGGAATCGGCCAATCACGAACTGCTGCAACCTTTTCTAGATCGACGACAATTCCATCGCCAAACACAACATGCCCTAAAACTTTACTTCCTCCAGCCAAAACTCGCACTTGCTCATCTTCGCATATAACTTCTCCTGTCTCAACGTCTGCAGTACGATCTTCAAATGCTCAGCATACTCCTCAAAACTCTTCGAGTAAACCAGAATATCGTCAATGAATAAAAAAAACCCACGATAAACTGGTCCAAGAACGGTGAAAAGATTCGGTTCATCAAGTCCCTGAATACTGCCGGCGCATTCGTTACTCCGAAAGGCATCACTAAGTACTCGTAATGTCCATACCGAGTTCGGAACGCTGTCTTGCAAATATCTTCTGTTTTCACTCGGACCTGATGATATCCGGATCGCAAATCCAGCTTCGAGAATACCCTCTCGCCACTAAGCTGCTCGAAAAGTTCGCCAATGCGAGGGATTGGGTACTTGTTCTTAATAGTCACCCAGTTTAATTCTCGATAGTCGATGCACATCCTTCTTGTGCCATCCTTCTTCTTTACTAGAAGAACTGGAGCTCCCCAAGGCGAGTTACTGCTTCGAATCCAACCTTTCTCAAGCAATTCTGCAACCTGTTTCTTGACTTCTTCCAACTACTGGCGCCATTGGATAATACGCTTCGGATACTGGCGCTGCCCCAGGAATAAGATCAATTGCGAACTCCATGTCTCGCTTTGGCGGTAAACCCGATATATCTTCAAACACGTCCATAAAATCACAAACAACAGCCGGCTCTTCACTTTCATCACTTCCATTGATGTAAGAATATTATTTGTCGGCCTAGCCCTAAACTCGACTGGCCCGACAGAATAACTCCCCGTCATCCCAGATAAACTCTGCTACTCTCGGCTGCCGCAAGTACTTGTGAGAAAGTGGTCAAACCCATAGAGACAATCTGCCTCTGGATGTCCACGTCCAGGCTGCACATGAACCTCCGTGCCCTTTCTGCATCGTTGGTAACTAAAGGTCCAGCGAAACTAATGAGTCTCGTCCATTCTGCTGCATGCACATCTACGGGTGCTCCCTTCTGCTTTAGTCCGATGAACTTCTCTTCCATTTCCTCCCGTGCAGTCCGCAGGAAGAACTTCTCTAGGAAACTCTTCGAAAAATCCGCCCACTTGATCGGCTTGGGCAAACGGTTCTCTTCTACAAGCCACCATTCTCGGGCGTAATCCACTAACTGAATGCGTACCACATCAACTCTTTCTCATCTGGAATCTGTGCCGCAATAAGAAAATTCTCTGTGTCAACTAGCTACTGCTCTGTTGGCAACGGCTCCTCCAATCCAGTAAATGTATACGGACCCAAACGTCTGAAATCTGCTACTGTCCCTACTCGGTCAACTGGCTTAGCTCCAACATTGTTCACAGACTGCTGAACGATATGCAAACCTTCCTGAAACGAGTCCGCTTGCTGCTGGATCAGCTCGGTCTATTTCTTTTGATTCTCCAGCATTCCCCTTATCACTCCAAGTATGGCAGCTTCGTCCACACGCCTTGGTACGTCTTCAAATTCTTACCGGCCATATTCCTGAACTCAAAACACCCAACATTAGCATGATGATAGATTCTGAATATAGATCAAGGCTAGAACTCCAAGATACTTAAATAGAGTGCCGCATTGTAACTATGCCGCGGTATCATAGCCACAATTACATAACTCTACCCAAGTCGCCAAAGTCCTAGAGATAACAAGGAATCAGGTTTCGAGTCGATATGCAAAGGAAGTTTGCACATCGTAAAAGATATAATCAGGAAGAATGTGATTCAAGAATGGTAAACGGTAAGGTGGCAGGACATGTTTCCTAAACACGGGTATTCTGATTCGTGTATTGGGTACAACACCCAACTACAAAAGAATCAACCCGACTATCCTATGGCTCTGATACCAAAATAACCATGTCACGCCCCGCTTCCCAGAGTACGCTAAAATAGGCATGTGACATAGCCAACCATGCTACCTGTGGTTAGGAAAAATCCTTCCAAAGTCACATTACGGCTGTAGAGATATCAAGAACAGGAAAGTAAACTAACTATCTAATACATATCCATAAGCCAGAGTAAAAGAGTCAAGAAATGCTATAGTATGCGGAAGCAAAAGATCAAATAAACACCTGGAAAGTAAGACCGGATACCGACATGATCCCTACCGCTTGATCTAACAGCGGCAAAACTCCTGATCAGTCTGCAATAAAGGTAGAGGATCTGGGCCATGCAAAACCCAGACGTCAGCGCGTCATAACATCAAGCAATAATAAATGAACAGGATACACGAGATATGCAGGCATGAATCATAAATAGTAACAAGTCAACAGGGATGTATAACAGTGAAGTGTATCAGTGTATGTGACGTGCAGTGATCAATCTAAACTGTGCTACTGGGTTGTCTACTCTAAAGTTTGTTTAAAATCAATTAATGTAATCCTCCATGTAACTCAAAGGATATGTCCCGTTACCCCCCGGGACCACGGATCAGGAATATATGAACCAAGAGTGGTTCTGTCCCGTTACCCCCCGGGACCACGGATCAAGATGTAAGAGTCACGAATGGCTCTGTCCCGTTACCCCCCGGGACCACGGATCAAGATGTAAGAGTCACGAATGGCTCTGTCCCGTTACCCCCCGGGACCACGGATCAAGTAATACCCTTTTAAGTAACACTTTAGTTTACACTTTTGATTTCCCCATACCCCCAAGGTTATGTGTTCAAGTCAGGTATTCCGTAATCAAGAACTAATGCCAACACAGGATTAGGTAGGTGCAGGTTTGTCTGGATAGACAACAGGAACGGTCCGTAAGGACTACATGTCAGGTTTGTTGGCATTAGACACAGGATCAGGTAACGGGTCAGGTCATGGTATATCAGGTCAAGTCAAGCAGTGTACGGTACCATATCATGTCAAGTATGAAGTGTAACAGGTCATGTCAGGAAGCACAAGATGTCATGTGGGTGCTTATAATCAAACTAACATAAGCATGTGTATATATAAACAAGCATGAGTACTATCAGAACAATAAACTGGAACATGTAATATGATATGCAAATAGATATAATTTCAAGGATATGGATGCACAGTTATCGATTAGGGTTACATTTATAGTTCCAATATTAATTAGGATGCAATTTATTAAACATGGAGTGTTAATATCACATTATTATGTAGTAATGTGATCTATGGATGCAATTATATGTATCTTAAATGCGATGGATGCAAACGGGTATCCGAAAAGTTATAAAACTATAAAATGGTAATGTGGGATGTACAACTAAGCAATATGTGATATAAATATTGATATAATAATATTAATATGGATAGCATATTCAAAGCGATTAATAACTATAAAAGTTGTATTGATTAACCATGCACAAGAAGGTTCCGTTCAGAAATTCAGCGTCACCCTAATTTGTAAAATAGCTTAAAAATAACAAACGTTCTCCAAAAGGGACGTGTCTTATACCAAAACAAAGATAATTCAATAAGGTTTTTATTTTTATGAGTATAAACATCTCAGGTTGTCCCTACAAAAAGTTATAAACATCCGAAGTTGAAAGTTTGCTGCTGGAATTTGCCTGGACAGCAGTTTAAAGACATATTCATTTGCATTTTACGTTATTTAAACAATTTATTTTGCAAGTAAATATTTCATAGAGTTATATTATTCTGAGTTAGCTTCGTAACGAACTAAAGAACGTATACTAATGATTTTTCTATGATTTATAATGAATTTTATAAGGTAAGGTGTACAGTAAATTTCAGATTTGTCATATCCGATTTTTCAACGACTTTTCATGTGTAAACTATAAGATTTTCAAATGTATAACATTATAAAATGAAGATTATAAACTAATTAAAGATAATAATAATAAATATTACGACAACATATATTTTAAATGATATGGTTGCAGTATAATGTAATCTAGTATGTCACAAGATAAGTTTTCATGATCTAGATTTAATATGATATAAACGGATGCAAATGGAACATCGAAACGTTATAAAATTAAACATGGGGCACTAGATTTAAACTATAGGTATGGTATTTATTTAAATAGGTATAAAATGAATTATATAGCATGTAGCAAGATTAACTTGCTTCGATGGGTCGCGAATCGGGAAAACGGAACGTTAACCGTCGGCGGGGAAAACTCGCGACGGGCGCACGGTTCACGGAATGAACCCAAACGACGAGCAAAGGAACCACACGGGTCGGGGTACCTCGCTGGAACGCCGAGAAGCGTCACCGGCACGATGGAATTCCGGCAACAAAAGAACAGTTAAAAAAAAAGAGAAACGAGACATGAAGCAAGAAGAGAAATAATGATAAAGAGAAGTACGAGAGAATATATGAGAGAGAGAGAGAGAAAGTGGAGAGAGAGAGAGAGAAAAAGTGGAGGGAGAGAGAGAGAGCTGCGGGTGGGGGCCCACGGAATTAAAAGGAATGTGATTGGCTAAAGAGGAATCGTTAGTTAGGGATAAATATTAATTAAAGATTCAAAACATTTTAAGGAACAGTAGGACATATATATAGGTTAATTTAAAGATTTAAAAGATAGGTAATGAACAGTAAGATATCAGGTTAGTTAGAAAAATATATGCGATGGTTTTAATAATATTAAATTTAGGATTTTGGCGCCAAATAAAACATTTTCAAATCGCACCCGGGTCGAGTCCAAAAATTTGAAATTGAAATAATAGGATTTTAAGCGGGATCCAAATTTTAAAATTAAGTGTTTTATGATTAAAAAGCATACCCCCAAAACGGACACATGTACGCGCGCGTAGCCGTCCAAACTCGCCCATTTCACTGAACGGGACGAGAACACAATGCACGGATGCTACCACGAGGCTAGGGGTGTCAAGTAGGCCAAGATGAATATTTTCAATTTTATTTTAGATGCCAAAATTTGTTATATGTAGAAATGACTTTGCCAGGTAAATTTTACAGTAAGCAACAAACAAGCAAGTTAAATGAAATGAGTACCACATTATGCTCAAACAGTAACTGAAAATAGTAGCATTGGGCTCGGGTGTTACATCTAAAAAAGTTGCTAAAGCTCGTTTACTTAGACTGATCTTTTTATTGCAAGAATTTGACCTTGAAATAAAAGATAAAAAGGGATCCGAAAATATTGTGGTCGATCACTTATCATGTCTACCACTTACACTTATACAAGAACTTCTTATAAATGTCTATTTTCCCGACGAGCAGTTATATACAGCTACCAGTGAACCATGGTTCGCGGATATAGTTAACTTTCTCGTTACGAAAATGACACCGCCCGATTGTTCTTAATAAAATCGATATAAGTTTCATTTCCTAGCAAAATATTTCTTTTGGGATGATCCTTATTTGTTTAAATAGTATAATGATCAAATCATTCGGCGGTGTGTACCTAATGATGAAATTAGGAGTGTTCTTTCATTTCGTCACAATCATGCAAGTGGGGGGCATTTTGGGGCTAAAAAGATGGTGGAAAAAGTTTTACAAAATGGGTTTTATTGGCGATGCATATGAATTTTGTAAAACTTTTGAACGCTGTCAACACTTAGGTAAAATCACCAGGCAGAACATGATGCCCCTCAATTCTATTCTTAGTTGAGATCTTTGATGTATGGGGCATCGATTTTATGAGGCCATTCCCAAATTCATCTGGGAATATTTATATTCTAGTGGCGGTCGATGACGTATCGAAATGGATGGATGCAATTGCATGCAAAACCAATGACAACAAAGTTGTTGTCAAGTTTTTGAAAAATAAAATTATTTCTCGGTTCGGCATTCTACGCTCCATTATTAGTGATAATGGGATCCATTTTTGCAACCGATCTTTCGAGGTTCTTATGAGAAAATATTCTAGCCACTACAAATTATCCACCCCATATCATCCACAAACTAGTGGGAAAGTTGAGGTATCCAATTGACAAATTAAGCAAATATTGGAAAAGACGGTTAATAAGAACCGCAAGGATTGACTTAAACTTTTTGACGCACTTTAGGTTTACTTAACCGTATACAAGACCATCCTTGGAATGTCTCCATATAGGCTTGTATTTAGAAAACTTTGCCATTTACCAATGGAGTTGGAACATCATGCTATATGGGCCATAAAACAGTTAAATATGGACATTGAAAAAGCCGGCGAGTATAGGAAGCTCCAATTAAATGAATTATAAGAGATTAGGAACGATGCTTATGAGAATGCTAAAGTTTTTAAAGAAAAAAACGAAGATTTTTCATGACAAAAAGATTTCAAGAAAAGATTTTAAAATGGTCCAAAAAGTTTTACTATATAATTCGCGATTGCATTTATTTCCTGGAAAATTAAAATCGCGATGGACAGGGCCTTATATTATTAAAATTGTTTTTTCATATGGAGCTATCGAGATTGAAAATCCTCAAAATGGTGAGGTTTTCAAACTTAATGGTCAAAAATTAAAACCATTTAAAAATTTTCGGCAGATAATAAAGTGGAGCTCATGGATCTCCATGAGCCGGGATACACGTAAAATATTTTTAAAACCCCTCATTTGTATCATATGTTTAACATTAGTACTTAGTTTTTTTTTTCTTTTCTTAATTTTTAGGGACTCTTTGTAAATATTAGTTGTTAGGGTCTTTTGTGCAAACAACACACATCTCCCTTTATAACCCAACATGTGCCCTTCTTCTCCAAATGAACCAAAGTCCCAAAAACCTAAAGAGGAGAAGGAGCCGCTATACAAAGTTCAGCCTCTGCGGCTACAATTTTTCGGCCGAAATCCTCCAAGAACCCATTTCGGCTGAAAATTTCAGGAGATAGCCTCCCAAATTCTTAGGGGTGGTAATTTCTAATCTCTAAAACTTTGTTTCAATTTCTATTTCTAGATGTAGAAATATGGCAATCCCTGAATTGATTATAGATATAAATTTCTCTAGAATTTTTAGTCAACCGCTGTACTGATTATTTTCATGATGAGATTATATCTAGAAGATGGGAGTTTTTAATATATGATCATGCATTCACAGCAAAACCATCGCTCGTACATGAATTTTATCAAAGTATTTTTAATTATAGCGAGGAAGTTGGTTTCATTTACGTTGAGAGGTGTGGAGAGCAAAACATTGTCAATGTGGGTACGATTAGAGATATCGCCCGTATTCAGCCATCCGTGGGTAGGAATGATTTGTTATGAGTCGCAGATTATATTCCATTAATGGGTGACCGTTGTCAAAAGAGTGGTGAGGGTGGTATTGTTGCAACTTCGGTCTATAAAAATGTGTTTGCCGCTAGCAAATATTTCACTTTCAATGTGATTGGAAATACACAACATCAAAGTATGCTTCACCGCCCACTTTTGCATCTTAATTACGTGCTTATTAGAAAATACTATAATTTTTACATGTGTCGACAACTTTTAAAATCAATTGCGAGTGCGGTTGCACACAAAAAGAAAAATTACCCACTTTCCGTTCTTGTCACTCACATTTGTCATATTTTGATTGGAGAGCATAATTTTATGGTTTATGCTAGCACTACAACCCAAATTTATAACGACTCTGAATTTACTGTACAAAATTTTTCAATTTAATATACGAAAACGAGTTTACAAGCCCGAGAATTTATAAGTTAATTTTTGTTTAAGAACAGTAAGAAACAACTTGTAGCTTACTGGTAAAGCCTCTAAATTGCTGTAACATAGCCTGTGTATTCGAATTCCATCAGACACATTATATTTTTCTGATTTTTCTTTTAAACTTTTTGGAAGCCCAAAAGTTTACACGTGCAATGCATATAAAAATGAAAAGTCTGAAGAAATAAACATGTGTAAAAAAGTATTAATACTGGCGTGAACACGTGGCACCAATCCGACGACACCAATCCAACAATCGACCGGCGTATATTGATTTTTGGTCGGCGGGGACGGTCCAACCATGGGCAATAAGCCCCGTGCTTTGCTCACATGTCTTTTCCCCTACCCCTAACTCCCCCGCGCTGTTTGATTGCTCTTCAATCAAACAGAGTCCTCTCAATTCCTCATTTATCATCTTTTTAATGTATTTTAATTCATCTTTTTAATTCCAAAACCCCAATTCCACACTATAAATACTATCATATGCCTTAGCCCTTCCTCATTCTTAAAATTATAGCCAAAATTCTCAAAATTTTCTAAGTACAAGAGGAGTAGAAGAGGAGTTAGCAAGTAATCAAGTTCCGGCGAACCCACGACGCCACGACGACCACCCATTCTTCTTCTACCTTCTCTTAACCAAATAACTTGTAAGTCCCTTCCAATCCCTTTCATTCTTCTATGAAAGTCTCTTTTTAAAACATATGTCGGAAGTGGAGTTAACACCGACATCTTATTTTAAACCTCTAAAATTCCATTTTTTCTTACATATTTTTCATCCATATTCTTACACCATATTTGTAATCATATAATCAATGCTTAGAACCAATTTTTTTATCAAGAATATCATGCAAAATTGTTTTAACTTAACTTTTACACTAAAATACCATGAACTTCACATATCTCTCTGTTAATATTTTTTTGTTAATTATACCTTTAGAAAATTTCACGGGGTAATGACCTACCTCTCAAAAACACACATATTCCATAGCACAATAACTCTTTCATGTAGATTTGTGTTTCGAGAAAATATTTCATTAAAATACTATTTACTATAAAAACGGTTTTCTTTGTAATAGTATTTTAAAATTCCTTTGCAAATAAGCCTCTACAACCATTTTTAGGAGACCCGCTATTGGATAGTGCGGATTATCGCACATCCTTGGGCTAGTAGTGCGAGATGCAGAGCTTCTCGCGGAGCATTCGGTCTCGAAAGGTTTTTAAATACGGTTTTTAAGAAAAACACATTTTTTAATTTAATAAAATTTAATTTTTATAATTATATAAATATTACAAATCCATATATTTTCAAATATAAAAAACTTACATTTTTTCTGAAGATGAAAGTTTACAAGTTCACTAAAATACCATCAAGATATCAATACAAGATAAGCTTACAGTAAAATACCATGAACTATTCAAATTAAGGTAATTATCACTAAAATATCTCAAACCCTTAAAATTCATATCCATGAAAACTTTAAATAAAATAAATAACTTCTCGAGATTTATTTTGAAACTATATTAAAAATATTTTTCATAAAACCCCCTCGAGCTATATAAAACACTGTTAAGGACTTTAGTAAATATAGGTTTAAGCGGGATCAATTCTCTTGAGCCCCAGAGAACCGGAGAAAGTGAGTGCTTTCTTATTTAAGGTAGAAAACTTAATGATGTTATCAATGGTAATTGTCTTGGAAAAATTCACAAATTCTGCCGTCCATGTGCAGCAGTTACCGATAACTCCCGAACATAATTCATGATCTAAATCAGCTATAATTGTCGGACTCAAGTCTGAGTCTAAATCAAACTTGAATCCAAACTCAAACCAGAATACAATTCAAACATGAATCCAAATTCTAACATATATACTTGAACATGAACCTGAATATCAAACCTGAATACAAGACTTGACTTGACCGAACCATGGTTATAACTTGACATGACTACAAGCTTACATCCTGAACCTGAATATTTGAACAACTTGTATACATGGTTTCGATAAGACTTGTAAATATAATCTATACAATATATTACGGGGATAACGGGGTAGATTGGAACGGAATGTATAGCGTGGCACGGGATGATCACTATAACACACCTACATGAACTCTCATGTCGTTGTCCTGTGGGTTTTGACGGGGCCTTGTACTACATGTTACCATAGTCCACGGGGAAAGATGGACTTCTTTCATATACACAAATACCTTATGTACCAAGCTACAAACAACTACGTTAGAATAGCAATCCTATACCTGTACATCTTACCAATTAAATTCTTATTACTTGCTATATTCTTTTCTTTCTTTTGAGACTTACCGAGCGCTAGTTCTCTGACGATATTCCTGTCTATTTCTTTCTTTGGAATGTTCGTCAGAAGGACATGACTCTCTCGAGATAGAGCCCAGCCAGGAGGACGTGGACCAGCTCACCTTCCAGCAGGACTTCTAGCTTCTTGCACGTACTTTTCAGTTTATATTCCACTGTTTAGGCATTGTTTATTATCATTGTATCTTTCATTTTTCAAAGCAGTTGTAATGTAAAGATTAATGTTAATAAAAGTCGCTGTTCATTTTATATTTCTTGTCAATTTTTGTGTATTTTATACATATATTTCTTAATTACGCTTAACATATTTATTTCTTAGTAAATACGTTGCGGGCTTGCCACGTCACCACTTCCATATACTGGGAAGCGGGGCATGACAAAATTCCTATAAAACACGAACGATACACATAAGGGTATACGAAGTGCGAGGGTGTATGGGTATTTAGAACTTAACACGAACAAGGGCTTCGCATTGAGTCATCCACAGATGATGATGATGGTGTAGGGTGTTTTTCGTCACCCCATTGAGATGGGAATGCGCGTGCGCTTGTCAGGCGCATTACAGATTCCCCCTGCCTAGGGTAGGCTGGGGTTTATTGATTGTGGGGATCCAAATCTCCGGCAGCCGCGGACTAAGCTGCCGTTAATTACCCCTCGCCTTTGGAGCGAGTGAACCTCCGATTAACGGGTTAAACTGGTCATGCGAACTCAATGTGCAGTGTACGTGTGTTGTGTTTTAAAAGGGGTTTTGGATATATCGGAGGCCCCACAGAGTTTTTACGGGGGTCCCGCTACCCGGATAGCGGGCTGGGGGTCAAGGGGGCTAGCAGCACCCTTACGGGGTGCTGGGCAGCGCCCCGTTAGAATTTTTTTTTCTAACATGGACAGTGTCGTGGAGTATGTGTGTGTGTATGTATGTGTATATATATATATATAAAGGGAAAGGGCATCCAAAGGATGCGTGGGAAAAAGCACCAGCGCTTTGGACGCTAGGGCGCTAGCGCTAGCGCCCCACGTACCAGGCACGTGGACGCTCGGGCACTAGCGCTTTGGGCGCTAGCACTTTAAGCGCAAGAGCGCTAGTGCTTTGAGCGCTAGCGCCCCATGTGCCAGGCACGTGGGCGCTCGAGCGCTAGCGCTTTGGGCGCTAGCGCTCTGAGAGCAAGAGCGCTAGCGCCCCACGTTCCAGGCACGTGGGCGCTAGAGGTTTGGGCGCTAGCACTTTGAGTGCTAGCGCCCCATGTGCCAGGCACGTGGGCGCTCAGGCGCTAGCGCTTTGGGCACTAGCGCTCTTAGCGTAAGAGCGCTAGTGCTCCACGTGTCAGGCACGTGGGCACGCTAGCTCTTTGAGCGCTAGTGCCCTATGTGTCAGGCACGTGGACGCTCGAGCGCTAGCGCTCCGAGCGCAAGAGCGCTAGCGCCTTACGTGCCAGGCACGTAGGCGCTCGGGAGGCAAAAGGGACTTGGTCCCTGCAATGGGAGTTGTACTCCCAGAAAGGAGCACTTATAATTTTGTATATATGTATATATATAAGGAGTTAAACTCCTTGGATATTTTGAGGCTGATGAAGGGCTTCTCCCCTTGAGTCCTGGATCTTCCCCAAAGTGGGGTTTCTGGAGATAGGTCTCCTTCTTCTTCCTGTCGTTTGACCGGATCTTGGAGAAAGGGGGGTGGGATTTAAAAATCTCCCTTTTTTGAGATCTAATGGCATATCCAAGTTCCCCTTTATGGGTTTTGTGGTGAAAAACTATTTAGTTTTGGAAAAGGAAGAGTAAAACTCTTGATTTAATTCAAAAGAAAGAAGAAGGTTTTAGAACCTTGAGGAATGAGAAAGAGGCACAGGCCCTAATTTTTGGGGAATGAAAAGTCTATCCTTTATTCTTCATCATGTTGCCTTATATAGGCTTACATATTTACATATAGCCCCTTGGGCTTTACAAAATGGCATTTTACCCATCCCATGGCTCATGCGCCATTTCTTTTTGCACATAAATGACGGGCTTTACAAAAATTTGGCTTGATGCCCATTTTGCTTACATTCATGCACAAAAAATTACATCAAAATTATTTGTTACATGATTTCTATATTGGCATGGGTAGGCTGGACGCGGGCTCGACTTGGGCATGGGCCCGCTTGACCTAAGCTTGGGCCTACCTGGTTTGGGGTTGACCTTGACTTTGATTTGGTCATCCGGGGTGCAAATTTTGACCCCAACAAAGTGCCCCCATCAATGAATGCACACCGCATGCATGAGTTGTGTGCACGAAATTGATGGATCTTGAAGTTGGACTTCGAGGTCGAACATCATTCCAGGAGCGGAGCATCATCCCGGGGAGCATGATTCCTGGGGATCGGAGCATCATTCCGATTTGCGGAGCATAATTCCAAGGTCGGAGCATCATTCCGAAGAGTCAGAGCATAATTCCAAATAGTAGAGGCATGATTCCAAGGATTGGAGCATCATTCCGAAGAGCGGAGCATGATTCCAGGGATCGGAGCATCATTCCGAAGCGGAGCATGATTCCAAAGATCGGAGCATCATTCCGAAGATCGGAGCATCATTCCGAAGAGCGGAGCATGATTCCAGGGATCAGAGCATCTTTCCGAAGCGGAGCATGATTCCAGGGATCGGAGCATCATTCCGAAGAGCGGCATACATTCTGACCGAAGCATAATTTCGATGCAGATGTTGATTCCCAGGCGAAGCATAATTCTGATGGGGAAAGCAGATAATCTGAGACGAAGCTTGATTTCGATATGGGGTGCACATTCTGAGACGAAGAATGATTCCGACGCAGAGCTTGCTGGTTGACTTGATTCCGAGGCGGAGCATAATTCCGACAGGGAAGGCAGATACGCCGAGCCGAAGCATGATTTCAACACGTTGTACACTCTGAGACGAAGCATGATTCCGGCGCAGAGCTTGCTGGTTGACTTGATTCCGAGGCGGAGCATAATTTCGACGAGGAGGTCGTTGGTTGATTCCGAGCTGAAGCATAATTCCGACAGGGAAGGTAGATATCCCGAGGCGAAGCATGATTTCGACATGGTGTAAATTCTGGGACGGAACATGATTCCACCGCAGAGGTTGTTGGTTTGATTTGATTTGGGTTGACATCAGCATCGCTACACTGGAATATGGTACCAGCTGCGAATCATCATCTATCATGAGAGGATTTGGGTATTTGGTTTTTGGGTTGGCATCTGCATTGCTGCACTGGAGTAATGCCAGGAGCAACTCATCATTTGCCTCGTAAGGATTTGGAAATTGGTGGCTTTGGAGACAGGTTTAGATCCCTATCACCTAAGGCTTTTCAATTTTATGGGCCGTAAAGGTCCCATAAAAGCATTTTCTCCCTACAGGTCGTAAGGATCCCTTGGGTGTATTTTCTCCTTAGAAGTCGTGGGGACTCACAAGTGTGTTGCTCCTTTGTGAGTCGTAAGTGTAAGTCCACGTTGCCCACCCCGGTGCTTCCGGGGAGGCGGAAACGTTATGAAAAATTCGATTTTTACAACTCTAGGCAACATGGACTATGTAAAGGAGGGATCTTTGCTAAACAAAACTAACTAATAAAGCTAAAGAGTTTAGCTACTCGGAAAGTGGGTTATACCTAGGTCTTCAAGTCCTTCTCTCCTTGCTCCTTGGAGTGAAAGAACGGGTTCTCCTTGTCGCTTCTCTTGCCGAAGAAAGATCCACCCGAGGGCCTCAACCTTTGGCTCCAACCTCAAAATAGAAGTAACTAAGGTGCTTGGTGTGCTAGACCTAGGACCTTAGAAAGAGTAGAGAGTGTTTTTGGAGGGATTATCTCAAGCTCAAATGGTTCTTAACACATAAGAGGGGAGAGCTAGAGAGAGAGGAAGAGGAGGAGAGAGAATGGAAATGATAAAGTGAGAAGAATATCTCAACCTTCTCACATATATGTGAATTATGTAAATTAGATAATTAGCAAAAGATAATTGTCATGGTTAATCAAGAAATGACCATTATCATTTCACATTAAATGCTTTTGCAAGGATCAAAGAGCATCTTTCATATGGAATGATGATGGTCAACTTGTCAACCTAGGTCAACAAGTCAAGTATAGTCAAATGGTCAACAACCCTAACCATGCACAATTATAATTAACTAATTATTAATAAATCATAATTCACACAAAACATTAGGGTTAAGAAAATGACAATAGTCATCAACCCTAATCAAAGTCCTCTGCCTCTGTCTCAGTCAACTGTGCATACACACCCGTATCCGTGTACCGAGGAACACGAATACAATGAGATAAAACCAATCCCAAATCATATACTAGGATCCGGCTTAAACCAAAGCCCGCTAGTATAAGCTGTCCGGACACCAAACGTGCACAAGTGCGCGGATGTGAACGAACCCTGTCGCAATACCATGCGACCTCTACTCATTTTGCCTAAAGGCGAATAACCCTCTGTGTGGGACTCTAAAGACTCAACACTACGCTGGCAGTGGGTTTAACCACAGACCGCAAGCGGCACTAGCTGTACGTAACGGTCCCCAGGTAGATTCCGATAAGAAGACTGACGAGGTAAACCCCATCTGAACTCCTACTGAGCCTGAATGTGACAGTCTCCGTACAGTCCGGTCTGTTCATCTAAGAACATCGCATGGCGGGCCTAGGGGGCGGTAAACGTCAGTCCCCTACTAGCGGTATAAGTCGTGCCGGAGTGTAGCCTAGAACACCTGAGATAACACTGGAAACCAACCAGTCTATCTCGCTTGCCCTGGCCAGGGTCTTTGTGTAATGGCTCTCCTAGACACAGCGCGATATCAACCCCCAATACCGGGAGAGATGAATCCTGTCTAACCGTCACTTCCTCCAAGTGCTTCGGGACTGCACCCAAAAACTACCTGTTTGCACGACTCCTTTGAGCCGTGGTAGGGTAGTAATCAAAGTACAGTGGGAACACACTCGAGGCGAAGTGACAGTGTCAAGTCAACGGACTAAGCTGTACTCATGTCACCTGGGAACTGATAACTGACGATAGGTATAATACCAACCAACAGTTCTTGACGAGTCCTGTCCAGTGTACTCGTAACCTAACGAGCACCCGCATACTATCCCAAGTACGACGTACTGACGGCTGTGGGACAGGCTGTCTCCCAAGCTGGGATGAGAAGCGCATACGCTAGTCTACTCCGAAGTATCGATGCCCTGTCTCGATAGTCCTGTGACTAGGGACCTGCATAAGGATGTGCTTATAGATTACCCAGCCCCCACGAGTGTGACTGCCATCACAACGCTGGTAATCAAGCAAAGATCCTAAAGGCTCCACTAATGTGTAAAGGCGATATGCTAAAAGAAACACATGCACACATTAAAGCAGAAACAAACCAAGTAGCATACTACCATTTTGAACAAGAATGTCAATACAAGGTGAATATCCCAAGCTTCCATCAGGTAATATACAATCCAGTATGATACAGTAATGGCCTCTAGGGCATATACACTAACAATCTCCCACTTGCACTAAGGCCATGTACTGGCGTATCGAAGACCTATCATATCGATCAGCCGCTCGAACTGAGTCTGGGGTAAGGCCTTCGTGAATGGATCAGCAGTGTTATCTTCCGTAGCAACTATCCGAACCTCGATCCCCTGGCGACCCACGATCTCCCTGATCAGGTGATACCGCCTCAAGATGTGCCTGGACTTCTGATGGGACCTGAGTTCCTTTGCTAAAGCTATAGCTCCATTGTTGTCGCAATACAGCGGTATTGGATCAACAATGGTAGGAACCACCTGAAGCTCCGTGAGGAACTTCTTTATCCAGACAGCTTCCTTTGCGGCATCTGCAGCAGCGATATATTCCGCTTCCATCGTCGAGTCGGCAACGGTTTCCTGTTTGGAACTCTTCCAAGACTCCGCCCCTCTATAGAGGGTAAAGACATAACCCGACATGGACTTGGAATCATCCTTGTCACTCTGGAAGCTGGAGTCAGCAAAGGTCTCGATCTGGAGGTCTTTTCTTCCATACACCAAGAACATCTCCTTAGTCCTTCTCAGATACTTGAGAATGTTCTTTACCGCTATCCAGTGCTTCTCCCTAGGGTTTGACTGATACCGGCTTACCACACTCAGTGCATAAGCTACATCTGGTCTGGTACACAATATCGCATACATTATAGAGCCTACCGCAGAAGCATAGGGTATAATAGACATGCGATCCCTTTCCAAATCAGTCTTGGGAGACATCTCTTTGGAGAAGGTGATCCCGTGACAAGCCGGTAGATTACCGCGCTTGGAATCTTCCATACTGAATCTTTTTAGTATGGTGTCGATGTCCCTGGACTGTGAGAGTCCTAATATCCTCTTGGATCTGTCACGGTAGATCCGGATCCCCAGAATGTAAGAGGCATCACCCAGGTCTTTCATAGAGAACCTGTGTGACAAGAACCTTTTGACAGATTATAGCATAGGAATGTCATTTCCTATTAAGAGAATGTCATCCACGTATAAAACGAGGAATACTACAGTTCTCGCTACAAATCTACTATAGATGCATGGTTCATCTGGATTTTTGATAAAGCCAAATTGCTTGACCGTCTCATCAAAACAGATGTTCCAACTCCGCGATGCCTGCTTTAGTCCATAGATGGACTTAAGCAACTTGCACACCTTTCCGCTGCTCCCACTCTGAATGAATCCCTCTGGCTGGTCCATATAGACACACTCCTCTAAATTTCCATTTAGAAAAGCGGTTTTTACGTCCATCTGTCAGATCTCATAATCGTGGAAGGCAGCAATGGAAAGAAGGATCCGAATGGATTTCAGCATAGCCTCTGGAGAAAAGGTTTCGTCATAGTCCAAGCCAGGTCTTTGACGGAAACCCTTTGCAACAAGTTTAGCTTTATAGGTCTCAACCTGTCCATCTACACCAATCTTCCTTTTGAAGATCCACTTGCATCCTACGGGTTTTACCCCATCTGGAGCAATGTCCAACGTCCATACTTTGTTGGTGTACATGGAGTCCATTTCGGTCCGCATTGCATCCAGCCATTTTACCGAGTCAACGCTCTGAATGGCCTGCTGGAAGCTAGTAGGCTCATCACTATCAATGATGCAATCCTCTCTATCCCCGTCTATGAGAAAACCGTAGTATCTCTCGGACGGATGAGACTGCCTAATACTTCTGCGGAGCGGCGTAGGAATGTCCTGATCTTTCGAACCCTCTGGTTCTACTAAGCTTTTAGTAATAGCTCGTGGTTCTGGAATTTCTTCCAGTTCTATTGCGCTCCCACTTATCCGTTTTTCCAAAAACTGAGTTTCCAAGAAGTGGGCATGACGAGAAACAAATACCTTTTGTTCCTCTTCGCAATAGAAGAAATATCCCTTGGAGTTCTTTGGATATCCCATGAACTTGCACTGTACTGAGCGTGCCTCGAGCTTGTCCGCATGCTGCTTTTTGACAAAAGCTGGACATCCCCATGTCTTAATGTGATTAAGATAGGGTCTCTTCCCACACCACATCTGATATGGTGTAGTAGGCACAGTCTTAGTTGGAACTCGGTTCAAAAGGTATGCAGCTGATTCTAGCGCATATCCCCAGAATGATCGCGGTAACTCAGCGTTACTCATCATGGACCGTACCATATCCAATAGGGTTCGGTTCCGTCTCTCCGATACACCGTTATGTTGCGGAGTGTATGGAGGAGTAAGCTGAGAGAGAATTCCATTCTCTTTTAAGTAATCCTGGAACTCGGCACTCAAGTATTCACCACCTCAATCAGATCTCAGTGTCTTGATACTTTTTCCTGTTTGTTTTTCTACTTCATTCTTATATTCCTGGAATTTTCCAAAGGCTTCGGATTTATGTTTCATTAAGAAGACATAACCGTACCTTGAAAAGTCATCCGTAAAAGTAATGAAGTAAGAATAACCGCTTCGTGCATGCGTAGACATTGGACCGCACACGTCGCTGTGTACAAGTCCCAAGAGCTCGCTCGCTCTTACTCCGTGTCCAGTGAACGGAGTCTTTGTCATCTTTCCTTTGAGACAGGATTGACAAGTTGCATATGATTGATATTCGAATGGATCCAAATATCCTTCTGTATGTAACTTCGACAACCTTCTCTCATTGATGTGACCCAGTCTACAATGCCATAAGAAAGTAAGATTTGTTTCCGGAGACTTTCTTTTGTGTGTATTCTGGACATTGAAAATCTATGGTTGGTTTAATACGTAAATACCATTGCTCAATGTACCTGACCCAATCAGAACTTGATTAAGGTGAATGTTTACAACATTACTTACAAACGCAAATTCATAACCTTCTTTAGAAATCAAAGATACAGAAATGATATTACAAGTTGCGTTGGGTACAAAAAAGCAATTACGTAGAACCAAAACATATTCATCTGACATTCCCAGGTGATAGTCCCCCACGGCCTCAGCATCCATGCTAGCTCCGTTTGCAACTTTGAGGGTCATGTCACCTGCCTTCAAAAACCTACGCTTTCTCAACGCCTGCAAAGAATTACAGATATGAGATCCTGATCCGGTATCCAATACCCAGGACGTAGAGTTTATTGATAGACAGTTTTCAATAACATACACACCTGAAGCTGAAACCGCAACCTGCTTCAGATCCTGTGTTCTGGCTTTCCAAGCCCTGCAATCTTTCTTCCAGTGTCCACTCTTGTGACAGTAAAAGCATTCTTCCTTATCCACAAGGTTCCCCGCTACCTTTGTTGCTTTCGCCTTTCCCTTCGTATCCACCTTACTAACACCGCCCCTTGGTTTGGCGGGGGTTTTCTTCTTCTTTCCCTTGGCTTTCGCCCTGGACCTAGAAGAGGAAGATCCTCCTACAAACAAAGTGGATGTTTCTCTACCTTTCTGTAGGGTGCCCTCTGCACTCCTCAGCAAGTTGAGGAGTTCTGAAAGTTCAACTTCCTTTTCTTGCAAGTTGAAGTTCAAGATGAACTGGGCGTAAGCGGAAGAAGGGACTGGAGAATCAAGTCCGTATAGAGCTCATTCTCCAACGTGGTCCCAAGGTCCGCGAGCTCCTCTATGTAGCCAATCATCTTAAGCACGTGTTCCGCTACCGATGATCCGACAGCCAATCTTGCCGAAAACAACTTCTTCGACACTTCGTATCTGGCGATACGAGACTGCTCTCCATACAGTTCTTTTGTATGGAGAAATATGGATTCGAGGTCCATATTCTCGTGCCTCCTCTGATGTTCATTGTCCATAGAGGCAAGCACGAGGCACTTGGCCTTCGCGCAATCGATCTCCCAAGTCTTACGGATTTCCTTATCCGCGACGCTGGAGGTGGGACCTGGGACAAGGGGAGCTTTTATGGTAGGAAGATACCCCAACTTGTCATAAGTGATTGCCATTTTGACATTCCTGAGCCAATCTTTGTAGTTTGGCCCTGTCAGTATGTTTTTATCTAAAAGTAACTTAAGTCCAGTCATGATAAATGGTCGCTGCAATTAGGAGAGAGAGAAGAAACACTTTAGCATGATGCTCTTGCAAGTTTAGAGTGGTTTTTAATTTGTCTAAACAGGATGGCTCCCACTATCTCTTGAATCCCTCCTCAAACCATAAAGGAAGAACTAGTCGGGATCAATCTCACCGTACAATACTTGCTTAACCGTTCAGCCAGGCCAATGTCGGTACTTCGAGGGAGGTTTTCCAACGCTTTCGCGAAGTTCCTTAATTAAGTAACCTCTTTTCCCTGTGGGCGTAACCCCGCTAACACCTTTCTAGACACCTACTTGGTTTATAGCATTGATCGTTAAGTGAGAAATTTCCGGAGGAGTAACATATACTCACAGTAGGATCGGGATCCAAATATCATTGCATGACAAAACTGAAGGAATTCTACCAGAATCATCACACTCCAAATGGTATGCAACGCTAGCAAGTTTCAGTTCTTTTGAAACTCCCGATGTGGATTTTTGCCCCATGCTCTTATGACCTTGACTTTGGCCAAAATATCATAAGTCACATGTCAAGTTCTACCCGTCATTCTCCAGGTTAATTTGAGCCCACCCGCACATACCCTTGACTTTGGCCAAAATGGTAGAACGGCTGCCCCAAACCAACACATCAATCTATGCTGCACATGAATACCCAATAGCTACCAATCACTATGCCTTGACTTTGGCCAACATACATAGCTTGAATACTTATTGACCATTCATGTGAAACGACGAAGGGCTACGAATGGTTTTGGCGAAACCGTGAACGTAGTGAACTTGATATAATCGAAGGAACGAGATAGCTTTCAAAAGGAGTGGTTCAAGCTCCGCATTTAAAAGTTTGGTTTTGAAAAGAACCGAGTGGTTTTCAAAGTGTTCCAACGACTGTTACTTGGTTTATTTTATCTTGCATTAATTCCAATGCGTCCCATCATTTAATCCTACCATTGCAGAAAACAACGAAAATATGACGTACGCTTATACTATCCGCATTTGCCACGGGGTCCCATCATCACCCGTTAGGTTACTTAACTAACGACAGAGCGGGGGCTGGACTAGCGCGGATGCAAAACATAAGCAACGCTTAAATAGATATCATATAGATATATATAAACATTCGTCACATGCAATGATAGCCATTCCAGATCACAGATGAATACATTGGATATACTAGGAATCCGCAATTCGTACGAGCCTGTAAAGAAGAACGGATTACACGGTCGCGATGAATAGCCAAACCCCACCCTAGACACCTACGGGTGCGGCAAACTACCCGCCAAGTACCCGAAGCGAAGCAACCTCCCTCAACACCATGAGTAGGCCACTCGGCACTCCGAGATACCCGGTAGTTTGTGCACCCCATCTTGGGTCTATCCTAGGAGCAAAAATAGTAAAAAGAAATTATACAATGACGGCTGCAACCCCGACCCGGTTGTGCGGCCATACAAATAATTATTACATCAATTTACAAATTACAAGAATTGAAAGAATAAGAAAACTCTCATCTCACAACCCCCCGGCTATTCATCCGCGACAATCTAACGAATTCATATACACAAACCATCAACATTACAGATCACAGATTTGTATAACCCCCACTAATCGACGTATAGCGATTAGCGGACGTTCAATACATATAACACATTACAGATATAACCCATTAGCCAAAGTGTAAAGAAGTTCGATCAAAAATATGGATTTGTGACCACCCCAAAAACCAACTTGTTCTCTGGAAAATCTGGGTGGAAACAAACTATCTTAAAAATCACAAAACCCCCCCAGAAGTAAACTGCAGGAAAAACGATCCACGGCCGAGTCAACTCGGCCGCGGATCCACGGCAAGAGCAAGCTCTTGCCGCGGAACCGCGGTGAGTTGGTCGGTTCAGTGGGTCGTTTTTCTTGCCTGTACTTAGAAAATTCTGAGCCGATTTTTAAGATATGATTTATTAATTTTAAAGCAGGTTTAAAAATCGGCAGAAAGTTAGGGTTTTGGAAAAATGTTTTGCGGTTTTTTTTGCGATCGAAGTTCTATATACTTTGATAACTAGTTAGTTTGTGTTTAGCTAGGCTCTGATACCACTGTAAGTCCACGTTGCCCACCCCGGTGCTTGCGGGGAGGTGGAAACGTTATGAAAAATTCGATTTTTACAACTCTAGGCAACATGGACTATGTAAAGGAGGGATCTTTGCTAAACAAAACTAACTAACAAAGCTAAAGAGTTTAGCTACTCGGAAAGTGGGTTATACCTAGGTCTTCAAGTCCTTCTCTCCTTGCTCCTTGGAGTGAAAGAACGGGTTCTCCTTGTCGCTTCTCTTGCCGAAGAAAGATCCACCCGAGGGCCTCAACCTTTGGCTCCAACCTCAAACTAGAAGTAACTAAGGTGCTTGGTGTGCTAGAACTAGGACCTTAGAAAGAGTAGAGAGTGTTTTTGGAGGGATTATCTCAAGCTCAAATGGTTCTCAACACATGAGAGGGGAGAGATAAAGAGAGAGGAAGAGGAGGAGAGAGAATAGAAATGATAAAGTGAGAAGAATATCTCAACCTTCTCACATATATGTGAATTATGTAAATTAGATAATTAGCAAAAGATAATTGTCATGGTTAATCAAGAAATGACCATTATCATTTCACATTAAATGCTTTTGCAAGGATCAAAGAGCATCTTTCATATGGAATGATGATGGTCAACTTGTCAACCTAGGTCAACAAGTCAAGTATAGTCAAATGGTCAACAACCCTAACCATGCACAATTATAATTAACTAATTATTAATAAATCATAATTCACACAAAATATTAGGGTTAAGAAAATGACAATAGTCATCAACCCTAATCAAAGTCCTCTGCCTCTGTCTCAGTCAACTGTGCATACACACCCGTATCCGTGTACCGAGGAACACGAATACAATGAGATAAAACCAATCCCAAATCATATACTAGGATCCGGCTTAAACCAAAGCCCGCTAGTATAAGCTGTCCGGACACCAAACGTGCACAAGTGCGCGGATGTGAACGAACCCTGTCGCAATACCATGCGACCTCTACTCATTTTGCCTAAACGCGAATAACCCTCTGTGTGAGACTCTAAAAAATCGACACTACACTGGCAGTGGGTTTAACCACAGACCGCAAGCGGCACTAGCTATACGTAACGGTCCCCAGGTAGATGCCGATAAGAAGACTGACGAGGTAAACCCCATCTGAACTCCTACTGAGCCTGAATGTGACAGTCTCCGTACAGTCCGGTCTATTCGTCTAAGAATATCGCATGGCGGGCCTAGGGGGGCGGTAAACGTCAGTCCCCTACTAGCGGTACAAGTCGTGCCGGAGTGTAGCCTAGAACACCTGAGATAACACTGGAAACCAACCAGTCTATCTCGCTTGCCCTGTCCAGGGACTTTGTGTAATGGCTCTCCTAGACACAGCGCGATATCAACCCCCAATACTGGGAGAGACGAATCCTGTCTAACCGTCACTGCCTCCAAGTGCTTCGGGACTGCACCCAAAAACTACCTGTTTGCACGACTCCTTTGAGCCGTGGTAGGGTAGTAATCAAAGTACAGTGGGAACACACTCGAGGCGAAGTGACAGTGTCAAGTCAACGGACTAAGCTGTACTCATGTCACCTGGGAACTGATAACCGAAGATAGGTATAATACCAACCAACAGTTCCCGACGAGTCCTGTCCAGTGTACTCGTAACCTAACGAGCACACCGCATACTATCCCAAGTACGACGTACTGACGGCTGTGGGACAGGTCGTCTCCCAAGCTGCGATGAGAAGCGCATACGCTAGTCTACTCCGGAGTATCGATGCCCTGTCTCGATAGTCCTGCGACTAGGGACCTGCATAAGGATGTGCTTATAGATTACCCAGCCCCCACGAGTGTGACTTCCATCACAACGCTGGTAATCAAGCAAAGATCCTAAGGGCTCCACTAATGTGTAAAGGCGATATGCTTAAAAGAAACACATGCACACATTAAAGCATAAACAAACCAAGTAGCATACTACCATTTTGAGCAAGAATGTCAATACAAGGTGAATATCTCAAGCTTCCATCAAGTAATATACAATCCAGTATGATACAGTAATGGCCTCTAGGGCATATACACTAACGGTAAGGATCTCACGCAGGAATTTTCTCTTCACAAAGTCGAGAGGACTTTGCGAGTGCATTTCATTTCATGAGTTTGCGCCCTTTCGAGTTTTCACAAACTCGCCGGCAGTCCTGCTGTTTTACTCACAGAGCCCTTTCGAGTTTCCCATTTTGCTTATGGACATAACGTTTTTTTTTGAATCTTTATCGCCGGTGGAACTTTGAATGTGGTCCCGCCATTAGTACTTGGAAGAGATTGGGATCGTTTTACGCCCGTGGATTGTATACAGTTTTGCAGGATGTATGATCCAGACCGTAGGGCCAGAAACATTTCGGGACTTTGTTGGCGTTTGCATCGCTGCACTGGAATATGGTACCAGGAGCGACTCATCATTCGCCGTTGGGATTTGGAATTTGGCTGGCGTCTGCATCGCTGCACTGGAATATGGTACCAAGAGCGACTCATCATTCGCCATTGGGATTTAGAATTTGGCTGGCGTCTGCATCGCTGCACTGGAATATGGTACCAGGAGCGACTCATCATTCACCACTTGGGGGTTTGGATTTTGGCCGGCGTCTGCATCGCTGCACTGGAATATGGTACCAGGAGCGACTCATCATTCACTATTGCCTATTGGGAAGCGATGGCTTAGGAGACAGGTTTAGATCCCTATCACCTAAGGTTTTTCAATTTTATGGGCCGTAAGGGTCCCATAAAAGCATTTTCTCCCTACGAGTCGTAAGGATCTCGTAGGTGCATTTTCTCCTTAGGAGTCGTGAGGACCCCTAAGTGTGTTTTTCCTTTATGAGTCGTAAGGATCCCATGAAGGTTGTTCTCCTCATGCATCGTGAGGACACATAAGCGGGTCTTCCCAATGGAGCATAATTCCAAGGGCGGAGACCAGCTGCGTAACTGGTGGTTACGGTGGGGCATGGGTATGATGAGAATTATTTGAGCCCGTGAATTGTATACGGTGGTCAACTTGGGGACCAACCGTAGGGCCGGAAGAATTTTGGGAAATGGATTTTGGTTGGCGTCTGCATCGCTGCACTGGAATATGGTATCAGGAGCGACTCATCATTCGCCTTTTTTTACTACCGCGATTGCTCTATCATTTCAGCTTTTCTTATCGCGAAGATCACGATTTCCCTATCATTTCGGCTATTTATTCGCGGTTGCCCTATCATTTCGGCTTTATTTTTCATCTTTATTTTACTCGCTGATTTTTATTGCGAGTTGCCCCATCATTTCGGCTTTTCTTTTTTTCTTTTTATTTACACATTTTTTTATTTACACATTTTTTTTACATTCCCAGTTTAACGACTTAGAGGTCGATTATTCCCAGTTTAATGACGTGGTGGTCGATTGTTCCCAGTTTAACGACGTGGTGGTCCTATGTTTCCAGTTTAATGACTTAGAGGTCATCTGTTTCCAGTTTGACGACATAGAGGTCATCTGACGGGGAGCTTAGAGAAGATACCCGATTGAGCAGTTGTCAAGAGCACCGTTGGAGCTTGCATGAGATGCCTTATTACTTTGTCGGTGTTGATGGCCTTGCCCCCAGCTGGGGCCAAGAAAAGTCGTTCAAATACCGACTTGCATTCGAATATGGCAATTGGAAATTGTTAACCTACAAATAGAAACATTATTTCAGTATAGGCAATCGATATGTATATTGATTGAGTTCGCATGAACGTTTAACCCGAAATATGGGAGGAGAGATTAGTCCCACCGGGCGTGCCAGAATCTGTAGGGTGTTTTTCATCACCCCATTGAGATGGGAATGCGCGTGCGCTTGTCAAGCGCATTACAGATTCCTCCTGCCTAGGGTAGGCTGGGGTTTATTGATTGCGGGGATCCGAATCTCCGGCAGCCGCGGACTAAGCTGTCGTTAATTACCCCTCGCCTTTGGAGCGAGGGAACCTCCGATTAACGGGTTAAACTGGTCATGCGAACTCAATGTGCAGTGAACGTGTGTTGTGTTTTAAAAGGGGTTTTGGATATATCGGGGGCCCCGCAGAGTTTTTACGGGGGTCCCGCTACCCGGATAGCAGGCTGGGGGTCAAGGGGGCTAGCAGCCCCCTTACGGGGTGCGGGGCAGCGCCCCGTTAGAATTTTTTTCTAACATGGACAGTGTCATGGAGTATGTGTGTGTGTGTATGTATATATACATATATATGCATATACATATATATATATACATATATACATATATACATATATATATACATATATACATATATATAAAGGGAAAGGGCATCCAAAGGATGCGTGGGAAAAAGCGCCAGCGCTTTGGGTGCTAGCGCTCCACGTGCCAGGCACGTGGGCGCTCGGGCACTAGCGCTTTGGGCGCAAGAGCGCTAGCGCCCCATGTGCCAGACACGTGGGCGCTCGAGCGCTTTAGCCGCTAGAGCCCCACCTGCCAGGCACGTGGGCGCTCGAGCGCTAGCGGTTTAGGCGCTAGCGCTTTGAGCGCTAGCGCCCCACGTGCCAGGCACGTGGGCGCTCGGGCGCTAGCGCTTTGGGCACTAGCGCTCCGAGCGCAAGAGCGCTAGCGCTTTGAGCGCTAGCGCCCCACGTGTCAGGCACGTGGGTGCTCGAGCGCTAGCGCCCCACGTGCCAGGCACGTGGGTGCTCGTGAGGCAAAAGGGACTTGGTCCCTGCAATGGGAGTTGTACTCCAAGAAAGAGCACTTATAATTTTGTATATATGTATATATATAAGGAGTTAAACTCCTAGGATATTTTGAGGCCGATGAAGGGGCTTCTCCTCTTGAGTCCTGGATCTTCCCCAAAGTGGGGTTTCTGGAGATGGGTCTCCTTCTTCTTCCTGTCGTTTAGTCGGATCTTGGAGAAAGGGGGTGAGATTTAAAAATCTCCCCCTTTTGAGATCTAATGGTAGATCCAAGTTCCCCTTTATGGGTTTTGTGGTGAAAAACTATTTAGTTTTGAAAAAGGAAGATTAAAACTCTTGATTTAATTCAAAAGAAAGAAGAAGGTTTTAGAACCTTGAGGAAGGAGAAAGAGGCACATGCCCTAATTTTTGGGGAATGAAAAGTCTATCCTTTATTCATCATCATGTTGCCTTATATAGGCTTACATATTTACATATAGCCCCTTGGGCTTTACAAAATGGAATTTTGCCCATCTCATAGCTCATGCGCTATTTCCTTTTGCACATAAGCCATGGGCTTTACAAAAATTTGTCTTGATGCCCATTTTGCATACATTCATGCACAAAAAATTACATCAAAATTATTTGTTACATGATTTCTATATTGGCATGGGTAGGCTGACCGCGGGCTCGACTTTGGCATGGGCCCGCTTGACCTAAGCTTGGGCCCACCTGGCATGGGGTTGACTTTGACTTTGACTTGGTCAACCGGGGTGCAAATTTTGACCCCAACAGATGGCTGTGTGGGTACCTCTGTAGGTTTCAACACAATCCTTTGTGGGATAGACCCGCACCTAGATCAGAACGTTCTTTTTTCAAGAGGGTGTGGGAACCACTTACGACGATAGGCTACATGCCGAACAGTTAGCTCGTCTTGAGCGAAACCAAGAGAATTACTTAGGTGAAGTCGTGGTCAAGAGATGGGCCGCGGTAGACAATGAAGCAATTGTCAAGTTTAAGTGTGTGTGGGGGGGGGGGGTTGTACATAATTTTTCATTTTCTTCTGTCACGCCCCACTTCCCAGTGTACGTAGATGGTAACGTGGCAGGCCGCAGCGTATTTACTCAGAAGTAAACATGTTAAACGTAAAATAAGCAATATATATATATATAATGTACAAGAATTGACAAGAGATATAAAATAATCAGCAACTTTTATTAATATTCATCTTTACAATACATTGCTTTGAAAAGGAAAGTACAAGGATATAAAGCAATGCCTAAACAGTGGCATATAAATGAAAAGTAAGTACAAGGAAAAGCTAGAAGTCTGGCTGCTTTGTGAACTGGTCCAAGTCGTCCTGACTGGGCTCGATCTCCTGAAAGTCCGGTCCTCCTGACGAACATTCCATAGAAAGAAAGAGACAGGAATGTCGTCAGCGAACTAACGCTCGATAAGTCCCAGATGTAAGAATGGATAGAACAAGTAAAAAGAAAGAACTGGTAATTATACAGGTATACGTTTGTTATACTAACGTAGTTATTTGTAGCTTGGTATATAATGTATCGGTGTATAGAGAGGAGTCCAACTATCCCGTGGACTATGGTAACATGTAAGTATAAGGCCCCGTCAAAACCCATGGGACAACGGCACGAGAGTTCATGTAGGTGTATTTTAGTGTCCATCATCATGCCACTTTTAATACATTCCGTACCAATCTACCCCTTTAAACCCCGTAATGTATTGTATTGAATTATAGTTATCAGACTTGCCAAGACCATAGATACAAGTTGTTTATGTAATCGGGTTCAGGATGTAAACAAGTAGGCACGTAATCAAGTCAAGTTATAACCATGGTTCGGTTAAGTCAAGTCATGTTTGCATGTTGATATTGTTCTGGTATTCAGGTTCACGTTCAAGTATACATATTAGAGTTTGGATTCATGTTTGAAACTGTATTCTGGTTTGAGTTGAATTCAAGTTTGATTTAGACTAAGACTTGAGTCAGACATTTAGAAATGATTTGGATCATGAATTAGGTTCGGAAGTTATCGGTAACTGCTGCACATGAACGGCAGAATTTGTGTCTTTTTCCAAGACAGTTACCATTGATAACACCGTTAAGTTTTTCTACCTTAAATAGACAAGCACTCACTTTCTCCGGCTCTCTGAGGCTCAAGAGAATTGATCCCGCTTAAACCCATATTTACTAGAGTCCTTAAATATAATTTTATATAACTCGAGAGGGTTTTATGAAAAATATTTTTATATACTTTCAAAATAAATCTCGAGTATTTATTTATATTATTTAGGGTTTCCATAATTGTGAATTTTAAGAATGTGAAGTATTTTAGTGATAATAGTTTAGCTTGGATAGTTCAAGGTATTTTACTGTAAACCTTGACTTTTGGATAACTTGAAGGTATTTTGATGAAACCTGTAATTCTTTTATTTTTTAGAAAACATGGAATTTTATTATATCTTGAAAATATGTGGTTTAATAATATTTATATAATTATTAAAAATTAATTTTATTATTAAATAGAAATTTTCGTTTTTCTATAAAACCGTTTTAAAAATCTTTCGAGACCGAATGCTCTGTCAGGAGGTCTGCATCTCGCTCTACTAGCCCAAGGATGTGCGATAATCCGTACCATCCAATAGCGGGTTCTATCACACCCCGCTTCCCGGTGTACGGTAAGGAGACGTGACACGGCACGCTACGTATTTACTCAGAAGTAAACACGCTAAGCGTAATAAGAAATATAATAAATGTACACAAGAAAAAAAAATGACAAGAGATGTAACTGAACAACAACTTTTATTTATTTAAATATTTCTTTACAATACAACTGAAAATTTAAATACAATGATGAAAGCAATGCCTAAACAATGGCATGAATATAAAAGTAAAGTATATACAAGGGTCTAGAGCTCGGGGTCCTCGCTGAACTGATCCAGGTCCTCTGAACTGGGCTCGATCTCCAATGGGTCGGATCTACCTGACAATATTCCAAAGAAAGAAGAGAGAAAGAATGTTGTCGGCGAACAATCGCTCGGTAACTCACAAAGAAAAGGTAGAAATAGAATAGATAGATAAGAGAGTATAACTAGTAATGTTTGATTATAATATTAATGCAGTTATTTGTAACTTGGTACAGAATATGCCAGTGTATACGAGAGGAGTCCAACTATTCCGTGGACTAAGGTGTATGGAGCACAAGGAACCGTTAAGCCACGGTACAACAACAATGGATATTCAGGTTAGGTGTATTAAAGTGACCGTCTCGTACCACTTCTAACACATTTTGTACCAGTCTACCCCTTTAAAACCCCGTAATGTATTTTGTATTAGACTTACCGAAACCATGATATCATGTAACGGAATGGATATAAATGGATGGTCATGTAATCAGAGTATATCCATGGTTCGGTTCGGTCGAGTCAAGTTGATATAGATTGTATCCGGTATAAATAGATTCATGTTGTATTGAAGTTATCTTGAATCATATTCAAGGATAGATTGATTTCATATTAGACCGAGACTCAGACTGAGTCAGACCTTTTAGATAGAATTGAAGTCCTGAATTAGTTTTGGTGTTATCGGTAACCGCTGCACATGGACGACAGGATTTATTTCTTTTTCCAAGACAATTACCGTATTGATAACACCGTTTTTAGTTTGTCTACCTTAAATAGGCAAGTACCCAAATTCTCCTGCTCCCTGTGGCTCAAGAGAACTGGTCCTGCTTAAACCTATATTTACTAATGCCCTTATTTTAATTTAATATAACTTGAGGGGGTTTTATGAAAAATAGTTTTTATATATTTTAAGAATAAACCACAAGTATTTATTTATCGTCTTTAGGGTTTTCATGGATGTATATTTTAAAATAATGTTTTCCAGAGAATAGAACCTAGATTGCATTATATATGGCATTTTAATGTGATATTGGAATTGTATTGATTTGTAATGGCAGTTTCATGAAATTTGTGATTCCTTTGATTTAGAAAAACATGGAATATATATAAGATATTTAAAATAGATATTTTGATAATATTTATATATATATAATAGAATTTATTTATTTAAATAGAAATCACGTTTTTCTTAAAATTGTAATACAAATTCCATCGAGATCGTATGCTCCGTGAGGAGGTCTGCATCTTGCCCTACTAGTCCCGAGGACGTGCGATAACCCGCACTATCCCGATCGGGTTCCCCAAAATGGGTTGTAGAGACTTAATCGTATAGAATTTAATTAAGACAATTTAAAGAATACGGTTTTGTAATAGTTTAGGGAATTTTATTGTAACCTTGTAATCATCCCACAACTAAAGTTCCCTAAAGTCATCATGCTATATCAAGAATGAGTGTTGTGATGAGGTAGATCATTACCTCGTGAGTTTTCTAAAGGTAATATGAGCAAAACTAGAAAGTAATGTCGTATGCGAACTCAAGGGTATTTTACTGTAATATTTTGAATTAAAACTTTGTCCAATTGTTATTTAATGGTTACTAAACAATATATGAAAAGGTGGTTAATTTTTGTTTAAGAAACTTGAATTTTTAAAGAAAAAGAATCGGAAGTCGGATTAACTCCGCTTCCGACGAGTTTTGAAAATAGAATTCTTTTTAATAGAGAGAGGAGAGGGAAGAAGGGACTTACAAGCTTAGGATTTAGAGGAGAGGTAAAGGAAAAGGTTTGCGGCCTTCATGGAGTCGTTTCGTTGTCGGATTTGTCCCGAAACGTCGCCGGAACTTTGCCTTCAGCTAACTCCACTTGTACGACTTCTTGGACTTAGGAATTTTAGAGAGTTTTGGCAATGGAATTCTGAATGAGGAGGGCTATGGTATAGTGTGGTATTTATAGGAGAAATTAGGGTTTTGAGAATTGAAGAATGAATTAAAAATATGCATTAAAATGGATTAAAGAGAGGATTTATCATTCTCTGGATAAATGCAGAGAAATCAAACAGCATGGGGGTAGTGGAGTAGGCCAAGGGGTGTTAGGGAAAATTTTTGGGAGTATTTGCAACGGGGGGCCCAGCGGCGCCGACCTCATTGCAAATATCGCCAGCCAAAACCGAGGGGATGGGGCTTGGATCTTGTCCACGTGTCCTCGGCTGCTTAATTAACATTTTCCACATGTTTGTTTTTATTGTGACTTTTCATTTTACGTGCAGTGCACGTGCAAACCTTTGGGCTTCTAAAAGTTTAAAAGAAAAATCAACAAAAATAATATGTGACTGATGGGATTCGAACACAGGGGCTACGTCACAGCAGTGCAAGGCTTTACCAATGGGCTACAAGTGCTTTCTTGCTGTTCAAAAGCAAATCAAATACTTATAGTATACACAGGATTGCAAATACTCCATTTGTATATTAACTTTTAAACAAATTTTCTGTACACTGAAACAAAGTTGTTACATTCTACCCTCCTTACAAAAATTTCGTCCTCGAAATTAACAATTATTTTAAGGACTAATTTACAAACAAGTGAGGCTATCTTGCACGCATGTCGTCTTCTCTTTCCCACGTTGATTTTCCTATTGTGTCTTTTCTCCACATCACCCGGACTAAATTTACTTCCTTGTTCCTAAGTGACTTCACCTTTTTGCCCGGGATTTCAACGGATTGTTGCTCACAAGATAGATCCGTCTGTACAGTGAGCTTGGAGTGATCAAGAATGTGACTGGGGTCACTCACATACCTTCTGAGTTGGGAATATGGAACACATTGTGCACTCCTTCCAATGAGGGTGGAAGTGCCAAGTGATAAGCCACTTCTCCGACTCATTCTAGTATGTCGAACGGTCCAATGAACCTCAGACTTAGCTTACCCCTTCTTCCAAAGCGAATCACTCCATGGTTTGGAGAAATCTTCAGAAAGACATGATCTCCCGGTTGGAACTCCAAGTGACGGAGCTTTGCATCAGCCCAGTGCTTCTGTAGGTCTTGGGCTATGCGGATTCTTTCCCTCATAGTACGAACTACATCGACTGTTGCCACTATCATCTCTGGTCCAAGGAGTTCTATATATCCGATGTCGTCCGAACCTAATGGTGAATGACACTTCCTTCCATATAGAGCTGCAAAGGGTGTCATTCCAATACTTGCTTCGTAGCTGTTGTTGTATGAAAACTCCATAAGATGTAGGTGATCTTCCCACGATCCTCCGAAGTCTGGCATACAAGCTCTTAGCATATCTTCAAGTATCTAAATAGTTCGCTCAGACTATCCATCTGTTTGTGGATGGTAAGATGTGCTGAAGTTCAGACTTGTTCCCAAGCTAGCTTGCAGAATCTGCCAAAATTGCGATCGAAATCTGGTGTCACGATCGGAGACAATGCAAACCGGTACTCTATGTAATCTCACGATTTCCTGCATGAGTTCATGGGTATCAGAAATAGTACATATTGAAGAGTTTAAATCTTACGTAGATTCTTACCTCCATGTACTTCTTTGCTAGTGTCTCAGTAGATTGGCTAACTCGAAATGGGATGAAGTGAGCCGACTTTATGAGTCGATCGATAATAACTCATACCGCATCGTTACCTTTCATGCTGTGAGGAAGTGCGGTCACGAAATCCATGGTGATGTGTTGCCACTTCCATTCTGGGATAGGTAACTGTTGAAGTAAACCAGCTGTCTTGTGACGTTCAGCCTTTACTTGCCGATACACCAAGCATTTAGCGACGCTTCTGGCTACTTCACGATTCATTCCATGCCACCAGTAATGTTGACACAGATCTTTGTACATTTTTTTACCTCCAGGGTGTACAGAGTAGGGAGAGCTGTGAGCTTCTTTCATTAACTCTTCCCGCACAGAACCTTTTGGTACACACAATCTGCTTCCGTATCTCAAAGATTCGTCGTCGTGTATGATGAAGTCTGTTCTAGGTCCACTTTCTACTTGTCCTCTGATCTTTTTCAACTTGGCATCACTTACTTGAGCTGCTTTGATCTGATTGACAATAGTAGACTGAACTTGTAAGTTCATCAAACTTGAAGCGTTACCTGGCATGACCACTTCAATCTCCATTTGATGCAAATCTTGTTGGAGCTTCTAACTATCTTCTCTGACGCATATTCAACTCTTTCTGAGTAAACATATATTTCAGACTCTTGTGGTCTGTGTATATGTCCATTCGTTCTCCAAGAAGATAATGGAGCCAAATCATAAGAGCAAAGATAACGGCCGCCGACTCCAAATCATGCGTCAGATATGTTCACCGCCGAAAACAGAGACGAACCGGGATACCAAACCAACCCATTGTGGCCATTGATATTCTGGGGCGCTGAATATATTAGGGTGAAGCTCGACCCTGGGGGTAAGCTTATAAGCTAGGCGTTACCCCGCGCCACCCAGTGGGCTACCTTACCTGGGCTCGGTACATTCTCTCCGCCCAACACGCACGTCTGCAGAAGGTTGGGTTGTACCAAGCAGTGTACTCTTCGTTATTCTATTATCACGCCCCTCATGTCTGGTGGGTTAAGCCTTTTTTGAATCAATGGAATCTTCCCACCAACACGTTCTTGCTAGGGGATCGAGATGTCTCAATTTCACTGGAAGAGTTTCGCGAGATCTCCGGGTTGCCGATCAGGGGAGAGCACTATGAAGAGTTACTGCCTTCTAATGAGTATGTGTTTGATACGGTGCCCGCTATGCTTGACGGCCTGACGACTGAAAACGCCGTTCGTCATAAGTACTTGAGTCTAATAAATGCCCTGGGTATCTTTGAAAAGTTGTTCGTGGCATCAGAAGGGCAATGTGTCAGCTTTGATGCTTTTATTGCTTGCTTCCTTCGCGAGGATGTCTTATCCAAAAAGGCTCCAAAATTAGCGAAAATTGAAGACCCTTTTGGATTCGGGCTGAGGAAACCGCCGGCCAAAGAGGAGGACCTATCACAGTTCTATATTATGAACTTGTCGACCGTGGGTTTCGATACGATCGAGGCCCCTGGTATGGACGAAGAAACTTTCTTCGTCGGCTTTATCAGTATTTGGCTCAGCTGGTTCGCCATGCCGATGCATCGCCGCTTTATGAGAGCCTCCGTTTTTTATCCTGCTCATCGCATAGCTGGAGGAGCATGATTAGCTGTTGGCGTAGCGGGGTTGTCACATCTATATCACGGGTTAAGCGTTGTCGCTAATACTTCGAACCCGGGTGCGAATACCGTGAATTTCTCCCTCCACCACTTCATGTCGTGGATTGAGATGCATGTGTTGGGAGCGTTTGCTGCGCACCAGCGACCCAATTTTTATGAATATACACTTTCCCGTGAATCATAAGGTTTGTTGATGCCTCCGCTCCCGATCCGACCCAGTTAGGGGATCTCCGCGTACTGCTGAACCCGTACTAAAATGAAGGCGGAATGATGTTCAGCGATCGAGTCCTTTCCGCTCCAGCGGGGCCCGTTCAGCAATTGTTTAATTTGTCGAAGGTTGGGGTCCCGGCTTTAAAGCCTAAGGAGACTATGCATCTGTACTCGATCAGGCCGGGTTATTTATTATTCCGCAGGAATGACACTACTCTATTCATGCGGTATAATCCCCATCGCTTCGCCCAGCAGTTAGGCTACAATCAGGGCGTTCCTCTAAAGGCATTTTTAGTTAAGCCTGCCCTCTCCCTGGAGGTTACTCGTGATGTCATTCACCATTTCATGCGGTTAAACACTGGCTCCAGCTTCATGATCCCGGAGCCTGACTATCTTTCGAGGCGTGTGGGGTCCTTCAAGGGTTAGTATCGCCATCGGGTCGGCCCTGTCATTGCAGAGGAGAGAAGGGTACTTTTCGAGTGTAGAGCTTCCGTTCTGGCTCAGGTCACCAGCTCTCCATTGCGGCCGTGGTCGGTGGTTTGCCATCCTCTGAGAAATAGCGGTTCAGTGCTTATCCCTAAAGTCGCATAAATAGAATCAACCCCCCGAACTGCTGGTATACCGGTGCGTACTAGATCCCAGGCAGAAGTTCCTGATAAAGCACCTACGATGGTGTCACCAAAGGGTGATACTGAAGGCGAAGTTGGGTAACGCCGTGCCAAAACACCAAGGGGGAGGAAGCACTCCTCCGCTAGCGTTAGCACAGGCTCCAAGAGGAGAAAGAAATCGGTTGCCGGCATAATCGACACTTTGCTTGAATCCGACCCCTTTATTCATGACAAGCCGATATTTATGCAGGAGCCGGAAGATGGTCTTCTCTTTCCTGGTTTGTCTATCAAGGAGGCCACGCAGTTGGCCGAGGCTTTAAGGTGCTCACGAGATGAGACTGAAAACGTGTGCGTCCCGAAGAAACCTTACCCCCGTTGTATTCTACGATGTTGACCCATCTTTACGGAGGGTACACATGGGTCCTCTGTTAATAGAAGAAGAATGGGCCCTCAAACAGCCTATCTCGATTGCTTCGGAAGACGAGATTGCACTAAAGACAGGTAGTCATTTATTTGCGCTTGAAGCCCGGTGAGCGTATTTAATGAGAAAAGAACAACGGCTCGAAAAAACCATACTTCAAGCTTCCTGGCGTATTGGTATGAGTTTTTTTTCGTGTCCTTCTTTTGGCAAGTAATTTGTATCACTTTTATACCTTCTTATTTTTGCGAAAACTTTGCAGGGACTTCTGCAACGGAAGTGGATTTGAGTCCAGATTGAGCCATGACTGCAGACACTACGAATATCTCCCGTGACGCACCGGTGGGTATAGAGGAGATTGCTGAAGCTGCTACCTTTGCTGTGGAGTTCTCGGTGGTGGCTTTTGTCCCTTCAGCATCTACTCTGTCGGCAGAGGTGGTCTTGATGGCCATAGGTCCCATGGCTATTTCTAGTGACGCACTGGAGGGTGTAGAAGAAGTTGCCGAAGCTGTTATCCCTCCAGTTCAGGGCGGGGTAAATATCGAAGGTAATCTTCCACACATACCCATTTTGTTTGACGACCTCTCCTTTATCTGAACTTTGCTTTCCCTCAGAATTGCGGGAGCTGGCGGCTTCCATCATGGATCTTTCCCCAAGGGAAACCTTCCAGCGATTGCTTGATATGGCGGCCCCACAAGCAATACCTCTACAAAGCATGGTACTCTCTTCTGGCCAAGGTCGGTATTCTTATACCTTTTTGTTTTATATTTTTATAATGATGCTAATATGCCCTTCATTTTAAACCACAGTTCTGGAAACCGACGATGAAGTTGAGGTTCTTGATGGGCCTGGGGATCTCTCAAACCCACCTTGCATGACTGTGGGTAAGTGACGCTTTATCTTTGGTATCGTTCTGTTTACTCTATGTTTGGAAATACAACTAACCGTACATAAATCTTCACAGCTTTGCTAGCCCTGACCCTATTAGAGTCTCGGATCTTCATGCCACCAGGCCCTTAAGCCCGGCGTGTATCTGAAAGGATGGCAAAATAGAGTGTTTACTCATTGGCGGCTCTTATTGAAGATCTTCGCGCTGGTTCCTCTGTCGCGGCCGAAGAATTTGCTGCTGAAGCCAACGCTTCCTTGTCTATTCTCGTTACCTATCATGACGAAGCATTGATGCATGCCTGGGTTGAGTATTGTCGCCGAGTGGAGGCTTTCCTACATGGGCTTGAGTGTATACGCCTTCCCTCCGACATCTTAACTGTAAAAGAGAGCCTGCGGGGATGGATCGAACGGTGTGTAGCCGATCTCCAGTCATGCGAAAAGAGGTTCAACCGGAAGTTTTCAAAGAGAGAGTTGGCTTCGAACGCTTTGGGGGAACTTCAGGCTCATCTTACTGCCAAGACCACATGTGCGTACGAAATTTGGTGGGTGCTTCAAGAAGCCATTACAGAGGTGGTGGCTCTTGACAAAGCCGTTATTTTTATCCGTGAGATGGTTGAAGCCCATAAGGTCGCCGAGAAGGAGCTTGCGAGTCGGTTTTCTTCCTACCAGACTCAACAGACCCAGGTTGGAACTCGTCTTGCAGCACTGATAGAGCTTGAAGCCGAAGTCCAGTGGAAGAATGACGAACTTGCTGTCCTATTGAACCGTCCGCCGACTTAAACATTTTTGTCGCTGTATATTCTCCCTTTTTTTCTTTTTTTTTGTTGTATTCATTCATAAATAAGGGTATCTTGTATTCATTTTGATTCATGAATAAAAGACATATTTCATTTCATACTAGCGCTTTTCTTTCTTTTGCTGTCTTGACTTGGCATAAAGTAGTTTATATACTCATTGCGGAGTTTGTAGTTTATTCACTCATTTCGGAGTCTCTAGTTTATGAACTTATTTTGGAGCTTGTAGTTTATTCACTCATTCTGGAGTCTCTAGTTTATGAACTCACTTCGGAGCTTGTTTAGCTTACCTCCCTTAGGCTTGTAGGCAAACTTATCCTAACGTCATAAATAACCCATGCTCTTTGCGATAGGGGTCCGTTAGGTTTTGTGGTACTAGGGTTTTTTTCCATCGTACCGTCGCGTTGGCTGATACATTCCCCGATATGTAGTCTTTGCGCTGTTGTTTGAGTAGCCTCGCGACTGTCGTGTCTCTGATCCCTTCGGGTGCTGGACAAGACATCTTCAAGTAATCTTCTTAGGCAATTTGACCGTTAGAAGAGCAAGCGTTAGGAATTTTGCCATGTCGCTTTTTACTTGAGGTTTGGCTCAGTTTGGGATCTCCGATGAGTCATAGCCACTCTGCACTGGCGTGGGATAATCTCCGATAGTCTTTCGGGTTTTATTTGAGTTGCCGTAAAGACCCTGATGCTACGAATTTGGCCTTCACTTCCTTTGTCGACACTGCGTCTGCTGTAATGAGACGAATGTTGTGGTGATCTCTAGGTTGTTTTGTGAACCGTCGAGACTTGGAAGTAGGGACTTTGCCATGGCTCCGCTTTGTTTTGGCCCTAGGGTCGTTTGTAGACGTTGCATCTTTATCCTGCTAGAGTGAGAAGGAACGCCATTGTTGACATTGCGTCTGCTATAACGAGACGAGTATCGAGGTGGTCTCTAGGTTGTTTGTGAACCTTCGAACCTTGGAACTAGGGACTTTGTCATGGCTCCGCTTTGTTTTGACCTTAGGGTCGTTTGTTGACGTTGCGTCTGTATCCTGCTGGAGTGAGAAGAAACATCGGTGTTGACACTATGTCTGCTGTAACAAGACGAGTGTCGAGATGGTCTCGAGGTTTTTTATGAACCGTCGAGGCTTGGAACTAGGGACTTTGCCATGGCTCCACATTGTTTTGACCCTAGGGTCGTTTATTGACGTTGCGTATGCATCCTGCTTGAGTGAGAAGAAACGTCGTTGTTGGCACTGCGTCTGCTATGACGAGACGAATGTCAAGGTGGTCTCTAGGTTGTTTTGTGAACCGTCGAGACTTGGAACTAGGGACTTTTCCATGGCTCCGTTTTGTTTCGACTCTGGGGTCGTTTGTTGATGTTGCGTCTGCATCCTGATGGAGTGAGAAGAAACGCCAGTGCTGACACTATGTCTGCTATAATGAGACGAGTGTCGAGATGGTCTCTAGGTTATTTTGTGAACCGTCGAGACTTGGAACTAGGGACTTTGCCATGGCTCTGCTTTGTTTCGACCTTAGGGTCGTTTGTTGACGTCGCGTCTGCATCCTGCTGAAGTGAGAAGGAACACCGTTGTTGAAACCGTGTCTGCTGTAACGAGATGAGTGTCGAGGTGGTCTCTAGGTTGTTTATGAACCGTCGATATTTGGCTCTCCCTTTGACGGAGCCTGGTGGGAAAATATGGTTCCCTTTTCGTTTATGCCCATAGATTGTATACAGGGGTTGGTGTAGACTCACCTGCGGGGCAAAAATTTCAATTTTTTATTTCTTTCCGCGATGCTCTATCATTTCAACTTTTTATATCGCGAAAGTCGCGATTGCCCAATCATTTCGGCTTTTTATCGCGGTGCCCAATCATTTCGGCTATTCTTTTCTTTTTTACTCGCTGTTTTTTTATTACGAGTTGCCTAAACATTTCGGTTGTTTTTATATGCATATATTTTGCTCGCTGATTTTTATTGCGAGTTGCCCCATCATTTCGGTTATTTCATATGCATTTTTTTGCTCGCTGATTTTTGTTGCGAGTATGGAATTTGAGATTTGATACCAATCTTGGGATCAGCACCGCTGCGAATGGAATATTGTCAGATGCGAATCATCATTTGCCTTGAAAGGACTTGAAAATTGACACCTGTTCATGCATCAACATTGCTGTGATTGGAATATTACCATAAACGAATCAACATTTGCCTTGAAAGGACTTAGAATTTGATACCAATTTAGGCATCAGTATCGCTATCACTGGAATATTGCCATGACCGAATCATCATTTACCGTGCTGATTTGAACAAAGGTGGCTTAGTAGACAGGGTTAGGATCCCGTCGACTAAGACTTTTGACTTTATGAGCCGTAAGGATCTCATAAAGGGTTTTCTCCCTACGAGTCGAAAGGATCCCATAGGTGCAGGTTCTCCCTAGAAGTCATAAGGACTCCTAAGTGATATTTTCTCTTGCAAGTCGTACGGATCTTACAAGAGTGTTTTCTCCTTACAAGTCAAGAGGATTTATTAGTGTCATTCATAATATGAGGACATTCCTCGTCGTTGGTGGACTTTGTGGGGGAAATCGTTTATTTGTGCCTATGGATTGTATACAAGGGCCAGCATTGTACCGCCTGTAGGGCAACTTGGGGGATACGACGGTTAATGTAACAACCCTAAAATTTTTGTACAATTTTTTTCAAAAATACAGAACGGGGTACTTGAGCCTGAGCACAAGTTATAAGTTTGATTTGCTTTTGAACATCAAGAAGGAGCTTGTAGCTCATTGGTAAGACCTTGCACTGCTGAACCAAAGCACCAGAGTTCAAATCCCATCAACCACACGTTTTTTTAATTAAATTCTTTTAATATTTTAGAAGCCCAAGAGTCTATACGTGCACTACATGCAATAGGGTAAGTTACAGAATAAACAAACGGGTCCACGAGTCAAGACCAAGCATAGGGGACACGTGGCAAGGAGACGCGGCCCGACTCGGCCCGGCGACTCGCCCGACTCGGCCGGCACCGCCGGCCCGACTCCGCCCAAACCCTAATTTTCTTATTTCCCCTGCAACCTTTGGACTACCCCACTCCCCCTGCACTATTTAAATTCTCTGCAATTAACCAGAGAATTAAAATACCCCCTTTTAATCCTTTTTAATGCAAATTTAAATACAATTTTTATCACACCCTTCCACTACCCTAAACCGTAGATTTTTCCTATAAATACCACCCCTCAAATCACCCCACTCACTCACAAATCTCTGCCCAAACTCTCAAGAAAATTCCCAAGACTTTTTGTGTGCAAGTGGAGTTAGCAAAGGGCGAAGCTCCGACGAACTTCCGATAGCAATTCGAGGAGTTTCCGACGACGAAACGACGCACCGGAAACTCCCACCTCTTCCTCTTTCTCTCATCTAGCCAATCATCCAGTAAGTCCCTAATTCTTCTTCTTTTATCTATTCCAAAATATTCAAAACTAAAACCCGACGGAAGCGGAGTTAATCCGACTTCCGATTCGGTTTTCCTTAAAAAGTTCTATTTTTCTTAAACACAATAATACCAAACTCTTATGTCATGACCATTAAACATTAACGATGATAATAGAACAAGTTTGGCATCAAAATAATAATCGTAGCAAGTATTATTCCATTTTACATTAAAATACCCTTATGTTTCATTTCGACATGCTTGAACTTTTTAAACCGTATTACCTTAGAAAACTCACGAGGTAATGACCTACCTCCTCACAACACACATATGTAATATAGCACGATGGAATTTTGGAACATAGATTTGGGAAAATACGACTTTACATATAACTACCTTTAGCTATTAAAACATTTTTCTACAAGAAGTGTACTTAACAAATCTTTGTAATTGCGCCTCTACAGCCCATTTCAGGAAACTCGTTCGTGATGGTGCGGATTATCACACATCCTCAAGCTTAGTAGAGTGAGATGCAGACCTCCGCAAGGGGCATACGATCTCGAAAGATTTAAAATACAATTTTCTTTAGAAAATGTGATTTCTATTATAAATAAAACTTATATTTTTAATAAATAAAGTTGTTGTTCTTTTACATCTTGTCTCTTGTGTACATTTTACTTATATTGCTTAGATACGCTTAGCGTGTTTACTTCAGAGTAAATACGTAGCGGCCTCGTCGCGTCCTCTGCCCGTATACAGGGAAGCGGAGCGTGACAGGTTTTATTGTTGGCCCATGCAGGTCAGAGCTGTATGGAACACTACCATGCAGTTCAACTCTGCGTGGATAATCTAAGCAATATAACACAAGAACCAGCAACTGAAAACATTCTTTACAATTCACATTTCTTGAATCTTATCATTTCATATATTTTGAATCTATCCTAAACCAATTTTTCTTTCAAGGTTATGTATTCCCCAAACAACACCAGCATGAATGTCAACAACACTCCACCTCCACTACCGATTACACCCGTCATCGCTGCTTCGATCAACGAGCAGACGGTTCTGCTTGAGGAAATCCACGGCCTCCTTGTCATGCCCCGCTTCCCAGAGTACGCTAAAATAGGCACGTGGCATAGCCAACCATGCTACCTGTGGATAAAAAAAATCCCTCCACAGTCACATTACGGCTGTAGAGATATCAAGAACAGGAAAGTAAACTAAACTATCTAGTACATGTCCATGAGCCAGAATAAATGAGTCAAGAAATAATATAATATGCTGAAGCAGAAGATCCAATAAATAAATCATCGATGTAACTCAATAGTATCCCGTGCATGCCCGGGATCACGGTGAAGATTCTCGGGCTGAAACCGAGACATGCCGCTAGGCACTAAAAGGAAAAGGATAACGATGAATGATGTCAACAGCATCATCCTAAGGCTGGCCTAGCCTCTAAAAGGTAGTGGATAACGATGGATGATGTCAGCAGCATCATCCCAAGGCTGGCCTAGCCTCTAAAACTGATCTGTAAAGGTAGCGAACTGTCGAGTTACAAGTCAGGTTTCATCATTGATTTCCCCATACCCCCAGGTTATATGTATTCAAGTCAGGTATTAAATAATCTGGAGCTAATGCCAACACAGGATCAGGCAGGTACAGGTTTGTCTGGATAGACAACAGGAAATGTCCGTAGGGACAACAGGTAAAGTTTGTTGGCATTAGTAACAGGATCAGGTAACAGGTAAAGCCATAGTATATCAGGTCAGGTCAAGTAATGTATATAGATGTCACGTCATGTCAAGAGTTGCACGGTACCATGTCGTGTCAAGTAATGGGTATGACAAGTCATGTCAGGGGTGCACACAATGTCATGTGGGTGCTCACAATCAAACTAACATAAGCATGGGTATACAAAACAAGCATGAAGTACTAATGGAACAATAAAAACGGAACATTGTAATGTGATATGCAATCAGGTACAGATTAAGGCATACAGATGCACAGTTATGATTAGAGTTAAAGTTAAAGTTCCAATAATAATTAAACTGCAATGTATCAAATGTGGAATGTTAATATTGTAATATTATATATTCAAGTGATCTATGGATGTAATATTATGTATACTAAACGATATAGATGCAAACAGGTGTTTGAACGGTTATAAACTATTTAAAAGGGTATTATGGGCTATGTAAATAATTATTAAGTGATTTAAATACGGATGTGGGTACTATGTATAGTAACTCAAAATGCAACACGGTATGTTCCAAGTTATGAATCTAAAATGATAAAATGAATATCGAATGTTAAATTGTAATATAGGGCACTAGATTCAAACTTCATGATTAATATGTATCTAAATGAATATGAAATAATATAAATAGCATGTAGTAAGTTTTACTTGCCTCGATCGGATCACGATACGGGATGCGCACGCAGCGTCCAATGTCGGCAAATGTTGCAACATCCACACGCACATACGGGAAGGTCCAGGCACATCAAGAAGTTAACCACGCAGGTAGGGGACGTCCACAGAGTCGCCCGGATCAGCGGCGGCGAGCACAGCTCCGGCAACGGTCGGAAACCGAGAATGTAGAAAGAGAAGAAGAAGTTGTAGGAGAAGAAGAAGAAGAAGAGAGGAAGGGGCTGGTGCTCTGGGGTTGGTGTTTGGGGACAGAGGAGGTGGCAAGGGAGTCGTCGATGACGATGAGCCGTCGACGGCGAGGTTCCGGCGAAGGCTAGGGTTAAGGCTTCGGGTGTGCAGGTTCTTGAGGGGGCTATCGGGGTGTTTGCAGGGGCTCGGGAGAGAGAAGGGAAGTGGAGGAAAGAGAAGGGAAGATGGTGCGAGGGGAGGTCGACGGCGATGAGGGCGAGCGAGGGGGAGTGCGGTGACATGGGTTTCCCGCAGGCGATGGGTCGTGGCCGTCGGGTGAAGGCAGTGGTAGTTGTGGTGATGGGAGAAGAGAGGAGATGGGGTCGGGGGTCAGACGGCGACTAGATCTTCGGCGGTGGGGTGCCGGCGATGGGTAGTGGGCTGCTGGTGAGGTTCTCGGGTTGTGCAGGGATCTCGAGGGTTTAGGTCGTCGGGGTTGGAGAGAGGGAGTGGAGGTCGGAGAACATGAGAGGAGAGGAGAAGGAGGAGGTGGACGTCGAGGGTGGAGCGTCGAGGCTGTCGCAAGCGCGGGTTAGGGTTTTGAATCTCGTGGGTTTCGGCGGGAAGGAGAAAGAGAGATGTGAGGAAGAGAGGCTGGGGTTTTAAAATATGAATAAAAATAGAGGAGAGAGAAAGAGAGAGTCTGTGAGAGAGATGAAGATACGTGCATGTGAAAAATTAGTGTAAAAAATATGTTAGGTATAAGAAATATATTTTTAGGTAGAGAGGTGAGTGATAGTTAGGATTAAAAAAATATAATATATATAAAATAATAAATGTTAAGGTATATAATAAAGTATTTTAGTTAAAAGTATATTTATAGTTTATAAATATATATAAAGAATATAATATTAGTCTGTTTTGAGATTTTGGCAAATACAAACTTACCCAAAAACACTCCCGGGTCGGGTCCAAAAATTCAGATTTAAAATATAAAAAATATATGCGACGTCCAAATTTCAAAAGGAATGCCCAGGTAACAAAAATGCATACCCCCAAGAACGGATGCACGTACGTGCGCGTAGCCATCCAAACACGTCCGTTTCACTGAACGGGACGAGAACAAGATGCGCGGATGCTACCACGGGGTTAGGGTATCATGCAGGCTATGAAATGCAATTTTAAATTATTTTACAAGACCTAAAATGTTATATGGTAAAAGATGCAATACCAGGTAAAATGCCAGTATGTACTAATCATGAGATGTACGTGTCCATGCAACAAGTCAAGGTAATCTATAAATAAGAATCAAATAGGTTCAAGCAAGCGGGTCGGGCCGAATGCAATGTAAAAATGTAAAACACCGTTCGCACCCAAACACGAAAGATCAATAAAATGCCACAAATAATAAATACGGAAATTGGAATTGGTATAAATGGACTCGGTTGTTACATTATACCCAATTACAAAAAGAATTTCGTCCTCGAAATTCCAAGAACAAGAAAGGATAAAACCATTAAGAAGCTACAAGAATAGATGTGGAAACTTCTGCCGGATCTCATCTTCTCGTTCCCAATTTGATTCTCCATGTGAGTGATTACCCCAAGAAACAAGTACTGGGGGATAAGCTTGTTCTTAAGAACCTTTTCTCTTCGATCCATAATCGACATCGGTCGCTCCTCGAAAGTCAAATCTTCTCGTACAGTCAGCTCCGAATGATCCAACACATGTGTTTCATCTCGAACATACTTACGGAGTTGAGATACGTGAAACACGTCATGAACATTCTCTAAAGATTGTGGTAACGCCAATCGATACGTTGCATCTCCAACACGCTCCAAAATCTCAAAAGGTCTCACGAATCGAGGACTAAGCTTTTCTTGACTTCCGAAACAAATAACTCTTCTAGTCGGTGATATCATCAAAAATACCGGATTACCAACAGCGAACTCTAGAGGTCTTCCCGATGTATCTGCCCAACTTTTCTGTCAGTCTTGTGCTGCTTTCATATGATTCCGGATAGTGTTAACTTTTTCAACTATTTGCACTACCAAATCAGGTCCCAAGAATTTTCGTTTACCTACATCGTCCCAACAAACAGGTAAACGACACTTGCGACCATATAAAGCTTCGAATGGAGCCATCTGAATAGTCGCCTGGAAACTGTTGTCGTACAAAACTCCACCAAAATTAGCTGTTCCTCCGACGCACTCTTGAAGTCTAACATGCAAGCTCTCAACATGTCTTCAAGAGTTTGGATCGTTCTCTCCGACTGGCCATCGGTCTGAGGATGATAAACTGTGCTAAACTTCAATCGAGTCCCCAAACTTTCCTGTAAGCTCCTCCAAAAGTGTGATAAGAAGCGGGTGTCACGGTCGGACACGATGCTCACTGGCACTCCAAGCAATCTTACAATCTCCTGCATGTACCATTCTGCCAAAGCTTCTGTTGATTGACCAACTCGAAATGGTACGAAATGAGCTGCCTTGGTCAATCGATCAACAATCACCCAAACTGCATTGTTGCCTTTCGTACTCCTCGGTAGAGCCGTCACGAAGTCCATGGTTATATGTTCCCACTTCCATTGAGGAATCGGAAGTGGTTGCAATAAACCAGCAACCCGTTGATGTTCAGCCATAACTTGCTGACACACCAAGCACTTTACTGCAAAGTGGGCAATCTCCCGTTTCATGCCTTCCCACCAGAAATGCTGTCGTATATCTCGGTACATCTTCGTGCCTCCTGGATGTATGGAATATGCTGAGCTATGCGCCTCCTTCATCAGTTCTTCGTGAATGTCTCCTTTTGGCACACACAAACGGCTACCATAACGCAACGAACCATCCACATGAATCAACAAGCCCGTTCGAAGTCCAGCTTCAACCCGTTCTCGAAACTTCTGAAATCTAAGATCCTCCAACTGCGTTGCTTTAATATTCTTAATCAACGACGACCGTACTTGCAGCTGCATCAACTGTCCCGAAGAATGCGGTAGCACAACTTCCAAATCGAATCTCTGAAAGTCTTTAATAAGTTCCTTATGTGCAGTCAACATCTGAATTGCTGGCAACCGACTAAGCGCATCCGGCACAACATTAACTTTTCCCGGATGGTATTCAAAATTAAGATCGTAGACAGCCATCAGCTCCAACCATCTACGCCGCCTCATACTAAGCTCATTCTGCGTGAACACATACTTCAAAACTTTTATGATCGGTGAAAACCTCGACTCTTTCGCCCAATAGGTAGTGTCTCCAAATCTTCAAAGCGAACATCACAGCTGCTAGCACCAAGCCATGAGTTGGGTAATTCTTCTCATGGGTCTTCAACTGTCTCGACGCGTAAGCTACAACCTTCCCATGCTGCATCAAAATGCATCCCATTCCTTTCCCAGATGCGTTGTTGTGAATCACCAATCCTCCGGAACTGTCTGGCACGGTTAAAACAAGAGTGGTTATCAATCCTTGCCTCAACGCCTAAAAGCTGACGCACACTTATCCGTCCACACAAATGGTACTTCCTTGCGCGTAATCTTGGTCAGAGGCTCGGCCAAACGAGCACAATTCTTCACGAACCTTCTACAATACCCGGCAAGTCCAAGAAAGCTTCTTATCTCCACAACATTTTTCGGAATTGGCCAATCTCGAACTGCTGTAATCTTTCGGGATCAACGGTGATTCCATCTCCAGCCACAACGTGCCCCAAAAAACTTCACTTCCTCAAGCCCAAACTCGCACTTGCTCATCTTTGCATACAATCTTTCTTGCATCAATGTCTGCAGTGCGATCTTCAAATGCGTCGCATGCTCTTCAATACTCCTCAAGTAGACCAGAATATCATCAATGAACACCACTATAAGATGGTCCAAGAATGGTGAAAAGATTCGGTTCATCAAGTCCATAAATATCGCCGGTGCATTCGTTACTCCGAAAGGCATCACCAAATACTCGTAATGTCCATACTGAGTTTGGAACGCAGTCTTGCAAATATCTTCTGATTTAACTCGGACTTGATGATATCCGGATCGCAAATCCATCTTCGAGAATACCCTCGCGCCACTAAGCTGCTTAAATAATCCACCAATGCGAGGGATCAGGTACTTGTTCTTAATAGTCACCCGGTTTAATTCCCGATAATCGATGCACATCCTCCTTGTGACATCATCTTCTTTACTAGAAGAACTAGAGCTCCCTAAGGCGAGTTACTGCTGCGAATCCAATCCTTCTCAAGTAATTCAGTAACCTGCTTCTTGACTTCTTCCAACTCCACTGGTGCCATTGGATCGTACGCTTTAGAGACTGGCGCTGCACCAGGAACAAGATCAATCGCGAACTCCATGTCTCGTTTCGGTGATAAGCCTGATATGTCCTCGAATACGTCCATGAAATCTCGAACTACAGCTGGTGCTTCATCTTTACCAACCTCCAGTGACGAAAGAACATTAGTTGTCGGCCTAGTCCTAAACTCGACTGGCCCGACAGAACTGCTTCCTCCAGCAAAACAAACTCCGGATGTCCGGGAATCTGGAAATTCTCTTTCTTTGCTCTACAATCAATGTAAGCGTGGAAAGTGCCGAGAAAATCCATTCCCAAGACAACAACAAACAAGGAATGCACCAGAATTGAATAATTCTAATGCGGGGAAGACATGATCAAGTAGGATACCTGAAACGGTTTCACCTGAAGCCAAACACTGAAGAAGATAAGCACGGTAAACAGAATTCAAGCTTGCGATAAAACATGAACTGGAAAGCAAGAGAAGTAAGGTAATATAACGACCATGAAACAAGGAAGTGAATCAAGACTAGGACTCCAAGTTACTTAAATAGAGTACCGCATTGTAACCATGTTGCAGTTCATAGTTAAAATCACATAACTCCACTCAAGTCGCCCAAATCCTAGTATCAGAATCAAGGAACAGGGAGAAACAATAGGGAACCAAAAAGGTTTCAAGTCGAGATGCAAAGTGGTTTGCATATCGTCAAGGCAAAGGATAAGAGAAAGATATGATTCAAGAATCATGATAGCAATGTGGCAGGACATGTTCCTAATCACGAGTATTCTGATTCGTGTATTGGGACCAATACCCAACTACAAAAGAATCAAACTCGATTAACCTATATCCTATGGCTCTGATACCAAAAGAACCATGTCACGCCCCGCTTCCCAGAGTACGCTAAGATAGGCACGTGACATTGCCAACCATGCTACCTGTGGATAGGAAAAATCCCTCCACGGTCACATTACTGCTGTAGAGATATCAAGAACAGGAAAGTAAACTAAACTATCTAGTACATGTCCATGAGCCAGAATAAATGAGTCAAGAAATAATATAATATGCGGAAGCAAAAGATCCAATAAATAAAACACCTGGAAAATAAAACTGGATACCAATAGGATCCTCACTGTTCGGTCTAACAGCAGCAATACTCTTGATCAGTCTGCAACAAAGGTAGAGGATCTGGGCCATGCAAAACCCAGACGTCAGCGCGTCATAAAATCAAGCAATAATATATAAACAGGGTAGCAAGACATGCAAATATGAGTGTAAATGGTAAAACAGGTATACAGTAATATAAGTGAGGACAGTGAGGGTAATGTGTAATGAGTAATCTAAACTGGTCTATTGGGTTAACTACTCTCAAGTCTTTGAAATCAATTTGATGGATCATCGATGTAACTCAATAGTATCCCGTGCGTGCCCGGGATCACGGTGAAGATTCTCGGGCTGAAACCGAGACATGCCGCTAGGCACTAAAAGGAAAAGGATAACGATGAATGATGTCAACAGCATCATCCCAAGGCTGGCCTAGCCTCTAAAAGGTAGTGGGTAACGATGGATGATGTCAGCAGCAGCATCCCAAGGCTGGCCTAGCCTCTAAAACTGATCTGTAAAGGTAGCGAACTGTTGAGTTACAAGTCAGGTTTCATCATTGATTTCCCCATACCCCCAGGTTATATGTATTCAAGTCAGGTATTAAATAATCTGGAGCTAATGCCAACACAGGATCAGGCAGGTACATGTTTGTCTGGATAGACAACAGGAAATGTCCGTAGGGAAAACAGGTAAAGTTTGTTGGCATTAGTAACAGGATCAGGTAACAGGTAAAGCCATGGTACATCAGGTCAAGTCAAGTAATGTATATAGGTGTCACGTCATGTCAAGAGTTGTACGGTACCATATCGTGTCAAGTAATGGGTGTGACAAGTCATGTCAGGGGTGCACACAATGTCATATGGGTGCTCACAATCAAACTAACATAAGCATGGGTATACAAAATAAGCATGAAGTACTAATGGAACAATAAAAATGGAACATTGTAATGTGATATGCAATCAGGTACAGAATAAAGCATACAGATGCACAGTTATGATTAGAGTTAAAGTTCCAATAATACTTAAACTGTAATGTATCAAATGTGGAATGTTAATATTGTAATATTATATATTCAAGTGATCTATGGATGCAATATTATGTATACTAAACGATATGGATGCAAACAGGTGTTTGATTGGTTATAAACTATTTAAAAGGGTATTATGGGCTATGTAAATAATTATTAAGTGATTTAAACACGGATGTGGGTACTATGTATAGTAACTCAAAATGCAACACGGTATGTTCCAAGTTATGAATCTAAAATGATAAAATGAACATCGAATGTTAAATTGTAATATAGGGCACTAGATTCAAACTTCATGATTAATATGTATCTAAATGAATATGAAATAATATAAATAGCATGTAGCAAGTTTTACTTGCCTTGATCGGATCACGATACGGGATGCGCACGCAGCGTCCAATGTCGGCAAATGTTGCAACATCCACACGCGCACACGGGAAGGTCCAGGCACATCAAGAAGTTAACCACGCAGGTAGGGGACGTCCACAGAGTCGCCCGGGTCAGCGGCGGCGAGCACAGCTCTGGCGACGGTCGGAAACCGAGAATGTAGAAAGAGAAGAAGAAGTTGTAGTAGAAGAAGAAGAAGAAGAGAGGAAGGGGATGGTGCTCTGGGGTTGGTGTTTGGGGACAGAGGAGATGGAAAGGGAGTCGTCGATGACGATGAGCCGTCGACGGCGAAGTTCCGGCGAAGGCTAGGGTTAAGGCTTCGGGTGTGCAGGTTCTTGAGGGGGCTATCGGGGTGTTTGCAGGGGCTCGGTAGAGAGAAGGGAAGTGGAGGAAAGAGAAGGGAAGATGGTGGAAGGGGAGGTCGACGGCGATGAGAGCGAGCGAGGGGGAGTGCGGTGACATGTGTTTCCCGCAGGCGATGGGTCGTGGCCTTCGGGTGAAGGCGGTGGTGGTTGTGGTGATGAGAGAAGAGAGGAGACGAGGTCGGGAGTCAGGCGGCAACGAGATCTCCGGCGGTGGGGTGCCGGCGATGGGTAGTGGGCTGCTGGTGAGGTTCTCGGGTTGTGCAGGGATCTCGAGGGTTTAGGTCGTCGGGGTTGGAAAGAGGGAGTGGAGGTCGGAGAACATGAGAGGAGAGAAGAAGGAGGAGGTAGACGTCGAGGGTGGAGCGGCGAGGCTGTCACAAGCGCGGGTTAGGGTTTTGAATCTCATGGGTTTCGGCGGGAGGGAGAAAGAGAGAGGTGAGGAAGAGAGGCTGGGGTTTTAAAATATGAATAAAAATAGAGGAGAGAGAAAGAGAGAGTCTGTGAGAGAGAGGAAGATACGTGCATGTGAAAAATTAGTTTAAAAAATATATTAGGTATAAGAAATATATTTTTATGTATAGAGGTGAGTGATAGTTAGGATTAAAAATATATAATATATATAAAATAATAACTGTTAAAGGATATAATAAAGTATTTTAGTTAAAAGTATATTTATAGTTTATAAATATATATAAAGAATATATTATTAGTCCGTTGTGAAATTTTGGTAAATAAAAATTTACCCCAAAACACGCCCGGGTCGTGTCCAAAAATTCAGATTTAAAATATGAAAAATATATGTGACGTCCAAATTTCAAAAGGAATGCCCAGGTAACAAAAATGCATACCCCCAAGAACGGATGCACGTACGTGCGCGTAGCCATCCAAACACGTCCGTTTCACTGAATGGGACGAGAACAAGATGCGCGGATACTACCACGGGGTTAGGGGTATCATGCAGGCTATGAAATGCAATTTTAAATTATTTTATAAGACGTAAAATGTTATATGGTAAAAGATGCAATACCAGGTAAAATGCCAGTATGTACTAATCATGATATGCATGTGTCCATGCAACAAGTTAAGGTAATCTATAAATAAGAATTAAATAGGTTCAAGCAAGCGGGTCGGGCCGAATGCAATGTAAAAATGTAAAACACCGTTCGCACCCAAACACGAAAGATCAATAAAATGCCACAAATAATAAATATGGAAATTGGAATTGGTATAAATGGATTCGGTTGTTACACTCCTGGAAGGGAAACAGCAGCAGACTGCTATTCTAATGAACCGTCCCGAGGCAGAAGCACCTGGGGTGAAGCAATTCAGGGCCTTGCAGCCCAAACAGTTTGCAGGAAAGGAGAGCCCTCTAGAAGCTGAGGAATGGGCTCAGAGTATCGAAGATGATATGGCGGCGGCACAAGTGCCAGAGATAGCTTGGGTTCGTGTTGCGAAACTGCAGCTCACGGACAATGCATGGGTTTGGTGGAAGGCGGAAGAAAGCCGTCTTGATCAACCCATCGAATGGAAGACTTTCCGCGATATGTTCGATGCAAAGTATTTCCCAGAGACTGCCTGCTTTGATATGGAACAACAGTTCATCCATCTGCAACAAGGTTCAATGTTGACCAAATCAGTAGATGAGTATGATGCTGAGTTTACCATACTCAGCAGGTATGATAGGTCTATATATTTTAATTTTCAAATATCACATACTACACAGCTAACACTAGACCGCAAAAGATTCGCGGCACACTTGATATCGACTGGTGAGATCAGGGCTAGAAGATTTCAGCAAGGGTTGTACCCAGAAATCCAAGCTGCATTAGCTATAAGGGATTTCCAACCCATGATTTAGCTTTAAAGGCTGCCAGACGATATGAGGCAGTGGTGAAGAGGAAGGGCAAACCTCAATCTGCCGGAGTGAAGCATCCTGCCACTCAGATGGAAGGAGGAGCCTCTTCAAGGTCAACTGTTGAACTCAGGAGATCGGAAGAAATCAATAACCAGACAAGTCCCGACTTTTGCTTATATTGCAAGAGGGAAGAACACTTGTGGAAGGACCGTAGGCGCGTAAAAGTCCTATGCTTAGTTTGTTGCGCATCCAATCACGGAATTAGAAACTGTCCTTATAGACGCAACCCAGCTCATACACCCACTAACTACCCGCAGCGGCCAGCTATCCAAGCTCATGCACCTCGTCTTGCACTCCCAGCTCCACCACCTGCACAGCCAAATTGCCAATTCCATCAGGCTCTAAGGAACATGCCTCGACGGCAGAGAAACATGCCTCGAGGGCAGAGAAATGTGCCCCCGGTTAGAAGGAATGACCCATGGCGTCAGGCTTTCCTTTTAGCGGCCGAAGAAGCAGAGGCCGTAGACCAAGATAACCCTGGTAATTTCCTTAACTCTTTTCAAATCTTTCGTTCTTTCACATATTTTCATACACTACCAATATTTCTATCACCAAACTTTCCTTGAATTCGTTACACTTTCCTTTTACAAATTCCGAGGACGAAATTATTTTAGGAGGGTAGAATGTAACAACCCTAAACTTTCTGTACATTTTTTTCAAAAATAAAGAAATGGGTACTTGAGCCTGGGCACAAGTTATAAGTTTGATTTTCTTTTGAACAGCAAGAAGGAGCTTGTAGTTCATTGGTAAGACCTTGCACTACTGAACCAAAGCACCAGAGTTCAAATCCCATCAACTACACATTTTTTTAAATTAAATTCTGTTAATCTTTTAGAAGCCCAAGAGCCTACGCGTGCTCTACGCGCAATAGGGTAAGTTACAGAATAAACAAACGGGTCCACGAGTCAAGACCAAGCATAGAGGACACATGGCAAGGAGACACGGCCCGACTCGGCCGGCCCGACTCAGCCCAAACCCTAATTTTCTTATTTCCCCTGCAACCTTTGGACTACCCCACTCCCCCTGCACAATTTAAATTTTTTGCAATTAACCAGAGAATTTAAATACCTCCTTTTAATCCTTTTTAATGTTGTAATACCCAATGTATTATCCGGTGTACCCATTTATACCAGATAAGCATGGGGACCCACTGTAAAACAATGGGGAATTTTCGAAATACATTCCGAAAGAGAACAGATCTGTACTATAAATGGAATAATACCGCTCTTCAATACAGAGACGCCTTTTAAGTGAACTGGCACTACAGAAGTTTGAGAACTCCGTAGTTAAGCGTGCTCAGGCCAGGGAAGTCCTGGGATGGGTGACTTCCTTGGAAGTGGCCCCTGGTCGGGTCCAGTTCGCCCCGAAGGACAAAACCGTGCGGTTACGGTCAAAGCGGGCAATACTCTCTGTATTGGGGGTGGGTCGTGACAGAATGGTATCAGAGCTGGTTCCTCAATAGTAGGTCTGTGGTTCGAGGACGAACCATTGTTCTAAGTGGAGGAGAATGTAATACCCCATGTATTATCCGGTATACCCATTTATACCAGATAAGCATGGGACCCACTGTAAAATAATGGGGAATTTTCGGAATATATTCCGAAAGAGGACAGATCTGTAATATAAATGGAATGATATCCCTCTTCAATACAGAGACGCCTTTTAAGTGAACTGGCACTACAGGAGTTTGAGAACTCCGTAGTTAAGCGTGCTCGGGCCAGGGAAGTCCTGGGATGGGTGACCTCCTGGGAAGTGGCCCCTGGTCGGTTACAGTTCATCCTGAAGGACAAAACCGTGCGGCTACGGTCAGAGCGGACAATACTCTCTGTATTGGGGGTGGGTCGTGACAAATGCAAATTTAAATACAATTTTTATCACACCCTTCCACTACCATAAACCCTAGATTTTTCTTATAAATACCACCCTTCAAATCACCCCTCTCACTCACAAATCTCTTCCCAAACACTCAAGAAAATTCCCAATACTTTTTGTGTGCAAGTGGAGTTAGCAAAGGGCGAAGCTTCGACGAACTTCCAACGGCAATCCGAGGAGTTTCCGATGATGAAACGACTCACCGGCAACTCCTGTCTCTTCCTCTCTCTCTCCTCTATCCAATCATTCAGTAAGTCCCTAATTCTTCTTCTTTTCTCTATTCCAAAAATATTCAAAACTAAAACCTGACGGAAGCGGAGTTAATCCGACTTTCGATTCGGTTTTCCTTAAAAAGTTCTATTTTTCTTAAACACAATAATACCAAACTCTTATGTCATGACTATTAAATATTAATGAAGATAATAGAACAAGTTTGGCATCAAAATAATAACCGTAGCAAGTTTTATTCCACTTTTACATTAAAATACCCTTATGTACATGCTTGAACTTTTTAAACCGTATTACCTTAGAAAACTCACGAGGTAATGACCTACCTCCTCACAACACACATATGTAACATAGCACGATGGAATTTGGGAACATAGATTTGGGAAAATACGACTTTACATATAACCACCTTTAGCTATTAAAACCTTTTTGTATAAGGAGCGTATTTAACAAATCTTTGCAATTGCGCCTCTACAACCAATTTCGGGGAACCCATTTGGGATGGTGCAGATTATCACACATCCTCGGGCTTAGTAGAGTGAGATGCAGACTTCCGCAAGGAGCATACGATCTCGAAAGATTTAAAATACAATTTTCTTTAGAAAATATGATTTCTATTATAAATAAAACTTATATTTTTAATAAATAAAGTTGTTGTTCTTTTACATCTTGTCTCTTGTGTACATTTTACTTATATTGCTTAGATACGCTTAGCGTGTTTAGTTTAGGGTAAATACGTAGCGGCCTCGTCGCGTATTTTGCCCGTATATTGGGAAGCGGGGCGTGACAGGTCCATGCATTTACTTTTCAGATGTATTGTAAAAAATGTTAATAAATAAAGTTAATGTTCAATATATATCTATTTTCATTGTCTCTTGTGCATTTTACCTTATATTGCTGAGATACGCTTAGCGTGTTTACTTCAGAGTAAATACGTAGCGGCCTTGTCGCGTCCTCTGCCCATATACTGGGAAGCGGGGCGTGGCAGTTTAAGAATAGGTCCAGGTCCTTGTAACTTAAGGCCTTGAATCCTATGAGCCATGGGGGTCTCATACGGAGAGTTTTTCTTACGAGTCGAGAGGATCTCGTAAGTGAAAATTTTACGAGATTGCGCCCTTTCGGGTTTTCACAAGCTCGCCGGTAGCCCTGCTGTTTTTACTCAGGGCGCCCTTTTGGGTTTTCATCCGGGCCCATTTCTCTTTGTGGACGTACCGTTTTTTTTAACAACGAGATTGCACCCTTTCAGGTTTTCATAAGCTCGCCGGTAGCCCTGTTGTTTTTACTCACAGCGCCATTTCGGGTTTTCATCCGTGCCCATTTCGCTTGTGGACGTACCATTTTTTTTTAAAACGAGATTTTTCCCTTTCAGGTTTTCATAAGCTCGCCGGTAGCCCTGCTGTTTTTACTCATGGAGCCCTTTCGGGTTTTCATCCGTGTCCATTTCGCTTGTGGACGTACCGTTTTTTTTAAACTTGGGTTGCAATCTTTGTCGTTGGAGCTTTGAATGCAACATAGATCCCAAGAGAAGATATCGCTGTATTTAGGACGATGCGCCATGTTTGAGGCGGAGTAGTAGTTTTGGGACATTTCGGTCCATTGCCAGTTTAAGGACGTAGTGGTACGTTATCAGTTTAAGGACGTAGTGGTCCACTATCACCATTTGAGGTGATGTTTTAGTGTAAGGACATTACGGTCCATTGTTAGTTTAGGGACATCTCGGTCCATTATCGCCGTGTTTGAGGCGGCGTTTTAGTTTATGGACATTACGGTCCGTTGTCGCCATCTTGGAGGCAACAGTTAGTTTAAGGACATTTCGGTCCATTGTCTCTATGTTTGGGGGGGAGATTCTGTTGGATATTACTTTTAGAGTTTTGACTCAGGAAGATAGCGAGCGGACACGAGCGTCGTCATCTATTATTAACCTGAGTTGTGACTTGTCAAGCGTAGTATTTCTTAAGGAACCGTCCATTTATTGGCCGGAAGGGTTTTTCGCCATGCATATCCATGAGCAAGTAGGCCCCAACTTGGTAGACTTTGTCTATGATATACGGGCCCTCATAGTTTGGCTCGAATTTCCCCCGTTTTGCATGTTTGAGGATCATATGTCTTTTGACGACTAGCACGAGTTTGCCTTGGCGGAATGTTCTTGGCCTGGTTAGTCATTCGTATGAGCGTGCCATCCTTACTTTGTAAGCGTCCAGGTTTTGCTATGCAATAAGGCGGGTTTCGTAGAGGGCAATTTCCTCAGGAATTTTTTTCTTTCCCTTTGTCCTTTTGCTCGAACCTTTGTTTGTAGGCCCGAGGTTCTTCTCAGGCAACATACGGTTACGCAGCTGAATGTTCTCGCAGTTCTTATCCTCTTCTTCTTTTTGAGAGGTGGATTCTTTGAAGAGGGGGCCGAAGGTTATTTCTTCCTCAGAATCGCTCCCGAATGTAAGAACTTGAGATTTTCCTTTTGTCGAACTGGTATCAACTATATGACAGTTACCAGCCGTTCCTTCACGCTCGTCTGTCGCGCTTCTTTGTTGTCGACGGGTTTTATGCTTCATCCGTTTAAAGTGTTGCTGGTGAGCAACGTATCCTTGCCACCACTTCTTGAAGGCATAAGCTTCGTTGAGGCACGTACTCCCAGGGGTGTTTTCCATGAGAGGGGGCAGCTTCATTCCCATTAACAAGGCTTTGGCGAACCGCTTCTCCGCTTTGATCCTGCTCTTGTATGTAGCAGGTGTGCCTTGGCTTGGGTGGAGTACTTTTTGACTTACCCTTACAGCGACTTCTTCATCCTGACGCCGACGCTTAGCCTTTTCGTATATGTATGTTTTACGTTCTCGGTCAGCTTTGCTTTTCTGAAGGGCTTCATTTAGCAACCTGTCAATTAGGACTTCTGGCAGCTCCGGGGATTTTGTCACCGATCCTGCCCCCAGTTCCTCTGCGTTTCTTTCCGACACCGAGAAAGTTTCTTCGTTATTTAGCGACGAATGAGAAACCATGTGGCAACTTGCTACATAATCCTCGGGTTCTTCTGACGATTCATTTTCCTTATTGTCGTCACTATCTCCGTTCTCAAGGATATGGTTGAGAAACTCTTCGAGGGTGACAGGGGTCCGCGCTTTTTGGTTGTACTCTTCCAACGCATCGATGTACCTTTGCAAGTCCATGCGCTTGTCGTCATACTCGGCATGCTGCACAGGCTTCTTAGTCTTCTTCTTTTTCTTCTAAGACTTCGAAGGCTTGGCCTGAGGGTCTTGCCCATCGTTACCAGTTTTTGGTGTTGGGCGCGGTTTAAGCATCCCCTCAATGATCTCGGACTCCAGCGGGCTTTTTCATTTGATCGCCGGACATGCTTGAAGATTATTGAGTATTCTTTTAGTTTTAGCTGAAAGGACCACTTCCTAAGGAGCTTTTTCCACAAACGAGCATGATGCCCCCGGCGTATCCACCTTTTTAGGAGCGTGCCTCTGTGGCGGGTTCACCCTCCAGTTCTATAATAGCGCGAATTTCCCTTGATCGTACGGGTCCTTAACCCAGTTCTCGAAGATGTAGAAATCCTCAATAGGGTGGCTCACCATTCGGTTATAGGAGCAGTGGTTGGGATTGTTGACGTCTCCGGGCTGCAGAGGACGTCTCAGATCCGGCAGTGTGATGAGTTTGTTGCGCATTACCGGTTCGAACAATCTCCTCGTTTTTCATGGGGGAACGAGTAAGCACGTCCTAGCTTCTCTTCAAGGGATTGGCGCGGGCGCGCGTTGTTTTGGCGAGCAACCGGTTTCGGATCACTCGGTTGTTGTTGAGTGTTGGTAACGAAGGCCACTTTCCCTTTACCCTTTGCATTCTGAGGGTCTATTTTTGAAGAGGAAGGCATGTGTCCCATCTATTCCATTTGGGCTAACTTGTCGATCAGAGCCTGAAAGGTGGTTGGCTTAAAAAACGTCATAAACTGGGACACAGTCGCTTGAGAATCGAGAGTCCTTATGAACATGCCCACGGCAGGAGCTTCTTCGATGCGTTGTTCACATTTTGACCATAGGTTCCGCCACCGGATTGCATATTGAACCCAGGTCTCTCCCGACTTTTCTCTAGCATTGATTAACACCGTGATCTGGGTGCGCTCTCTTGTGCTTGCGAACCACAGTGTGAATAGTAGCTCCATTTCTGTGAATGTTTTGACAGAGTCATTTGGGAGCTCCGAGTACCATTCAAACGCCGTCTCTGACAGGCTGCCAACGAACAGGCGAAGCAGCAATTTGTCGTCGCCTCTAGTATTGCCGTATAAAGCTCCGAACTGAGCGACGTGCTGATGCGGGTTGCTTGTCCCTTTGTACACATGGAATTTGGGGATCGTATATCCCGGCGGGTATTTGATTTGGTCGTACCAGCCTGGGTACGGTCACCCAGTTCTGACGACTTGGCCAGACGCTTCGCTTGCCTGATGAGCTCATATTTGTTGAGTTATGTAATCTTCAAGGGCAGCTTTGGAAATCGTTTCCTCCCTGGCTGTCGATAAGGCTGAAAGGGGGTTTGATGTTTCCCCTCTGTTGTCCTCGATAATTATCGGCGGGTCTTCAGCTGGAGATTCTGGCTGGATCATCATTCCAACCATATCTTGGAACAAAAGTGCCATCTGCTTTAGATGTTTCTCATATAGCTAACAACATTAGCACTTCTATCCTTGACTTGAGTAAATATTCACTACTCCTCCCTTGAAAAAGTCCGGTAGTCTTGACTTGCTGACTTGAAAGAGTCTGGCGGAATAAATGCTATAAAAAGTGATCCCTAAAAAAGTGTCCACGGGACCAGGGACGTCGTTCTACTTACTCAATAAGGGTGACAAAATCCTATGAGACCGTTTTTCGTTAAGAGATGGGGGCTCCCAATGCAAACTTAGATGTTCTTTCAAATGGTGGTTTGCTCGGGTGTAGCAAGGGTGTTGTTCCTTGAACCGAGTTTGATGTTTTGTTCCGTGTAACGAAATGAATTTCCTTATTGGCTTTGTGTGAAGCGTGCCTGAACAGACTAGTCTACGTTCATCCAACATTCCTACCTTGCCTCGAGAGCTGGGGAATGTCTCGCCCTTACTGTGATGGTGTGACACAGGCTATTCAATCCTACCAACCGAATGCAATTGAGCTGGTCAGCTGGGGAAATGAGTTAGCTTGCAGGCTCATTTCCAAGCCGACGTAGGATCACTTGAGTTTTATGGTTTCGATTCAAAAGTCGATATTGACTTAGTGTTCCGAAAATGACTGGTTTAGGTAGGCTGGGGGACGGTAAGCTCGGTCGAAGGGAGAATATGGGTGCCGGTCGAGTGAAAGTACGTGATCGGAGTTCGTCTGGAATGAACTTGACCGAGTGGCAGGGAAGGTTTAACCTAACCATACGTGTACCGGATCTAAAGGGTTAGGGGCTTAGACCACTGGAACTCTTTCTTTTTAGCTTAAAGATAGGCCTTCTCGAGCCTTTTTAGACGAGGTGCCGGAAGGATCAATAGTAGAAGAATAGACATCGAATGCCCTGTTGAGGAAGAGAAGTGGACAAATAGTGGAAAGGTAACTTCATGCTTATCCGGCTTAAACTGACACTAGGTACAGAGGAGCTGCACATTCACATGATTAACGAAGGGCTCTTGAGAGCGCTTAGCATAAGCTACAGGAAGAGAAAGATCAAAGCGATATGCCCCTTCTTCTATTTCTATTAGAAAAAACGCAATCACAACTGTAGATGCGGTGGAAGAATACGCGAAGGACGGCTATTGAATTAACCCTTAGAAAGGGATGTGGCGGTTCAGAGGCTTCCCGTCCCCGGATGGTGTAAGTCCTTCTCTAACTTGAAGAGCAGGAAACAACACACTAACATACGTAAGACGAAAGGTGAACCAGGTTCGGTTCTGAGCCAGAATCAAATTCAAACCCTTCTTTTTAGTATGATTGGGCCCCTAGACATGAGGTATTCACTTCAATTGCTCAGTCCAAGTCTGCTGCAATTGGCAATTTCATTGAATAAGTATTGGTTGTGTAGACTCCTCCCGCTCACGCTAGCTAGTCTTTTTTCATTGATCTTCTGCCCGTCTCTCTTTCCGGCAAAATGTGCCTATCAAGGGACGTGTAAAGCAGCGGTAAAATGGGTGTGAACAAAGCACCATTCCGTCAATTCGTAAATCTACAATAGCGATAACATTCTTTTAAAACACTGTAGCAGTAGCGGCACTCGAGTTCTTAGCACCAGGAGGTGTAATTAGCACGTCATCTGTTGTCTTGTCCAAGTCTTTCTCACTCGCATTCTCTTTATCGAATACTTTGTGAATAGAATCTCCCAACTTGTAAGTAGAAATCTGGGCGGGTCGCTTTCTTGCTAATTGAAGGTCTATTTTGGTTGCTTAAAGGCAGTCCCGCAGAAGAAGCCATGTTTATTTTCTTATTAATCAAAAACTAGACTTTCCTCGGTCCTCTGGGTCTTTGTAACTAGTTTCCAGCCTGAAAATGCTTTCAATTTCCCTTTTAGACGTCAACTTCATCTGCTCTTGCCTTGTATTAGCTCAGGCTATGTTCCTCTTGCAAGTGCAGGAGCGGTGTCTCGTTCGCTTCGCTCACTGGTTTTTCTGTTCACTTTGCGGTCCGGATCCACTGTCATAGATCTAACAGGATATTCAAATGCATGTTTTGAGCCATGCCTGGCGTATTCCTATAGAACAAATTCATCATAATAGTGTTTTTTTCTTTGAGTTGGTCTACCAAATGTGTTTTCCCTACTTAACAGGCTCAAGAAGCTTTCTCGTTGTCTTTATTTAGCTTGAGGTATCAGGTTACCTATTTCTATATCTCTATGGCGTATTTCAAACTTTAAATATGTATACCTCACGTTGCCCTTACCCTGAATTCAATTCACTCTTTCTATCAAAATTAGATAGGTGTTTAGGTCGCAACTTATTGTAGAAAGAGACAGGCTATTACAGATGGATTTGATTTTTACGTGAGCATATAGATGCTAGTTGACCAATCAAAGAACTAGTCTCTGATTGCTGCCCTAAAGTATGTCCTATTAGGGATTTGTAGTGTGGAGGGAGTACTTGAAGAAGACTGTATGGGCATCCGGAACATTAAAGAATTCTTTGCTTTGGTCATATTTGAATTTCCTAGTCAAATATTTTGGTTTGTATGTGTTTCAATACGTTTTTTATTTCCCTAAAGAAGGAGACTCAAGTGGGAAGCCTTTGATCAACCGTTCCAGGTCTTTATAGGTTGATAGAAGTGTTTATTCCCTAAAGAGGGAGACTCAAGTGGGGGGGAGACAAGAAGTGTTTATTTACTCTAAAGAGGGAGCCTCAAGGGGGGGCCTGGTACCAGGCAACATCAATCTTACACAAGCTCGATCAGGAGATAGGGAGCTGAGAAGACCGCATTGCACAACAAGAAAACAAAGGCTGGACAATTGACGCCTTAAGGTGACAACATCAAATGCTTAGAGAGTGAGCGTGAAAGACGCTAAGAGTTAGAGGCCAGCCCTCTCATGGGAGCTATAGCTGGATTGAATCCTTCGCGCTGGAACTCATACTACTGTTAGCATGCATTTTTTTGAGAGAAAAACCCGGGCGTTTAAAAAAGTGGGAATCTCACCTAGCTCTCCTTATTAGCTTTTTCAGTTAAAGCTATTTATTACTTCGCATATTCCCTCTGCTTCTGTGGATTTCGTTATTTTAGCGAACTTTGATCTCTTGGTTCGAGTGTAGCTTTATCCTCTTGGATTAGGATAAGTCTCCTATCTATCAGAAAAAGTGAAGAAGCTCATGGGAACTCTCGCTTTGGAAGTATAAAGCTCTCGTCCGTCTCGAGCCTCAGTGGAAGAAAGTGGTTTCCGGCGAGCAAGGTTCTAAGATAAGCTTTAGCTACTTTCGATTTGGCTAAGCCTTCGAAAAGGAAGAGCTCGTCAGTGAAAAAAGGATTCCTTTAGTAGGGCAGGATCCGCGTACAAGAGATCACGAGAGGAGGCGAATAGAGGTCAAACAGGTAGAGTCTGTTCTCCGCCGAAAAGACGCGACCGGGACGTCGGGACGTCCGGCCTGAGTTTTGGGGCAGATACTATTTGGTTTTATCCGTCCACCTCTCCGAAGATACCAAGTTGATTTATGGAACCATGTATCGGAGGTTTAGACGGATGCGGCCGTTGTAGCAAACTTCGTCAGATTCCCCTTCGTTGTGAAGGGTTTTTGATTGTGGGGATGCTCTTCCCTGCAGACGCAAGCCCCTACAGTTAATTACGCTATTGCATCACAGTAACCACTTTCTCCTTCTCCAGATGGTCACTTCGTGTCGTGTGTGTTTGTTTTATATTTGGTTGCCCGTGGATTGTATACGGAGACTGATTTATGTTGTCGCCCGTAGGGCGTGGATTAGTCCAAATCCGTATTTTCTTAGATTTGGGTTTGGGTCGGTTTAAGGATCGTTAGCCTTGTTTTAGACTACGGTCAACTCAAACGTTTATTGAGGATACGTTAGTCTAACTTTAGTCTAAGATCTACCCAACGGGATTTTGGGATCGTATAGATCCCACGAAAGAGTATTTGGACTCTATCGTTTTAGTTTAGGAACGTTGCGGTCCATAAGTTTAAGGACATTATAGTCCATGGAGTTTAAATACATAATAGTCTGTGGGGTTTAGTTTAGGAATGTTGCAGTCCATAAGTTTAAGGACATCATAGTCCATGGAATGTCTGGTTGTCAGGACCCGCCACCTCTCTAAAGACGTTGAAGAATTACAACGACACATATCGGAGTAATGAAGAGATGTACCCTTGAACCAATGTTCATCAAAGATTTGATAATCTTGTTTGGGACTGAGTCAAATAAAGAGCGCATGGGCTTAGTTGATTATGAGTTTGGCCAACTTGGGCTGAGCCCGCTGAGTCTCTGTCATTTCTCTTCTTTTTTTATAAAGTGTTAGACACTTGTTAGGACATAGTCCTTTCTCTGTGCACATACTGCTAACATTTATTGGGGTACTGACACCCACTCTCTTTTTGTTTTTTATTGAGTGTTAAACACTCTTTATGGCGTTGGGCTTTATTTAAAGGACACTTTGTGTTCTCTCGGCGCACACGTGAGGAGCACGTGGTGCGCTTGGCGCTGAGCGCCAGACCTGGAGCACTGAAGCGCTTCTTTTGAAATAGCGCACACGTGAAGAGCACGTGATGCGCTTGGCGCTGTGCGCTAGACTTGGAGCGCTGAAGCACTTCTTATGAAATAGCGCACACGTGAGGAGCACGTGGTGCGCTTGGCGCTGAGCGTCAGACTTGGAGCGCTGAAGCGCTTCTTTGGCAGTTCTGGTCAGTTCTGTGCTCTGAGAATTAAATTCTCGTTTATAAGAGACTTTGTCTCATGGATCTAAACACTAAGTTCTTCTTTTTATGAAGAGATGCTATGATCTCTTCTGTTTTTATGAAAGACTTTGTCTTACAGATCTGCGATCTAGAAAAAGAACTAAGTTCTTATTTTTTTTTATCAAGAGATGCTATGATCTCTCTTCTTTTTATTTATCTTGAAGAAGGTTCTTCTTCTTAGTGCTTGCTCTTCTCTTTTTCTTTTTTGAGAACTTGAAGTTTATGGGGGGGGGTTCATCTCTTTTAGACTTAAAGTCTTGGATCCTTTATATAGGGGAGGCTGATTTGTTGAATCAGTTAGGGAAATCTTTCATTAAGAGATTTCTGATTGATTTGGGGAATGTTTCCCACCGTTGGATCTTTGATCCAAGGGCTTCTGTTTTACAAAAGACAATCATCTTGTTTTTTTAACAAGATTGGAAAAATATTTTCCCATACAGAACTTATTCTGTATCTTAGTGATTTTTAGTCACCATTGGATCTTTGATCCAACGGTGCTCTGATTTACAGAGCACAATCTTTCCTGTTTGGAAAGATTTGAGGAGTATTTTCTCAACAGAATTTTATTCTGTAATTTGATGATTTATTCATCTCAGTTGGATCTTTGATCCAATGGTGGAGAACATTTAGTTCTAGCGCTTGGCTCTCACGTGCTTTGACTCTTTAGCGCTGGCGCTCTCGGCGCTCAGCGCTCTCGGGCTTTACACGTGAGGCGCTGGCTCAGTTCAAATTTTGAATTTTGAATAGAGTTTTGCTCTCAATTGGGGAAACAAATTCCCCCCCACCGTTGCGCTCACGCGGCTTACACGTGAGTGCAGCGGTGGCAGCTTTACCATCGTCGGATCAACTTGGAAGTTGGATCGACTTCCAACGCCTATAAATATGGCCTTTGGCCCGTGAGATGATTTCTTTTCATCTTCTTCCCTTCTTGTTTTTCTGAGAATTTAATTATCCTTCAGAGCACAGCTCTCTGCCCAATGGAAATTCCTTAAGAGTTAAAACTCTGTCCAAAAATTTGGTAAGATTTGAACCCATTAATAGAGCTTTGCTCTACTTAGATCACAGATCCTAAAGATTCTTAGGGTTTCTTAACCCGTTAATTAAAAACCAAAGCTTTGCTCTTCTTTAATCATAGATCAGAAAAACCATTCTTTTTTATCTTAACCCTTTAATGAAGAACTCTTAGAGTTCATTTTGTAGATCTTAAAGATCTCGGAATTTTTACTTTGTAAAATGCTTTGCTATTTTAGGGTTTTGATGGATTACTCCATCGTTCTCACAGAGCATGGCCCTCAGAATTTTTGGGGAATTTTTATTCCCAATTAAAGTTGACAGAGCATTGCTTTTAGAAATTTTGGGGAATTTTTTATTCCCCTCATAATGACAGAGGTGACCTCTGTAATAGAGCGCTGCTCTCAAAGGTGTTAACTTCTAACCCGAGAAATCTCTCATTGAATGAGAATCTTTTTTGAAGATTTTCTTTTTAATGATTGACTGTCTCATCAATGATGAGCCGTTATCTTGATTTTGTGGGTCCCCTTTGATCCTTTTCCACTGCATTGCAGTTTGGTACAAATTTAAAGTATCAAGTACTAAGCTTTGTACTGCAGCATTGACGGCTAAACCTCGTTCTTCCCGTGAAGCTACTATGTATTACGGCACTTTTCTCCATTCGTTCGTCCGGAGAGCGCTTTCGCCGACGCGCCCGTAGACCGAGAAGTTTTTGCACTGATCAAGGATCATGACCCGGAGCAGAAGTCGCTTCATTTGTGGGGGTTGTGGTACAACCAGATTATCCAGGGTCGACGTAGCTTCTCTTGTGCGGCGCCTTCAGAACCAATCTCCACTGTTCACTATGCCGACTCACCCCAGGTTAATTATGTCGTAGAGGAGGACCACTGGACCTCAGAGGGTCGCCTTCAGCTCTCTATGGCCGCGATACCTATGCAGTCGCCGATGGTTTTAGATATTCTGGGGCGGCGTATATGTCAGGGCGAGTCGTGCCCATGGGGACAGGTGTATATGATTGGCCTGACTCCTCGTCATTCGGCCGGATACCTGCAGTGGGCCCGATACATCTTATCGGCAAAAAAAGTCGGCGTTATTGAAGCTCGGGCTGTACCCTGCTATCTATGCGTCGCTTTTCCAGTATCCGTCGCCTCCGGTGTGGTGGATTAAGGCTTTCTTAGAGCAATGGAACATCCCGACACACACTTTTCTCCTATCTGATCGGGAGATTTCAATCTCCCTGGAGGAGTTTGAGGAGATCTCAGGCCAACCTCTCAGAGGGGAACACTACGAGGAAATACTTCCCCTGACGAATACGTCTTTGCGACCCGATCAGTAGTGATGGGTATGACTTCGGAAAATGCCATTCAACACCGATTCCTAAGCTTAATCAAGGTGTTGAATATTTATGAGTGCCTGTTCTTGGAATCTGAGGGGCACGGCGTCGGCTTCACAGATTTTCTTGCCCGCTTTCTCCGCCCCGAAGTCCTTTCAAAGGAAGCCGCAAAATTTGCCAAGCTCGCCGATCCCTTCGGCTATGGTTTGGATAAAAAGCCGGCAGTGGAAGCGTATCAGAGGAATTTCTTTCTCCCGGACACCCGGTCGTCCCCTTCATAGAGCTTGCAGCTTCAGACGTCGACGAAGAGACGTTCTTTTTGGGGTTTCTCAGCCTATGGCTAAGTTGGTTCGTACTTCCCATGCACCCTCTGTTTCGCCCAATCAGAGCAAAGCTCTGTTTGAATTCAAAATTCAAATCTTTGAAGCAGAGCTTCAAATCCCGCGCGCAGCGCCCAAGAAGGCGCGCCCAATCAGAGCAAAGCTCTGTTTAAAGGAAGCAACGCTTCAGCTGCACTACGCTCTGCGCTAAGTGACACGTGTCAGCGCAGATGCGCTAGCGCAGTTGCGCTGCCCTCTGCGCTGCGCGACACGTGTCAGCGCAGATGCGCTAGCGCACTTGCGCTGCGCTCTGCGCTGCGCGACACGTGTCATGCGCTGGGGCATCAGCGCCAAACTGAATTAAGATTTCATGAAATCTTTTCTGTTCTTTCCAGAACTAGAAGACTTTCTTCGGCCTCTGGATCAAAGATCCAACGGTGGGAAAACTCCCAAAAATCATTCAAGAAAGATCCCGTTAACAAATTCAACAAATTTATGGGGCACTATAAATAGGACCCCAGACCTCATTCAAAGAAGAGGAAGAATTTTCTCGAAAAATCAAGAACCCTAAAACAGAGGAAACTCCGAGAAGAAAAAGGTAAAGAACCTTCATGAGGTAGAAAAAATGGGGGGGGGCCTTCTAATAGATCATTGATCTAAAAATAAGATCAATGATCTTTATAAAAAAAAAAGGTGCTTTGCACTTCTTGTGAACCTTCGGTTCTGTAAAAACAACAAAAATAATAAAATAATAAAAGAATAGTGCTTTGCACTTTTAAGAACCTCTGGTTCTTCGAATAAAGAAAAATTTATTTTTCTTTGATCCAATTTAGACGAAGAAATTAAACAGTGCTTTGCACTTCCTTTCTTGAATCTAAAAGATTCTTAGTGCTTTGCACTTCCAATTTGCGCCGTTGCGCTCTTAAGAGAGCGCCACGTGTCGGCTATAAAACCATTTGCGCTAAGCGCTCTTAAGATAGAGCTTTGCTCTTTGGAATTAGCGCAACTCGCTGAGAGCGCGCCACGTGTCAGCAGCGCAATTGCGCCGCGCAACAGCGCAACGCGCTGCGCTAGTGCGCTTGCACTCATCAGAGCATGACACGTGTCGTCACCGTATGGACTTGCGCTCATTGCTCAGCGCAAAACGCAGATGCGTTAAAAAAGGCTAAGCCCAATTAAGAGAAGGCCTAACAGGCTCAATGAAGCGCAAATGCATTATTTTAAGGGGCAGAGCCCAAATTAAAACAGATGCTTTGCATCATCTATAAATGGGCAAAAGCCCAAACAGAATCTCCAGAATGCTATGCATTTTACAAGAGGCAGAGCCCAAATCAAAACAAATGCATTGCATCATTCATAAATGAGCAGAGCTCAGAATAAAGTGATGCTCTGCGGAGCCTAAATGCAATGCATTACTTAATAAAGATGTTGAACTGGACTTAGCCCAAGCGTGGCCATAAGTCCTTAAATTAAATTGACTGAGCAAAATGGCTCTCCTAAATCAACTTACATCCGGTTCGAGGGTACATCTCCGAACTCCTTTGACATTCGTCGTTGTAATTCCTCAACGACGTCAAAGAGGTGACGGGTCCCATCGACCGCACATCGCTTTGGACCGAAACGTCCCTAAACTAACAGTGGACCGAAACGTCCCTAAACTAACAGTGGACCGAAACGTCCCTAAACTAACATCGGACCGAAATGTCCATAAACTAACATCGGACCGAAACGTCCCTAAACTAATATCGGACCGAAACGTCCCTAAACTAATAATGGACCACCACGTCCCTAAAACTGGCGATGGACCACTACGTCCTTAAACTGGCGACGGACCGGAACGTCCCTAAACTAATATTGGACCACCAAGTCCCTAAAACTGGCGATGGACCGCCATGTCCCTAAACTGGCACAATAGAGCCCAAACGCTCTTTTGTTGGATCTAAACGGTCCCGTCTAAGTTGATCTTAACCCCAAATACGGTTAACGTGTCCTTAGGTATTTAAATAAACGATAAAACTCCAAATTAACTTTGGTTCAAGGGTACATCTCTGAACTCCTCAGACGCCTGTCGTTGTAATCCCTCAACGACGTCAGAGAGGTGACGAGTCCCGACGGCCGGATAATTAAATCAATCATGATGTTAAGTTGATCTTAGTCTAAAACAAGACTAACGTATCATTAACGAACGTTTAAGTCGATCTTAGTCGCAACGCGACTAATGTATCCTTAAACTAAAAACACCAAACCCAAATCTAAGTAAATACGGATTTGGACTAATCCACGTCCTACGGGCGACGGCATTACTCGGTCTCCGTATACAATCCACGGGCAACCACAAACAAAACAAACACACACGACACGAAGTGAAATTCTGGAGAAGGAGAAAGTTGTTACCGCGACGCGGTAGCGTAATTAACTGCAGGGGCTTGCGCCTGCAGGGAAGAGCGTCCCCACAATCAAAAACCCCTCACCCTGAGGGGGAATCTGACGAAGTCTGCTACATCGGCCGCATCCGTCTAAACCTCCGATACAAAGTGCCATAAATCAACTTGGTATCTTTGGAGAGATAGACGGATAAAACCAAATAGCATCTGCCCCGAACCTCAGCGCCAGGACTTCAGCAGTCCTGTGCGGCCGTCTTTCGGAGGGAAACAGATTCTGGCACGCCCGGTGGGACCTCTTCCTCTTTCCACTCCACACTTCGTGTGTCGTCTTCGCGAACCAATCGCGGTTTGTTAAATGATTGCCTTCGGATTTCAAGTTGCTAAGATTTGGTCTTTTGTTTGGTGCAGAACTCAAGCATTCAATGGCCACCAACTCCACCAACTGCTCGAAGTGCAACTGCAACGGACGCTCCACCTCACCTAGAGGTGTAGCATATGGGCCCCAGGCGGCTTCCTTCCTGACACTGCCGGTAGGCCAGTTGACTCAGGCCACCACCGGCTTGTTCTTCGGGACCATGGTCCCACCTGCAAGCTTCTCGGCACCGATACCCACACTGGAAGCAAACAAGAAGTCGGTGTTCGACCGGCTTACTGCTACTCCGACCCCTGTCAGCGGGTCGCCTGCTACTAGACCAACAGCCTCCGTTTTCACCAGGCTGGGTCAGAACTATAAGGTGGCTGTCCCAAAGAGGGCAACGGCCGCTGCTTTGGAAGTCGTTAAAGCGGCTTCTCCTATCAGAGAGTCAGTCTTCACGAGATTGACGGCTCCTACTCCTCCTCCAGCTGGTCAGAAGGCATCAGTCTTCGATAGGCTGACATCAACAGTTACCCCACACTCAAACAGGGGGCAACAAGAAACCACCTCAATCTTCGAGCCAATCCCGGCGGCTCGCCGCGCGCGACGTCGCCATTGGCAGAGAGTAAGGAAAGCAGGGGGCAACTCCCCCTCAGGGCTAACCCCACCTGCTCCAGTGGTGGAAGTCAATGCTGCTGTTCCAACTGGGAACAGCTTTGAAATGCTGAGGAAAGTGAGAAAGAACTCCCCGGTGGCCACGTTAAAAAGGTCTCCTCCACCCATGGAAAAAGCTCCTGAGATGAAACAGGAACAGCCCCCTCAATGGCTGTCAGCAAAAGTTTATAAAGTTTGGCGGAGGGTTCAAGACTCCGTGATTGACTCAGATCACTTCCGTCACCGGAACAGAGCAAGAGGGGAAAAAGACAAAAATCGCCCCGCCAAACAACAGGGGGCAACAAATGCTAGGATGCCCAATTCAGCGGCTCCTTCAACCTCAAAGGCCCATAAAAGGAAGAGGCCAGAAAAAGCTCCCATGATGCTGACAAAGTCTAAGAACGGTGAACCTAAACGCCCCAAGTCAGGGGGCATCACAGTTCATACAGTCTATATGGCTTCGGGGAAAGAAGAAAGTCGTACTTCTATGGGTCACCGACCGCTTACCCGGTCAGTGACCAAGTCTCAGGAGCAGCAACAAAAGCTCCAGGAGATGATGACTACCATGGCTGCACTCACGGGGCCAAAAGAGAATCCTGAGACGTCCTTAGATGAACGTCAAGAAGAAGAGACCGACGCCGAGTTCCTTCGCCGAATGCTTGAAAAAAGAGACCAAGAGGCTGCTGAACAAGCAGCCAATATACAGCGCATGGGCCTTCTCTTCCAGGATATGATAGGGATGATGATACAACCAGAATCCCCGACTGAAGAACCCCCGATCGTCCTTGGGGATGATAGGGGAGAAACATCAAACCCTCAGCCCGTTCTATCGACGGCTAAAGAAGACACAATCTCTAAAACAGATTTGGACGAATATATAGCCCAGCAGATAAAAGTTCATCACGCGGCCGAAGCAGCCGGCCACGTTGTAAAGACGGGGCGGCCATATCCGGGCTGGTATGACCAAATCAAGTACCCGCCAGGTTACACAATTCCAAAGTTTCATGTCTACAAGGGGACCGGCAATCCCCATCAACATGTTGCCCAATTCAGGGCGCTTTGTGGTAACACTGGAGGCGACGACAAGCTCTTGCTGCGCCAGTTTGTTGGAAGCTTATCAGATACGGCTTTCGAGTGGTATTCCGAGCTCCCCAACGACTCCATTAAAACCTTCGCAGAGATGGAGCTGCTCTTCACCCAACGCTTTGCAAGTGCCAGCGAACGTACTCCAATGACGGCGCTGATTAACGCTAGGGTAAAGCCCGGCGAGACGTGGGTCCAGTACGCTATACGGTGGCGTAATTTATGGTCTAAATGTGAACAGCGTATAGAAGAAGCCCCTGCGGTGGGAATGTTTGTTGGAACCCTTGATCCACAAGCGACCATTTCGCAGTTCATGATGTTCTTCAAGCCTACTTCTTTCCAGGCTTTGATCGACAAATTAGCGCAGATGGACCAAATGGGCCATAAACCCCCTCTCCCGAAGCCGGACTCTCGAAACGATAAAGGAAAAGGAAAAGCTATCATCGTCGCTAATGCCCAACAGCAACCGAACGACTCGAAGCCGGTTGCTCGTCCGAATAATACACGCCCATACGTACCCCTTGAGGACAGGATGGGACGTGCTTACTCCTTCCCCCGTGATAAAACAAGGAGGTTATTTGAGTTGGCATTGTGCAATAGGCTCATAAATCTGCCGGATCCAAAGCGTCCGTCACAACCAAGTGACGTTAACGAGCCTAATTATTGCCCTTACCATCGAGTGCTAGGACATCCAATCGAAGACTGTTACGTGTTCAAAAATTGGCTCGAAAACCAGTACCGTCAGGGCAAGTTTGCGCTATCTGACAAATGGAAGGTGAATCCTCCGCAACCTCACACCTATAAGGGGACGAATACGCCGGGGGCAACATGCTCCGTCATTGAAGAAGCTCCCTGGGAGGTTGTATTATCGGCCAAAACGAGAAGAATGCTAAATGATCTTCAGACCTGCCCAGCGGTCAAGTGGAAGAACCCCTTGGAGCCGCAGGTTATTGAGGGGATGTTGAAACCACGTCCGACTCCGAAGACCGACGGCGGTAGTTCAAGCGTTCATAATCAGCCGTCAAAATCTTCGAAAAGAAGAAATCTAAGAAGCCCGCGAAGCCTAGCGACAAGCGGACGGACTTACAAAAGCAGATCGACGCGCTGGATGAGTATAACCAAAAGGCGCGGACTCCCATTACGCTCCAAGATTTCCTTGATCACGTCTTTCAAAAAGAAGATGAGGAAGAAACTTCATCGGATGAATCCGACGGGTATGTGGCAAGCTGTCATATGATCTCTCACTCGACCTCGAACGATGAAGGGACTTCCGGCACCAAAACGCCGGGGGCAAACACTGAGTCAAGGGTTCCGGAATTATCAATAGAAATGATTGACGCGTTTCTTAGTGAAGCTCGATTGAAAAGTAAAGCTGATCAAGAACGCGAGATGGCGATATTCGAAACGGCCAAGCACCAGCGACTTGAGGGAGGAGCTGAGATGATCCCACTGGAGCAAAATACCTCCACCGTTGACAAAAGCCAATTTAAGATAAAAAAGAAGTTCGCCAAGGCCATATCGATGGGCATGAAGCTACCACTCTCAGAAGAAAAAGTTACTAGCGTGGCAGAAATGCATCCCTCTTATTGCTTATATCATCAGAAGGTCTCACATTCTACCCAAGAATGCAAAGCGTTCGATAAATGGTGGCAAGGATACGTCGCTAATCAACAACGCTTTAAACGGGAAAAGCGCAAGGTTCGTCGGGAGCAAAGAAACAAGACCAAAGTGCTTGAAAGAACTGCCGGCAACTGTCACATGGTTAACACTACCAGGTCACAAGTGCCCACATTTGGGAGCGACTCTGATGAGGAACTGGAGATTGCCCCTCTCTTTAAAGAATCAACTTCGGGAAAAGAAGAAGACCCGAAGTCTTGCGAAAATATACAGTTGCGGAATCGGACACTGCCTGAAAAGAACCTCGGACCATCGAATAGAAAAGATAAAGGGAAAGAGAAGGTCTCTGAAGACATTACTTTAGATGACCAAGTCGCGGAAGAGTTAACCACCAAAAATCCGCCAAAGAGGAGTAAGGTGGATTACAATGTCTTAGCGCATCTGAGGAAGCTACCCTCACAACTTAGCATCCTCGATGCCTTGTTACTATCAAAAGAGGCGAGAGACTCTTTGATTAAGGCGCTACAAGATCCGGACCAGTTCCAATCCTTCTTGGCAGAAGAAAAGATGAAAGACGAATTGGAAGAAGTGCATACAGCCGACGTTGCTTTTAGTGATGAGGACCTTCTTCTCGGGACGTGTGAACACAATCGCCCTCTTTATGTCTCAGGATACTGCCATGACATAAAGATAGGTAAAATCTTGGTCGATAACGGATCGTCCGTCAATTTACTCAATGTACGAGTGTTAAAGGAGATTTGCATGAGTGTCCAACACCTCGCCCGAGACAAGATCACTATCTCCGGTTTCGACTCTCAATCCTCAAAGACTCTCGGATCTGTGATATTGACGTTACGCTTCGGGTTGCTCGTCACAGACATCAAATTCCATGTTATAGATGCCAAGACGTGCTATAATGCTCTGCTCGGCCGACCATGGCTACACGAGTACAATATCATCCCTTCTACACAGCATCAGTGCATGAAGTATTCCAGGGATGGCCTCGAGTACACTGTGGCCGGAGAGTTGAATCCGTTTTCCGTGAACGAAGTTCGCAAGTATGAAGATGCCAAATACTTCTTGCCGAGTTTCGAAGACACGGAAAGATGTCACAAACCGGAGAACAAAACTAAGGCCACCATCCCTGTCTTCGGCAGTGACACCGAGGAGGAGGATATAATTTATTCAGGTCCATCCCAATCTACCAGGCCAGGACCATCCGTCCCTTCGTTGATCTTCGGTAGTGATTCAGAGGATGAAGTTCATGCTGTATTCCCTGCTCGGCCTTCGATACAGATCTCCGCTGATGAAGAACGAAGTCTGCAGATAACCATGGTGCCGCTTGAACATTACAAAGAACTGGATGCACTCAACACCAACAGCGTAGAAGAATTGCAGACATTCTATATCCCTCCCGGACGAAGGGGCGAGAAGGCGATCTTATTCTACCGTTCTGAAGAGAACAAAGTAGAAAAAGAAGTTTGGCATGGCGCGGATCCCACGCTCGACAGGCTTCAGCCTATCCGTCTTCCCCGGTATTATACCGAAGGTTTGAAGAAACTGCTGAAACGCCAGGGGAGGTCCTTCACACAGACCGCTAGAAAAGCCAAATTCTATGACAAGGTCTGGAATGTTCCCGGGACTCAATGCAAACTGCCTAACGGGAGAACGGAAACAAAAGGGCTCGGGTATGTTCGCTCAAGGAAACGGGAGCTAATAAACAGCTGTTATGCCATGTATGACTTCGATGAAGAGGCGGACGCTCAATGGGAAGACGCTAATCCTGAATCAGCGAAAGTTCCTGATGCAAGACCTCCCAACCCATCGTCTGAAGACCAAATGAGCAAACTTACAAGGGATGCGAGTCAAAAAGCCCGAGATGATCACGATCGTGAAATGGCAATCTATGAAAAAGCTAAGACGCAGCGCCTCCTCCAACAGGCAGTAAAGAACGAAGATGTCGCTCTTTGTCAACCTGTTACAAAAAAGGTTCAACGCGAGAACAAAAACAAGTCGAAATGCAAGAGAGGCGCTCGACAACTACAAAGCAGAGCTAAGAAGCCGCGCATCCGAGAATCGAGCGTTATTGACTTAGCCCTCGGGAAGAAAATGGGTCGAGCATACTCTTTTCCTCGGAACAAAACAAGGAAAATATTCGATCTCGCTCTAAGACATCAAATGCTTACGTTGCCAGAGTCTAAACACCCTGAACAAACAGGCGAAGTCTCCAACCCAAAGTATTGCTTTTACCATCGAGTAGTAGGGCATCCGCTTGAAGATTGCTTCACCTTTAAGAATTGGGTTGAGGACCAATATCAGCTTGGCAAATTCGCGTTGTCTGACAGTTGGAGGGTAGCGCCGCCGCAAAAGCACGAACCCGAAAAGACAAAAATAAAACCAACTCCGCATTGGGATTGGCAGAAAGTTTGCACCTGCCATGTGATAACAATATTAAAAGAAGGGTCCGAGGACATGAATAACCTCCCTTGGTGCTTTGAAAGCGGCAGCGATGAGGTAATCTCAGAATTTCCCCCAGCTCCGAAAGAACTGGAAGATGGAATCCATACCACTGCAGATAATCTCAAGAAAATTGAGTTGGGGACGGAAAATGACCCGCGAACTGCTATCTGAAGAAAGGGTGGCTGCGTTAAAGGATGTGCTTCTACAGCACAAAGATTGCTTCGCGTGGAACTATTCCGAAATGCCGGGACTAGATCTAGAAATCACTTTGCATAAATTGGCGATATCCCCGGGCATCAAGCCAGTCAAACAAGCGCCGAGAAGAATGCGACTCGAGCTTGAGATGAGCATCAACGCCGAAGTCAAAAAGCTGATAGATTCAGGCTTCATCCAAGAAGTCCAATACCCTGAATGGATCGCCAACATTGTCCCAGTGATGAAGAAAAATGGGACAGTGCGCATATGCGTAGACTTCCGGGATCTCAATAAAGCCTGCCCAAAAGATGATTTCCCGGTACCAGTCACCGAGCTGATGATAGACAACACATCCACTCATGAGGTTTTCTTCTTCATGGACGGCTCATCGGGGTATAATCAAATAAAAATGCACCCTGAAGATCAGAAGCACACGGCCTTCAGGACTCCGCTTGGTATCTTTTGTTATAAAGTGATGCCCTTCGGTTTGAAGAACGCCGGCGCCACTTATCAGAGGGCCATGACGAAGATCTTCGACGACCTTATACACGAAATCGTCGAATGCTATATCGACGATCTCGTGGTCAAAAGCAAATCATACGAGGAACATCTCGAGCATCTGAAGACTGTATTTCAACGACTTCGGCAATACAACTTGAAGATGAATCCTCTTAAATGTGCGTTCGGGGTTTCCTCGGGCAAATTCCTGGGATTCGTCGTTCGGCACCGAGGTATTGAAATAGATCCGTCAAAGATCAAAGCGATCATGGAAATGCCTCCGCCGAGGACTCTCAAACAATTGCGGTCTCTCCAAGGGAAACTCGCGTATATACGGCGATTCATAGCCAACCTTTCAGGAAAGTGCCGTCCTTACAGCCACCTGATGAAGAAGGGAACCCCATTCGTTTGGGATCAAAAATGCCAAGGCGCACTGGATGAAATCAAGCAATACCTGCAGAACCCGCCGGTTTTGGCTGCTCCGGTTAAGGGGAAGCCTCTTATTCTCTATACTACCGCCCTCGAAGGTTCCTTAGGCGCATTATGGGCACAAGAGAACGATCAAGGGAAAGAAAGAGCGCTCTACTACTTGAGTCGAGTCCTGCTGGGGGCAGAAAGCAACTACTCTCCCATTGAAAAACACTGCCTGGCGTTGATCTTCGCAATAACAAAGCTTAGGCACTATGCGTTGGCGCACGAGGTCCGTCTTATTTCAAAAGTGGACCCTCTTAAATACCTAATGTCAAAAGCCATATTGACGGGAAGACTGGCTAAATGGGCCCTGCTCTTGATGGAATTCTTGATAACGTATCAACCCCTCAAGGCAATGAAAGGCCAGGCCATCGCCGACTTCCTCGCTGAGCATCCGATACCCGCCGATTCTCCTCTGAATTGCGATCTTCCAGACGAACATGCGTTCGATGCGATCGACGGTGATAATATCCGATGGGAGCTTTATTTCGATGGAGCATCTTCCATGAAGAAACGTAAACAAAGTACCCCCATAATTAAATCGGGAGTAGGACTCATCTTTGTAACTCCGCAAGGAGGGATAATGCGCTACGCATTCTCCCTAACGGAGCCGAGAACGAACAATGAAGCCGAATACGAAGCTCTGATAGCAGGCCTCGAGATCGCCATTGACATGGGAATTGAAGATCTCCTCATATACGGCGATTCCCAACTGGTCGTTAGTCAAATAAACGGCGACTACCAAACGTGCAAACAGGAATTGGTAAAATACGGTGAAAAAGTGCAGCAACTGTTAACCCAAATTCCCTCTTACACTTTGGAAAGTATACCGCGCGCGGAAAACAGCAAGGCGGACGCACTGGCCAAACTTGCTAAAGAATTGGCTGACGAGAACCTCGATGACGTTAGAATCGTGATACAAAGCCGTCGAGTGCTCACCCCAACAGAAATATCTCCGAAATCGTCTGAAGAAAAAGGAGCGAAAGAGGAGACAACCTTGCAAATAAAAGACAGGGAAAATATCGAGGATTGGAGAGAAGTTTTCATAGATTACTTCAAGTTCCACCGAATACCTGAAGAGGCGTCCACAAGACATCAGCTCACGAAACGAGCTCTGTCTTTCGCCTTCGTCAATGATACTCTATACAAGAGGTCATTCGACTCTCTGTGGTTGAGATGCTTAGGACCTGACGAAGCGAGAAGGGTCGTCCAAGAAGTTCACGGCGGACTCTGCGGTTCCCACCAAGCAGGCCCTAAGATGAAGTTGAAGATAAAGCGGATAGGCTACTACTGGCCCACGATGATGCAGGATTGCCTCGAATATGCGAAGCAATGTCATTCATGCCAAATTCATGGGGACTTCATCCATCAGCATCCCAATCCACTACATCCGACAATGGCTAGTTGGCCATTCGAAATGTGGGGAACTGACATAGTCGGTCCCATCGAACCAGCATCGTCAAAGGGACATCGTTTCATCTTGGCGACGACTGATTACTTCTCCAAATGGGCAGAGGCGGTACCGTTAAGGGAAGTGAAGACGGAGAATATCCTCCATTTCTTCAAAACGCATGTCATATACCGGTTTGGAACCCCGAGAAGGATCATCTCTGATAATGGGCCCGCCTACCGAAGTCATAAAATTAGCCGCTTCGCACAGCAGCACAATATAGACTGGAGATATTCCTCAGTTTATAATCCGCGAGCTAACGGTCTAGCCGAGGCCTTCAACAAGACCTTGACGAAGATCATAAAGAAAACAGTGTCACGAAATAAGAGAGATTGGCACGAAAGATTGCAAGAGGCTCTTTGGGCGTATCGGACTACGTTTAAAACGGCCACAAACACAACGCCATACGCGTTGGTATTTAGGACGGAAGCAGTACTCCCTCTCGAGATAGAGTTACCCTCTCTACGAGTGGCGGTCCACTACGAGCTGACAGACGAAGAAAACGCTCACCTTCGGTTTGAAGAGCTTGACGCCCTTGATGAAATCCGGCTTCTAGCACAACAAAATCTGGAAGCCTATAAAGCAAAGATGACGCGCTCATATGAAAGATTGAGCCGCCCGAGGACATTCCACCAAGGCGAACTCGTGCTAGTGGTCAAAAGGCCCATGATCCCCAATCGCGCCAAGCGGGGAAAGTTTGAGCCAAACTATGAAGGACCGTATATCATTGATAAGGTCTACCAAGGTGGGGCCTATCTACTTATGGACATGCACGGTGAAAGGCCTTTCAGGCCAATAAACGGACGCTTCCTGAAGAAATACTACGCTTAATGAGCCACAGCCTAGGTCAATGGTAGATGACGACGACTATGTCCGCTCGCTATCTTCCTAGGCTCAGGCTTTATAAGTAGTAGCCAACCCTCTTAGTAATGGACCGAAATGTCCTTAAACTAATAGCAGACCGAAACGTCTTTAAACTAATACTGCAGCATCCTTGGGCTGACGAGACGAATAAAAAATAAAAAAAATATATAAAATGATAATAAAAATAAAAAAAAAAAAACGGTATGTCCATAAGCAAAATGGGCGCGGATGAAAACCCGAAAGGGCTCCGTGAGTAAAAACAGCAGGACTACCGGCGAGTGTTTGTGAAAACCTGAAAGGGCGCAACCTCGTTAAGAGCACTTATAGGATCCTCTCGACCTTGTAAGGAGAAACCACCTGCGTGAGATCCTTACGACTCACAAAGGAGCAGCACACTTAGGAATCCTCACGATTCCTAAGGAGAAAATACGCTTACGAGATCCTCACGACTCGTAAGGAGAGCTCTCTTATGGGACCCTCACGGCTCATAGGATTTGAAAGTCTTAAGTCACAGAGACCTAAACCTGTGCTTAAGCAAACCCCCGCAAACTTCCAATATTTCCCTACAAGTGGTTCAATATCGACCCTTGTATACAATCCACGGGCGCGAATAAACGTTTCCCTAACCAAGGTCCACCCATGACTGGGAATACGTTCGTATGGTAAACAACCCTTATAAATCCCCTCGATTTATGAGGAGAAAACCTTCCTGTATGATCCTTACGACTTACAGGAGAACAAAACACTTAGGAACCCTCACGGTTCCTAAGGAGTAAATACACTTACAAGATCCCCCCGACTTGTAGGGAGAAATACCTTCACGAGACCCTTACGGCTCATGAAGTCAAAAGCCTTAGCCGACGGGATCCTAACCCCGGTCGCTAAGCCTCCTTTGTTCAACAACGATAGAGGCAAATGATGATTCGCTCCTGGTAATATCCCAGTCGCAGCGGTGCTGATGCCGAAATCGATGTCCAATTTCAGGTTGACGGCGAAAGCCGGTAAACCGCTCATGCATGCGAAATAGCCGAAATGACAGGGCAACTTGCAATAAAAAGCAGCAAGTAAAAACGTATGCATGCGAAATAGCCGAAATGATAGGGCAACTTGCAATAAAAAGCAGCAAGTAAAAACGTATGCATGCGAAATAGCTGAAATGATAGGGCAACTTGCAATAAAAAGCAGCAAGTAAAAACGTATGCATGCGAAATAGCCGAAATGATAGGGCAGCTCGCAATAAAAAAGCAGCGAGTAAAAATAAAATAAATAGCCGAAATGTTTGGGCAATCGCGACCTTCGCGATATAAAAGCTGAAATGATAGAGCATCGCGGAAATAAAATAAAACAAAAAAAATAAGAAATGATAAAACTTCGGCCCTACAGTTAAGATCACGTCAATCCCTGTATACAATCCAAGGGCGTAAACAAAAAAGGAGCCATACCACCCCAGCAGATTCCGTCAAACGACGAAACCAAGCCTCAACGATTCATTTCAACCGAAGAAGCCATTGAGTTCAACGACAAACTTCTCAACTCATGGATACAAACACTCCTTGACGAGAGCTCCCTGATCCGCGTCGACCCGCAGAGCCACCAGTGCCTCCGTAGGGACCCTCGACTCGTTTCAAATCCCAAGGACACAAATAATCCTTGGCGCTTGGGAAACAAATAATCCCTCGCAAAACTTCTCAACTCACGGATACAAACACTCCTTGACGAGAGCTCCCTGATCCGCGTCGACCCGCAGAGCCACCAGTGCCTCCGTAGGAACCCTCGACTCGTTTCAAACCCCAAGGACACAAATAATCCTTGGCGCTTGGGAAACAAATAATCCCTCGCAAAACTTCTCAACTCACGGATACAAACACTCCTTGACGAGAGCTCCCTGATCCGCGTCGACCCGCAGAGCCACCAGTGCCTCCGTAGGGACCCTCGACTCGTTTCAAATCCCAAGGACACAAATAATCCTTGGCGCTTGGGAAACAAATAATCCCTCGCAAAACTTCTCAACTCACGGATACAAACACTCCTTGACGAGAGCTCCCTGATCCGCGTCGACCCGCAGAGCCACCAGTGCCTCCGTAGGAACCCTCGACTCGTTTCAAACCCCAAGGACACAAATAATCCTTGGCGCTTGGGAAACAAATAATCCCTCGCAAAACTTCTCAACTCACGGATACAAACACTCCTTGACGAGAGCCTTCTGATCCGCGTCGACTCGCAGAGCCACCAGCGCCTCCGTGGGAACCATCGACTCGTTTCAAACCCCAAGGACACAAATAATCCTTGGCGCTTGGGAAACAAATAATCCCTCGCAAAACTTCTCAACTCACGGATACAAACACTCCGTGACGAGAGTTTCTTTGACTCACATCTCGGGCAGTAAAGATTCAAAAACTTGCTTCCTGAACAATGGGACCCTGCAAGTCAATCCTAAATGGTCTCTTGCATACTATTCACGGGTCTCACTCTCTGAAATCGTTTTTCGACAAAGAGGGAAACAACCACTTACGAATCCCCTCGACTCGTAAGAGGGAAAATTCTCTTATAGGATCCTTACGACTTATAAGAGCAAACCACACTTAGAAATCCTCACGATTCCTAAGGAGAAAATTCACCTGCGAGATCCTCTCGATCCGTAGGGAGAAAAGTCTCTATGAGACCCTCACGGCTTATAGAGTTGAAAAGTCTTGGGCAGCAGATCTGAACCTGCGGCCTAAGCCATCGTTATTTCTTAAGAAGGTCGGGATACTCGTCCCAATTGTCCGTCAATTATGGTTATCAAGGTGGCGTACTGATTATAAAAGAAAAGAAAGACAGAGAAGTGACACAAGACATTACAAAAAGGTGTATCTTTTATTCATAAACTTGATCAAATACAGGATGCATTATGTCAAAGGATAAAAAAAACATACATATACATTCTTTAATCTATAAGTATGACTGATACAAAAATGGATAGCTACTGAGGAGGAAGCGCCTTTAGTAAATTCACAAGCTGTTCTCGCACTCCCTTCAGCACTTCCTCTCGGGTGACAGCCGCGGCCACCTCCGCCTCCACCTGAGCCCGTTGTTGCAAGGAAGATGAAAGTTGCTCCTCTACCGCCTTCTGGGCTGCTTCCTGGCTGGCTGAAGCTCGCTCGACAACGTGAAGGTTATGCCTCAATGATAATCCTTCGGAGAGACATTGCAGGAGGCCCTCAAAGATAACCTTCAGCCGTGCAGCGTTGGCCTCCACTCGAGCATGCAGTTGAGCAGACCTACTCGAAACATCATCACGCTCTTTGCGCCTTGAAATAACCTCTTGTTCGAGATGGCGGAAATAAGAAGCGCTCTGCTCGATCCACGCAGTCCTTTGAGTATTGGCAGCCACAGTCTCAGGAGTGGGACGCAACGATTCCAATTGGAATAGGCAACCCTCGATCTCCTTACAATGGTTAACCCAGGATGCAATGGTGCTCTCATTATGGAAGTTCACGAGTACTGCTAGCATCGGGTTAACCACCAGAGCGAAGTCCGCGGCAGATGTAGGAGCTTCAACATCGAGTTCCTCGACATAATCACTTAGCATGCGCAGACTATTTGCAGCGCCCTTTGAAGACAGACTCCTCAGGTAAGGACCCGCCGGCATTGTGACGCGAGGTTCGAAGGACGCCGAAGCCAGAGCGGCAGCTGAAAGAGACGGGATGCGATCAGATAACAGTACAGAAAATAGAGAGAGGAAAGTTACCAATATGATGGTCTTTGTACCAGTTAAGACAGGTGGCAAAGTCGGAAGGGCTGGTGGTACAGCTGAGCTTTTATCCCCTTCTTCAATCTGTAGCACTGCAGTTGAGATAAAAAAAAAGTTTAGAGACAATTCCATCAATAAAAAAAGGGGGAAAGAGAAAGAGGAAAAATGTCGACAGAAATTATACTTACCGACGCCACCAGGGGAAGAAGCAAGCTCAGATGGGAAGGAGAAATATGGGAGCAACATCTGATGAACATGATCAAAAAGCGCTCCTGAGAACACAACAGGATGACTTTAGTACGCGAATTAAATATCTAGAAAACAAGATTAATAAAGTGTAAGCATATACCTTCCAACATCTTCGAGGGTATGAGAGAAGGTTGAGAGGTGACCACCGCCAAAGCGGTCATCGAAGGCGTTCCCTCGAGCGGTGGGGCATCGGCACTAGCTGCACCTACATTACGAAAAGGCGGACTTGTCAGAAATGGTTGTAAAGTAAAGAAAAGCAGCCATTTAGGGTTTACCCGAAGAGCTCCCAGCTGAAACAGAGGCAACTCCCTCCTCTACCGACATGAGACCACCGCCCGTGGCCTCGTCACCCGACTCGATGGGGACCGTCATCGTGCTAGCCAGACCTGGGGACGGCGGAGGACCGTAGACGGGGAGGGCTATGACTGGAGTATTGCCAGATTCCAGAGAAGGAGCGTTTGGTTCGTCCTCGGGAATCACGGCCGCCTCACCCACTACTTTCTCAGGTTCAATAATGGCGGTCGTATCGTCCGCCATCGCCAGGGGATCGCCGACCTCGAGCGCTTCACTCACCACCACCCTGGACTCAGCTATAATGATCATATCATCTGCCCCCGCTTCAGGTTCGGCATCAATGACCTTCTCAGTGGTAGGCCCCTCGACCTCCACCCCAGGCTCCGTGGCCTCAACCATGTTACTTACTGTCGGCTCGAGTTCGACAGGCGTCGCCTCCTCCGTTCTCCTCGGGTCAACGGCTTCCGCCTCTCCCTCGATCAGACTTGGCCCTATAAAGATAAGAGATATAAGGACCAATGACATTAAAACCCTTATAACAAAAAAACTCTGAGAGAAATGTTACCTGAAGCGGATTTGCAGTTTGCGCTCCGAACTGCTCGCGCCACCTCTCTACGGGCGGTAGATAGGGTGACAGGGGCCTCTTCAGAGGGAGTATCAGCGCGAGGGGCGGCGCTGGGTCCCGCTCCCATGGCCAGGGCAACCCTGCGAGCCTTCGCCTCACGCCTCAACCGCTTCCTCTCCTCCCGAGCGGTTATGAGGGACCTCTGTGACGCCTCCCTCAAAGCATCATCATCTTCATTCAGGGAAGCCTCCAAAGCCTTTAGGGCATCTCTCATCGGCTTTTCAAGGCGAGCCCCCTGCAGTGTCCCGGAGGGTACAGGAACATCGGCCGCCGGCGGAACATCTGCGTCGCTAGGAGGAAGCGGCATTGAGGTCCCTACAATTAAATGGAAAGGTTAGATCGACCATAACGCAAGAAAAATGAAAAAATTCGATGAAGTCGAAACTTACTAAGGCCGACAGACACCCTGGCACGTTCCTCCTCATGAAAGGTCTTCAGAGAAGCGGCAATAGCTTCTTCATCAGTAACGCCTGTTAGAGGAAAAGAGAGAAAAGCGTCAACCAAAAATAACGAAATAAGGAAGAAAATACGTTACAGTAAAGAAAGAATGACTAGCAGTTACCTGATTGCGCAAGCTTGACCAGCCACGCATCACGCTTCACCAGCCATGCCGAAGCTCTGAGAGCAGCTTCCAAATCTGTATCGTCTGGCGGCGGCATCACTAATCCCGCATTAGTCCCATATTCGAGCAAACCCTCGGAATAAGGAGCGTGGGGTTCCTGGCCGAACGCAACGTCCGCGGCGAAGAGCGATTTCTTTTTCTTTTTCCCTCCAGCCCTAGGCTCACGGGGAAACGACTTACGCTTGGAAGCCGCTTTGGGACGACGGGTCCCGATGTCCGCACCCGCGCCAGACTCCGGCGAGGGTACAGCCACTGTTGCCGCCTGAGCGCGGGGTGCAGGAGATGCATCCGCGATATCGGGGAGCGGTAGTTCATGTGGAGGACTTCGTGCGCGTGACGGTCTATTCCCAGCATCTTTTAAGGGAGCGACTATTGGAGTCCTTGGCACCAGAGGAGCGCTGCGATCGCTACCTGGAGGTGCACCCTTACGGTCGATCAGCAACCGTCTTTCCTCTTTTATGACCGCTCCCGTCGAATGACTATACCATTCGGTGTATACCCTAAGGAGACGAGGAGCACAAGACGGCTCACTGATAAAGAAGTGAGAGCCCGTGTTTAGACGCATGAAGTGATGCAGCGCCCTCTCTATCCCTTCTTCGTTCGCGGTAGGCTCCGATAAAAAGGCCTCTAGCGGTACCCCTTGGTTATAACTCAGCTGCTGAGCGAAACGATGCGGGTTGTATCTCATGAAAATCGCTCCCCCGTCTTGCCTAAACACCAAAAAGCCCGGTCTAATAGAGTATAAGTGAAGGGTCTCCCGAGCCGTTAAAATCGAAGCGTCGTCCTTGAAAGTGTCTTGCAATGGCCGCACTGCAGTAGCAGACGTTTTTCCAATGGTAAGCACCTTGTCAATAAAAGACACACCGGCTCCAACGGTGTGGGAACGAAGGAGTAAACTCCTGGCATCTCGCGGCGATGGATTCACGATTGATGCGCCAATCAACTGTAAAAGGCGAGGGAAAATGCACCTTTCGTAGAAGGAGGGCCTTTTGTGCATGCCGAAAACACCTGCTGTATGTAATTCGAGCCACGACATGAAGTAGTGCATTGCGAAAACCACATGCAATGCCCCAGGCTCATTGGCATCTGCCGCTCGGCTAAGGCCATGATATAAATGTGCCAAGCCGGCGATCCCGACGGCCACCTTTACCCCGATAACCATCCGGTGAGCCGGGTAAAAAACAGAGGGCCGCATGCGGTGAGAATGCGTTGGAAGTGCAAACCAACTCAACCAAAGCCCAAGAAATCCCAAAAAGAAGGCCTCCTCGTCCATCTCGGGGGCTGCAACTTCCGCAAAAGACATGGCTGAAGAGTTGGGAAGAAAAAAGTCCTTCTGATCTATGTCTCTCGCTGGCAGGTTATCCAAACCTAAGCCGAAAGGATCCTCGAGATAAGCAAACTTGGCAGTCTTCGCCGAAAGGACGTTTGGATGAAGGAACCGAGCAATAAAATCCTCAAAATTAACTCCACGGCTCCCATGCTCAACAAAAAGATTCTCATAGATGTTCAACACCTTAATCAGACTTGGAAACTGATGTTGAACAGCGTTCTCTGGCGTGAGCTCCCTCACCCTCGGCTTAGCCCCATAGATGTACTCGTCCGGCGGGAGCAATTCCTCATAATGTTCCCCCATAGCCGGTAGGCCGGACACCTCCGTAAATTCTTCCAGCGAAATGGACACTTCCCGATCCATGGCGAGGAAAGTATGAGTAGGAATGTTCCACTGCTCCAAGAAGGCCTTGAACCACCAAGTAGGAAGCGTAGGATACTGGAAGAGAGAGACGTAGACTGCGGTGTACAGTCCTAGCCTTATCAACTGCGACTTCCTCGTCGACAGGATATACCGGGCCCATGGCAGATAGCCGACCGGGTGGCGGGGGATCAGACCAAGGTTATATGATTGCCCCCAAGGTCTCGCCTCGCCCTGACAGATACGGCGTCCTAAGATGTCCAAAACCATCGGACGCTGGACCGGGATGGCGTCTATGGCCGGATGAAGAAAACCCTTCGATGTCCAATCTGTCATCTCCGCGGCATACTGCACCGGGGGTGGGCTGGCATAGTGAATCGCCGTTATGGGCTCTGACGGCACCGCACATGTAAAGCTACGCCGACCCATAATAATTTGATTGTACCACGACCCCCAAAGGTGAAGACTCTTATACTCCGGGTCGTGCGCCTTGATCATTGCCAGAACCTCGCGATCCAAAGGCGCCTCTGGAAACCCCTCCTCTGAACGGACAAACGGGAATGAAGTGTCTTCAGACATGATCGCTGCAAAAAGAACAATCTAGCCGTTAGTGTTGTAATCCCAACGTTTGGCGTCTAAAAAAATGCATTAATTAAATTAAATTAAAATTAACTAATTACACCACATAGCAGTGCAGTGAGTAGGGGACAAAGGGACCCACAAAATCTGGATGACAATACGTCAGTTAATAAAACAACCTCATCATTGGATGAGATTGTCAGTTGGTCCCCAGGGGAACATTCCCATTAATAAAAAGGGGAAGAATCCCTAAGGACAAGGAGAAAATCTCCTCTTTCAGAGCAAACCCCTGTCACAGAGTGACACTTGTCAAACTCTGGAAAATAAGTTTCCTTAAAAGAGCATAGCTCTATGGTAGTAATGGAAAAGTCCATCAGAAAATGTTTACACCTAAAAGAATTAAGAAATTTGGATGAAAAACTCATAAAAAATTTTCTCATTTTTCAGATCTAAAAGATCTACAGATGATTCAAAGAGCAAAGCTCTGTTCATGGATTAGAACCCATGAACAAGATCTCTGCAGATCTATAAGTTTTTGAGAGCAAAGCTCTGTTTATGAAACCCCAATGGGGATCTCTTTAAGATCAAAAAGATCTGTAAGAGCAAAGCTCTTTAGTTAAGGTTAATTTAAATTAATTTGATTTAAATTAATGTTACCTAAAGTTTCTAACTTCAGAAATGAGCAAAGCTCTGAAACTCTCAAGCAAGAGCAAAGCTCTGGAAATTAAATTCTGAAAATGGTAAAAATTTTTGAGGGTCAAACGCCCTATTTATAAGGCGCTTGCGCCTCTTGAGATTCTCCCTTGATCCAACGGTCAGGAAGGTGGCCACCGTTGCACTCACGTGTGTGCCACGTGAGCGCAACGGTGGGGGGGCATTTGTTTCGCCCAATCAGAGCAAAGCTCTGTTTGAATTCAAAATTCAAATCTTTGAAGCAGAGCTTCAAATCCCGCGCGCAGCGCCCAAGAAGGCGCGCCCAATCAGAGCAAAGCTCTGTTTAAAGGAAGCAACGCTTCAGCTGCACTGCGCTCTGCGCTAAGTGACACGTGTCAGCGCAGATGCGCTAGCGCAGTTGCGCTGCGCTCTGCGCTGCGCGACACGTGTCAGCGCAGATGCGCTAGCGCAGTTGCGCTGCCCTCTGCGCTGCGCGACACGTGTCAGCGCAGATGCGCTAGCGCAGTTGCGCTGCGCTCTGCGCTGCGCGACACGTATCAGCGCAGATGCGCTAGCGCACTTGCGCCGCGCTCTGCGCTGCGCGACACGTGTCATGCGCTGGGGCATCAGCGCCAAACTGAATTAAGATTTCATGAAATCTTTTCTGTTCTTTCCAGAACTAGAAGACTTTCTTCGGCCTCTGGATCAAAGATCCAACGGTGGGAAAACTCCCAAAAATCATTCAAGAAAGATCCCGTTAACAAATTCAACAAATTTATGGGGCACTATAAATAGGACCCCAGACCTCATTCAAAGAAGAGGAAGAATTTTCTCGAAAAATCAAGAACCCTAAAATAGAGAAAACTCCGAGAAGAAAAAGGTAAAGAACCTTCATGAGGTAGAAAAAAGGGGGGGCCTTCTAATAGATCATTGATCTAAAAATAAGATCAATGATCTTTATAAAAAAAAAGGTGCTTTGCACTTCTTGTGAACCTTCGGTTCTGTAAAAACAACAAAAATAATAAAATAATAAAAGAATAGTGCTTTGCACTTTTAAGAACCTCTGGTTCTTCGAATAAAGAAAAATTTATTTTTCTTTGATCCAATTTAGACGAAGAAATTAAACAGTGCTTTGCACTTCCTTTCTTGAATCTAAAAGATTCTTAGTGCTTTGCACTTCCAATTTGCGCCGTTGCGCTCTTAAGAGAGCGCCACGTGTCGGCTATAAAACCATTTGCGCTAAGCGCTCTTAAGATAGAGCTTTGCTCTCTGGAATTAGCGCAACTCGCTGAGAGCGCGCCACGTGTCAGCAGCGCAATTGCGCCGCGCAACAGCGCAACGCGCTGCGCTAGTGCGCTTGCACTCATCAGAGCATGACACGTGTCGTCACCGTATGGACTTGCGCTCATTGCTCAGCGCAAAACGCAGATGCGTTAAAAAAGGCTAAGCCCAATTAAGAGAAGGCCTAACAGGCTCAATGAAGCGCAAATGCATTATTTTAAGGGGCAGAGCCCAAATTAAAACAGATGCTTTGCATCATCTATAAATGGGCAAAAGCCCAAACAGAATCTCCAGAATGCTATGCATTTTACAAGAGGCAGAGCCCAAATCAAAACAAATGCATTGCATCATTCATAAATGAGCAGAGCTCAGAATAAAGTGATGCTCTGCGGAGCCTAAATGCAATGCATTACTTAATAAAGATGTTGAACTGGACTTAGCCCAAGCGTGGCCATAAGTCCTTAAATTAAATTGACTGAGCAAAATGGCTCTCCTAAATCAACTTACATCCGGTTCGAGGGTACATCTCCGAACTCCTTTGACATTCGTCGTTGTAATTCCTCAACGACGTCAAAGAGGTGACGGGTCCCATCGACCGCACATCGCTATGGACCGAAACGTCCCTAAACTAATAGTGGACCGAAACGTCCCTAAACTAACAGTGGACCGAAACGTCCCTAAACTAACAGTGGACCGAAACGTCCCTAAACTAACATCGGACCGAAATGTCCATAAACTAACATCGGACCGAAACGTCCCTAAACTAATATCGGACCGAAACGTCCCTAAACTAATAATGGACCACCACGTCCCTAAAACTGGCGATGGACCACTACGTCCTTAAACTGGCGACGGACCGGAACGTCCCTAAACTAATATTGGACCACCAAGTCCCTAAAACTGGCGATGGACCGCCATGTCCCTAAACTGGCACAATAGAGCCCAAACGCTCTTTTGTTGGATCTAAACGGTCCCGTCTAAGTTGATCTTAACCCCAAATACGGTTAACGTGTCCTTAGGTATTTAAATAAACGATAAAACTCCAAATTAACTTTGGTTCAAGGGTACATCTCTGAACTCCTCAGACGCCTGTCGTTGTAATCCCTCAACGACGTCAGAGAGGTGACGAGTCCCGACGGCCGGATAATTAAATCAATCATGATGTTAAGTTGATCTTAGTCTAAAACAAGACTAACGTATCCTTAACGAACGTTTAAGTCGATCTTAGTCGCAACGCGACTAATGTATCCTTAAACTAAAAACACCAAACCCAAATCTAAGTAAATACGGATTTGGACCAATCCACGTCCTACGGGCGACGGCATTACTCGGTCTCCGTATACAATCCACGGGCAACCACAAACAAAACAAACACACACGACACGAAGTGAAATTCTGGAGAAGGAGAAAGTTGTTACCGCGACGCGGTAGCGTAATTAACTGCAGGGGCTTGCGCCTGCAGGGAAGAGCGTCCCCACAATCAAAAACCCCTCACCCTGAGGGGGAATCTGACGAAGTCTGCTACATCGGCCGCATCCGTCTAAACCTCCGATACAAAGTGCCATAAATCAACTTGGTATCTTTGGAGAGATAGACGGATAAAACCAAATAGTATCTGCCCCGAACCTCAGCGCCAGGACTTCAGCAGTCCTGTGCGGCCGTCTTTCGGAGGGAAACACCCTCGTCATATGAGGTTGTTCGTTTTCTACCCGACTCACCGGATGGTTGAAGGAACGTGGGTTGCCGTCGGGATTGCCGGGCTGGCTCATTTGTATCATGGCTTAAGTTTAGCAGCGGACACTACTCAGCCGGGTTTAGAGCCCGTACATCTCCCGCTGCACTATTTTACTTCGTGGATCGAGCCGCACGTGCTTGGAGCCTTTGGAATCCACAAACGTCCCCGTTTCTATGATAGCTACAATTTCCCCCTGGTGATGTCTCTAATCGACGCATCTGCTTCAGACCCATCGTCGCGAGAAGCTCGGGGAGTGATCCTCCGCCCGTGCATGGTTGGGGACAGCATGACCTTCGTTGATAGGGTCATGACTATCGTCAAGGAGTCAACTAAGCCGGTGCAGCCGCTGCGTGACACCTTCAAGGACGGGGCTTCCACGTTGAAGGCTCGGGAGATCGTGAATTTGTACTCGATCAGGCCGGGCTTCTTAGTATTCAGGAAGAATGAGTCAACGTTGTTTATAAGGTACAACCCGCACTGCTTTGCCCAATAGTTGGGTTACAACCAGGGTGTTCCCCTCGAAGCTTTTCTGGCTGAACTGACTGCCACTGAAGAGGGCATTCGCACTACGCTGCACCACTTCATGCGCCTGAATACCGGGTCCATCTTCCTTATCAGCGAGACGAGCTACGTCCTGAATGCCTCGAACGCATATGTGGCATGGTATCAGCATGTAACAGGTGCCGTGATTAGGGAAGAACGGCGGCTGCTGCTTGATCGCAAGGGTGCAGTCCCTGCCGGTAACCCGTCCGTCCCTTTAGAACGACGAATTGTCGTTCGTCCTTTATTAAAGGAGACTAATACGGTTGTGGTCCCTCACACCTTTACTTCAAAGACACAGCCCAGCATTCCTAAAATGGTAGCTATAGCGTCTTTGAACTCTAGAGTTGGCGCGGAGATTGGGACCCGTCGCCTAAAAATGCCCGTGAAGCGTAGGCTCCTATCGTCGGCCGCCGAGGCTCGTTCGCTGAAGAAGAAGAAGTCGATGTTTTCTGTCGACGTCGTACTTGGCCAGGAGCCTAATGCTCCCTATAGTGAGGGCTTGAGTGAGCACGGGACCAATGATAGTCTATTTATCGAGCCTGCAGATGATACTGATCTTCAAGCCGCCCTTGTGGCTTCCGAGCGACGGGCTCGCACAGAGGCGGCGTAGCTATCGCTTGCGGAGACGGGTATTCTCTAGTCATGTCGTTTTGAGCTTTTTCCTTCTCTCTTTTTATGCATTTATTAATACATCCTTCTTTGTCAGGCATCTCCGCTGAAGAAGCTCTGGCGGCTTCCCTCCGGACTTTTGAGGAGGAAGTGTGGCTTCGCGCTTCGTGTGGCTTGGGTATAACTTATTTTGTTTGATTACGCCCTCATGCTTTATGCCTGTGCTCTGACGCTTTATTTCACCTTGTTACAGGGACTCGGCTCCAGTTGTTCCAGGTGTAGCGCCGATCCCAAGCGATGGTGCAGTAGTCTTGTCAGAGCTGGCCATCACGGCTACGGCTATCCCCAAGCCAGCGCGAGAGGTTTCGCTGAAACAGCCGATGATGGACGTCGTAACGGCGCCAGAGACAGAACTAGGGTCAGATGACAGCGATGGAATCTCCTTGTCCGAAGTCTTGAGGAGGTCGGTCCACACTGCTCAAACTGAAAAGAAGCGCAGGAAGCGCGCAGCGAGGGAGCGTGATGCTACCTTGGCTGCGGGTGCAGGTTCAAGCACCATCCCTTCTGTCGCTATTACTTCAGAGGGTACCCCAACTGCCTTGTCTACCGCCCATAGATAGGTTGCACGCGCGGTTCGGGAGGCAACTGAGGATCCATCGCAAGGTAACGCAATGCCCACTCTTTTTTTATCAGAAGTTGGTCTGCAAATTCTTATATATCATATCCTGCAGGGCCAAGTCTTGGCGGTGAGATGGTAAGCGAGGCGACGATGACCATGGAGCCCGAAGTAGCTACTCTCTCCAGGGAGTCTGGGACTGCCCAAACTACTGCTCTCTCCCTTTGCGGCTCTCTGGCGTCGGCAGGCATCGCGAGTGTCACGACGGCCCTTGTCGAATCAGGGGACGAAGCCATGAGCGCCGAGACCATCCCACTGAAGGAGAGCGAAGAAGTAATTAGGCCTAGTGATACTTCCGTTGTTGAAATTGTGCCCTCTGAAGCACCTCGGGTCGCCGCAATGACGGTTGTTGTTCCCTCGCCTTCTCCCATGTCTTCTGAAATGCTGGAAGGTATAAGTTTGTGATTCATCGGCTTCATTGTAGGTATCACTCTCCTTGTACTGATAGTATGTCGTCATAACTTTGCAGGTGTCCTTTTTGATCACCTGTATCAGGTGCTGAACCCGCATTTCTCATTCCAGCCAGAGATTGCCCTACCTGCCGATGTCGGTGAGTATAGTCTATAACCGACATCTTTTCTTTTCTCTTACGAATAGCCATGTTGCTAACTCTTCTTCATATTGGATATAGCGTCGTAGGTCGAGAGAATAACCGAGCTCCCTGCACTCCCCGTCCTACCGCCTGTTATAGTCGGTATGATAGGCTTTACCCCTTATGCGTTTTCTTTATTCCCTGAGTTGGCAATTAACCGTAACTCATTCTGCAGCAATCGCACCGGCTCCAGCTCCCTTCGAGGCTTGCATTACGATGCCGGTAAGACCTCTTGTTAAACTCACATCTTCTCGAGGCGCCGTGAATAGCCGACGAATGTTGAGCGAGTTCGTCGAGGATCTTGATGTTGAAGCCCTCACCTCCGCTGCAAATTTTGCTATGCAGTTTAATCCAATGCTGGCGACACTCATGAACTTCCATGACGAGAACGTCGTCGGATCGTGGGTTGACTACCGCAGACAGATCGAGGCTTGCGTGCACGAGATCGAGCTCAAGCGTATTGCTCCTGAGGTGTTAGATTCAACTTCCCAACGGGTTGCGTAAATGGAGCAGAGTGTTCCTTTCCTTCGCCATTTTGAACAAGAGGCGACCCTGCGACAGAAGGAACATGAGGCGGCTTCTAACGAGTCTGCTCGGTTGCGTGCCGAGGTCGACGCGAACGCTGCACAACTGAAGGCTATTTTCGATAGTATCCAACGGTGTATCTCAGACAGGTTGGCGCTAAGGCAGAAGCTTGACTCCACCGAGCGGGTTGCGCAAAGTTGCGAAGCTGCTAAGCATGAAATCGATACGAAGCTTTCATCCTGCGTGCAGCAACGGGCTTTTATTGAAACGGAGCTGGCAGCGGTGGCTGACTGTGAGAAGGAGCTGAAAGGAGTGCACGAGCAGCTTGTCGACTTGTTGAAGAGGCCTCTCCTTAGTACCTGTCTTTGTAATTTTTTGTATTGATGGAAATTTGTAATTCATGAATAACATGTATTCATTCAATTTTTTTTATTCTTTTATATGATGTATCTTGTATTCAATTGAACTCATTAATAAAGGACATGTTTTATCTTATATCGCTTTCTTTTCTTTGCTGTGTTGTTGTCATGTTACTCTAGTAAGTGTAGCATGTAGATAACAACTCATCTTGAACTCTTCACAGGGTAGCGATGGCTTAGGAAACAGGTTCGGGTCTGCTGCCTAAGACTTTTCAACTTTATGAGCCGTGAGGGTCTCATAAAGATTTTTCTCCTTACGAGTCGAGAGGATCTCGTAGGTGTATTTTCTCCTTAGGAATCGTGAGGATTCCTAAGTGTGCTTTCTCTTGAGAGTCGTAAGGATCTCATAAGAGAATTTCCCCCCTTACAAGTCGAGAGGACTCGTAAGTGGTTGATGAGTTGACGTGTTCCCGAGTCGAAGCACTGCTCCGACGAGGGGGTCATTGGTTGACCTATTTCCAAGGTGGGGTCATTGACTGACGTATTTCCGCAACGGGGTCATTTGATGACGTGTTTCCGAGACGGGGTCATTTGCTGACGTATTTCCACGACGGGGTCATTTGCTGACGTGTTTCCGCGACGGGGTCATTGGATGACGTATTTCCGAGACGGGGTCATTGGATGACGTATTTCCGAGACGGGGTCATTGACTGATGTATTTCCGAGACGGGGTCATTGGATGACGTATTTCCGAGACGGGGTCATTTGCTGACGTGTTTCCGAGACGAGGTCATTTGCTGACGTATTTCCACGACGGGGTCATTGGATGACGTACTTCCGCAACTGGGTCATTGGATGACGTGTTTCCGCAATGGGGTTATTGGATAACGTGTTTCTGAGACGGGTTCTTTGGATGACGTATTTCCGCGACGGGGTCATGTGCTGACGTATTTCCGAGACGGGGTCATTGGATGACGTATTTCTGAGACGGGGTCATTGGATGACGTATTTCCGCGACGGGGTCATGTGCTGACGTATTTCTGAGACGGGGTCATTCGATGACGTATTTCCATAACGGGGTCATTTGATGACGTATTTCCGTGACGGGGTCATTTGCTGACGTACTTCCGCGACGGGGTCATTGGATGACTCTAGGTTGCCTGTGAACCATAGAGTCTTGGAACTGGGGACTTTACCATGGCTCCGATTGGTGATGTCGCGCCCGAATCCTGCTGGAATGAGGAGGAACGCCGTTGTTGTTCTCTAGGCTGTAGATGTGGCCGTCGAGATTTGGAACTAGGGACTTTGCCATGGCTCTGCTTTGTTGCGACCCTGAGGTCGGTTTTTGACGTCATGTCTACATCCTGCTGGAGTTGAGAAGGAACGCCGTGTTGATCTCCTGGGATGCAGATGTTGCCGTCGAGATCCGACTCTCCCTTTGACAATGTCTGGTGGGGAAATGTGGTCCCCTTTTCGTTTATGCCCATGGATTGTATACAGGGGTCAGTATGAACTTACCTGCAGGGCAAAAGTTTTATTCTTTCATTTTTTATTTCTTTCCGCGATGCTCTATCATTTCAGCTTTTATATCGTGAAAGTCGCGATTGCCCAATCATTTCTACTATTTTTCGCGGTGCCCAATCATTTCGGCTATTTTTTCTTTTTACTCGCTGCTTTTTATTGCGAGTTGCCCGGTCATTTCGGCTATTTTTGTATGCATATCTTTTACTTGCTGATTTTGTTGCAAGTTGCCCTATCATTTCGGTGTTTTCATATGCATTTATGGCTCGCTGACTTTTCACCGCCAAGTATGGAACTTGGAATCTGGTGCCAATCTTAGCATCAGCATCGCTGCGACTGGAATATTGATAGGAGCGAATCATCATTTGCCGTGAAAGGACTTGGAATTTGATACCGATTTAGGCATCAGCATTTCTACAACTGGGATATTGCCAGGAGCGAATCATCATTTGCCTTGTCGATTTAAACAAAGATGGCTTAGCAAACAGGGTTAGAATTCTGTCGACTAAGGCTTTTAACTTCATGAGCCGTAAGGGTCTCATAAAGGTGTTTCTCCTTACGAGTTATGAGGATCTCATAGGTGTGATTTCTCCTTAGGAATCGTGAGGATTTCTAAGTGTATGTTCTTTTGTAAGTAGTAAGGATCTTGCAAGAGTGTTTTCTCCTTGTAAATCGAGAGGACCTACAAGTGTTTGTTCATCAAATTAGGGCATTCCTCGTCGTTGGTGGGACTCGGCAAGGAAATGATTATTTGTGTCCGTGGATTGTATACAAGGGTCAGTATTGAACCGCTTGTAGGGTTGTCTAGGAAAAGTGATGGCTTAAGAACAGGTTCAGATCCCTGTAGCTTAAGGCTTTTGAATCATATGAGCCGTGAAGGTCTCATAAGAGGGTTCTCCTTACGTGTCGTGAAGATCTCGTAAGTGTAATTTCTCCTCAGGAATCGTGAGGATCCCTAAGTATGTTGCTCCCTTATGAGTCGTGAGGATCTTACACAGGTATTTTCTCCTTACAAGGTCGAGAGGACCTTGCAAATGTGCATAAATTATTTAACGAGTCTGCGCCCTTTGGGGTTTTCAAAAACTCGCCGGTAGCCCTGCTGTTTTTACTCAAGGAGCCCTTTTGGGTTTTCATCCGTGCACATTTTGCTTATGGACGTACTGTTTTTTGTGTCAGCCCAAGGATGCTGCGGTTTGTAGTAGTTTTAGAGACGTTTCGGTCCGTCGCTAGTTTTAAGACATTGCGGTCCATTGTTAGTTTAGAGACGTTTCGGTCCGTTGTTGCCGTTTTGGAGACAACAGTTTTGCTGGATACTACTTATAGAGTTTGGGCTTGGGAAGATAGCGAGCGGACATAGGTGTCATCATCTATCGTTGACCTAGGCGGTGACTCGTCAGGCATAGTATTTTTCAGGAACCGGCCGTTTATTGGCCCGAAGGGTCTTTCGCCATGCATATCCATGAGCAAGTAAGCCCCACCTTGGTAGACTTTGTCTGTGATGTACAAGCCCTCATAGTTCGGCTCGAATTTCCCCCGTTTGGCACGATTGTGGATCATAGGCCTCTTGACCACTAGTACGAGTTCGCCCTGGCGAAATGTACTCGGCCTGGTCAATCTTTCGTATGAGCGCGTCATCTTTGCTTTATAAGCCTCTAGGTTTTGCTGCACCATGAGACGAGTTTCATCGAGGGCATCGAGCTCTTCAAGCCGAAGATGAGAATTTTCTTCGTCTATTAACTCGTAATGAACCAACACTCGTAGAGAGGGTAGCTCTATCTCCAAGGGGAGTACTGCTTCCGTGCCGAATACCAACGCAAATGGCATTGTTTTTGTAGCCGTTTTGAACGTGGTTCGATATGCCCAGAGAGCTTGATGCAGTTTCCCGTGCCAGTCCTTCTTATTTTTGGACACCGTCTTCTTTATGATCTTCGTCAAGGTCTTGTTGAAAGGCTTGGCTAGACCGTTAACTCGGGGATTATAGACCGAAGAGTATCTCCAGTCTATATTATGTTGTTCTGTGAAGCGGCTGATTTTGTGACTTCTGTAAGCTGGCCCGTTATCGGAGATAATTCGTCGCGGAGTGCCGAACCGATAGATGACGTGTGTCTTGAAGAAATGGAGGATGTTCTCTGTCTTCACTTCTCTTAGCGGTACTGCTTCTGCCCACTTGGAGAAGTAATCGGTTGTCGCCAATATGAACTGATGTCCTCTGGATGACGCTGATTCGATGGGCCCAATTATATTGGTTCCCCACATTTCGAACGGACAGCTAGCCACCGTTGGGTGTAGCGGGTTTGGATGCTGGTGGATAAAGTCTCCATGAATTTGGCACGAATGTCACTGCTTCGCATATTCAAGGAAATCCTGAATCATCGTGGGCCAATAGTAGCCCATTTTTTTGATCTTCAGCTTCATCTTTGGCCCGGCTTGATGAGAACCGCAGAGTCTGTCGTGAGTTTCTCGGATGACTTTCCTTGCTTCTTCCGGTCCCAGGCATCTTAGCCATAAAGAGTTGAACGATCTCTTATATAGAGTATCATTGACGAAGGCGAAAGACAGAGCCCGTTTCATGAGCCGATGTCTTGAGGACGCATCTTCAGGTGTTCAACGGAATTTGAAGTAATTTATAAAAACTTCTCTCCAATCCTTGGCCTTTTCCTGGTCCTCTATTTGTAGGGTTTTTTGCTCGGTCGCTTCCTTTTCTTCAAACGACTCCGGAGATATTTCTGCCGGTGCAAGAACCCGACGGTTTTGTACAACGATCCTTACGTCATCGAGGTTTTCGTCAGCCAGTTCTTTAGAGAGCTTGGTTAACGCATCCGCCTTGCTATTCTCCGCTCGCGGTATGCTTTCCAGGGCGTATGAAAGGATTTGAGTCAGCAATTGTTGCACTCTTTCGCCATATTTTACCAACTCCAGTTTGCACGTTTGATAGTCGTCATTTACTTACCTAATGACTAGCTGGGAGTCCCCGTATATGAGAAGGTTTTCGATTCCCATGTTGACAGCGATCTCAAGACCTGCTATCAAAGCTTCATATTCCGCTTCATTGTTTGTCCTTGGCTCTGTTAAGGAAAAGGCAAAGCGCATTATCCCTCCTTGTGGAGTCACGAAGATGATGCCTACCCCAGATTTGATAATGGGGGAGTTGTGCTTTCGCTTCTTCATGGAAGATGCCCCATCAAAGTAGTGTTCTCATCGGGTATCACTCCCTCCTTTCTCCCCATAGATCGTGTCAAACACGTGTTCGTCTGGCAATTCGCAGTTTAGGGGTGAATCGGCAGGTATCGGATGTTCAGCGAGGAAGTCGGCGATGGCCTGGCCTTTCACTGCCTTGAGAGGTCGCTATGTTATCGAGAATTCCATTAAGAGTAGGGCCCATTTAGCGAGCCGCCCTGCTAGTATGGCTCTTGACATCAAATATTTGAGAGGGTCCACTTTTGATACAAGGCGGACCTCATGCGCCAATGCATACTGTCTGAGCTTCGTTATCGCGAAGATCAATGCCAGGCAATGTTTTCGATAGGGGAGTAGTTGTTTTCTTCCCCCAGGAGAACTCGACTCAAATAGTAGAGGGCCCTCTCTTTCCCTTGGTCATTCTCCTGTGCCCATAACGCGCCCAAGGAGCCTTCAAGGGCTGTTGCATACAGGATAAGGGGTTTTCCCTTGACTGGAGCGGTCAGCACCGGCGAATTCTGCATGTATTGCTTGATTTCGTCCAGTGCACTTTGGCATTTGCAATCCCAAACGAACGAGGTCCCCTTCTTCATTAAATGGCTGTAGGGTGGCACTTGCCGGGGAGATTGGCTATGAATCGCCGGACATACGCGAGCTTTCCTTGGAGAGACCGCAATTGCTTGAGAGTTCATGGCGGAGGCATTTCGATAATCGCCTTGATCTTTGACGGGTCTATTTCGATGCCCATGTGTCGTACGATGAATCCTAGGAATTTGCCCGAGAAAACTCCGAACGCGCATTTGAGAGGGTTCATCTTCAGGTTGTATTTCCGAAGACGTCGGAACACTATCTTTAGATGCTCCCAATGCTCCCCGTGCGATTTTTTTTCACCACGAGGTTATCAATATAGCATTCGACAACTTCATGTATGAGGTCATCGAAAATCTTCGTCATGGCCCTTTGATAGGTAGCGTCGGCGTTTTTTAGACCGAAAGGCATTACTTTGTAGCAGAATATGCCTAGAGGTGTCCGGAAAGCGGTATGCTTATGGTCTTCGGGATGCATCTTTATTTGATTGTACCCTGATGATCTGTCCATGAAGGAGAAGACTTCATGAGTGGACGTGTTATCTATCATCAACTCAGTAACCGGTACGGAAAAATCATCCTTCGGGCAAGCTTTGTTAAGGTCCCGAAAGTCCACACAGATGCGTACCGTCCCATTTTTCTTCATCACTGGGACAATGTTGGCGATCCAGTCAGGGTATTGAACTTCTTGGATGAAGCCAGAGTTGATTAGCTTCTTGACTTCGACGTTGATACTCATTTCCAGTTCGAGCCACATTTTTCTTAGTGCTTGTTTGACTGGCTTGACGTCCGGAGATATCGCCAATTTATGCACAGCGATTTCTGGATCTAACCTCGGCATCTCGGAATAGTTCCATGTGAAGCGGTCCTTATACCGCATGAGCACGTCTTTTAGCGTGGCCACTTGTTCTTTAGACAGTAACTCGCTGACGAACGTAGGTCGCGGGTCGTTTGCCGTCCCCAAGTCGATTTTCCTTAGATTGTCCGCAGTAGTATGTATTCCATCTTCCAACTCTTTTAGCGCTGGTGGAAATTTTGAGATCAATTCCTCTTCATCCTCATTTTCGAAGCACCAGGAGAGGTCATCCATATTCTCGGGCACTTCTTCTTCTGACAGCGTTATCACGTGACAGGTACGAGATCGTTTCCAAGACTGATGTTGATATGGTTCTACCCTTGCTATATACGTGGCTTTTGGCATATGCTTTTGTGGTGGGGCTACCCTCCAACTGTTGGATAGAGCGAAGCTGCCGAGTTGATATTGGTCTTCGACCCAGTTTTTGAAGGTGAAGTAGTCTTCAAGAGGATGTCCTATCGCTCGGTGATGGGAGCAATAGTCCGGGTGATGAACCTCGTTTGCTTGATCGGGATGCTTGGACTGCGGGAGCGTAATCATTTGATGTTTCACAACGAGGTCGAATATCTTCCTTGTCTTGTCTCGAGGGAAGGAATATTTCCGATCCATCTTTTTCATTAGAGACGGATTCCGGCTGACCTTTTCTTGATCACGTGACTTTTTGGATGTGTTTTACCGTTGTCGAACGTTTTTTCCGTTCTTTGACTTGTTTTTGCCTCTGCGTCGGGCCTTTTTCTTATCTTGAGAATGCATGGCGGGCTGATGGTGAAGGGCATCGTCGTCCTCCGTAGCCTGTTGAAGGAGGCGTTGCGTCTTGGCTTTCTCGTAAATGGCCATTTCGCGGCTATATTCGTTCCGAACCTTTTGACTCGCTTCCCTTATTAGCTTGTCCATCTGTTCTTTAAATGACGGACTCGGCACTTTTATGGCAGGACCTCGTTCTGGTTCAACGTTAGCGTCTTTTAAAAGAGCATCCTCTTCTTCATCAAGGTTCTTGATGACATGGCAGCCATGGAACTGCTCCCATTTCTTGGACTGAACATATCCAAGCCCGATCGTTTCCATTTTTCCGTTGGGCAATTTTCGCTGAGTTCCGGGGACGTTCCAGATCCTGTTGTAGAATTGGGCCTGTCGCGCGGTTTGCTTAAAGGGTACGCCTTGGCATCTCAATAACCTTTTCAAACCTTCTGCGTAGTATCTGGGCAGACGGATTGGTAGGAGCCTGTCAAGCGCAGGTTCGGCACCATGCTAGACTTCCCTTTCGACTTTGATTTCCCTGGATCGATAGAATAGGATCGCCTTTTCACCTCTTCGCCTGGGAGGAACGTAGAATGTCCGTAGTTCTTTCACACTATATATTTCAAGCGCATCAATCTCTCTATAGTGCTGCCGAGGAACCATGGCGATCTGTAAATTCTAATCATTTCCAGTGAAGGCTTGCACTGATGGACGAACCGAGAATACTGCGTTGACTTTGTCTTCAGAGTCACTGCCAAAAACCAGAATAAGGGTAGATGGTCCCGGCTTGTTGCATTGGGCGGCCCCGAATAGACTATCTCTTCTTATTCCTCGGTATCGCTCCTAAAGACCAGAATAGTGGTGATAGCTTTTTGTTTATTCTCTGGTTTATGGTATCTTTCCGTGTCTTCAAAGTCTGGTAGGAAATACTTTGAATCCTCGTATTTGCGGACTTCGTTCACGGAGAATGGGTTTAGTTCCCCCGTCACAGTGTACTCAAGACCATCTTTGAAGTACTTCATACACTGATGTTGTGTAGAAGGGATGATATTGTACTCGTGTAACCACGGCTTGCCGAGCAAAGCGTAGTAGCAAGTCTTGGCGTCAATGACGTGAAACTTGATGTCGGTGATGAGTGACCCGAAGCGTAACGTTAGTATTACGGACCCGAGCGTCCATGATGACTGGGAGTCAAAACCGGAGATGGTAATTTTATCCCGAGCTAGGTGTTGAACGCTCATGCAAATTTCTTTTAGCACTCTGACATTCAGGAGATTGACAGATGACCCATTGTCAACTAGAATCTTTCCTATCTTAATATTATGGCAGTACCCAGTGACATATAGGGGGCGATTATGCTCGCACGTCCCGAGGAGGAGGTCTTCATCGCTGAAGGTGATATCGGCCGTGTGGACTTCTTACAGCTCGTCCTTCATTTTTTCTTCCGCCGGGAAGGCTTGAAACTGGTCGAGCTCTTGTAACGCCTTGATCAGGGAATCTCGCGCCTCTTTGGATAGGAGGAGGGCATCCAAGATACTCAATTATGAGGGTATCTTTCTCAAATGCGCTAGGATATTGTAATCCACCTTGCTTTTCTTAAGCAGGTCCTTGGCTGAAAGTTCTTCGACGACTCGATCATCGAGGGCGATATCCTCATGGACTTTTTCCTTCCCTTTATCTTTCTTGTCCGTCCCTTTGTTTGCGGGTCCGAGATTCTTTTCAGGCAACGTACGGCTGCGCAGCTGAATATTCTCGCAGGTCTTCTTTTCTTCTGTCTCAGAGGTGGATTCCTTGAAGAGAGGGCCGAGGGCTATTTCTACGTCAGAGTCACTTCCGAAGGTGAGAACTTGTGATCTCACGGATTCGACTATGTGACAGTTGTCGGTAGTTCTTCCACGTTCTTCTGTAGCACTTTTTCGCTGTTGACGAGCTTCATGCTTCATCCTCTTACAGTGTTGCCTGTGAGCGACATATCCTTGCCACTACTTTTTAAAGGTCATGCACTCTTTAGTAAGGTGTGAAATCTTCTGGTGGTATAAGCAATAGTTAGGATGTGCATCTGCTTCATCAAGGTGTATACCGTCGGAAGTATTCCCTTTGAAAGGTGGCAACTTCATTCCCATGGACAAGGCTTTGGCGAACCGTTTCCTCGTCTTAAGTTTGCTTTTGTCTGCCGCGGATGTGCTTTGATCTGGTTGGAGTGTTTCGTGACCCATGACTTCTTCAAATTGACGCCGACTCCTGGCCTTTTCGAATATGGCCATTTCGCATTCTTGATCATCTTTGCTCTTCTGACGGGCTTCGTTCAGCAGCAGGTCGATCATCTCATCAGACGGTTCCGAGGGTTTTGGCTTCGATCCTGCCCCCAGCTTCTTTATGCTATCTTCTAACGCCAAGTGAGCTTCTTCGTTGGTTAGCGCCGAATGAGAGATCATGTGGAAACTTGCCACATAATCCTCAGATTCTTCTGACGGGTCATCTCCGTCGTTATTGTCGTTATCTCCGCTCTCAAGGATATTGTTGAGAAATTCTTGGAGTGTGACCGGGGTTCGCGCCTTTTGGTTGTATTCCTACAGCGCGTCAATATGTTTTTGTAGGTCCGTACGCTTGTCATCAGGCTTCACGGGCTTTTTGGTCTCCTTCTTCTTCTTCGAAGACTTTGACGGTTGGGCCTGAGCGTTTTGACCATCGCTACCACTTCTTGGCGTCGGGCGCGGTTTCAGCATTCCCTTAATGATCTCAGGTTCCAGCGGGCTTCTCCACCTAATCGTCGGGCATGTTTGGAGATCTGTCAGCATTCGTTTTGTTTTGGCCGAAAGAGCAACCTCCCATGGAGCTTCTTCTATAAAAGAGCACGATGCCCCTGGTTTTCCACCTTTTTAAGAGCGTGCGGCTGGGGAGGACTTACTTTCCAATTCTCGGACAGTGTGAATTTGCCCAGTTGGTATTGGTCCTCAATCCAGCCTTTGAAGACGAAGCAATCTTCGATTGAATGGCCTACTACTCGGTGATAGGGGCAGTAATTGGGATTGTTGACGTCACCGGACTGCAATGGACGTCTCGGATCCGGTAGATTGATGAGCCTGTTGCGTATCGCCAGTTTGAACAGTCTCTTTGTTTTCTCCCGCGGAAACGAGTAAGGATGTCTTAACTTTTCGTTGAGAAATCGTTGTCTATCGTTTTGGCGATCAGCTGGTTTTGGACCAGTCGGCTGTTGCTGAGCAATGGCGACGAAGGTCGCTTTCCCTTTCCCCTTTTCATTCCGAGGCTCCGTCTTTGAAGAGGAAGGCCTATGGCCAATCTGGTTGATTTGGGCCAGCTTGTGAATCAAGGCCTGGAAGGTGGTTGGCTTGAAGAACATCATGAATTGAGATATGGTCGCCTGCGGATCGAGGGTTCCCATAAATATGCCCACTGCAGGAGCCTCTTCTATGCGTTGTTCGCACTTCGACCATAGGTTTCGCCACCGTATCGCATACTGAACCAATGTTTCGCCTGGCTTCACCCTGGCATTGATCAATGCCGTGATTGGGATGCGTTTGCTGGCGCTTGCAAAATGCTGAGTGAATAGCAACTCCATCTCCGTGAATGTTTTGACGGAGTCGTTGGGGAGCTCCGAATACCATTCGAAGGCCATCTCCGCCAAGTTACCGACGAAATGGTGAAGCAGCAGCTTATCGTCACCTCCAGTATTGCCGCAGAGGGCCGTGAACTGGGAGACATGCTGGTGGGGGTTGCGTGTCCCCTTATATACATGAAATTTAGGGATTGTGTATCCTGGCGGGTACTTAATCTGATCGTACCAGCTGGGATAGGGTCGCCCAGTTCTGATGACTTGGCCAGCAGCTTCGTTCGCTTGATGGGCTCGTATCTGTTGAGCTGTATAATCATCGAGCGCAGCTTTCGAGATTGTTTCCTCCTTTGCTGCTGAAAAGGCCAGAAGAGGGTTTGATATCTCTCCTCTGTCGTCTTCAAGGATTACTGGAGGGTTTTCAGCTGGGGGATCTGACTGTATCATCATCCCGACCATATCTTGGAATAGAAGCGCCATTTTCTTTATGTTAGCCGCTTGTTCCGCGGCCTCTTGTCTTTCTTCTCGAGCATTCTTCGGAGGAATTCGGCATCGGTTTCCTGCTCCTGACGATGTTCCGACGATGTTTCCGGGCTTTCTTTTGTCCCAGTGAGTGCGGCCATCTTCGTTAGCATTTCTTGGAGCTTCTGCTGTTATTGCTCCTGAGCCTTTGTCACAGACCGTGTAAGTGGTCGATGACCTGTGGAGATATGGCTATCCTCTTTTTCGGACGCCATGTAAATGGTGTGCACTATCATGCCCCCAGACTTGGGGCGTTTGGATTCAGTGCCCTTGAGATTGGTCGCAGACCCGGGGATTTTCTCCAGCCTTCTCCTTTTGTGGGCGGTCGAAGTTGAGGGGGCTGTTGCAGCAGGCACCCAAGTAGACGACACCTTCTGTGGTACGACAGGGTGGTCCTTCTCTTGCCGAACCTTCATCTTCTTCTGTCGATGGGAGTAGTTTTGGTCAACTACAGAGTCTTGGACTCTTCGCCAGACCCTGTGAATTTTGGATGCCAGCCGCTGAGGGGGCTTCTCTGACTTCGCCTTTGTAATACTTTCAGCAGGTAGTAGGGACCTTTTCATCACGGCAGTTGGAGAGTTCTTACGCACCCTCCTAAGCGGCTCAAATCTGTTCCCAGTTAGAACAACAGCATCGACTTACACTATCAGAGCTGGTGGAGTCAATCCAGAAGGGGGACCGTCCCCAACTTTCCTCTCTCGGCGCCAGTGGTGACGTCGAGCATGTCTTGCGGATGGTACTGGCTCAGCTATGGAGGAGGCTTCATTATGCCCCATGTTCTGGTGAAGGGTGGTTGTTGGTGCCAGCCTATCAAAGACTGAAGTCCGCTGAGAAGAAACGTCCAACTTGTCGAAGACTGACCTTTGGGCAGGGGAAGTAGTTTGGACGACCACACCCGAAGCAGGAATTGGGGTGGCCGGTCTCGCAAAGACCGATCCCTTAGCAAGAGAAGCCCCTTTGACGACTTCGTCCGTCGGAGTTGGAATGGATATCCGCTTCGGGATGACTCGTTCAGGTATTGCAGGCTTCTTCATGGACCCACTAGAGCTTAGGCTCAGCCTGTCGAAAACTGATGCAGTAGACTTGGAATTGGATGGCCCGTTGAGAGGGGTCGTGGTAGTGGTAAGCCGATCAAAGACCGACTTTTTCGGAGCTTCCTGTGACGGTATTGGTACGCTGAAGCTTGCCGGTGGGAACATGGTCCCAAAGAACAGTCCAGTGGTGGCCTGAGTCACTTGTTCCACTGGCATGGCAAAGATGGAGGCCGTTTGGGGCCCATAGGTCACTCCTCCAGTGAGGACGGAGAGGGAGTTACTGTTGCAGTTGGTGCAGTTGGAAGCCATTTTCTTTGCACGGGAGCAAGACACCAAATCTTAGTACCTCGAATCAAGGGGCAACCACATTAAACCACGATTCGTTCACGAACATGACATACGAAATGTGGAGTGGAAATAGGAAAAGGTCCCACCGGGCATGCCAGAATCTGTTCTCCGCCGAAAAGACGTGACCAGGACGTCGGGACGTCTGGCCTGAATTTTGGGGCAGATGGTATTTAGTTTTATCCGTCCACCTCTCCGAAGATACCAAGTTGATTTATGGCACCATGTATCGGAGATTTAGACGGATGTGGCCGTTGTAGCAGACTTCGTCAGATTCTCCTTCGTTGTGAAGGGTTTTTGATTGTGGGGACGCTCTTCCCTACAGACGCAAGCCCCTGCAGTTAATTACGCTAACGCATCGCGATAACCACTTTCTCCTTCTCCAGATGGTCACTTCGTATCATGTGTGTTTGTTTTATTTTTGGTTGCCCGTGGATTGTATACAGAGACTAATTTATGTTGTCGCCCGTAGGGCGTGGATTAGTCCAAATCCGTATTTTCTTAGATTTGGGTTTGGGTCGGTTTAAGGATCGTTAGCCTTGTTTTAGACTAAGGTCAACTCAAACGTTTATTGAGGATACGTTAGTCTAACTTTAGTCTAAGATCTACCCAATGGGATTTTGGGATCATATAGATCCCACGAAAGAGTATTTGGACTCTATCGTTTTAGTTTAGGAACGTTGCGGTCCATAAGTTTAAGGACATTATAGTCCATGGAGTTTAAATACATAATAGTCTGTGGGGTTTAGTTTATGAACGTTGCAGTCCATAAGTTTAAGGACATCATAGTCCATGGAATGTCTGGTTGTCAGGACCCGCCACCTCTCTGAAGACATTGAAGAATTACAACGACACATATCAGAGGAATGAAGAGATGAACCCTTGAACCACTATTCATCAAAGATTTGATAATCTTGTTTGGGACTGAGTCCAATAAAGAGCGCATGGGCTCAGTTGATTATAAGTTTGGCCAACTTGGGCTGAGCCCGCTGAGTCTCTGTCATTTCTCTTCTTTTTTTATAAAGTGTCAGACACTTGTTAGGACATAGTCCTTTCTCTGTGCACATACTGCTAACATTTATTGGGGTACTGACACCCACTCTCTTTTTGTTTTTTATTGAGTGTTGAACACTCTTTATGGCGCTGGGCTTTATTTAAAGAACACTTTGTGTTCTCTCAGCACACACGTGAGGAGCACGTGGTGCGCTTGGCGCTGAGCGCCAGACCTGGAGCGCTGAAGCGCTTCTTTTGAAATAGCGCACACGTGAGGAGCACGTGATGCGCTTGGCACTGAGCGCCATACTTGGAGCGCTGAAGCGCTTCTTATGAAATAGCGCACACGTGAGAAGCACGTGGTGCACTTGGCGCTGAGCGCCAGACTTGGAGCGCTGAAGCACTTCTTTGGCAGTTCTGGTCAGTTCTGTGCTCTGAGAATTAAATTCTCGTTTATAAGAGACTATTTCTCATGGTTCTAAGAACTAAGTTCTTCTTTTTATGAAGAGATGCTATGATCTCTTCTGTTTTTATGAAAGACTTTGTCTTACAGATATGCGATCTAGAAAAAGAACTAAGTTCTTTTTTTATCAAGAGATGCTATGATCTCTCTTCTTTTTATTTACCTTGAAGTAGGTTCTTCTTCTTAGAGATTGCTATTCTCCTTTTCTTTTTTGAGAACTTGAAGTTTATGGGGGGGTTCCTCTCTTTTAGACTTGAAGTCTTGGGTCCTTTATATAGGCGAGGCTGATTTGTTTAATCAGTTAGGGAAATCTCTCATTGAGAGATTTCTGATTGATTTGGGGAATGTTTCCCACCATTGGATCTTTGATCCAAGGGATTTTATTTTACAGAAGACAATCTTCTTATTTTTTTAACAAGATTGGAAAAATATTTTCCCATACAGAACGTATTCTGTATCTTAGTGATTTTTAATCACCATTGGATCTTTGATCCAACGGTGCTCTGATTTACAGAGCACAATCTTTCCTGTTTGGAAAGATTTGAGGAGTATTTCCTCAACAGAATTTTATTCTGTAATTTGATGATTTATTCATCTCAGTTGGATCTTTGATCCAATGGTGGAGAACATTTAGTTCTAGTGCTTGGCGCTCTCGTACTTTGCACGTGAGGCATTGCCTCAGAGTCTTTAACTCTTAGCGCTGGCGCTCCTGGTGCTGGCGCTCTCGTGCTTTGCATATGAGGCGTTGCCTCAGAGTCTCTTTGACTCTTAGCGCTGGCGCTCCTGGCGCGAGCGCCCTCGTGCTTTGCACGTGAGGCGCTACCTCAAAATCTTTGACTCTTTAGCGCTGGCGCTCTTGACGCTCAGCGCTCTCGGGCTTTGCACGTGAGGCGTTGCCTCAGTTCAAATTTTGAATTTTGAATAGAGCTTTGCTCTCAATTGGGGAAACAGAGTCTGACAGGGCAGTTAGTTTATGCATAAGTGAAAAGAGGGGTTCAATATCGGGAACTAGAGGCCAATTCCCAAATGTCGTCCTTTTGAATTCCATTATCCTTTCTCTACGCAACCCAGGGCTTTCACCCACCTGAGCGGAGTCGAACCTTCACTGACTTTCCTTGGCTCACTTCCTTTAGAGTGGGGAATCTAGTTTGAATCTAAATTACGGGGTTTCGTCAAACTTTCTTCATTCTTCTTCGAATTCTCCGGATTACCCAAAAAAGGAGGATCTCTGAAGTTGGTCACGTTGATTCGGTGATCGGTAGATGCCAAATTTCCTTCGATAGGAACTATTTGCCAAGCCCAAAGAAAAGAGTAGTTAGCGGTCACAATCTGAGCATCCCAACTTTTGAGGGACCTTTAGCAGGGAGCCAAATAACAGAGAGGGAAGGGAAATCCGAGCAAGTCATACATTGTGGTTCAAGGAGGTACTTTGCATTCGGCTCATCCCATGCTAATGATTCTGACCTTGGAAATGAGGAAGCGGTAAAGGCCCCCTATCATCCTGCGTACCAAGATCCGTGTCTACTTTGCCAAAGAGAAGGGCAAAGACCTGTCAACAAATTCATGCTTAAGATGACCATTCGATCACAGAATGACCGAAAAAAGCCAAAGAACGAAGAGAAGGAAGACCTTAAATCAGGACAAAGAATGGGGATATGGGGATTATCTTGCCCTCAGATGATGGATCACTCGATCATGTCATGTTTGTCCGTGATTGTTCGTTTAAGCCTTCTTGCCCGCTCATTCTGTCTAGCGTACAGTGGAACTTGCACTGGATCGGCTTCTTGCTCTGATGGGCCCTTCACCTCGGATCATCTTTCAAATGGGAATCAGGATTCGGTGAAAGAGATGCTTTTCTTTCTTCATCACCATGAGGTTTTTGACAGAAGGATAGACCCAGTCAACGGGAGTTATACCATGAGCTCTCCAGACCTATGTCAAGTGAGTTCCTGCAGATGTATGGCAAAGAGCGGAATCCATTCTATGCTTTTGAGTAAACATTATTGGCTATAGTGCCCTCAAGTCAATTATTGAATCGCAGGAACGCGATTGTGATGATTGAAAGATGACCTATACCGGTAGAACAGGCTTACTCGAGATGATAGTATGCTATCTGGTTTGTCTTTATCATCATGTACAACATTAGGTGGCATTACAGATCACTATTACATATTGATAGAGCCCATGGGATTCTTGCTTGACTACCAGCATTGTGATGGCGATCATATAAGTGGTAGCTGGGTGGTCTATAAGCACATCCTTAAATGTATCTAGTCATGAGAGTATCGAGACTGGGCATCGATACTCTAGAGTAGACTAGTGTATACTTATCGAGACCCCGACGAGAGGCGGTGGCCGGTCTCAAAAGCCATTAGTGTCAGTTAGTCACCTAAGATAGTATGCAGGTGCTCATTAGGTTATGAGTACATTAGACGGACTTGTCGGGAACATGCTATTTAGAATTATACCTATTGTCAGATAGCAGTTCCCTGGTGACATGAGTACAGATTAGTTATTCAACCTGAGATCATCATTTGTCTCGTGTGAGTTCCCACTGTGCTTTGATTACTACCCTACCACGGCTCAAAGGAGTCATGCAAACAGGTTTTAGTTGGGTACAGTCCCGAGCCACGTGGAGGCAGTGAGCGGATAGTCGGGGATTCGTCTCTCCCGGTATTGGAGGTTGATGTCGCGCAGTGCACGGGTGACCATCACCAGAAATCCTTGGCCAAGGTAGTCGAGAATTACTGATTTGGATCAGTAGTTTCTCAGTGGATGACGAGCTTCATACCGACATAAAATATCGCGCTATTAGGGGTCTGACATTATCCTCCTCCCTAGACATGATATGCGATACTCTTAGACGAACGGACTGGACTGTATGGAGATTGTCACTGTCAGGCTCAGTAGGGTTTGGATGAGTTTGCTCGTCAGCCTTCCTTTCGCTCAATACCTGGGTAGCCGTTACGTACAGATAGTGCCGCTGACGTGCTTGTGGTTAAACCCACTGCCAACGTATTGACGAGTCTACACAGACGGTTTTAACGGTTCAGGTGATATGGTGTAGATGACGTATGTTGGTACATACAGGTGTCCGATTAAATATATATACAGGCTACACGAATTTTAATCGGGCGGTTGATAATACTAGCGGCTTAGGATTAAGCCGGATTATTAAATCAGGTTTTGATTTAATAATTTATATATATATATATGTATGTGTGTGTGTATTCTAGTATTATTGTTCACTATTCATTTTCTCTCTTGGCTATTCGTAATTTTGTACGAATACGCGTATATGTATTTCGATACGTATACCAGGTTGTATTTCGTATTTATACGGAATTACTTCTAGAAAATTTCCACCTCATTACATGATTTTCCTTTTTAGAAAATCATTTTGGAAATGAGGTGGAGGGGTGAGTTGGCAAGAGCATGGCTTGACATGTAGAGAGGCATGGCTCTTGGATATTTTATTTGGAAAATGGATGAGATATTTTGGTTGTATGGTTGTAAAAGACTTAGCCATATATTCTCTACTTACCATGCCATCCATTATTGATTATTATTCATTCATCACTTGCTTCACACACTCTCACTCTCTTTTGGTGAGACTTAGCCATTCTTGAGTTGCTCATGCCACCAGTTTTCCTCACCTCTTTCTTCTTGAGTTGCTCATTTGAACATTTATCATGAGAGAAAAAATATAGTGAGACATTCTCACACCTCTACTCTCCATTGCTAGCAACCTTGGAGTATCGGTTGTCTCGCTTGGCAAGGCTGGAGCCTGCATCGTTTCCCTCGGGTGGATCATCATCGATGGAGGAAGACCGGCAACCAAATTCGATCTGCTACCCCTATGATCTAAAGAAGGTGGTAGAAGACCGAAGGACTTGGTTCATTCGGTATAACCATCTCTATCCTTTAGTTTAGCTCTATTAGTTTGCTAGTATTGGTTTATGGTTTCGATCTTGGGGCGGGTTTTGTTTGCACCAAAAAGTTTGAACGCCAGTTTTTGTTCCGCATCGGCCACGGTAGATGGCCAGGGCGCCGGCAAAACCCAACATGGTATCAGAGTCACCCATAAACCAATACTAGCTAGTTTGCACAAAGTTAGAATATCGATCGACCAAATTTTCCGAATCATTTTTCCGTTTTCTCATGCTTGCTGTCGATTTTGAAAAGTGTTCAAAAATTCTTTCTGTGCATCTCAAAAGTACGTGCACGCATTTGTAGGGGACCATAAGAAATTTGGGCAAGTGAACCACCAAAATGGCCGCGGAAGCGCCGCAATAGGTGCCTATTTGCGGCGGTTCCGCGGCTGTCTTGTGGCGAAATTGTACCAAATTTCTCATGGCACTCTCTGACATGGAAATTTGATTTTTGGTACATATTGTTTTGGCCCAGATTTGTTTGAGTGCTGGATTTGCATTTGGGGCCAATTAGGAAAGGTTTAGTCGATCAAAATTCTAAGTGTGTGTTTATCAGTGCATGTGTGATATCTGCGACCGTGAATATTATTGAGCGGTACAACCCGACTACTTGCTATATGTTCAACTAGACGGGTTTGCAAACTTAATATTCACGTTGATGTTCTGTGATGTGCTGATTCTGTGGTTGGATCGTCGTGGTGGATAGCCAGTGGTGCAATGGTAGTACAGTTCAGATTCATTTGTATATTCAGTATTGCGGGGCGAGCGTCCGACTTATGGATTGCCGTCTCTGCCAGATTGTATATTCTTTTATTAGGGCACGACCGGGTTGAGGTCGATGTCGCTATTGTATATATTTTTTTATGTACTAGGATTACCCCGCAATGGAGTGCACGAATAGCCGGGTTCTAGAGGGCAACGGGTTCGCATATCATGGCGTTGAGATGGAGGGGACCTTACTCTAGAATTAGCAGGCTATTCGCTGCACTTGTAGGGGTATAGGATGACCCACGAAGGGGTGCACAAGTTACCGGATTCCCTGAAGTGCTGAGTGGCCCATTCACTTTGTTGATTGGGGTTGCCTCACTTCTGGGATTGGCGGGTAACTTTCCGCACTTGTAGGAGTTCAGATTTTCATTGTACAGGCTATCCATATGACAGGGAACGTCGGGTCTCATTTGCGGCTCAAATGAAACCCAGGGCTCCAAGATTATCCACCATTCTGTGTTGCTTCTGTGATGCTTATGTGATATTGCTTATATCATGTCTGGGACGAATGTTTTATATATATTTATATATATACTAGTAGATGTTGTATATGTTTTACACCCGTGCTAGTCCAGCCCCCGCTCTGTCGTTAGTTAACCTAACGGGTAATGACGGGGCCTAGTGGCGAATGCGGATGACATATGCGTACATTATATTTTCGTTCCTTTCTGTGGTGTGATATGTTTAATTGATGTGACTGCATTAATTCTGATTAATGCAGGGAAAAACAAACATATTTGATGTTGTTGGAATCAATTTTGAAAATCTGTTGTTTCAAGACGTTTTCTTTTGCTTTGCACAGTGATATTCGGTTATGAATATCCAGCACCGCATTCGACGAGGCAACAGCCGAGATCCCTTCATAGGGAGTGACCGCTTGGGCGAAAGTTTGTGTATTTGTAATAACTGCTCTATAGTCGATTCTTTTGCTTTGCATCGTGGTATTCAGTTTGAATATCCTGCACCTCATTCGATGAGGAAAGAGCCGAGATCCCTTCACAGAGAGTGACCTCTTTAGTGAAAGTTTGCGCCACTATATATTTATAAAACTGCTCGGATTTCTTCAACGATATCAAGTTCATTGCGTTAATGGTTTTTCGCCAAAAACTAGAACTCTCCGTCATTTCCTACGAGTAGTACTTAGTATTCGTGCTATGTTTGTTGACTGTGCCAAGCCATAGTGTGCGGTAGCTAAGTGGTGCTTGTTTGTAGCATGAAATGCGATAGGTTAGGATAGTCGTGCGGCCTTATTGACTGTGTCAAGGGCTCATACGGGTGGGTTTAATGCAATCAAGATAATTACGGGTTGAACTTGACTAGGACTCTTTGATTTGCTGATTGTGTTAAGGTCACTTGGGTCTTAGAGGTAAAAACCACATCGGGAGTTTCAAACATACCGGAAACTTGCCATGCATGCGCATACCTTCTGGAGTGTAGTGACTTGAGTGGCTTCCATCAAGTTATCATACGATGATAGTTGGATCCCGATTCCCACCGATGAGTAGGTGCTACTCCTCGGGTGATTTTAGATGATCCCGACTAATTCTCCTTTTGGGTTTGGAAGAGAATTTGAGGAAACAGTAGAAGACATCCTGATTAGATAACGTGATTAACCATTCTAATCTAGGTTAGAGTGCACGCTGAGTGTTTCTTTTCTCTTTCTCTTTGGCAGCGACCATGGCCCGACTCTAGACTAAAACTCATGAACCAAGTTAACTGAACCTTCTTAAAACAATTTGACTTTTAGACTATCATTCAGTCGCATATATCATTGCTTTTTCTATTTCACCTTTGCATTTCTCCAGAACATTCCGTATCACTACGAAGATCCAAATTTCTTGGATATTCCATCGCATAGTTACATACGAACTCGAAGGAACTTGTTCCAGTTCGAGAATGGATTCTGGTTCAGGAGAAATTGAATAGGATTATTCGGTTGTCTTTTCCCTTTACCTTCTCTCAGGTTTGGAGAGTTCCTGGTATTAGGAGTACACCTATTGCACTTATTGGATAGTCTTCTTCCAAACCATAGGCTGGTTCCGAAGGGTGGAGAAGTAAGAAAACCAATTAGCCTAAGTGTGGTGTACAGAAGGTAATAAGTAAATACATATAAAGGGATTGGATTAAGGCCAAAGAAAATTGCGACCACTATCATTCATGACGAAACCGCGTATACCATCGCCACTCCTACTTTCACCTTTGCATTTCTCCAGAACATTCTGTATCACTACGAAGATCCACATATTGCTTGGATATTTCCATCGTGTATTTACATACGAACTCGAAGGAACTTGTTCCAATTCGAGAATGGTTTCTGGTTCTGAAGAAATAGATTAAGGATTATTCAGTTGTCTTTTCTCTTTACCTTCTCTCAGGTTGCGAGGGCTCCTGTTATTAGGAGAGTACACATATTGCGCTTATTGGATAGTCTTCTTCCAAATCTTAGGCTAGTGCCGAAAGGTAGGGAAGGAGAAAACCAATTAGCCTAAGTGTGGTGTACAGAAGGTAATAAGTAAAGACATATAAAGGGATTGGAGTGAGCGCAAAGAAATGTACGGTTACTGTCATGATTCTGGATAGTGGAAGAGGCATTAGTAGGAATACTCGGTTACCCCTTCAAAATATTTTCATGTTTCGGTTTCACCGTGCGGTGTTAATTGAAAACTGTTTTCTCAATTAGATTCTGACTCCACGGTATGTATTTACCAGATTTGATTCTCACATCTGTATGGCGTTACAGATGCTGAGTAGGAGTAAGATATTGGGAGTTAGGTGATTATATCCTCTATATATTGGAATTCTTTGTAATTGGTGATATTTGAGGAAATTACCTGGGTTTTGCCTGATGGAAAATATTTGGTTTTGAATATCCGTTGTTATGCACCAATTTCAAACTGATATATCTGTACGTTTATTTATAAAGTAAGATATAACTTTTTGAAATTATATCTATGTCATTTACGTATATCAGTTGATGGTTAGGTAAGGTGTATTCAACAACGGTGTCATTCTTCTTAACCATAGTACAGTTTTCAACCTACGACGCACAGGATTTGATTTATTAAACTCAATGGACTTATACAGAGTATTATATGTTGTCTGATGTCCGTTATGACAAAAGGGGTTGGTACTCGTACTATATTCTGTTTACTCGTGACTTCTCTAGTTTTAGACAAGTATTTCGTTGAAATACAGGGTCCAAATTTTGAGAAGTTGTAGGTATAAGAATAACGTAGAGAACCATATGTTGCAAGTATCAAGATTCTTCAAGGTAATCGAACATGTAGATACTTGTGTTTGGTATTCCGTTGTAAGTAATAGTTTTGAGAACTTGCTTCTCTTTCAGGTTATTCATCTGTGGATACACTCTTTGATGAGTAATGCTCTTTGGCCTCCTTCCATTCAGTTGATATGCACTGGGAATAGTTGCATGTATTTTGAATCTGGTTCAAATTAAATTAGTGCCTTAGTTTCTATATTGGATATATAGAATGGATTCATATCTTAACAATGTTAAGGTATATGGAGTTGTCCGGCTGATACTTAAACCAGAATCTGAACAAACTCAAGGCACGATTCAGTAAGGACTCTTTGTGGGTTCCCGGGTTTTGACGAGAGTTAACATTCTACCATCTGGAAGATCAATAGTTATATTGTTCTTGACTCACCACCAGTTTTTGTAAAAATGGATTCTTTTCAGAAAACATTAGTGGGAGTATGGTAGAACTGAAAGTTATTCCAGAACCACAAACGATTTCTGAATATTTAGTAGAAGCTAAAGATTCAATTGGACTCGACAATCCATTAGCCACTCCACAGATTTGGTGGGTAACCTCAGGCACCCGAGAGGTACTTCGGTCTCCTCAAAGACGTGACATGGAGGTTCTTGATTACCCAAACTTGACCCTACCGCTGTTCTAGACTCTGAGATCTGGCAGGAGGATGAATATAACATCGTTCTAAATTAGCTTTAGAAGTGCACGTGTATATGACTCTGCCAGAAGGTTGTTGTAGTCAGTGGGAGCAGCGGAAACGTAGTGGGCAAGTAGCTTATGTCTATTTATAGACTAGAGCAGATATAGCGGAGATAGGTCGTCTATTTTTTATATGACAGTCAGAGAGTTTGACTTCATCAGAATAACAGATGGACCTGATAAGAAAGTAGTAGGGAGTGATGTCCTGGTATTTGGATGACATACTCTTGATAGAAAGTGATATTCCTATACTACGATCGGTTATACTGTGGTTGTCACAAGGTGTTTCTCCACATAGGATATGGATATAATATCAGGGATTCTGGTCACTAGATCTATGGTTTTAGATTTAGATTTGAGAAGTGTCCCAATTTGGGTACTTGATACTATTCTAAAGTATTTTAGAATGGATGACTCCTGGCGTGGTGGTGTACCCGCAGATGATGGAGCCACCTTCTCTAAAGAGATGTCTTCTAGACTGATGAGGAGAGAGATTTGCATGATTGGTATATCACTTGCTTAGGTAATTGAGTCAATCATGAGATGTCATGTACCGCACCAGATATTGTTTTTGCAATGGCTGCAATAAACATATATTTATTCAATCCTGGAGAAACGTTGGGAAGCAGTTATGAACATAAGTGGATGTTCTTGGTATATGGTAACGGCAGCCTTCTTCGGGAGGTGGTTATCATTTTAGGCTTCCAAAGTGACCTGGATGACAGGGTGGCTGCCAGAGTTATAGTTTTCCCTCTTTTGAGGGGCGGTATGTTGGACATATGGTCCAAGCGGATACTGAGGAAGGCATGGCGCATGATACTGATTAAATTCAGTGGATGATACAGTCTAAGAAGTTTGTTGGATTTGGAGTTCATTTGTGAACTGGGACCCATCAGATATCCAGACAAATTCTAAGACAGGTATTGCTCATTTCGGAAGATGGTCTTTCTCCGCGAAGTTGAGATATAAAGAGATAAAGATAGAAACACTGGAGCGGATCCACTCACTGAGGCTATTTCTCGAACGCAATAGTTTCGTAAACGGGCTTTGCTAGACTGATTAGTAGAGAAGTTGGGTGTTCGGTATCATACGGGCTGTGAGTATGCGATATCGCAATAATTAGCCTTAAGTGCAAGTGGGAGATTGTTGGTTATAGTGCCCTCAAGTCAATTATTGAATCGCAGGCACGCGACTGTGATGATTGAGTGAGGATCTATACCGGTAGAACGGTCTTACTCGAGATGATAGTATGCTATCCGGTTTGTCTTTATCATCATGTATAGCATTAGGTGGCATTACAAATCATTATTACATGTTAATAGAGCCAATAGGATTCTTGCTTGACTCCCAGCATTATGATGGTGAGCATATAAGTGGCAGCTGGGTGGTCTATAAGTACATCCTTAAATATCCTTAGTCGTGGGAGTATCGAGACTGGGCATCGATACTCCAGAGTAGACTAGTGTATACTTATCAAGACCCCGACGAGGGGCGGTGGCCGGTCTCGCAATCCATTGGTGTCAGCTAGTCACCTAAGATAGTATACATATGCTCATTGGGTTATGAATACACTAGACGGACTCGCCGGGAACATGCTAGTTGGTATTATACCTATTGTCAGATATCAGTTCCCAGGTGATCTGAGTACAGGTTAGTCTGACGACCTAAGATCGTCATTTATCTCGTGTGAGTTCCCACTGTGCTTTGATTACTACCCTACCACGGCTCAAAGGAGTCATGCAAACAGGTTTTAGTTGGGTACAGTCCCGAGCCACATGGAGGCAGTAAGCGGATCGTCGAGGATTCGTCTCTCCCGGTATTGGGGGTTGATGTCGCACAGTGCACGGGTGGCCATCACCAGAAATCCTTGGCCAAGGTAGTCGAGAATTACTGATTTGGATCAGTTTTTTCTTAGTGGGTGATGGGCTTCATACCGACACGAAATATCGCGCTATTAGAGGTCTGACTTTATCCTCCCCCTAGACATAATATGTGATACTCTTAAACGAACATACCGGACTGTATGGAGATTGTCACTGTCAGGCTCGGTAGGGGTTTGGATGAGTTTGCTCGTCGGCCTTCCTTTCGCTCAATACCTGGGTAGCCGTTACGTACAGCTAGTGCCGCTGACGTGCTTGTGGTTAAATCTACTGCCAGCGTATTGACGAGTCTACACAGAGGGTTTTCATGGTTCAGGAGATATGGTGTAGATGACGTATGTTGGTACATACAGGTGTCCGATTAAATATATGTACAGGCTACACAGACTTTAATCGGGCGTTTGATAATACTAGCGGCTTAGGATTAAGCCGGATTATTAAATCAGTTTTGATTTAATAATTTATATATATATATATATATATATATATATATATATATATATATATTATATGCATTCTAGTATTATTGTTCACTATTCATTTTCTCTTTTGGCTATTCGTATTTTTGTACGAATACGCGTATATGTATTTCGATACGTATGTCAGGCTCAGAAGGGGTTTGGATGAGTTTGCTCGTCGGCCTTCCTTTCGCTCAATACCTGGATAGCTGTTCATATCAGATTTTTGCATTTTTATACCGCTCAATTTTTATCACATTGTTTATCGGTAGGTACTCTTGAGCCGTGTTTGCTAGTCAATTGCAGGATACATGTTCTCAGCTCTAAATAGTGAAATTCATGGAAAAGCACGACAAATTCCGGATTACTGCCAACCACAGATAAAACGCGTGTCTCCGCTCTCTATCCGTATGTTGTCGCACACCAGTTTAAGGGACAAAATGGCAAATCAATGTCATTTTCATGCACAAAGCTCAATGTCAACACAAGATCCAACATATCTACGCGGAGCTCAAGAAAAATCATGACAAAAGATCCACATTACATCGCCTTTTGTTCTGCTGAAATTCTGGAAATATTGTGAAAAGATTCTGAGAAACAACATATACCACACTGAAGAGTACTAAAAACCAGGGAAAACCACCAAGTTTCATGGCCTAACTCCACATAATGGCCGCGGTTCCGCGGCATAAGCATGCTTAGGCCGTGGAACCGCGGCCGTACGGGCTCGGCAGTTAACCAATTTTCAGGGGCGTTTTAGTCATTTCATTTTTGTTCTGAATGTTGCCCTAGAGTTTCTGTTGCCTGCATATAAATAGTCCAGAACTTGCCAAAGCCAAGGGTGCTTATTCTTGTGTTTAGATTTTAGAATACATGTTGTTGTTCTTCTTCCTCTTCTCATCCATTCTCCATTAAAACCTTGTAGTGAGCTTTTGTGAATGAAGTAATGAATAAAGAGTTCTTTTTGTTACCATGCTTGTCTTATTGTTAATTATAATTGCTTGTATTTTTCATTTGCTAATCTAGTTGTTATTTGTTGTTTGTTTCTTTCTTGTTCTCTTTTTCTTTATCCTTAAACAACAATGATGCTTAAGCTTGATCCTTCCCAAAGTGAGGTCTCAAATAGCTAGTTGTAATCTTCTAACCTCCTTCTTTTTATCTTCCTCCTTTGTTTTATTTTCCTTTTTCTTGTAATGGGTGAGTAGTTTTCTCACTTGTTAGGGTAGGATAAGGAAAGTTTGAGAGAAGGAAATCTTTCTCACTCTTTTCTTGCCCAACATCTTAATTCGGACTCCCGTTAATTGAACCACAATCCGCTCCTTACGGCACCCTATCCTACATGATAGCGGTGATTCCTTAGTGAGACCGGTTGTGGTTGAATTAACCGGAGGTTAAGGCTAAGAGCCAAGAACGGACGGACAAGCACCAAAAGGAAGAACTTAAGCGTTGGAAAGCCTAGCTTATACTCGCAAGTTCCTTCCTAGTCGTGCTAATCCCCGTTGTTGCCGATTACCGTAACACCGATATTAAGAGTGGCAATGAAAGAAGTGAGCGAATCCTAACTCAAACTAACCTAATCCTAACCCTAACAAGCTCTCTTTATATATCATTTTAGCACATAAGTAATCTAAAAACAAACCTGGACATTTGGACTTAACTCGTTAAAGCACATAGAAAAAGATTCCCATCTCCCTGCGGATGACCCGTACTCAACTGGCTAGCTACAAGCGAAACCGTCTTGATTGTGGTAATAAACTTAGCACGCAAAAACTCTACCAATCAAATGGCTCCGTTGCCGGGGAGACGGTAGTTTATTTCTTTGTGTAATTTCGGGTTAATTTGTGAATATAAATCTAACCGAAAAACAAAACAAAAAAAAATACTTGTAAAAAAATCATCTTGTTATTTTTGATTAGTTTTTGTGCAAGTGTGCAGGATAAAACGAAGTTCGAGTACAGTGCCAAAGACGTGGGAAGTTAGACCCATATCTCGCGGCTACACCGCGACGGATCAAGACGCAGCCAACGGTCTACTGTAAAATTCTGGAGCAGATCCAGTAAGCAAATCAAGATTCAGGAGCTCCAGAAAAGAAGAGGACACCCAGAACAGAACAGAACAGGAATTTGAAGGCCCATTTCCACTTTCCTACCGCGGAACCGCGGCGGTTTGGAGCAAACAAAAACCAAAAATCCCTGTGAGTGTTCCTTACTCCTTCCCCTCTCCTCTGAACTCCACTGAACTGTGTTTTCTGCAGCATTCTTTGCGCAAACTCTCTTCCCCCTTCCAATAAATTGTTCTTGTGCAGGATTCTTTGCGCCGCGCTAAAAAAATAAAAAATGATTGCTGTTGATTATTACTGCTTTGCATTTATTAATACGGACTTTAAGGGGCTTGAAACCAATCCAGATTGGGTGGGGATTTCATCACCCTTCCCAGGACCCCAGAAATCACAAAAAGCATATGCATTGACAATTGTTTAATTAAAAAATACTAGACTCGGTCCTAAGGACTTCGCGCTCAATAGGACAGAGGACTAGTTACAGGCATCGGCCGTTTATCCTATCCTGACTTTGTGGTGTCTAGGCAAGTGTGTCCAAGGCAAGTGGTTACTTAATTAGGACCACTACTTACGTAGTGGGGAGCCTCCCACTTACCTGGCACTTACCTGGCCGCAATTGGAGGAGAAGAGGCGGTTTGAGGTCCTATTTCTAGCCCTTTGGAACAGTTAGGAGCTGTCTAGCTGACCTAGGTGACCCTAGATCTAGGTGTGATTGTGCATATCTTGTTTGTGATTGCTTGAAGCCGTAAGTCCGTACATATTTCTATAAAGCTCTTTCTAAAAGGAAAAAAAACACAAAAAAAAACCAAAAACTTTTATAAAAACTTGCCCTTTGTCGCCAGAATCCATTTTTTTTCACCCACCACCCATCGTATTTCTCCATTGACGTTTTCTTACCCTCACCTTCTCCGCTTTGACTATACTAAACTCGTTTAGTGTATGTCCGCTTGGACTCGGGACACTAGCGCCCGCCTAGTCCGCATTACGTTAGTCGCTACCGACTACGCGATCGACTCAGACATCGAAACTCCTTTCACGCCTCTTTCACCCTTACCTTTGCCGGCCAACTCCGACGTTGACCGGAATTCTGTTCATGCATACTCACCTTCACTATCACAATCACCAACCTCTTCTTCCGCGATGTTAGGATTTAATCCAAACATCCCTACAACTCCCCCGGGATTGATTCGACTTCCTATGGATGCGAATAACCCACCACCACCACCTGTCGTAGCGCCACAACGAATCGCGCTCCAGGATCGTTTCTACCCCACCCGCTCTGCATTTCCCACCTGTCTTTACCTTCCACCGGCCAATGGGGATAATTTTGAAATTAAGCCCCACTTCATTAACATGCTTCCGAAATTTCATGGGCTTGAATCTGAAGATGCCTATATCTTCATCAACAAGTTCCAAAATGTTTGTGCCATGATGAAAACTACCCAGTTGTTGAACGATGCTATACAGCTACGGGTCATTCTGTTCACTTTGTGCGATCTTGCTGAAAAATGGCTGTATAGCACCGCTTCCCACTCCATAACTAGTTGGGACGAGTTTGTGAAAGCGTTTCTCAAGAAATTTTATCCGAATCATAAAACCGCAAGGATCCGTAACGAAATCAACCAATTCTCTCAGCTTCCTACTGAACCCTTCTGGAAGTGCTTTGACCGGTATAAAGACCTTCTTGTTCAGTGCTCTCACTATGGTATCGAGAAATGGCAACTTTGCCAAACCTTATACGAGGGCCTGAACCCAGCAACCAAGCAGTTGTTGAAACCATTTGTCAGGGCCACTTCTTATCGAAATCTGACGAGGAAGCGCGGCAATTCTTCGACGACCTTGCGGAACAAACGCTTCAATGGGAGAGCACCAGACCAACTTCTTCTTCTTCTTCCCCCACTTCTACTGGTCCGTCTAGGGTAGGAATTCACCAACTTGATGTCTCTATTGCGATGAAAGCTGAAATGGCTGCAATAACGAGAAAACTTGAAGCGATAGAGAGCAAATTTTCATCTCCTACTCCAGCCCCTGTTCTTCCCCTTCGTACCATTTGTGCTTGTTGTTCCGATCCTTCTCACTTAACCGAAGAGTGTCCTTACAATCCACCATCTCAAGGACAGGATCAGGTTAATGCTGCATTTCAGCAAAGACCGAGAAATGATCCATACTCTTCCACTTACAATCCCGGTTGGAGGAACCACCCCAATTTCGCCTGGAATCAGAATCAGCATCAATTCCAAGGCAACAATTTCCAGAGGCCCCCTCCTCCGCAACAACAAGCGCAACAACAAACTCAACATCAGTTCAGCAGCCCTTCCAACCCTAACCTTTTCAAAATCAGACGAACAACTTTGCACCCAACAATTCTTTTCCGCAAAATAACTTTGTTCCGTCAAACAACGATAAGGTTTCCTCGCTAGAACGAAGTCTGGAGGCGTTCGTTAAACAATCGACACAATCCACCGCCAACATCCAGTCGTCTATTCAGTCTTTGGTGCAACACACTGCTGCACACAGGCAAAGCATCAAGACCATCGAAGCCCAGATTGCACATCTAAATGCGGCGTTAAGCGAGCGAGAAAAGGGGAAGCTTCCATCTCAACCACTCCCAAATCCCGGTCACCCACATAATGTACATGTTGCTCTTGAACAACAGAACCATAATTTGAGTGCCGTGACTACATTGAGATCGGGAAGTATGCTGCACAACAACATCGGCACAAAAATTGAGGATAATGACACCCCGACCGCTTCTTCTTCTTCTTCTTCTTCTTCTTCTTCTTCTTCTTCTTCGTATTCTGAGCCTATTCTCCATTCTCCAAAAGGCTCTTCTTCTTCTTCTTCTAACGGACCCACTTCTCACTCCACGAAAACACCAGCTCTGGGATCCGTTCCAACTCCACAATCTCCTCCAGAAGCATTGGACTCAACCAATTTTAAAAACGTTCCATTTCCAAACCGGTTGAGGTCCAATAAACAAAATCCACAAATGGAGAAGATTCTGGAGTTGTTTAAGCAGGTTAACATAAACATTCCCCTTTTAGATGTTGTCCAACAAGTCCCGTCCTACGCAAAAATCTTAAAGGACTTGTGCACGAAAAAGAGGAAATCTCAGGTACCCAAGAAAGTTTTCTTGGCTAGTGTTGTGAGTGATGCTCTTACCCAATCTTTACCTCAAAAACGGAAGGACCATGGCTGTCCTACGATTTCTATTACCATTGGGGATAAGAACATCAACCGCGCACTATTAGATCTTGGTGCCAGTGTTAACCTGCTTCCGTACTCAGTATATGAGCAACTAGGTGTAGGAGAGCTGAAACCCACACACAATACTCTCCAAATGGCCGACCGATCAATCACCCATCCTAGGGGTGAGCTAGAGGATGTGTTAATCAAGGTCGGGGACTTCATATTCCCCGTTGACTTCATTGTTTTGGACACACAGCCTATAGCTAACCCCCGGAATCAAATTCCGGTGATACTCGGTCGCCCATTCCTTGCAACCTCAAATGCTGTGATCAATTGTCGAAATGGTTCGATGAACCTATCTTTTGGAAACATGACAATTGAACTCAACATTTTTAGGTTGGGGAATCAGCCCTCCGAACCTAATGCTCATATACTAGACGTTTGCTCAATCCAGGAGATCACCCCTGAGGAATGTGAATTCGAGGAGTTTTGTTCGATCACGATAACCTTAACGCTACTAGTGCGTTCCTCTTCGAACCTGCTGCTGTTTCTGCGCCCGACAATGACTACGAGTGTTTCACTTTCTCGAACGATCTTAGACACTCACCACCCGAGTTTGAATCCTTCGAATTTTCGGATGAGTTACCTGAACCATCCAACTCGGTCGCTTACACTCGTTTTGAACCTTTGCTGGAATCCTTTGAGTTCGAGACCTTTTCACCAATCTTGCCTTCAATCGTTTCACCTCCAACGCTCGAACTCAAGCCTTTGCCGTCTCACCTTAAGTACGCTTACTTGGGTGAGAACGAGACCCTCCCTGTTATCATCTCGGCTTCTCTAGCTCCCGAGCAAGAGAAAGCCCTTCTTGCGGTCTTGCACAGCAATAGGCAAGCTTTTGGCTGGTCCATGGAGGACATCAAGGGGATTAGTCCCCTGATCGTTGAACATCACATTCATCTGATGGATGATGCCAAACCAGCCAGGGATCCACAAAGGCGACTCAACCCAGTCATGAAGGAGGCTGTGAAAAAGGAAATCGTAAAATGTTTGGATAGTGGTATCATTTACCCTATCTCTCATAGCCAGTGGGTTAGCCCCATTCACGTTGTCCCCAAGAAATCAGGCATAATGGTCATCACTAACGAGGCGAACGAGTTGATCCCTACTCGCACCCAAACTGGGTGGCGAGTGTGCATCGATTACAGAAAACTCAACGCCGCAACGCGGAAGGACCACTTTCCGCTACCTTTTATTGACCAAATGCTTGAACGATTGGCCGGACACGAGTACTACTGCTTTCTTGATGGCTACTCCGGCTATAATCAGATTCTCATCGCCGAAAAAGACCAGGACAAGACCACATTCACTTGTCCTTTCGGCCCGTTTGCATATCGTCGTATGCCCTTTGGGTTATGCAATGCGCCCGCTGCCTTCCAGCGGTGTATGATGGGAATCTTCTCAGACATGGTGGAAAAATTCCTGGAGATCTTCATGGACGATTTCTCCATCTTCGACGATTCCTTCAATGAGTGTTTGCTGCATCTCGGCGCTGTCCTTACCCGATGTAAAGACAAGAATCTCACTTTGAATTGGGAGAAGTGCCACTTCTTGGTGCGCGAAGGTATTGTCTTAGGACATATCATTTCGCACAATGGCATAGAGGTTGACAAAGCGAAGATTGAGGTCATTTCCAATCTCCCTCCTCCCAGATGCGTCAGAGACATCCGAGCCTTCCTTGGCCTTGCTGGTTTCTATAGACGGTTCATCAAGGACTTTAGCAAGATTGCTAGGCCCTTGACTCTTTTGCTGGCCAAGGACACGCCATTCGACTTCAACTCGAGCTGTGTGACTGCGTTCTAGTCATTAAAAAGCTCACTCACTTCTGCTCCCGTTCTTTCTTCACCTGACTGCACGCACCCATTTGAGATTATGTGTGATGCATCCGACTTTGCCATTGGTGCTGTCCTTGGACAACACATCAACAAGATGCTGCACGTAATCTATTATGCTAGCCGAACCCTGAACGATGCCCAACTTAATTATACAACAACTGAGAAGGAATTCTTAGCTGTTGTATTTGCTTTAGAAAAGTTCAGGCCCTACCTCATCGGCTCTCCAGTCATTGTCTACACAGACCATTCTGCTCTGCGCCATCTTTTTGCGAAGAAAGATGCAAAATCTCGGCTAATACGTTGGATTCTCTTGCTTAAAGAGTTTGACCTTGTCATCAAGGACAAAAGAGGATGTGAAAATGTAGTCGCCGACCATCTCTCACGACTTCCTTCTTCGCCGTCGCCTCAACTTCCGATCAACGACGTTTTTCCGGATGAACAACTCTTGACAGTATCTTGCGAACCCTGGTTCGCTGATATTGTGAATTATTTGACCACAGGATTACTACCGACTGAATGGTCAAGTCAGGATAGACTTCGATTCTTATCCCAAGTAAAACACTTTTACTGGGACGAACCCTGTCTGTTCAAGTACTGTCCCGACCAGATTATTCGTCGGTGTGTCCCTGACGATGAATTCAAGAGTGTGCTGTCATTTTGCCACGATCAAGCATGTGGCGGGCATTTTGGCCCCAGAAAGACAGCTGAGAAGATCTTGCAGTGTGGTTTCTACTGGCCACAACTCTTCAAAGACACTCATGACTACTGCAAGACTTGCTCCTGGTGCCAACACTTGGGCCGGATATCCAGGAGGAACGAGATGTCGCTCCAACCAATCTTGGTTGTGGAGATTTTCGACGTTTGGGGGATAGATTTCATGGGGCCGTTTCCCAGCTCTTTTGGGAACTTGTACATCCTTCTCGTTGTTGATTACGTCTCTAAGTGGGTCGAGGCTATGCCCAGCCGGACTAACGACAACAAGGTTGTCGTTAGGTTTCTTAAGAAAACATTTTCTTCCGGTTTGGGCACCCCAGAGCGATCATTAGCGACAATGGAACTCATTTATGAAATAAGACTTTCGAGGCCTTGATGCGGAAATATTCCATTAATCATAATCTATCTATGCCCTACCACCCCCAAACCTGTGGGCAAGCCGAAGTTTCAAATCGGCAAATCAAGCAGATACTGGAGAAGACGGTTTCCAAGAACCGTAAGGATTGGTCGTTGAAACTCACTGATGCCCTTTGGGCATTTCGAACTGCTTATAAGACCGATCTTGGCATGTCTCCCTATCGGCTTGTGTACGGAAAGGCTTGCCACCTTCCTGTGGAAATAGAGCATCGCGCATTTTGGGCGATAAAGGAGCTGAATCTGTCTCTCGAAGATGCGGGCAGCCATCGGAAGCTGCAGTTGAACGAATTGAGCGAGCTTAGGGATGAGGCTTACGATAACGCGGTTGTCGTTAAGAACCGAACGAAGGTGTTTCACGATAAACACCTTTTGCGCAAAACCTTCGTACCTGGTCAAAAGGTGTTGCTTTACGACACCCGGCTACATTTCCATCCGGGTAAGCTCAGATCTCGCTGGAAAGGGCCATACTTTGTGCGGAATGTGTATCCGCATGGCGCTATGGATTTGGAGAATCCAAAGGACGGTTCATTTTTCAAAGTAAACGGACACCGACTTAAACCGTACCTTAGAGCCGAACCAACAGAGGAGCTCCTGGTCTTACAGGAGCCGGTTTACCCTGCATAATCCTCCTCTGCCTACCACCAAACTTCGGTTATCCAGCCAAGAACAGTGGACACTGTTCCAAATAAGTTTGGGGATATGTATATACCTTTTTGTATATATTTGTGGATATTCTTTTCCATTTTTGCTATTTTTCTTTTCTTTAAAAACAAAAACAAAAAAAATTGTGTATATCTAACCGACAATTTTGACCCTTCAATGATCTCTTCATGCAATGACAGTGAGGACACTGTCCAGTTTAAGTTTGGGGGTACGCTCGGTACGCATTTCTAACCTTCGCATTCATATGTATATTTTGCATCTGCATACTAAAATCCATAAAAATCAGAAAATTTTCTAAAAACATCAAAACTTTTCCGTCAAGTTAGCTAGTGGGAGAACTCAGATTCAACATTTCGACGGTTTTGTTTGATAAGATAAGAATAACTAAATCTTATTTTTAGATTTTGAAAACCTGAAAGATAACTCTCCTTTGAAGTTAACTATAGCTGATATACGTCTTTACATCACACTACACATGTCGTGAGTTTTGGGAATTAGATGACAAGGCTATTATGTCTAAAAACTTTTAAATGGATAAATGATTTTCTGAGGATCAAATAGGTTTGTTCTGAAATAAGTAATATCAAGAATAGTTTATGAAGTGAAGTGAATATGAAGGAATGTTATTGATGCCTTAATTGGAACTAAGTCTGAAAAATAACCCATCTGGAACTTGATTGGAATGATTACACACCGAACCCACTAAACACGTCTTTTATCCAAAAAATAATTGAACTGCCGGTTATATCTCCGTTCGCATTGAATCATCATGATTTTCACGCTAAATTGTCTTTTGTTTTTGGGCCTAGGTAACTTGAGTAATTAAGTCCGCTGGGGTGTCTCTACACCTAATGCCCTAAAGCCAACTGGTTTGGGTGCATTGGCCCAAAGCTCGTTAAGAAACTTAGAAAGTCCAGATTAAAACAAAGTCAAGTAAGTGTTCTCTCCGAGTTAAAATTCCTAACGATTCTTTGTGTGAGAATAATCTTGACAAAAGACAGGTTTTTATAAAAAAATATTTCTAGCGGAGATATGAAGGTTTTATTCTATGATAAAGACTATTGCACGTTCACAGAGGTGTGTATGAAATGAAAACAAGAAAAAAGTGGAGTGAAAAATAAGACCTAGTTTCCTGTTAGGGAAGATAGAAATTCTGAAGTTGAAACTTTACTGGAAAACGAAACTTGAAAAATGCTTAACTCTTTATAAAACTTATGTGATCCTTTTAAAAAATTTATCTGGGCTTTATTGTAAGACATGATGACTTTAATCGATCCTTCTGGAACTTAACGACACTATTTGCACTGCACGTAAAGACATATAAAATCTTAAGTTAAATAAGAAGCGAGGTGTGAAAAATAAATGTTCGATAGTCTAGACTCAGGATAATAGAATTGTTATTTTCTGAAACAAAACTTTAGGGTTTGAATCATAGTTATTTTGCAAAACTAGCTTGACCGGATTTTGTGGGTAGTATCCGCTGAAAACCCTCAGGAGACAACACTCCTCTTACTAGGGACACCTAGAGGTTTAACGGCTTGTTGCACATGCTCAGTGCAATCGCGTTCCCTGCGAAAGTGAGGTTAGGAATTTTTGTGAATAAATTGGCTTTCCTCGGGACGATCAAATGATAAGTTTGGGGGTATTTGTTCATATCAGATTTTTGCATTTTTATACCGCCCAATTTTTATCACATTGCTTATCGGTAGGTACTCTTGAGCCGTGTTTGCTAGTCAATTGCAGGATACAGGTTCTCTGCTCTAAATAGTGAAATTCATGGAAAAGCACGACAAATTCCGGATTACTGCCAACCACAGATAAAACACGGGTCTCCGCTCTCTATCCGTATGTTGCCGCACACCAGTTTAAGGGACAAAATGGCAAATCAATGTCATTTTCATGCACAAAGCTCAATGTCAACACAAGATCCAACATATCTACGCGGAGCTCAAGAAAAATCATGACAAAAGATCCACATTACATCACCTTTTGTTCTGCTGAAAATCTGGAAATATTGTAAAGAGATTCTGAGAAACAACATATACCACACTGAAGAGTACTAAAAACCAGGGAAAACCACCAAGTTTCATGGCCTAACTCCGCATAATGGCCGCGGTTCTGCGGCATAAGCATGCTTAGGCCGCGGAACCACGGCCGTACGGGCTCGGCAGTTGACCAATTTTCAGGGGCGTTTTAGTCATTTCATTTTTGTTCTGAATGTTGCCCTAGAGTTTCTGTTGCCTGCCTATAAATAGTCCAGAACTTGCCAAAGCCAAGGGTGCTTATTCTTGTGTTTAGATTTTAGAATACATGTTGTTGTTCTTCTTCCTCTTCTCATCTCTTCTCCATTAAAACCTTGTAGTGAGCTTTTGTGAGTGAAGTGATGAATAAAGAGTTCTTTTTGTTACCATGCTTGTCTTATTGTTAATTATAATTGCTTGTATTTTTCATTTGCTAATCTAGTTGTTGTTATTTGTTGTTTGTTTCTTTCTTGTTCTCTTTTTCTTTATCCTTAAACAACAATGATGCTTAAGCTTGATCCTTGCCAAAGTGAGGTCTCAAATAGCTAGTTGTAATCTTCTAACCTCCTTCTTTCTATCTTCCTCCTTTGTTTTATTTTCCTTTTTCTTGTAATGGGTGAGTAGTTTTCTCACTTGTTAGGGTAGGATAAGGAAAGTTTGAGAGAAGGAAATCTCTCTCACTCTTTTCTTGCCCAACATCTTAATTCGGACTCCCGTTAATTGAACCACAATCCGCTCCCTACGGCACCCTATCCTACATGATAGCGGTGATTCCTTAGTGAGACCGGTTGTGGTTGAATTAACCGGAGGTTAAGGCTAAGAGCCAAGAACGGACGGACAAGCACCAAAAGGAAGAACTTAAGTGTTGGAAAGCCTAGCTTATACTCGCAAGTTCCTTCCTAGTCGTGCTAATCCCTGTTGTTGCCGATTACCGTAACACCGATATTAAGAGTGGCAATGAAAGAAGTGAGCGACTCCTAACTCAAACTAACCTAATCCTAACCCTAACAAGCTCTCTTTATATATCATTTTAGCACATAAGTAATCTAAAAACAAACCTGGACATTTGGACTTAACTCGTTAAAGCACATAGAAAAAGATTTACATCTCCCTGCGGACGACCCGTACTCAACCGGCTAACTACATGCGAAACCGTCTTGATTGCGGTAATAAACTTAGCACGCAAAAACTCTACCAATCAATAGCCGTTACGTATAGCTAGTGTCGCTGACGTGCTTATGGTTAAATCCACTGCCAGCGTATTGACGAGTCTACACAGAGGGTTTTCACGGTTCAGGCGATATGGTGTAGATGGCGTATGTTGGTACATACATGTGTCCGATTAAATATATGTACAGGCTACACAGACTTTAATCTGGCGGTTGATAATACTAGCGGCTTAGGATTAAGCCGGATTATTAAATCAGGTTTTGATTTAATAATTTATATATATAAGTGTGTGTGTGTGTGTTCTAGTATTATTGTTCACTATTCATTTTCTCTCCTGGCTATTCGTATTTTTGTACGAATACGCGTATATGTATTTCGATAAGTATACCAGGTTGTATTCCGTATTTATACGGAATTGCTTCTAGAAGATTGCCACCTCATTACATGTTTTTCCTTTTTAGAAAATCATTTTGGAAATGAGGTGGAAGGGTGAGTTGGCATGAGCATAGCTTGGCATGTAGAGAGGTATGGCTTTTGGATATTTTATTTGGAAATTGGATGAGATATTTTGGTTGTATGGTTGTAAAAGACTTAGCCATATATTCTCTACATGCCATCCATTATTGATTATTATTCATTCATCACTTGCTTCACACACTCTCACTCTTTCTTGGTGAGACTTAGCCATTCTTGAGTTGCTCATGCCACCAATTTTCCTCACCTCTTTCTTCTTGAGTTGCTCATTTGAGCATTTATCATGAGAGAAAAAATATAGTGAGACATTCCTACACCTCCACTCTCCATTGCTAGTAACCTTGGAGCGTCAGTTGCCTCGCTTGGCGAGGCTGGAGCCTGCATCATTTTCCTCGGGTGAATCATCCTCGATGAAGACCGGCAACCAAATTCGATTTGCAGCCCAAGGAGCTAAAAAAGGCGGTAGATGACCGAAGGACTTGGTTCATTCGGTATAACCATCTCTATCCTTTAGTTTAGCTCTATTAGTTTGATAGTATAGGTTTATGGTTTCGATCTTGGGACAGGCTTTATTTGCGCCAAAATTTTGAGTGCCAGTTTTTGTTCCGCATCGGGCACGGTAGATGGCCAGGGCGCTGGCAAAACCCAGCAAACATAGGTTTCCAAAAGCCAAGTTATCCAAGCATTGCGTTCAAACCAAGCTACTTCAACAGGTGGACCATAAAACCAGGACCAAAAAGTGAACCAGTATCACGGCGAGGGCTCACTCTGATATGGGATCCCAATGCTTCTCTCATTCCCTCTATTCTGTCATTCAATTCTGGACCAAGATGGCATAATCCCCCGGCGCTTGAGGGCTCCCCTAAGCTTGTTTTCTTTTTCTACGTGAGAGAGCGAAGGAGCCACTCTTCTTTCCGAGCGGAACTTAAAGCTCTTTTTACAGGACTGGGTGTTCGATGAAAAGAGTGACTTCTGCAAGCAAGTAAGAAACCTTGTACTATTGAACACAGACTTTCTGAGTTATAAACTTAGTGAAGCTTGGGTCCCCGGCACGAGCGAAACGGTACTTTAAGCTATTTTTACAGGGCCGCAAAGTGAAGTGAGTCTCATGAGTTAAGATGAGTACGGCGCATTCGTGGCATCCTGTCTGTAAGTCAAGAAGACTCGTTGAGTATGGTATACTATCATTGAGCGTAACTCTGTCAAGCATATGAAAGATAAGTTATACTTGGAAGGCTTTCTTCAAACAAAAAAGTCGCCGGCGTTGCCTTTCTGTGAAGAAACTCTCGAGTGAGTGAGAGAGCGGAGGCCCCTTCGTGAAGGAACATATTCCGAAGGGTCCCTCGGTAATATGAGCTACCTGACTTTAAAAAGACAGGGAATCAAAAGGTGCTAGATTCTTCTTGTGCTACTGATCGCATCAGACGTTTAGATTGTAGTTCATCAATTTCAATAGTTGTTTACACTCGAGCGAGGTAGTTGACTTGCTGACTTGTTACAGGGTTTCAAAGAGAAGGACATGATTACTATAAAGCAAGAATAGCAGAAATCTTTAACGAGTTCAAAGATGATATGCCACCTAAGATCATCGCATTGAGGTGGAACCTAAGGCTAAGCCGCCGGCAATGGACCCTTACAGGATGGCCCCACCGGAGCAAGAAGAACTGAGGAGTTGCTGGATGCCGAGCCATCAAAGGCCCCATATGGTGCCGTTTCAAAAGAAGCACGATGGGAGTCTTCGACTTTGCATCGACGATAGAGCCCTCAATGATGTAAGGATCAATAACAAATACCCCATTCCTCTCATTGTGGATCTGTTCGATCAGCTAGGAAGAGCTAGAGAAAGAGGTGCGGTGACTGATCATGGAGATGGAGCTGGTTGCCTCGAATAGGCAGCGGAAAAAGACCTTACAAATTAGGGATCTCCAAGAGAAATAGTGGTAAAGAAGGACCTAAATTAAATGATGCTAATAAGGCATTCCAGGTGATTGGAACTAAGAAAGAACCTTGTTCTGCAGGAGCCATCTCTTCTGGGTTGGAGAAGGCAGATCCTGAGCTTCATTAAGAAGAATGGTTGGTCCACCACACCGATGGGCTGGGTCAGTTTACCATCACAAAATACTCAATTGAATTGGGAAACTTTCACTTCCAGATTAGCATACTCGGAAAGGAAATGCTCTTTGTCAGAAGCTTATGTGGTTCCAACTCATGTGGCTAGGTCGAGATATGGTACGACACCTGAATCCACTCCTGTAGTGTTGCGGTTGGTTGATCATGAAGTAGTCAGATGCTCTATTATACAACATTTTTCGGGCGTGAGGTAGATCTGGCAGATTCACCACAGACCCTTGTAGTTTTGTTTGACGAATCTGATTTACTCCTTTATTCTTTTGCATCCATTTTCTTTCTATGCTCTGTTCCTCTTGCAAGTGCAGGAGCGATGTCGGCCCAAGCAGTAAGTAGGTGGATCTCTTAGTGCTTGGTCCCTTCCTTGGCCCCAGTAAGTGCTTCTTTGGCATAAGCTGTAGCGTAGGCACAAGAAGTAAGAGGATCCGGAGGCGTAGGAGCAAGGTGCAGGAAAGCCAGGTGCTAGCTAGGTCTGGTCTCCTGCTATTGGCTTAGCCTTAGCTCAGCTACACACGTGGCTTTCATTTCCTATATTACATGCCACTTCCCGGTCAACGCGAATAGATTCTTTGCTTCTTTACCCCGTCTGTTAGACAGATGTGATCTCCTTGCCCCCGCCCTTGCTTAAGGATTCTCGGCCTTCTTATCTCTCTTCTTCCATATGCTCTTCTTTCATCTGGAAGAAATGGTCTTATCCAGTTGGAGAATCCCCTTCCTATCGTTCTTTAAAATATTTAAATATAATCATTCTAAATAAAAAATATTAGATATCTCCTGCCTGTCCTGCCGCACATGCGGTACCAGCTCTTGTTCTTGATGTATCTCTTTCGGAAGTTGCAAAAGATAGTATATATGCTCCTCTTCTTTCTGCGGCAGTTGTGGATGCGCTTTACTTCTTTCTGAGTATCCCGGTGCAGCTGTCTTGTCCAAGCTATGGATCTTATATAGAGGAGTGTGAAAGCCAGCTCTTGAAAGCAGTGCGAGTTAGGCAGGAATCGAATCCCAGAGATTGGAATGAGATATCGAGAAATTCATTCCACTTAAAATCAATATTTTCTTTGTGCATGATGGAACTGTTTCCAAGCTCTGTTAAAAGAATGCATTGGGAAAGAGAAGTTTGACTCAGGAAAAGTAGAGAAAGAAGGCGAAAAGACACCTTCAGTAAAGAGACAGCGCCTCACGTGCAGAGCACAAGAGCACCAGCGCCAGGAGCGCTCGCGCCAAGAGCACCAGCGCTAAGAGTCAAAGACTCTGAGGCAGCGCTAAGAGTCAAAACTCTGATGCAGCGCCTCAAGTGCAAAGCACGAGAGCGCCAAGCGCTAGAATTAAATGTTCTCCACCATTGGATCAAAGATCCAACTAAGATGAATGAATCATCAAATTACAGAGTGAAATTCTGTTGAGAAAATACTCTCAAATCTTTCTAAACAGGAAAGATTGTGCTCTGTAAATCAGTGCATCGATGGATCAAAGATCCAATGGTGATTAAAAATCACCAAGATACAGAATAAGTTCTATATAGGAAAATATTTTCCCAATCTTGTTAAAAACAAGAAGATTGTATTCTGTAAAACAGAAACCCTAGGATCAAAGATCCAATGGTGGGGAAATATCCCCAAATCAATCAAAGAAAGATTTCCTTAAATGATTCAGCAAATCAGCCTCCCCTATATAAAGGACCCAAGACTTCAAGTCTTGCACAGAAGAACCCCCTCATAAACTTCAAGTTTCTCAAAAAAAGAAAACAAGAAGAGCAAGCTCTCCTAAGAAGAAATTTTCTTCAAGTTAAATAATAAGAAGCGAGATCATAACATCTCTTCAATTCTTGAGAGTTTAATCCTCACATCAAAAGAACTTAGTTCTTTTTCTAGATCACAGATCTACAAGACAAAGTCTTTCACAAAAAAAACAGAAGAGATCATAGCATCTCTTCATAAAAAGAAGAACTTAGTTCTTAGATCCATGAGACAAAGTCTATCATAAAGAAAAACAAAAGGGATCATGGCATCTCTTCATAAAAAGAAGAACTTAGTTCTTAGATCCATGAGACAAAGTCTCTTATAAACGAGAATTTAATTCTCAGAGCACAGAACTGCCAAAGAAGCGTTTCAGCGCTCCAAGTCTGGCGCTCAGCGCCAAGCGCACCACGTGCTCCTCACGTGTACGCTATTTCAAAAGGAGCGCTTCAGCTCTCCAAGTTTGGCGCTCAGCGCCAAGCGCACCACGTGCTCCTCACGTGTGCGCTATTTCAAAAGAAGCGCTTCAGCGCTCCAAGTCTGGCGCTCGGCGCCAAGCGCACCACGTGCTCCTCACGTGTGCGCTATTTCAGAAGAAGCGCTTCAGCGCTCCAAGTCTGGCGCTCAGCGCCAAGCGCACCACGTGCTCCTTATATGGGCGCTATTTTATAAGGAGCACTCCGCACTCATTGGCTGGCGCCAAGCGCCATAATAAAGAGTGTCTAACACTCAGTAAAGGACAAAAAGAAAAAGGGGTGTCAGAACCCAAATCAATGCTCAGCATTGTTGATTAAAAGGGACTGAGCCCAAACAAATGTTCAACATTTAATTCAAAATGAGTGGACCAAGTCCAAACAAGTATTAAACACTTTATTCAGAACAGAATGGACTGAGCCCAAGTTGGCCATGAATCCTTAGCTCAGACCAACCGAGCCCATGTGCTCACAATTTCCCTAATTGATCTTAGTCCCAAATTAGATCTCTCAACCAACATTGGTTCAAGGGTACATCTCTTCATACCTCTGATACACGTCGTTATAATTCTTCAGCGTCTTTAGAAAGTTGGAGGGTCCCAATAACCAACAACTTTTGGTGTATCCCCAAACGGTTAAACCAAAACCACACAGACCATGATGTCCCTAAACTAGACTATGATGTCTCTAAACTAGATTATGATGTCTTTAAACTCCATGGACTATGATGTCCTTAAACTTATGGACCGCAATGTCCCTAAACTAAAACGATAGAGTCCAAATACTCTCTCGTTGGATCTAAATGATCCCAAAACCTTTTTGAGTAGATCTTAGTCTAAAATTAGACTAACATATCCTCAACAAACGTTTGAGTTGACCTTAGTCTAAAATAAGACTAACGGTCCTTAAACCAACCCAAACCCAAATCTAAGAAAATTCGGATTTGGACTAATCCACGCCCTACGGGCGACAACATAAATTAGTCTCCGTATACAATCCACGGGCAGCCAAAAATAAAACAAACACATACGACACGAAGTGACCATCTGGATAAGGAGAAAGTGGTTACCGCTATGCGATAGCGTAATTAACTGCAGAGGCTTGCGCCTACAGGGAAGAACGTCCCCACAATCAAAAACCCCTCATACACGAGGGGGAATCTGACGAAGTCTGCTACAATGGCTAAACCTCCGATACACGGTGCCATAAATCAACTTGGAATCTTCGGAGAGGTGGACGGATAAAACCATATAGCATCTGCCCCCCTGATTCAGGCAATACGTTTGTCTTTTCGGTCTTTCGGCGGCGAACAATCGTAATCTTCTTTCTCCTGTCGGAAAAGAGGGAGGTCTTGTCGAAAGCAAGAAAAGGAATGTCTTAGCTTACTCTAATTTCAAATAAAGCTTTTTCGTGCTCTTGATCGGACCTCTAACAAGTATCTAAAAAAATGCTTTCTTTTAGGCCTATGCAGCTAATCCATTGCTTGAGCCTGCTATATTCAGTCGCGTGAATCCCTTAATTTAGAAAGCAAAGCAATTCTTTCTCTTCCATTCCGTACCCCTCCGGTGGTGATATAAGGGCTGGTAGAGCCCTCGCCCCTAAAGCGAGTGGATGGGAGGGGGCTATTGCTTATAATGCAATATACTAAAGCGAATCCCTTCACTATGTAACGAGTGAATGGCATCGGTTTGGTACAAAAGAGTGTACGTATGCGCAAGAGACCACTAGGCCCTAGATCTTGCGCTTGAAGAAAACACAACATTGCACACAAGCCCTCCCTTTAGCTTGACCACCTCTCTGTGAAGAAACCCTTGTTCGAGTTCTTCCTTGCCTAAGTGGTAACAGCTTAACTCTCCCTTATGGTCGAGCAGAGATCGTTACCGCAGTGAAAGGGTCCACCCCGAAACTAAAGGGGGTTAACTAACAGCTGAGTCCTCTCCGAACCGTAGGAGATAGTTACCCATCATACGGCTCACCAACTTCACTTGCCTTTAAGGGGGGCTCGCTCCGGGCAGGTTCGGATCACTTACAATACACGGCTCTACGAAGGGATGAGGAGCGTTTTCAAGATGATTCTTTTTTTGTCGAGAAGAAAAAGGTTTCGACTGGAAAATGTGAGTCTGTTTTGTCCACTTTATCCATCCCCCTATATCAAAATGATCAAGTAGTTTACTTGCTGGAAGGAAAGCTTGCTTCTTATTCCCGTGTTTGATCTTTTCAATCTCTGTCCCGCTTCTATATGGGTAGAGACCCCTGTAGAGAATGAAGAGGGGCCAAGATGCTTGCTACGCCCTCTAAAGGGTGCTTCTCGAGGCTCCACTCTCTCCCCTGAAAAAGTAAGGCTCCGTTAGCCTGGGCTGAGATGGGGATAAGGAGTCAGGATTGAAGCCCCCAACGTTCTGCCGGACACTGGATAGGGGTTAGCTCTATAAATGTGTAGAGCCAAGTGTAGTGCGGTGCAGTAGTAGGCACTTCTAGGCCCCTTCCCGGCTACTGGATCACTCCAGTGCTTCGGATACTATGGACCCACTGCCATCCATTGCAACAGAGCCGTTTCATGAGGGGGGCTAAGCTCAGTTCTTTGAATCAAATGTTGAATGAAATCGATTCTTTTTTAGATATCTGGATAGTTGGATGGATCTATCTTTCGATTCATATATTGCTATATATAGCAAGAAGCCCTAAATCCTTGATTTGGCCAGGAAACAAAGCACTGCTTTGGGCCCAGGAAGCGAAAGGAATGAGCTCGGCTGCTTCTCCTCCACACCTCTTTATTTTGTTCTCCGTGCCCATTCTGCATGCGCTTCGTGCGCCATTGGCGCTTTGCTCTCCTCTTATTTCTTCATTGGATATTATTTACCATCGGATGGACTTCGTCGTTCTTTCCCAACGAAAATGGAATGGGCTATATCACATCGAGATATCGATTCATTTTCTGCCCTAAATGAGATAGGGGATTAGTCACCTCTGTCCCTTCATCTTTCTGAATTGAGGCCCGGCTCGCGTTGTTCCAACAACCGACGGGGAGTACCTCAGTATACGATCGCACGCAGTAACTGGGAGTCATATTACACCTAAGGCCAACTTTCATTCACCAAACTAGGTTCATCTCGTGTAGTGATTGTGACTCGTACAAGGATATGGAGTCCACGGTTGATGTATCAGACTTGACCCTGTCTTTCGTAGCATGCATTCCCATCCGTGTTGTAACTGATTCGGTAAGCTACATGTCCGGACGGAAAACTGCCTTCGGTCCCCCAACCTTACTCATTGGCAACCTTCCGGCCGCCCAACGACCTATAACGATAGTCACTACTCCTACTGGGGCTAGGAAGTAACTCCCACAACCCAAAGCGGCGAAGAACAAATAGAATTTGCTACAAAAGTCGGCTAACGGGGGTATTCCTGCGTATGAGAACATTGTAATGGAGAAGGTCATAGCCGAAATAGGATTCGTTTTGGCTAGAGTGCCCAAATCCGCTATATATTTGACACGGGTTTGCCGTAATGCTGGAACTATGGCGAATGCATCTATCGTCATTGATGCATAAATAAATATACCAATTAGTAGTGATTGAATTCCTTCTATGGTTCCACATGATAAACCAGTACGAATATAACCTACATGTCCAATCGAACTATGAGCTAGAGGTCTTTTGATTTTTGTTTGGGCCATGGCAGCCAGTGCTCATGAGATTATAGAAGCAATGCTGCAGAAAAAGAAGATTTGTTGCAATGTACCTCCATAGGAACCAACAATAGAAAGACATGACGTATTTGCAGAAATAAAGATTTTAGACGCAATAGAAAGGAATGCTGTCACCGGGGTGGGAGAACCCTCATAGATATCAGGTGCCCACATATATTGAGTCAAAACAGAGAATGAGTCCGAGGGAGACGGGGGTTTTCTTCGGGGCTCGAGAGATTGAATAGATAGGGCCCTACAAGTTGTTAATTCGCCGCTGGGGAATTCACACAAAAAGGAACGAGGAATTCTCAACGAAAAAGTGCTCTCTGAACCGAACGTGAAAGTTGTTTTCCATCAGACGGCTGTTCGCGTAACTCCACTCTCGGCTTGGATTATATATCCAAAAAGGTCCGCTCTCGGCCATTCCACACGCTGCCTAGTAGAGGCGTGGTCATCTGAAGTGGATTCTCTCTTTTTTTTGTAGTAGATGCCGAACTTGCTGCTTAGTAGGCGGGCACAGCAACTACATGGACCCTTTCCTTTATGTTGTTGCCAGCGCTCTCCCGGGCCGAGCCGGAATTCCTTATTAGAAAAGGGCAGGCAAAGCCCGAAGGAAGGCTGCTATCCCCTTGGACTTCTTCGTTTTCGATGAAAAACGAATTGACATCTCGATCTCCAAAAGCATTTTCCTTACCCCGCCGCATCTCCCTCCCTTCGTCGAGCCTTTCCTTTAGTGGTTTGGGCTTAACAGCGCCTTATCTGAACGTCGGCAGGTATTCTGGAATTCCGCTTTGGGGGCCTGGGGTTGTTATGGTTTGAATATAGGCTCAAACATTCTTAGAAGGGTCCTAGCTACGCCATGCGTTCAATATAAAACAAAAAAGCCTCTGGGATAGGGATGACAAAAAGAGGGCGCTTTCCTGTGTTGCCCTGAAAAAAGGAGCTAAGAGAAGAGCGTCTTCTCGGCGGTTAGGTTTCTTGCTCCCGCGCCCGCCGCTGCCCGACCCGCATTAGAGGGGAAGATTTTCAAAGCGGAAAAAGACAGAGGGAGGGGGAACAACATCTTATTCTCTTCGTAAGAACGCCCGGATTGGAGAAGCATTCGGAACGGGCGACGCCTTCATTTCGTTGGCAGAATCAGAAACGATCCAATCCATTCAAGGCTTCAGGGAACCCATAAACGAATTTGACTTGATTCATAGATAGAAAAAAGATAGAGATAGATGAACTATATAGAAAGAGGAAAAGAATAGAATTCCCTTTCTCTAACAGGCAAGTAAGCCAACCACCTTTAGATGTCTATGTATCTTTTATTGAATCTAATTATCTCCCAATTTTATTTTTGATTTGATAACTCTTGACATTTTTTGTTTCAATTTAGAGAGAAAGAGCAGATGGATCCTATCCCCCCTATATCGAAGACTCATTCCTATCTATTGATAGAAAGATCTTCGTCAAATACCGGACTTTGCCTTAGACCAACGAAACAAAGCTAAGAAGTAGGCTGAATGGAGAAAGGAAAGGGACAAGGGCGGTCATCGCTTGGCGCGAAGGCTGCTGGTTCGGGGTAGGGTATGGTACTAAAGGTCCTCGAACTTTCAGGCGGTTTTTCTTTTAGGCAGCTGTTACAGCCTCCTATGGTTTTCGTTACCGAGATATCTTTTCTTTTTTCCCAGGGATTTCTTGGGTAATCAGCTCCCATGCTGCAAACGGTCAAGAATCAAGAGGTGAGTCATGGCTTCTCAAGACTTCTACAAGTTTCTCAAAGTCATGACTCATTCTCTAATTCTCTTATTTCAAAAATGTTTATTAATTTCTCATTCTCATGTGATTCTCATACACCTATGTTCTATGTATCATCTACCATGATACAATATTTAAATACATATATTAATATATATCACATATATATTTAAATGTATAAGAAGAGAATAAAATCTTTAGTGAGCTATATTAGTTAATATATATATGTATATAAATATATATCAAATATATATATATATATATATCAAATTATTAAATCAACGCTTGATTCAATAATTCGGTCAATATCAAATATATATACATAAAACAAATCATTGAATCAACACTTGATTCAATAATCCGGTTATATCACCTAACCTAACCGATATCAAATATCACGAGATTAGAATACGGTATCACATACTCGTATTTAATCAAGCTCCCGCACATATCTCCATGTGTGCCCTACTTCGTTTCGCTTGAGCTAGGAAACCTCTGTGTGGGACTCTAAACACTCATCAATATGCCAGCAGTATGTAATGATCACATCAGATACCCGCAAGCCGTCATCGGTACTTGCTGGACGTAACAGCTACCCGGGTGTTGAATGATTAGAAGATCAACAAGTAAGCTTGTCCAAACTCCCGTAAAACCTAAAAGCAACATTTACCGTACAGTCCGGTCTCTTCGTCTGATATGTCGCATATCGAGTCTGAGGGTGGAATCGTCAGACCCCAGTAACTTGATAAGTCATGCCGATGTGTGGCCTGTAACCTTTTGAGAAACTACTGATAACACCTATCAGTAAATCTTATCAGCCCTGGACAGGGACTTGCTGTTATAGCCAATTGAGCAGAGCGCAACATCAACTCCCAATACCGGGAGAGACAAAACCCCTCCTATCGCTCATTGCCTCCATGTGACTCGGGACTGTACCCAAAATCCACCTTTTTGCACGACTCCTTTGATCAATGGTAGGGAGGAAATCAAAGCACAGTGGAAACCACACAAGACTCTATGACGATCTCGGGTCTACAGTCTAACCTGTACAAGTGTCACCAGAGAACTGCTATCTGACGATAGGTATGGTACCATCTAAGAGTTCTCGGTGAGTCATGTTCGGTGTACCCATTCTATAATGAGCACCCGTGTACAATCTTTGATGTCAAACCCCAACGCTCCCGGTCTCCATTTCTGTGAATGTTTTGACGGAGTCATTTGGGAGCTCCGAGTACCATTCAAACGCCGTCTCTGACAGGCTACCAACGAACAGGCGAACCAGCAATTTGTCGTCGCCTCCAGTATTTCCGCATAAAGCACTAAACTGAGCGACGTGCTGATGCGGGTTGCATGTCCCTTTGTACACATGGAATTTGGGGATCGTATATCCCGGCGGGTATTTGATTTGGTCGTACCAGCCTGGGTACGGTCACCTAGTTCTGACGACTTGGCCAGACGCTTCGTTTGCCTGATGAGCTCGTATTTGTTGAGCTATGCAATCATCAAGGGTAGCTTTGGAAATCGTTTCCTCCCTGGCTGTCGATAAGGCTGGAAGGGGGTTTGATGTTTTCCCTCTGTCATCCTCGATAATTATCGTCCGGTCTTCAGCTGGAGGTTCTGGCTGGATCATCATTCCAACCATATCTTGGAACAAAAGTGTCATCTGCTTTATATTAGCAGCATGTTCCGCGGCCTTTTTATCATTTCTTTCCAGCACCCTTCGCAGGAACTCTATATCGGTCTCCTGCTCCTGGCGCTGTTCAGATGCCGATTCCAGGCTTTCTTTCTGCCCGGTGAGTGCTGCCATTTTCGTCAGCATCTCCTGGAGCTTTTGTTGCTGCTCCTGAGCTTTTGTCAACGATCGAGTTTGTGGACGATGACCCACAGAAGCACGACATTCCTCTTTCCCGGAAGCCATGTAGACCGTGTGTACAACCATGCTCCCAGACATGGGGCGTTTGGATCCATCACCTTTGGGATTTTCCGCCGGTGGTGGTATTTTCTCCAGCCTTCTCTTTTTGTGGGAGGTCAAAGTTGAAGGAGCCATTGTAGGAGGAGCCTGTGTGAAAAAATTCCCTCGCTGTATACTGGAGGGATGACTTTCCTCTTGTCGAACCTTCATTTTCTCCGGTTGACGAGAGTGGTACTTGTTGATCACAGAATTCTGGACTTTCCACCAGACTCTGTGGATTTGGGAGGACAGTCGCTGAGGGGCCTGCTCCGACTTTGCCTGCGTCATATTTTTTGCAGGAAGTGGAGATTTCTTCAACACCACGGTTGGGGAGTTCTTACGCACCCTCCTAAGCAGATCAAAGATATTCCTGGTTGGAACGACAGCGTCATCTTACACCATTAGAGCTGGTGGGGTGAGTCCGGAGGGAGAGTTGCCCTCCTCTCTTCTCACTCGGCGCCAGTGGCGACGTCGAGCGTGCCTTGCATATGGGATCACCTTAGTTATGGAAGCGGCTTCGTCATGCCCCCTGCTTTGGTGAAGGGCTACTGCTGGTGCCAGCCTATTGAAGACCGACGTCCGTTGAGAGGGGACGATCAATCTTTCGAAGGCCGACTTTCTGGTAGGGGAAGAACTTTTGATGACTTCACCTGCTGGAGCTGGAAAGGCTATCCATTTCGGGATAACCCCTTCCGGTATTGCAAGCCTCTTTGCGGGCCTACTTGAGTTTTGCTCAGCCTGTTGAAGACTGAGGTGGCAGACTTGGACGACCCATTGAGAGGGGTCGTGGACTTCTTAGGAGATTCATGTGGTGGTACTGGAGCGCTGAAACTCGCTGGCGGGATCATGGTCCCGAAGAACAATCCAGTGGTGGCTTGAGTCATCTGCCCCACCGGCATTGAAAAGATGGAAGCCGCATTGGGCCCGTAAGTCACTCCTCCAGTTGGGGCGGAGCGGGAGTTGCTGTTGCAGTTGGTGCAGCTGGAAGCCATTGATGTTCACTTCTTCTTTCTTCACATGAACAAGACACCAAATCTTAGTACCTCGAATCCAAGGGCAACCATAGCAAACCACGATTTTGTTTGCGAAACACGAAACACGAAGTGTGGAGTGGAAAGAGGAAAAGGTCCCACCGGGCATGCCAGAATTTGTTCACCGCCTAAAACAGAGACGAACCAGGATGGATCGTCTTGCCTGAATTTGGGGGCAGGTGCTATTTGGGTTTATCCGTCCACCTCTCCGAAAATGCCAAGTTGATTTATGGCACCGTATATCGGAGGTTTGGGCGGATGCGGCCGTTGTAGCGTATTTCGTCAGATTCCCCCTCATTTGCGAGGGGTTTTTGATTGTGGGGATGCTCTTCCCTGCAGGCGCAAATACCTGCAGTTAATTACGTTACCGCATCGCGATAACCATTTTCTCCTGCACCGGAAGTTCACTTCGTGTCGTGTGTGTTTGTTTTATTTTTGGTTGCCCGTAGATTGTATACGGAGACTAATTTATATTGTCGCCCATAGGGCATGGATTAGTCCAAATCCGTATATCTTAGATTTGGGTTTGGGTTGATTTAAGGATCGTTGATCTGTTTTGAGATCAAGATCGACTTAAATTCATACGAGCAGTTGGGGGCTCGGTTGGTTTTTTGTTAAGGATACGTTAGTCCAATTTGAGACTAAGATCTACTTAACAGGGTGTTAGGATCATTTTTGTTTCAGATCCAATAAGAGAGCATTTGGGCTCTGTTATTTTAGTTTAAGGACGTTTTGGTCCTTTATCGCCAATTTGGAGGCGAAGTTATAGTTTGAGGATATTTCGGTCTATTGATCACCATTTTTGAGGTGGGGTTTTAGTTTAAGGACGTTAAGGTCCGTTGTCGCCCTTTTGGAGGCAACGTTTAGTTTAAGGACATTTCGATCCGTTGTAGTTTAAGGACGTTTCAGTCCATTGTAGTTTAAGAACGTTTCGGTCCATTGATCACCATTTAAGGGTGAGATTTTAGTTTAAGGACATTTCGGTCCGTTGTTGCCATTTTGGGGACAACGGTTAGTTTAAGAACGTTTTGGTCCGTTGTTAGTTTAGAGACATCTTGGTCCATTATCCATCTTGCATGCACGTGTATTTGTTACGTGATGGGATGGGCAACGATGATATGGGATGCATCCAGTCTGGGATGTAATTTGATTTGGGATGTGTACGTCAATTTGGGAAGTGCACCAAAAAGCAGTTGATTGTCGGGACCCGCCACCTCTCTGAAGACGTTGAGGAATTACAACATGTATCAGAGGTGTAGAGAGATGTACCCTTGAACCAATTCCCGTGTTTGAGGGAAAAGATCATGGTGGATCATCTAAGAATCATTAGTCATTTTTGGAGACTAAGATAAACTTAGGAGATGTGGGATGAACATCATTTTGAATATCATGAGTTGAAAGATCGATCATTAGTCATGTTTGGGACTAAGATCAATTTGGAGAATGATGAGTGCAGAGGGGCTCAGTTGATTAGAAGAACTTAGTCAATTTGGGCTAGATCTGGGTCCCCATAATTACCCAACAGAGCTAAGCGTTGAGGCATACAATGCTCATGTGCATTTCATATGAGGCACCTAATTTGTGTTAAACACTAGAGTTCTGTGGCGCTCACGTGACACACGTGAGGCACCGGATTAATGTTAAACACTAGAGTTCTGTGGCGCTCACGTGACACACGTGAGGCACCCAATTGGTGTTAAATACTAAATTTTTGTGGCGCTCATATGACACACGTGAGGCACCGGATTATGGGCATTACCCCACCTATTCCCCCGCTTTTTATATAAGTGTTGAGCACTTGGTTCTTATGGCGCTCACATGTGAAACACGTGAGGCACCCCAAAGCTGGGTTCTACCTTTTGGGTTTTATCCGCTCTTTTTTTTTATATAAGTGCTAAGCACTTGATTGGAGATCATGTGCAAAATATATGACTGCCCTAGGAGGCACTTATTGTTCTTCTTTTAAGCGTTTGCATGGGAAGCACGTGCGGTCCTCGTTATAGTGTTTTAACAATAATGAATCATCAGACTTTCCTTCTTTCTGGATGTTTGGAGATTTTGATCTCCTGTTCATGACCCTAGGGTTTGGAGGATCTCATATTTCTTGGTTTGTAAGAATTAAATTCTTTTTATAGGGTTAAACCCTAGTTTTCATGTGTTTTGTAAGAATCAAATTCTTTGAACTCAATTCTTTCCTCTAAGTTTTGAATCTGCATGACAGAATCTTCCCGATGAGAATTAAATTCTCAACTTGTGGTGAGATCTGCTTCTGCAGATCTCAACCAGAGGAAGAACTAAGTTCTTGCATGAAGGGTTAAACCCTTAGAGAGGCAAAAGAGAGACAAGATGATCTCTGAGTTTTGTTTTCTATTTACCTAGGGCTTTAATGAAACAAATCTTCCTTTGTGAGAATTAAATTCTCTGTTTCTTTTGAAACTTTTTTTTCTTCTTCTCTTAAGCTTCTCTCTTTTTTCTAAGCTTCTGAGCGAATTCCTTTGTTTACTCTCTCTAACTTTCCTTTACTGTGTGTTCTTTCGTTTCGAGACTTGAAGTCTCTGGTCCCTTATATAGTGGAGAGCAGTTTGTTTAATTATGAGAAAATCTCTCATTGAGAGATCCTAATTGATTTAATTGGTTCCAGAAATGACTTGGGGAATTTTGCCCACCATTGGATCTTTGATCCAAGGGTTTCTGTTTTACAGAACATATTTTTCTTGTTTTTTAACAAGATTAGAGAAATATTTCTCATATACAGAATCTTACTAAACCATCATTGGATTTTTAATCCAAGGGTGCTTGGCTTAACAGAACACAATCTCTCTTTGTTTAGAAATATATGGAAAATATTTTTTATCTCAAGGGATTTTTGATCAGCCAACTTTTTGTTTAACAAAAAATATCACTCCCCACCTAAAAAGATCAATAGAATTTAATTCTATGCTTAATCACCATTGGATCTTTGATCCAACGGTTCCTTGTTGAATAGAATTTAATTCTACGTAGGGAGGTGCTCTCACGTGTTCAACACGTGAGGCTTATTTATTTTGTCAGCTGTTTGATTGCAGCGCCTATATTCTTTGCATATAAACGCTCACGTGTTTAACACGTGAGGATTATTAGCCTATAGTTTGTTTGCATTGCAGTGCCTATATGCGTTGGATATAGGCACTCACGTGTTAAACACGTGAGGCTCCATTAGCTTAGTAGTTGTTTTAATTGCAGTGCCTATATGCGTTGCATATAGGTACTCACGTGTTAAATGTGAGCCTGTTTTAGTTTATCAGTTGTTTTAATCGCAGTGCCTATATGTGTTTCATATAGGTGCCCACGTGTTTCCGGCCCACCGCAGCCGTCACCTTCTCTTGCATGTTCTTGAACGAAAGAGGAACTTTCCCTTACCCTTTTTTATAAGGGAACAAGATAGTTGCGTTCATGAATCTTCAGCTGTCTTGATACATAAGCTACATCTTTACCGTGCTGATGTAGAACACATCCTAATCCCTTACCGGATGCATCGCAATGCACTTCAAAACCTCCAGATTGGTCTGGTATGACGAGAATAGGTGTTGATATCAATCTTGACTTAAGTTCTACGAAAGCTTGTTCGCATGATTCTGACCACACGAATTCTTCATCTGTACGTGTGAGCTTGGTCAGGGGTGTTGCAATCTTCGAAAATCCTTCGATGAATCTTCTGTAATATCCTGCTAATCCCAAGAAACTTCGAATGTCCTTCACTGACTTCGGTGTCGGTCGCACTTACTGCTGATATTTTAGCTAGATCTACAAAGATTCCATCGCCTAATACAATATGTCCGAGAAAACCGACTTGATCTAGCCAAAACTCGCACTTGCTATATTTAGCGTAGAGTTTATGTTGTCGCAAAGTATCCAGGACAATTCGTAAATGCTCGGCATGTTCTTTCCGACTCTTAGAATACACTAGGATGTCGTCGATGAAGATGACAACAAACCTGTCTAGGTACTCTGGGAAAACTTGATTCATTAGGTTCATGAATATGGCTGGTGCGTTGGTCACTCCAAATGGCATCACAAGAAATTCATAATGACCATAGCGAATCCTGAATGCCGTCTTCAGAATATCATACTCTTTGACCTTCACCTGATAATAACCCGAACGAAGATCTAATTTAGAGAAAACACAAGACCCACTTAGCTGATCGAACAGATCGTCGATGCGCAGAAGTGGATACTTGTTCTTTATAGTTACTTCATTCAGAGCTCTATAATCAATGCGCATTCTGTATGAACCTCCTCCTTCTTCACAAGTAGAACTGGCGATCCCCAACTTGAAGTGCTGGGACGAATCCATCATTTCTTCAATAATTCGTCCAACTGAGTACGGACCTCCTTCAAACCTTCAGGGCTTAACCGATACGGTGCTTTGATCACCGGTTGTACTTCAGGTACAAAATCAATCCCAAATTCAAGGGCTTGATTGGGAGGCAAACCTGATATGTCTTCAGGAAATACATCATCGAACTCTTGAACTACCTTTGGCTTCGATCCTTCCTTTGCTTGAAGTGTTGCAGTTGCTGCCTTCTTCGGTTTTGCTTTGTATGTGCTTGGCTCCAGGGTATAGTCTCCACTTTTGAAATAAAAGACCGGATGTTATGGAATCTCGAACACTACCCTTCTTTGACGACAGTCAATTGTAACATAGAATGTTCCTAGCCAATCCATACCCAAAACGTCATCGAAATTCGGTATGTCCAGTACTTTGAAGTCAGAATAGAATTCTCTGCTGCAGACGACTACTGGACACTGGTCGTATCCCATTGTTTTCTTTAGAACGCCGTACCCTGAACTGACATTCCAGCTGGATACAGGTGGTTTGATTGGAATCGCATAAGTTCGGACGAACCGTTGCGACATAAAGCAATGAGATGCTCCAGTATCGAAGAGTGCTAGTGCAGAAAATGAGGCTACTGAGATCGTACCTAAGTTATGTGGGATTGGTTTAGGTATAGAAAAAGATATATGGACATAACAAGTATTGAACAGCTTTGAATGATTGAAAGGTTTCCAATAATGACTTGGCCAGTGGCTTTAGCTTCTTCCACGGTCATTGTGAAAGCCTGTTGCTTTGGTATATTCCTCCTTGCTAGAGGAGCATTCCTCTGTCCGTTCCTTTGTACTTGAGCTAAGTTCATTTGTGCTTGATGGAACTGACGAGGAGGAGGTGCAGTCGGTCCACGAGAAGGTGGAGCTGGGAGAGCGAGTCGTGGAGCAGGTACCTGGATAGCTGGCCGCTGCAGATAGGTGATTGTTGGTCTGAGTGCAGCATTTGGATTGAGTCTTCGAGGACAAGACCCAATATCATGTATGGCTGAGCCGCAGACTAAGCAAAGGCGATTAGCACGCCTACAATCCTTCACCAGGTGTCCATCCCTCCTGCAGTAGGTGCAAAAGGCTGGGCTGGGCCGGTTGAATGGTACTCCCGGTCTCCTGGGCACAAAATGTGGCCTTGAAGAGGCTCCTCCTGCCATCTAGGTGACAGGGTGCTTCACTTAGGTAGATTGGGGTCCGCCCTTCATCTTCACTACTGCCTCATATCGACAGGCAGCTTTCAAAGCCAGTTCGTGGGTTGTGAAATCCCCTTTAGGTAAGGCATCTTGGATCTCCGGATCTAACCCTTGCTAAAATCGTCTGGACCTGATCTCAGCACTCGGAATGAGGTGTGCCGCAAACCTGTTACGGTCTTTTTGTTAGCTGTGAAGTATGTGATAATAGAAAATCGAATATTGAGACATATCTTACCTACCGAGCACGGTAAACTCAGCATCATACTCATCCACAGATTTGTTCCACATCGAACCCTATTGTAGGTGAATGAATTGCTGCTCCGTGTCAAATCGAGCAGTCTCTGAAAAATAATTTGCGTTGAACATGTCACGAAAAGTTTTCCATTCGATAGGCTGGGCAAGATGGCTTTTTTCTGTCTTCCACCATACTCAGGCGTTGTCGGTGAGTTGCAGCTTCGCAACTCTAATCCAGGCAATTTCTGGCACTTGTGGCGCTGCCATATCGTCCTCAATGCTCTGAGCCCATTTTTCAGCTTCTAAAGGGCTCTTTTTCCTAGAAAATTGTTTTGGATGCAATGCCCGGAATTGCTTCACTCCGGGTGCTTCCGCTTCTGGACGGTTCAATAAAATAGCAGTCTGCTGCTGCTATCTTTCCAGGAGGCTTTGGATTGCCTCAAGCAATATCGTCTGCTCGTTGAACGGAGCAGCTACGGTAGGAGGTGGTGGTGTGTTGTTGGCGTTTGTACTCGTGTTGTTGGGAGAATCCATAACCTTGAAATAAAAATAGGGTTAGGATAGATTCAAAGAAAATTGTAAGATTCAAGAGATATAAAATGTAAAAAATGTTTTTAGTTGCTGATTCTTATGTAATATTGCTTAGGACTTTATGTAGAATTGACCTGCATGTCCATGTAGAACTGACCTGCATGAGCCGCCAACAAAACCTGTCACGCCCCGCTTCCCGGTATACGGTAAGGAGACGTGACACGGCCCGCTTCGTATTTACTCAGAAGTAAACACGCTAAGCGTAATAAGAAATATAATAAATGTACATAAGAAAAAAATGACAAGAGATGTAACTGAACAGCAACTTTTATTGATTTAAACATTTCTTTATAATACAGCTAAAAATGTAAATACAATGATGAAAGCAATGCCTAAACAATGGCATGAACATAAAAGTAAAGTATATACAAGGGTCTAGAGCTTGGGGTCCTCGCTGAACTGATCCATGTCCTATGAACTGGGCTCGATCTCCAATAGGTCGGATCCACCTGACAATATTCCAAAGAAAGAAGAGAGAAGGAATGTCGTCAGCGAACAATCGCTCGGTAAGTCCCAAAGAAAAGGTAGAAATAGAATAGATAGATAAAAGAGTATAACTAGTAATGTTTGATTATAATGTTAACGCAGTTGTTTGTAGCTTGGTACAGAATATGCCAGTGTATACGAGAGGAGTCCAAGTATTCCGTGGACTAAGGTATACGGAGCACAAGGAACCGTTAAGCCACGGTACAACAGCAATGGATATTCAGGTTAGGTGTATTAAAGTGACCGTCTCGTACCACTTCTAACACATTCCGTACCAGTCTACCCCTTTAAAACCTCGTAATGTATTTTGTATTGTTTTTATTAGACTTACCGAAACCATGATATCATGTAACGGAATGGATATAAATGGATAGTCCTGTAATCAGAGTATATCCATGGTTCGGTTCGGTCGAGTCAAGTTGATATAGATTGTATCCGGTATAAATGGATTCATGTTGTATTGAAGTTATCTTGAATCATATTCAAGGATAGATTGATTTTATATTAGACTGAGTCGGACCTTTTAGACAGAATTGAAGTCCTGAATTAGTTTTGGTGTTATCAGTAACTGCTGCACATGGACGGCAGGATTTGTGTCTTTTTCCAAGACAATTACCGTATTGATAGCACCGTTTTTAGTTTATCTACCTTAAATAGGCAAGCACCCAAATTCTCCGGCTCCCTGTGGCTCAAGAGAACTGGTCCCGCTTAAACCTATATTTACGAGGGCCTTTATTGTAATTTAATATAACTTAAGGGTGTTTTATGAAAAATAGTTTTTATATATTTTAAAAATAAACCTCAAGTATTTATTTATCGTCTTTAGGGTTTTCATGGATGTATATTTTAAAATATAATGTTTTCTAGTTAATAGAACCTAGATTGCATTGTATATGGTATTTTAATGTAATATTGAAATTGTATTGATTTGTAATGGTAGTTTCATGAAATTTGTGATTCCTTTGATTTAGAAAAATATGGAATATATATATAAGATATTTAAAATAGTTATTTTGATAATATTTATATATATATTAAAAATAGAATTTATTTATTTAAATAGAAATCACGTTTTTCTTAAAATTGTAATACAAATTCCGTCAAGATCGTATTCTACATGAGAAGGTCTGCATCTCGCCCTACTAGTCCCGAGGACGTGCGATAACCCGCACCATCCTGATCGGGTTCCCCAAAATGGCTCGTAGAGACTTAATCGTATGGAATTTAAATAAGACAATTTAAAGAATACGGTTTTGTAATAGTTTAGGGTATTTTATTGTAACCTAGTAATCTTCCCATAACTAAAGTTCCCAAAAGTCATCGTGCTATGTCAAGAATGAGTGTTGTGATGAGGTATGTCATTACCTCGTGAGTTTTCTAAAGGTAATATGAGCAAAACTAGAAAATAATGTCGTATGCAAACTTAAGGGTGTTTTACTGTAAAAGTGAAATAGAATTGATTTAATATAATATTTTGAATTGAAACTTTGTCCAATTGTTGTTTAATGGTTACTAAACAATATATGAAAAGGCGGTTAATTGTTGTTTAAGAAAAATTGAATTTTTAAAGAAAAAAGAATCGGAAGTCGGATTAACTCCGCTTCCGACGAGTTTTGAAATTAGGATTCGTTTTAATAGTGAGAGGAGAGGGAAGAGGGGACTTACAAGCTTAGGGTATAGAAGAGAGGTAAAGGAAAAGGTTTGCGGCCTTCGTGGAGTCGTTTCATCGCCGGATTTGTCCCGAACGTCGCCAGAACTTTGCCTTGAGCTAACTCCACTTGTACAACTTCTTAGACTTAGGAATTTTAAAGAGTTTTGGCAATGGAATTCTGAATGAGGAGGGTTGTGGTGTAGTGTGGTATTTATAGGAGAAATTATAATTTTGAGGATTGAAAAATGAATTAAAAATATGCCTTAAAATGGATTAAAGAGGGGATTTATCATTCTCTGGATAAATGCAGAGAAATCAAACAGTATGGGGGTAGTGAGGGTAGGCCAAGGGGTGCTATGGAAAAATTTTGGGAGCATTTGCAACGGGGTGCCCGGTGGCGCCGGCCCTATTGCAAATCTCGCCGGCCAAAATCGAGGGGATGGGGCTTGGATCTTGGCCATGTGTCCTCGGCTTCTTAATTAACATTTTCCGCATGTTTGTTTTTATTGTGACTTTTAATTTTACGTGCAGTGCACGTCCAAACCTTTAAGCTTCTAAAAGTTTAAAAGAAAAATCAACAAAAATAATATATGGCTGATAGGATTCAAACACAGGGGCTATGTCACAGCAGTGCAAGGCTTTACCAATGAGCTACAAGTGCTTTCTTGTTATTCAAAAGCAAATCAAATACTTATAGCATACACAGAATTGCAAATACTCCATTTGTACATTAACTTTTAAACAAATTTTCTGTACACCGAAACAGAGTTGTTACAGATTCCCCAAATGGGTTGTAGTGGCATAATCGCAAAGAATTTTGATAATACAATCCAAAGAAAACCGGGTTTTTATAGTTCATGGTATTTTAATGAAATATTGTAATTGTAACCAAGAATATGCTAAAAGAGTATCATGTCATGGAAACCATGTGTGTTTGTGAGGGGTAGGTCATTACCCCGTGAGGTTTTCTAAAGGTATGATTAAGCAAAACAATTAAATATGGTAGATACAAAATTAATGGTATTTTAATATAAAAGTTGATTTAAAGTTGTGTTTCATGATATTTTAGGTTACAACTTATTCTAATCATTTATATTAGTACTACAAAGATTGCGTGAAAGTTGGATGAACAATATGTAGGTAAAAAAGTGAGTTTTTAAGGTTTAGAAGAGTGGCAGCGGTATTAACTTCACTTACCGATGTTTATTTTAAAAAGAATTTTTAAAGAAGAGGGAAGAAGATTGGAAGAGACTTATAAGCTAGATGGATGAAGAGGAAGTAAAAAGAGAGGGGGTAGTCGTCGTGGCGTCGCGGGGTCGCCGGAATTGCCTCGATTCCTCGCCGAAAGTTGGTATTTGGCTAACTTCTCTTGTACTCTTCTTGTACTTGAGAAAATATGATATTTTTTGCTAGAATTTTTAGAATGAGGAAGGGCCGGGGTATGTGGTTGTATTTATAGTGTGGAATTAGGGTTTTGGAATTGAAAGAATGAATTAAAATGCATTTAAATTTGATTTTAAGATGAAATTGAAGTCTTTGTTTAATTTCAGAGTAATCAAACAGTGCAGAGGTGATGGGGGTAGGGGAAGAGTCATGTGGGCAAAGCACGGGGACTTTTCACCTACGGGGGCCCGTCGGCGCCGGCCATACGAGCAATCTCGCCGGTCCAATAGTGAGGGGGAGCCTTCGGATCTTGTCCACGCGTCCTACTCTGTATATATATCATTGTGCACATGTTTATTTTCTCCGACTTTTCATTTCTATGTGCAGTGCACGTGTAAACTTTTGGGCTTCCAAAAAGTTTAAAATAAAAATCTGAAAAAATATAATATGCCTAATAGGATTCGAACACAGGGGCTACGTCACAGCAGTGAAAGGCTTTACCAATGAGATACAAGTTATTTCTTGTTGTTCTTAAACAAAATTAACTTTTAAAATGTACTCAGGTTTGCAAACTCTAATCTGTACATTAACTTAAAAAATTTCGTATAGTAAAATCAGAGTCGTTACATCTTCTTAAGTTATTTTATTAAAAAAACATTATTAGAAAATTTTGAAAATAAAAATGAAAACGTGAAAAATGTATATAAAAGAGAGAAAGAGATTTTAAGAAAAATAAGAAAAAGAGATGTGTTGAATGGATCAAGTAATAAGTAGTCATGAACCCGTTCCCAAAAGTCGAGTGGTATGAAAGAGTTGCTGGGTTTAAGGAAAAAAATGAAAGTGTAGCCTATTCTTGAGTCCAACTTAGTGAATATACACGCTACAAACTGTACATACACACATCTTCAAGCTCGGGATAGTAAATGATACCATGGCATATCATTGTTTGAAAGTCTTAGTATGAAAGAAAAACGATATTATAAGCTAACCACGAAATGATAAAAAAAAGATCGCTGGAAAAAAGGGGAAAAAATTATATATAAGTTTGGATTGTGACTTCGTTAAGGCTATGAAAAAAATAGAAAAAAATATACAGCGAGGGTGCTTTATCACCTAGCATCTTAGACCAACTAGTTTGTGAGTCACTGCTGGGTCCGAGATAGTTACAGACTAGACTTATATGTATGGAGTTATTTACGCTTTAACCTCACACATTCGGTAATCGATTGATTAGTGCCTAAGTAAGTATTAGCAGTCACATGAAAGGTATGTGAGCAAATCCATCTATTCTTAATAGACAGAAGTAGTACTGAGGTAATTAGGGCAATGACACGATTGCTTGAATTGAATTCTTAGATTGTAGGGATGACATTTTTATACACACGTAGGGGTATAAGATCGATGTATGAAGGAGAGATAGGTAGGAAAGATTGGAATGATACAGAGGAAGTAACTTTTGGATTTGATCAAGGCTATTAAGACGTGGTTCATGAACACTGAAAATCTAGGGAAGTTTAAAACTCTTCATTTTCATATTTTTATTGATCTGTTACTAGCTTTGTATGTAGTTTACACGCTTTTATTTTTGTTTTCCTTATTTTCTTTTTATGTTTGGGAGTTTGTGTAAGTCCATGTCACGCACCCCACGAACTTGCGGGGAGGCGGAATATATGAAAAACGATTATCAAAGCTTCGTAACACGGACTTGAGCGCATGAATCGTATCTAAACCGTTACTAGCAAACTAACTACTCGGATTCGAAGTTATACCTCACGTTACTTGTCCTTCGGGTCTTCATCGCTGTCCTCCACTCCTCGTAGGCTTCTTGGAATATCGGCACCTCAACGGCCTTCTCGAGTCAAAGACGATCCACCCGAGAGCTCCTACGCCAAGCTTGATCTCTAACTTGAGATAACTAGGTTGCTCAAAGTGCTAATCTAATCTACCTAGGGGATATAGAGTGAGGTTGTGGATGTATTAGTCTAGCTAACCCTTGATCTCAACACATGAGAGGTTAGGGTTAGGATTTCAAGAACGAGAGAGCTTGAGGAGAGAGAAGGTGATGATGAGAATGATATTGAAAAATGAACTCATTAGAATATATATCAACCATAACAATTTATCAAATAAATAATATATATGATTAATCATCATGGTTGATGCATTCACCTTGTGTGATTCATCTCATGAGTCATTAGCTCAATAAATGAAGCATTAACTCCATGGATGAATCACACAAATGAGTCATTAAGCAATAAATGCTTATGCCACCTTAACCCCCAAGTCACCATGCTTCTAGAAGATTCCCGGAAAATTACGAGAACGCTTCTCCAATCCGTGAAAACACGGAAAAACTTTAGACTGTATAAATCCAATAACCTGATACTAGAATCTGGCTTAAACCAAAGCCGGCTAGTAAAAACTTTCCGAACGCCGTACGTGCGTTTAAACACGTATGCGTCCGAACCCTTGTCGTAAAACATTACGACCTCTATATCGTTTCGCCTGGAGCAGGGAAACTCTCTGTGTGGGACTCTAAAGACTCGACACTACGCTGGCAGTGGGTTTAACCACACACCGCAAGCGGCACTAGCTGTACGTAACGGTCCCCAGGTAGATGTCGATAGGAAGGCCGATGAGGAAACCCATCCGAACTCCTACTGAGCCTGATGTGACAATCTCCGTACAGTCCGGTCTGTTCGTCTAAGACTATCGCATATCGAGCCTAGGGGGCGGCAAGCGTCAGTCCCCTAATAGCGGTATAAGTCGTGTCGGAGCGTAGCCCATTACATCCTGAGAAACTACTGGAACCTACCAGTAAATCTCGCTTGCCCTGGCCAAGGACTTTGCGTAATGGCTCTCTGACACAGCGCGATATCATCTCCCAATATCGGGAGAGACGAATCCTTTCTAACCGCCACTGCCTCCAAGTGCTCGGGACTGCACCCAACTGCTACCTGTTTGCACGACTCTTTTGAGCCGTGGTAGGGTAGCAATCTAAGAACAGTGGGACACACTCGAGGCGAAGTAGCAGTGTCAAGTCTGCGGACTATACTGTACGCATGTCACCTGGGAACTGTTAACTGACGATTGGTATAATACCAACCAACAGTTCCCCTGCGAGTCCTGTCCGGTGTACCCGTAACCTAACGAGCACCTATATACTATCTCCAGTACGATGTACTGATGGATGTGGGACAGACCATCTCCCCAACTGGGATGAGAAGCGTACACACAAGTCTACTCTGGAGTATCGATGCCCAGTCTCGATAATCCTTCGACTAGGGATAAGTATAGGATGTTGCTTATAGACTACCCAGCCCCCACTAGTGTGACTGCCATCACAACGCTGGTAATCAAGCAAAGATCCTATGGGCTCTACTAATATGTATAAGTGATACGTTATAAGAAACATATGCACATATTAAAGTAGACACAAACCAAGTAGCATACTACCATTTTTAGCAAGACTGTATATACAACTGTGAATATCCCAAGCTTCCATTAAGTAATATACATACAAGTATGATACAATAATGGCCCCTAGGGCATATACACTAACAATCTCCCACTTGCACTAGGGCCATGAGCTAGCATATCGTAGACCTATCATCTCGAATAGCCTCTCGAACTGCGTCTGAGGAATAACCTTTGTGAATGGATCAGCAATGTTATTCTCCGTTTCTACTCTTTTCACCTCGATCTCCTGGCAATCGACGATCTCCCTGATCAGGTGATACCTGTTAGTTATATGTATGCCCTAGAGGCCATTACTGTACATAGGATGTATATTGTAGTGGATGCTTGGACATATATAGGGAGGACTTTCTTGCTCGACATGATAGTATGCTATCTGGTTACTCTTTACCTTAACGTGTATACTGGATGTCTCTCTATTACATGTTGGTAAAGCCCTTAGGATGTGTACTTGACTACCTGGACTATGATGCGGATCATACTAGTGGGGACATGGTAGTCCATAAGTACATCCTTCAAGGTCCCTAGTCGTGGGTGTATCGAGACGGGGCATCGATATACCAGAGTAGACTAGCGTATACCTTCTCGACCCATACAGATAGGCGATGGATGATCCCATATCCATTGGTGTTTGACATCAGAGATGATATACGGGTGCTCAGTGGAGACTGGGTACACTGGACGGACTCGCCGAGAACTCCCAGATGGTATTATACCTTACGTCAGATGGCAGTTCTCTGGTGACACCGGTACAGATTAGTCTGTTGACCCGAGATCGTCATAGAGTCTAGTGTGGTTCCCACTGTGCTTTGATTTCCACCTTACCATGTCCAAGAGGGCGTGCAAAACGGTGGTCTTTGGGTACAGTCCCGAATCACATGGAGGCAATGAGCGATAGGAGGGGATTCGTCTCTCCCGGTATAGGGAGTTGATGTTGCGCTGTGTTCGATTGGCTATAACCGGAAATCCCTGGCCAGGGTTGCAGTGATATACTGGTAAGAGTTATCAGTAGTTTCACGAATGTTATGGACCTTACGTCGGCATGACTTATCAAGCTACTGGGGTCTGACGTTTACCACCCCTAGGCGAGATATGCGACATATCAGACGAACAGACCGGACTATACGGTAAGTGTTACTGGTTGGATTCACAGGAGTGTGAGCGGGCTTGCTCGTCGATCTTCTGATCGCTCAATACCCGGGTGGCCGTTACGTTTAGCAGACCGCTTGCGGCTTGTGGGTGCTTGATATGATCATCATCTGCTGCCGGCGTATTGACGAGTCTTTAGAGTCCTACACAGAGGTTTCCTGGCTCAAGCGAAACGAAATAGGAGCGCATATGAGATATGTGCGGGACCGAGAATAATGCGTGTATGTGATACCGTATTCCATTCTCGCGATGAATGTATTGAATGGTTATATGCGATATAACCTAGTTATCGAATCGAGGATTGATTCGATAAGTCGATACATTGGATACTAGTCGGTTATATGCGACATGACCGGTTCATTGAATCAAGTGTTGATTTAATGATTTAATGCATACTTATATATTTGATATATTACTTTGCATTAACTAGTATTGGTTCACTTTAAATGGATTTTCTCACTTGAAATGCACATTGTATATGTGATATATTTTTGTGCACTTGTTTGTATCATGTTTGATGATACATGCTCACTAGGGTTTGTGTAAAGATTAAACCATGGTTATATGAATGGTTAGGGTTTTGTTTATCTATTTATTTATTTATTATTCTTTTAGAAATGATAAAGAAAAGAATGGTGGCTTATTTTGTTTGTTTGTTGAAGCTTCATGAAGCTTTGAACAAGTCCACCATTCTTGTCTCATGCTTAACCCTAAGCAATCAAACTAACCATAGTCTATTCTCTACACCTAACCATGGTTGGTATATGATAAGTATTCCTTTTATTTTCTATTTAGATAATACTTATCATATTCTTTCTTCTTCTTCTTCATCTTCAACAATGAAGAAAGCTTGCCTCCATCAATGGCAACTTGAGCAAATGAGTGAGAAATCCAATTCCAAAGTGAACCCACTTCCTATTTCTTCATCCTCTACCACTTGCCAAGTAGTATAGGGTGTTTTCTTCACAAGTTTCATGGCTTGGTGAAGTTGGAGCTTGATCTTGTGTTGCCTCGACGTAGATCATCTTCGGCACCGAAGTCGATGACCTAGCCCGCCCATTTCTCCGATGAAGCCGACGCTAGAGCCCGAGATCCGATGATCGCAGCGAGGGGACTTCATCATGGAGCTATGGAGGTGGAGGACCGGATCTACAAAGGTTGTATTTTCGTTTACCCTTTAGTTAAGTTAACTAGCTTCTCTTTTCGCCTAAACTCTAGTTAACGATCCGTATTAGGGTTTCTCGGCACTTGTAAAATTTGAAAATGGCATGGTTGATGCCTTGTGAGACCTCATTAGTGTGCCTAGGAACCCTACAATACCGTCTTAAGATGTGTCTGGAATTCTGATGGGACCTAGGTTCCTTCGCTAAAACTATAGCGCCATTGTTGTCACAATACAGAGGTATTGGACCAACACTGGTAGGAACCACCTGAAGTTCTGTGAGGAACTTGTTCATCCAGACAGCTTCTTTTGCGGCATCGCAAGCAGCTATGTACTCCGCTTCCATCGTTGAGTCAGCAACGGTTTCCTGCTTGGAACTCTTCCAATAGACCGCCCCTCCATTGAGGGTAAAGACATAACCCGACATGGATTTGGAGTCATCCTTGTCACTCTGGAAGTCGGAGTCGGCAAAGGCCTCCATCTGGAGGTCTTTTCCGCCATACACCAAGAACATCTCCTTAGTCCTTCTGAGGTACTTGAGAATGTTCTTTACTGCTATCCAGTGCTTCTCCCCTGGGTTTGCCTGATACCAGCTTACAACGCTTAATGCGTATGCTACATCTGGTCTGGTACATAACATCGCATACATTATAGAGCCTACCGCAGAAGCGTAGTGTATAATCGACATGCGATCCCTTTCCAAATCAGTCTTGGAAAACATCTCTTTGGAGAGGGTGATTCCGTGACAAGCCGGTAGGTTACCGCGCTTAGAATCATCCATACTGAATCTCTTCACTATGGTGTCTATGTACCTGGACTGTGAAAGTCCCAACATCCTTTTTGATCTATCACGATAGATCCGGATCCCCAGAATGTAGGTAGCATCACCCAGGTCTTTCATGGAGAATTTCTGTGATAAGAATCTTTTGACTGACTGTAGCATAGGAATATCATTTCCTATTAGGAGAAAGTCATCCACGTACAAGACGAGGAATATTACAGCTCTCCTTACAATCTTACTGTATATGCAAGGTTCATCTGGATTTTTGATAAAGTCGAATTCTTTGACAGCATCATCAAAACAGATGTTCCAACTCCACGATGCCTGCTTTAGTCCATAAATGGACTTTAGCAGCTTGCATACTTTGCTGCTGCTCCCACTCTGAATGAATCCCTCTGGCTGATCCATATAGACGCTCTCTTCCAAATTTCCATTTAGAAAGGCTGTCTTTACGTCCATCTGCCAGATTTCATAATCGTGGAAGGCGGCAATAGCAAGATGGACCCGAATGGATTTGAGCATAGCCACTGGAGAAAAAGTTTCGTCATAGTCCAAACCAGGTCTTTGACGGAAACCCTTTGCAACAAGTCTAGCCTTATAGGTTTCAACCTATCTATCTACACCAATCTTCTTTTTGAAGATCCATTTGCATCCTATGGGTTTTAACCCATCTGGAGCAATGTCTAAAGTCCATACTTTGTTAGTGTACATGGACTCCATTTCGGTCCGCATTGCATCCAGCCATTTTACCGAGTCACCGCTCTGAATGGCCTGCTAGAAGCTAGTAGGGTCATCATCATCAATGACACAATCCTCTCTATCCCCGTCTATGAGAAAACCGTAGTATCTCTCGGGCGGATGAGACGGCCTACTACTTCTGCGGATAAGCGCTGGTATGTCCCTTTCTTCTGAAACCTATGGTTCTACCATACTTTCAGTTGTAGTTTGTGGTTCTGGAATTTCTTCCAGTTCTATTTCGCTCCCACTTGTTTCCTTTTCTAAAAACTGATGTTCTAGAAAATGGGCATTACGAGAAACAAAAACCTTTTGTTCCTCTGTGTAATAGAAATAATATCCTTTAGAATTCTTCGGATATCCCACAAACTTACACTGTACTGATCGTGCCTCGAGCTTGTCCACATGCTGCTTTTTAACAAAAGCTGGACATCCCCATATCTTCAGATGCTGAAGATGGGGTTTCTTTCCACTCCATATCTGATATGGCGTGGTAGGCACAGTCTTGGTAGGAACTCGGTTCAAAAGATATGCAGCCGATTCTAGTGCATATCCCCATAATGATCGCGGTAACTCAGCGTTACTCATCATGGAACGAACCATATCCAATAGGGTTCGATTCCTCCTTTCCGATACACCGTTATGTTGTGGTGTGTATGGAGGAGTAAGCTGAGAGAGAATACCATTCTCTTTTAAGTAACCCAGGAACTCGGCACTCAAGTATTCACCACCTCGATCAGATCTCAGTGTCTTTATACTCTTGCCTGTTTGTTTTTCCATTTCATTCTTGTATTCTTGGAATTTCTCAAAGGCCTCGGATTTATGTTTCATTAAGAAGACATATCCATACCTAGAGAAATCATCTGTAAAAGTAATGAAGTAGGAATAACCACCTCACGTATGTGTAGACATTGGACCGCACACGTCACTGTGTACGAGTCCCAAGAGCTCGCTTGCTCTTACTCCGTATCCAGTAAACGGAGTCTTTGTCATCTTTCCTATGAGACAAGATTCACAAGTAGCATAAGATTGATATTCAAACGGATTCAAATATCCTTCTCTATGTAACTTAGTCAACCTTCTCTCATTGATGTGACCTAGTCTACAATGCCATAAGAAAGCCTGATTTAATTCCGGAGACTTTCTTTTAAGTGTATTCTGGATATTGAAAACCTGAGCTTGACTTAATACGTATATACCGTTATCTAATGTACCTGACCCAATCATAACTTGATTTAGGTGGATGTTAACTACATCGCTTACGAATGTAAAATCATATCCCTCTCTCGAAAGTGAGGACACTGATATGATATTACAAGTCATACTAGGTATATATAAACAGTTACGTAAAATCAATATATGCCCACTTATCAAACTTAGGCGATATTCTCCCACGGATTCAGCGTACACGCTCATTCCGTTTGCAATTCTGAGAGACAAATCACCTACATTCATAACTCTACGGTTTCTCAAAGCATGTAATGAATTACAGATATGAGATCCTGCTCCGGTATCAAGTACCCAGGAAGTAGAGTTAATTGACAAACAGTTCTCAATTACAAACACACTTGAGGCTGAAGCCACAACATGCTTCGTATCCTGGCTACTGGCTTCTAAAGCCCTGCAATCTTTGTGCCAATGCCCAATCTCATAACAATAAGAACGTTCCTCTTTTACTATATTCAGTCCCGAAACTTTTGCCCTTCTCTTTCTTTCTTCTTCCCTGGTTTCCTTCAGGGTAGAAGGCAGAGACTGTAGAATCAAGTCAGTATCTGACTTGTTTCCCAACGTGGTCTCCAGGTCCTGGAGCTCATCAATATAACTAGTCATTGTAAGGACGTTGTCCCCTACAAATGACCCGATGGCCAACCTCGTTTGAATTAATTCGGTCGAGGTCTCATATATTTCAATATGAGATTGCTCTCCATATAAATCTTTGTTATGGAGAATTATGGAAACTGAGTCCATCTTCTCGTGCTGCTTCTGGTTTACACCATCAACTGAAGTTAATACGAGGCACTTGGCTTTCGCTTTATCCTTTTCCCTTGTCTAACGGATATCAATATCCGTGACGGTGGAAACTGGACCTGGGACGGCGGGATCTTGAGTAGTAATAGGGTGGTCCAGCTTGTCATAGGCAATGGACATCTGGACAGACCTTTGCCAGTCATATAAGTCAGATTCAGTCAATTTGTTATCTAGATGTAACCTAGTCGTGGTCACAAGGTCGCTGCAATTAAGAGAGAGAAGAAAACACTTTTAGCATGATGCTCTTGCAAGTTTAGAGTGGTTTTTAATTTATCTAAACAGGATGGCTCCCACTGTTTCTCGAATCCTTCCTCAAACCATAAAAGAAGAATTAGCCAGGACTATTCTCACCGTACAATACTTGCTTAACCGTTCAGCCAGGTCAGTGTCGATACTTCGAGGGAGGTTTTCCAACGCTTTCGCGAAGTTCCTTAATTAAATAACCTCTTTTCTCTGGGGGCGTAGCCCCGCTGACACCTTTCTCGACACCTACTTGGTTTATAGCATTGATCGTTAAGTGACGAATCTCCTGATAAGTAGTATATACTCACAGTAGGATCGGGATCCAAAATATCATCGTATGATAATGTTGAAGAAATCCTACCAACATTCATCAAACTCCAAAATGGTATGCTCTCTCTGCAAATTTCAGTTTCTTTAGAAATTCCCGATATAAATTTTTGCCCCATGCTCTTATGACCTTGGCTTTAGTCAAAATGTCATAAGTCACATGTCAAGTTCTACCCGTCATTATCCAGGTTAATTTGAACCCATCCGTACATACCCCCGATTTTGGTCAATTGATAATACGACTGTCCCAAACTAACTTATCTAACTATGCAACAAATGAATACCCAGCAGCTACCAAACACTATGCCTTGACTTTGGCCAAAATACATAGCTTGAATACTACTGAATACCCAAATGAAATGACGGAGGGCTACGAATGGTTTTGGCAAAAACCGTGAACGTAGTGAACTTGATATAATCGAAGGAATCTGATAGCTTTTTAAAAGGAGTGGTTAAAACTCCGCAATTAAAAAATTCTGCTCTTTTAAAATAACCGAGTGGTTTCTTTTAAATTTGTTCCAACGATTAAACTATGGTTTATTTTCTTTGCATTATAATAATGCGTCCCATCTTTATCCTATCATTGCAGAAAATAACGAAAATACCACGTTCTTTTATGCCATCCGCATTTGCCACGGGGTCCCGTCATCACCCGTTAGGTTACTTAACTAACGACAGAGCGGGGGCTGGGCTAGCGCGAGTGTAAGACATAAGTGACATCTAATAGCTATCATATATAGATATTGTACATTCGTCAGACGCAATAATAAGCATTCCAGATCACAGATGAACTTAATTAGATATACTAGCAATCCGCATTTGCTTTGAGCCTGCAATAAAAGACGGATTACACAGTTGTGATGAATAGCCATTACCCCAACCCTAGACCTCTACGGGTACGACAAACTACCCACCAAGTACCCGAAGTGAAGCGGTCTCCCTCAACAATGTGAGTAGGCCACTAAACACTTCAACGTACCCGGTAGTTTGTGTACCCCGCCTTGGGTTTATCCTAGGAGATAAAACAGTAAAAAGAAATAATACAACGGTGGCTACAACCGCAACCTGGATGCGCCCCGCAAAAGAATATTACATCATATTACATTTACATCGAATGAATGAATATTAAACCCATCTCAAACCCCGGCTAATCATCACAACACTCCAATCAAGTCCATATACACAAACAGTAAACATTACAGAAATGTGCAACCCCCTGCTAACCGACATACTAGCAGTTAGGGGAGGTTTACGAACACATTAAACATTATAGATAAAAACCCAATTAGCAAATATCTTAGAACATCGATCGATTACCATATTCCGTGTCTACCCCAAAAGCAAACCTGCACTGAAGTAACCTGGGCAGAAACAGAACATACAGGAAACCAAAACACCAAAAAATATGAATTACTGAGCAAATCCGAGTCAACTCGGAGTTGACTCGGCAGCGGATCCGCGGCCAAAAGCACCTTCTTGCCGCGGATCCGCGGCCGTCTTGCCGCGGATCCGCGGCCGTCTTGCCGAGTTAGGGGCTCGTATTTTCCCAGTATTCTTATATTTCCCCGCTGTGAATTTTAAGGCATATCAAATAATTTTTTAGACATGTTTAAAATTAACAGAAACTGTTAGGGTTCCGGGGTTTCGTTTTCGTGTTTTCCATCGATCAAGCTTCTAATTAGTTGCTAACAAGCTAGTAATGGTTTAGTTGGCTCTGATACCACTGTAAGTCCATGTCACGCACCCCACGAACTTGCGGGGAGGCGGAATATATGAAAAACGATTATCAAAGCTTCGTAACACGGACTTGAGCGTATGAATCGTATCTAAACCGTTACTAGCAAACTACGAGAGGTTTAACTACTTGGATTCGAAGTTATACCTCATGTTACTTGTCCTTCGGGTCTTCATCACTGTCCTCCACTCCTTGTAGGCTCCTTGGAACATCGGCACCTCAACGGCCTTCTCGAGTCAAAGACGATCCACCCGAGAGCTTCTACGCCAAGCTTGATCTCTAACTTGAGATAACTAGGTTGCTCAAAGTGCTAATCTAAGCTACCTAGGGGATATAGAGTGAGGTTGTGGATGTATTAGTCTAGCTAACCCTTGATCTCAACACATGAGAGGTTAGGGTTTCAAGAACGAGAGAGCTTGAGGAGAGAGAAGGTGATGATGAGAATGATATTGAAAAATGAACTCATTAGAATATATATCAACCATAACAATTTATCAAATAAATAATATATATGATTAATCATCATGGTTGATGCATTCACCTTGTGTGATTCATCTGATGAGTCATTAGCTCAATAAATGAAGCATTAACTCCATGGATGAATCACACAAATGAGTCATTAAGCAATAAATGCTTATGCCACCTTAACCCCCAAGTCACCATGCTTCTAGAAGCTTCCCGGAAAATTACAAGAACGCCCCTCCAATCCGTGAAAACACGGAAAAACTTTAGACTGTATAAATCCAATAACCTGATACTAGAATCTGGCTTAAACCAAAGCCGGCTAGTAAAAACTGTCCGAACGCCGTACGTGCGTTTAAACACGTATGCGTTCGAACCCTTGTCGTAAAACATTACGACCTCTATATCGTTTCGCCTGGAGCAGGGAAACTCTCTGTGTGGGACTCTAAAGACTCGACACTACGCTGGCAGTGGGTTTAACTACAGACCGCAAGCGGCACTAGCTGTACGTAACGGTCCCCAGGTGGATGTCGATAAGAAGGCCGATGAGGAAACCCATCCGAACTCCTACTGAGCCTGATGTAACAATCTCCGTACAGTCCGGTCTGTTCATCTAAGACTATCGCATATCGAGCCTAAGGGGCGGCAACCGTCAGTCCCCTAATAGCGGTATAAGTCGTGTCAGAGCGTAGCCCATTACACCCTAAGAAACTACTGGAACCTACCAGTAAATCTCGCTTGCCCTGGCCAGGGACTTTGCTTAATGGCTCTCTGACACAGCGCGATATCATCTTCCAATACCGGGAGAGACGAATCCTTTCTAACCGCCACTGCCTCCAAGTGCTCGGGACTGCACCCAACTGTTACCTGTTTACACGACTCCTTTGAGCCGTGGTAGGGTAGCAATCTAAGAACAGTGGGACACACTCGAGGCGAAGTAGCAGTGTCAGGTCTGCGGACTATGTTGTACTCATGTCACCTGGGAACTGTTAACTGACGATTGGTATAATACCAACCAACAGTTCCCCTGCGAGTCCTGTCCGGTGTACCCATAACCTAACGAGCACCTGTATACTATCTCCAGTACGACGTACTGATGGATGTGGGACAGACCATCTCCCCAACTGGGATGAGAAGCGTACACACAAGTCTACTCTGGAGTATCGATGCCCAGTCTCGATAATCCTTCGACTAGGGACAAGTATAGGATGTTGCTTATAGACTACCCAGCCCCCACTAGTGTGACTGCCATCACAACGCTGGTAATCAAGCAAAGATCCTATGGGCTCTACTAATATGTATAAGTGATACGTTACAAGAAACATATGCACATATCAAAGTAGACACAAACCAAGTAGCATACTACCATTTTTAGCAAGACTGTATATACAACTGTGAATATCCCAAGCTTCCATTAAGTAATATACATACAAGTATGATACAATAATGGCCCCTAGGGCATATACACTAACAGTTTGTGGGTAGTATCCGCTGGAAACTCTCAAGATACAACACTCCTCCTATTAAGGCTGCCTAGAGGTCTAAAGTCTTGTTGCATGCGCTCAATACAATCGCACGCCCGCGAAAGGTGCATAGGCACAGGAGTAGGAGTAGAATTTAGTTAGATTATAATTTAGTTTAGTTTAGAGTTTGGAACCTTATATTTGCTCGAGGACTAGCAAAAAGTGTGGGGGTATTTGATAGGTGCAATTTATTGCACAATTTTATATCACATTTATCGTTTATATTGCATATTTTATGTTATTTTGGATGTTCTTATGAATAAATGTAAATAACAGGACTTAATTGCAAAAGGACGGAAAAGTGCGTTAAAATGAAAATCACGTGCGTGGAATGTACTTCATGGAGATAATCAGAAAAAAGAGCAATTATCACAATTAAAACAAACATTGAAAATCTCAGCACAAAATACAGAAGACGCAACAAACATGATACGTGCGTGCGATGGAAATCAAATCAGAACTAAATCAAAATTCGAGAACAAATTGGCAGTTTTGGAACAAACTTAGGAAATATAGAGATTAAACAAAAATTTATGGATGAAGCCAGAAATTGTCAGGCCCCAAAATTTCGGCCGAAATGCCCTTAATAGAAGATTTGGCCGGTTTTCTGAAGCATATCAAGTCTAGATTTCTAGCGACGATTCGTGTTTTTTAGTTATTCTGTATAGTTTGTTCCAAGCCTCACAAAAAGACTATATAAACTCTTGTATAGTCTAGAATTTAGATTATCTCTCTCATTACTTTCGAACTAGGGTTTTCTAGAGAGCGATCAACAATCTGTAAGTTTTTTTTACGCGTTAATAAAGTTTATTTATTTTATTTTCAATATGAGTAATTAATCTTCTTGTAAGGTTTTTTATTTGCTATCTTTTGCGGTGTGATGTTTTATTAATTTTTATTCTTGTTTTAATATGAATGTTCTTGGATCTTTATGTTTCTCTTGTTCTAATTTTAAAAAAATAATTTTTATGATTAAAAAGCTGCCGTCTTTAATAAAAATTTTGGATGGGTTAGAATACCTAAAAACTAATTAAGTTGATGATAGTTGACACCTAGAAACTTAATTAGGGACGGTAAGAATAAAGTATAGATCTTTAATATTCTAATCTAATAATTAATCTAATCTAGAATAAAACTTAGAACATGTTATTTGTAAATTCATGGCCTACACATACACACAGACAATTAACTCTAGGTTAAGTTAAGAAACTAGAATTATGGTTTTAATTAAATCTACAAGAGATAACATAATTGATAGGATAATATTAAATAATAAATAATTTATCTTATGCTTTTATCTTGTTAATAGATAATTAATGAAAACTAGAAAAAGGAACTACAGATATCATTTAAACCACCACATTAGAAAAGCAAATCAAAACTCTAGATATTCCTTTTATAAGCAAAACAATTTTTTAAAATTTCCTAGCTTTTAAGTTTTTCCGTCTTTAAATTATTGCAATTTTATTTTATTAAAAATCAAACATTTTTAAAGTTATTTTTAAATTTAAATTAACGTACCTTTTCATGGGAATGATTCTCAAGTACTACTGTGATATAGCTGTATGCTTGCAGTTTAATTTGAAGACTATAAAATCCTTATTAGCTGGTCAAGTTCAGTCCAAAACGAGCTCTAGCCGAATTCAAATCAAACCGAAAATAAATAGGTCCGCTGAACCCGGCTCATTGAAGTTGGGATCATTCACACCCTTATCTAAATCTCTTAATTTATTTTAGAGCTTTTTTACTAAAATGCATCCCCATACCTCGCTGATTAATAAAAGACCTTACTTCGTATTTACTTAAAAAACTCTCTATACATTTAAATTGCACTAAAAACCCCTCTAACATGCCAAAAGGAGAATCCTTTTGGTTTCTTTCATTACTCTTTTACGGGGGGTTAACGGTGAGTATCATTCTAGGGTTTTAAACTCTTCAACCCTCTTTCTTCTTCCATCGTTCTTAATTTTGCCCTCCAAATTCGCTTTAGGGTCGAGGTTTCGGTCAAAGATCTCTCAAATTGATCATGAAAACTGGTCCGTCTTCCTCAAACCTTCTCCTGTAATGAACGTGTTGAGTATCATTGTCCCTTCAATTGCAAGCTCCTGGTTAGTAGGCAATCTTATCCGAAAGAAGAGTGATTTTTTAGTTGTCCTAAATCACATTCTTCAATTAAACGAGGATGTTGGATTTTCTACAGGAGAAAGACCCGCGTTAAATAGTTAGAAGTTAGTAGAGCAACTCAACCTCAAGTTTCAGCTCCAGCTTTCTTACGGGACGTTAATTTTGGATAGAAAACTAACGTAAGGGTCTTTTTAGTACAATTTAAATATATTAGGGGTCTTTTAAGTAAATACGAAATATGATGGGGTCTTTTAGTAATTAGCGAAATATGAAGACATTAACGAGGTGATCCCGAGCCGTGGTAAATCAGCCGAACCAAATTTGAGCCAGCCAAGTTCAGTCCGAAACCGACTCCAGCAAAACTCAAGCCAAACTGAAAATAAATGGAAACCGGCCAGCTCAAGTTCGGCTCATTCATGCCAGTACCTAAATCTTTTAATTTATTTTAAAACTGAGGACCCCACTTTGCTTTTCTGCGGAATCGAGAAACCTCTCTCAACTCCATTTCACAAAACGCCCTCGCGTCCGCTAGCTTATTCGTCCCTGTGCCTTAATTTCCTCTCTCTGTCTCCTCGAGCTCTGCAGCAAAAACGCTGGGGGCAGAATGGGAATAAAACTGTCAGCTTCAAGTGCAGCAGCTTGCAGTAGTAGTTGAGTGGGAGGTGCATTTTGGGAAGATTCAGCAGCAAGTTTTTGAAAATTTCTTCTTCAATGGTGACAAGATTCCTAGTTGCGATTTCCTTGCTGCTGCTTCCTCTCTCTTTTGGTTAGTTTTCTCTAGATTTCCATTTCTATTCTGTTTGCTTGATGACCCTTGATTTTAAAAGGGGTATTTTTTGACTCTTTTTTGATGAAAGATCAAATCTTGGTTGTTAGTTACAAATATGCTTAGAAACCCAAGATTCATTTAGCTCCATGTTTGCAACTTTGCATCAAAGTTGAGTTTTTGAGGGAAATGTGGACCTTTGAAGGCCCTAGCTTGAGACTCTTATGATTTAGTTGCTTAATTAAGCTTATTTACTTTGTTAACTAGGTTTTTAATTGCTGCTAAGGTTGTAGTACATGGTAAATTTAGGAGTGCCATTCATAAACGCAATGCGTCCTGATTTTCAGCAATTTGTGTATATAAAATCTGTAATTTTTGCCATTTCTTGTTGCAAAGAAATTTAGCTCTTAACAGATGCTTGGTGCAAAGTTGTTACATGCTTTAATTGAAGTTCACACAGCTACTTACGTTTAATGTGTGATTTTTGAGAAGTTAACCTGTGAAATTTCGGCTATTTCGCATTGCAGAACTTTGTAGTGGAAGTTACATAGGAGTTTGCTATGGGAGGAGCGCCGACGATCTTCCGACACCGGATAAAGTCGCTCAGCTGGTAAAGCTCCACAACATCAAATATGTAAGGATTTACGACTCCAACATTCAGGTCCTCAAAGCCTTTGCAAATACCGGAGTCGAACTCATGATCGGAGTTCCGAATTCCGACTTGCTTCCGTATTCACAGTATCAATCGAATGTCGACACTTGGCTTAAGAACAGTATCCTTCCATATTATCCGGCCACTATGATTACTTATATAACTGTGGGTGCTGAAGTCACCGAAATGTCCTATAATGTCTCTTCTTTAGTTGTTCCCGCAATGGTGAATGTTCATAATGCATTGAAAAAGGTTGGATTGCATAAGAGGATCAAAGTATCGAGTACACACTCGCTTGGAGTTTTATCTCGTTCGTTTCCGCCCTCGGCTGGCGCGTTTAATAGCAAGTTTGCTTACTATCTAAAACCCATGTTGGAGTTTTTAGTGGAGAATCAATCCCCGTTCATGATCGATCTATATCCTTACTATGCTTATAGAGATTCTCCGAGTAATGTATCGTTGGATTATGCACTATTTTCATCCACTTCGGACGTCATCGATCCAAACACTGGTTTGGTTTACTCCAACATGTTTGATGCTCAATTGGATGCTATATTTTTCGCGCTCATGGCATTGAACTTTAAGACTTTGAAGATTATGGTTACTGAATCAGGGTGGCCTAACAAAGGCTCGCCCAAAGAAACTGCCGCAACTCCGGATAATGCTCAAACATACAATACTAATTTGATTCGCCATGTCATTAATGATACGGGCACCCCTGCAAAGCCCGGTGAGGAGATCGATGTTTACATATTTTCGCTGTTTAACGAAAATAGAAAGCCCGGGTTGGAATCGGAGCGAAACTGGGGTTTATATTATCCAGATCAGACAAGAATTTATAGTCTCGATCTGACCGGCAAAGGGAACGTGGATGTGATCACGGGAGCGAATATTACGAGTTCGAATGGCACGTGGTGTGTCGCTTCCAACAATGCTTCGGAGTTGGATCTGCAGAATGCGGTAGATTGGGCGTGTGGTCCTGGAAATGTTGATTGTTCGGCTATTCAGCCTAGCCAACCTTGTTATCAACCGGATACTTTGATTTCTCATGCGTCATTTGCCTTTAATAGCTATTATCAGCAGAATGGAGCTAGTGATGTTGCCTGTAGCTTTGGTGGCACGGGCATAAAAACGACTGAAAACCCAAGTGAGTGTGCTTTATGTTAAATATTTGCAACAGTTTAATAGGCGATGATTCTAAACCATCTAGATTCGCTAGGATAGAAAGCAAGGAGATACATGCATTACATTTTTCTTTATATCCCTTGTAAAATTGTTGTGTCCAGAGTGAATCTTATATGTTCAGAACCACTCAACCCAAGAGCTTAAGCTTTTAGGTTGTGAGATAACCATGTACATCAAGACAACATTATACTTTAATACTCCCCTTCACGGGCCACTGAATTTCGGGCCATGTGGAAAGAAAGGCCTCAAGCGGAATTTCTTGCTATATTGGACGAAACAAATAGGGGGATAAATAAATATGATTAAATCGACAATAACGAGGTAAGAACCCATGACCTCTTGAATATGGTGTGCTCTAATACTGTGTTAGAACCAATCAACCCAAAAGCTTAAGCTTTTAGGCTGTAGGATAACAATGTATATGAAGACAACATTATACTTTAATAGTATATTATATGTTAAGCCCTAAAATCATTGCTCAATCTTTCATTATATGATCTTTATACCAAATATTTCTACAAACCTGCAATTGATTCATAGAACTTGGTTTTTGCAAGTTCATTGTCAATACACAATGTCACAGAAAACTTTCAAGCAAAGCCACAGCCATAGACAATTCTCACAAACTCTGCTAAATAGTATGCTAGGACTAATTTTAAAATCTTAACGACTTATGCGATATTTACCTCGGTTCTAAGTACGTTTGCTGCAGTCTACAATTCTTGACCTCCTCATGAAGCTCAGAGCAACTGGGTGTTGTTCAAAAATTTGTTCCGCATTCAATGTATCAGTATATCTACTTAAATCGCTAATAGACTTAGTTTCCGGAATACAGAAACTTATAAATAGAAGAGTAATAATAGAGAATACATACTTTCTCATGCATATAACAGTACTCAGCCCTCTACTCTTTATCATGTAACTATATTATTCGATGAGGATTTTCTACAATGCAGCAAATATTTCGTAAAAGAAAAGTATCTAGGCAGCTGCCTGAAGTTTCAAAATGCGTTCAGTTAAATTCAAGAGAAATTTGGTAAAGAAACAAATATTTTTATTGATCCATATGAATTACATGGTTACATAAATAGTTTCTTTACAACTGTTTGGATATGTATCTAACAAACAAATAACAAATCTAATCAAATAAAAAAAATAGAAAACAAAAGAATCAAATATTCGACTATATGATATTCTATCAATCGATAATCATATCTTCAACATATCAAATCTTCAACATTCCCCTTGAGTTGGAGTTGAACGAACGGACCAACTTGTCAATAAACATACAAATATGAGTTTGACCAAATGCCTTGGTAAAAACATCTGCAATTTGAAGATGTGAGAAAATAAATGCAGTATGAATTAATTCAGCTTGTATCTTCTCATGTATTAGATAATCAATTTCAATGTGTTTAGTACGCTAATGAAATACAGGATTTGAGGCAATATGCAGAGCTGCATTATTGTCACAATATCACAATATAGAGTACCTGATTGAAATGGAACATGTAGATTGAAGAAAATTCATCCATGTGATTCACAGGCTGTGGAAGCCATAGAGCGATATTTAGCTTCAGTGGTCGAGCGTGGCCGTATTATGTTTCTTAGATTTCCAAGATATAGGATTATTTCCAATAAAAATATAATATCTAGTAATTGATTTTCGAGTCATTGAACAGCTAGCTCAATCAGAATTATAATAAGCATATAATTTTAGAGGGCCGGTAGAAAGAATAATACCAGCGCCGGGAGAGGACTTGATATATCTAACAACGCAAAGAACAGCTTGTCAATGAGATTTTCGAGGCTGACCCATAAATTGACTTAACATGTTAACCGAATATGCCAAATTAGATCGTGTGATTGTGAGATAAATGAGATGGCCAACAAGTCGATAATATTGAGATGGATTTGAAAGCAATTGGCCATCATCTTGTTTAAGCTTTAGATTCTACCTCATTGGAAAATTACAAGGACGCCTACCAATTGTTCCCGTATCAGGGAGAATATCTAATGTATATATGCGTTGACTTAAATAAATTCCTTCTTTTGATCTAGCAACTTCAATGCCAAGAAAATACTTTAGAGTACCTAGATCCTTTATATGAAAACGAGAGGGAAGTGATTTCTTGAGAATATAAATGGAGCAAGCATGATTACCTGTAATAATATCAACATATACCAATACAGCTGTAAATGATGAACCTTCAATAGATGATGAACCTTCAATAGATGTGAAAAAAGAGTAGTCAGCCTTAGATTGTATAAAACCGGCATCAAGGAATACTGAAGTGAATTTTGACAACCAATTTCGAGATGCCTGATTAAGGCCATAAATAGATTTACGAAGGCGACACATACGATTCTTCCCTTGTTTAGAAAATCTAGGTGGAATTTTCATGTAAACTTCTTCTGCCAATTCACCATGGAGAAATGCGTTAACGTCAAGCTAATACAAAAGCCAATTTCGCACTGCCGCAACTGCAAGAAGACATTTAACAGTAACAAGCTTGGTCACATGAGCAAATGTGTGGGTATTGTCAACTCCTTCAGATTGGGTGAAACCTTCCGCAACTAGACGTGCTTTGTAATGCTCAATGGCACCATCCGTTCGATATTTGATTTTGTAAACCCACTTGCAACCTATGGGATTTTTTCATGGAGGTTGCAAGGTAGGAGTCCAAGTATTGTTCTCCTCAAGAGCTTTGATTTTTAATGCCATAGCATTTTTCCAATGTGGATTTTTGACTGTTGTTAAAGATGTTGGCTCCAAGTCGGAAAAATTGATGCAAGAAAAGAACGATGAGAAGTATTAAATTTATCATATGAAATATAATGAGAAAATAGATATTTAATACCCGATGACAAAGCCGGTGATTGCATGGAGACATGATAACAATAGTCATATAAGTGGGCATGTGGATTTCTAGAACGAGATGAGCGATGGGGTTTTGATTATGTGTTGATTGATTAGGCACAAGTTGATTTGGTATTATTCTTTGATAAGATGTTTCAATTGTTATATTTGGATCAGGTGCACAATCAGAAATAGGTAAAGGGAGAACCGTGATATTATTAGATGAGGATTTAGATTTAGAAGATGATTGAAAAGGAAAATTATCTTCTTGAAATACATCACGACTTGTAAAATAAAAGTGAGTTTGCAAATCATAAAGTTGCCTTTTGACCATATGGATATCCAACAAAAATACGCCTTGCTCGTGGTGCAAATTTATCATATTGTAAATGACTAGTGGATGCATAACAGAGTGTCCAAAAAACTCTTAAATGATTTTACGGTGGCTTTTTATTAAAAAGAGTTTCATGAGGTGTTTTATCCTTAAGAATAGGAGTAGGGGTTCGATTTATTAAATATGTGGCGGTTAATACACAATCACCCAAAATTGAGTAGGAACACCAGATTGAAAATGTAAAGCATGAGCAACATTGAGAAGATAATTTCTTTCAACAACACCATTTTGTTGGGATGTAGCAACACAAGAATGTTGATGGATAATGCCAAATTTTGTACGATTGTCACTATGTATACTTTTTATGTTTTTATTAAATTGATGCTGAACACGAGTTATGAAATAACGTAGAAAAGAATATGTTTCAGATTTAAATTTCATAAGAAAAACCCAAGTGCAACTGAAAAAATCGTCAAATAATAGTCAAGAAAAAACGAGCATCAGAAAATGTAGGTGTAGAATATGGACCCTGTATGCCACAGTGAATCAACTCAAAAGGTACATAAGTAAAACTAGAACTTGAAGAAAAGAGAAGACAGGTTTGTTTAGCAGACCGACAAACCTGACATTTATTGGAGTCATCATTGGAGGAAAAAAGTATTGTATCTTTCAATTTGTTTAACCTCTCCGAAGAAAGATGCCCCATTTGATTGGGCCATTCAACAGATGAATTTGTCGTAGAAAGAAAAGAAGTTGGATGATTTCCAGTCAGAAAATGATATAAACCACTGTGTTCATGTCCCATGCCAATCACCTTCTTTGACACAAGGTCCTGAAAAACACAATGATCAGGATAAAATATGATAGAACAATTCAGAGTTTGAGTAAGTTTGTGAACATATATTAGATTAAATTTGAATGAAGGAACACACAAAACATTGTCAAGAGAGATTTCAGAAGAAAGTTTAGTGGAATCAACACATGATATGGAGGCTATGCTTCCATCTGGTAATATTATTGTATTAGAAAATGGGGAAGGACATTTAATTGATGATAGTATCTTAGGATCAGCAACCATATGATTGGTTGCACCGGTGTCAATTGACCAGAATGAATGACAGAAGAAAGTAAACAACTTGAGTTACCTGCAAGATTAACCTTGTGTGATAAAGACTCATTTACCTCATTGGTTGATACTAATTTGTCGTAAAGATCCTTTCTAAGTGCTGCATCGGATATGAGATTGAAGACTTTCTTACTTTTGAGAGAAGAGGTGGAAGTGTTGATGAAGGGGCATATCCCATATTATATTTGAAAGCTGGGGTGGGTGGGTGGGTGGGGGGAATTAATGCTCTGATACAAGTTAAATCTGAGAGAAATTTGTTTAACAAACAAATATTTTCATTGATCCATATGAATTACATGGTTACGTAAATTGTTTCTTTACCGCCGTTTTGATATGTATCCAACAAACAAATAACAAATCTAATTAAATAAAAACAAATAGAAAACAAAAGAATCAAATCTTCAACTATATGATATTCTATCAACTGGCAATCGTATCTTGAACATATCAAATCTCCATCACGTTTTGATGATGCAAATTTTAAATTTCCTGCAGAAAATTAACCATCGATGTAAAATCCACCAACATTTTGTTCGTGTAATCTATATTTCATATGCAGAATTTGCCTCACATTTCAATTGCCTAACAAAAATTTTCCCCCTCCAGGTTATGATACTTGCATTTATCCAACCTCAGGGTAACCTCTATAACATTGCCACAGTTTATACGTTTCTAACGCTACTCTGCGAATCACGTGCTCTAACCTTTTCTTTTTCTCTTGGTAAAACTCTCAACAGTAAAATGGGCACCGTGAATACGAATTCTACGTCGGCCACGGTGTCAGTGCCGCTGAGTGATTCTCCGCTTCGGACATTGGAGGTTTGGCTTTTTGTTCTATGTTTTCTGCTCGGGCTCGGCATAGCCTAGGGCATTTTTGCATAAGAGATTGGATCAATGTTAAGACATGACGGGAGAAGAGGATGTGGAGATGAAAAATGTTATGTATGTATTCATTAATGTAAAACAAATGGGTGGTTTGAATGGCTTGAATTTAGGGTATTTTGCACCTTCCCTCTTGTGTCTTCATTTTAGTTAAACTTAGTTTCTTCAGTGTTTTTGAAGCATCTTTATTTATCCATGTCTCTATTTTCTGATTGTTAATTTTGGCTGGCCAATATGGCAAATGCAGTAGATATATATGAACATCACAATGACCCTCAAAAACATCAAGGTGTGTGCAGCAGGAGACGCAATTTTTTCTCCTTGATATGAAGCTCTTTTTTCTCCATTGCCTTTATCTTTACATTTACTTTTAAAATGCAAACTGCAGCTGCAGCTCATGACTAAAAGTTTTTTAGGGAAAATTGTTTCTATATGTATTTGTGCATGTATTTGCCAATGACACCCTATCCACCCACGTTTCATAGATTATTGTTATGATTTTATAAACATAGTAATATTATTTTAAATAATGTTGTGATTTGATAAGAAATGTGATAGTTTAATGATTAATATTATGATTTGAAAAAAAATGTTGTATAGTTGAATAATAATTGTTACTGGAGTTAGAATGGATGTGGCTTGAGAAAGTAAAATTGGTATTTTTGAAAAATAAATAAATGCATGGGCTTGCAAATTTTGCATTATTTAAGTATAGGTTTTTTAAAACAATTTTTGGAAATTCATGGGTTTAAACATAAGTCGCTTCTCAAACCGGCCTCGAAACAGTTGTCTCTTTTAAGAAAACTCTCCAACGAATTCTCCCATTTCAGATTGAATAATAACAACCGCTAAATTTAGACAGCGCTTATCTTGCGAAAGGGTTAAATTGGTATTTTTAAAAAGCAATGCATATGGGCTTAAACCATTCGTATTCTTCAAGTCAGGGGTGTTTTTTTATAACAAGTTTGAAATTACATGGGTTTAAATCGTTTCTCAGAATTGGGCCCTAAAACAATTATCCCTTATTTTAAAGCTTATACAAAATAAGAAAACTTTACAAATATTTCATTTTGAGCTTTTCCCATAATTAGCTTTTCAAACTTAAAATCTGGAAGGCATTCTATCCGAACAATTTTGGTGTTTTTTTAATTCTCAAGCAGATAAAAAAAATTCCAGGGTTACTTTGCCTTCGTAACAGGTTAAGCAGATAAAAAATTCTCACAAAGACTTTTCTTGGGTTTTTCTCGGTATATGTGTTTGGAATCAGTTTGGTGTGTTTAATTTTGTATTAAAATAATAAAAGTTGGATCATTGTGCGCCGTTGAATCAAAAATCCAACGGCCATGATCCAAAAGGCACGTCACCAGAATCTCTCATAACGGCATACTCCGTGGGCCCCATTGACAACGTAACTAGTCTCTTATCGTCCGTTGGATCATCATCGTGTGAACGAGAACAGCTCACGCGCTCGTTGGGCCCACTCAATCGAGTGTTCTCGACTTATATAGAGTTCCATTGTTATTGTTGTTGTGGTTTCTAGAATTTTCTCAACTCCATCGCCGTTTGATTTCTCGCAGTAGCAAGAAGCAGCTCTCATCATCATCTCGATCGATCGGCGTTTTCGATGTCGTCTCCTGGCGAGTAAGTCCCCAAATCTCAATCTTAGGGTTTCGAGATCTTTTACTTCTGTAATCGTTATGTTTGCTAGGGTTTCAGTTGTGGACTGCTTGTGAAATTTGGGTGATTTTGGAGGAATCTGTTAGATTTGTTAGAGAATTGATTGAATTTTGAGGAATTTGTAGAGTAGATGGATCATAGGAGCACATATTTCTCAGGGTTTTTGAGGAAGCTGTTGGATTTGGTTGAGGAGTGCGCTTTCATTATCATTTAGCTTTATTCATCCCTTTCTCGGGATTTGTTAGGAAAATATTCGGAATGTGTTGATAGATACACCCTAGGATCACATTTTCTCGTAGCAGCTTATTCAAACCCTAAGATTAGACTTGTTTCTGAGTACCAAGAGCTGTTTGTTAGGTTTCTAGTTGTGTATAAATAGTGAAGTTTAATAAGTTTTGGAGAAATCTATTCGATTTGGTCGAGATATGATTATTTTGTGAATTTTTTACCCCTTCGTACGTGTTGGATGCACAATTATTAGGAAAATATTTTTGGAATGCGCTTCATTAAATAGATCCTAGGGCCATATCAATCATGGGAACCAATAAGTATTTTAGGATTGTTATTGAAATTAGATGTGAGTTTTGGAGAATACACCAACATTCCTACTCTAAGAGACATGGAACAAATTTTTTCAGTTTGGAGCCAACACAAATGCTTCATCTTTCTATCTATAAAATTATCTGCTTGCAAAATTCTTCAATTAATTTTGGGTATCTTATGTATCAATCAGGTTCTATTCCTGATTGTCCATGTGTTTAAAACCAGAGGGGTTTGTACGACAAGAAAGTTGACTCTTGGTGTCCAACATAAGCGGCATGGCCATTATGCTTAGATAGATCGATAAAGTACAAATTATTAATTTCAAGATAATAATTTTTTATCGATATTTGAATTTTAGCAACATATTATTGATAAAGTTTGAACAATATTTAAGCAAATATGATATTGGACATATATTAAAATTAAGTTTCTAATTTGGCTCACGGGGCCAGACAATTTATCTCTGCTCAAAGGATATTGACTTTATCTTTCCAATTTGCCATCAAGTGTTAATCTACCCTGCAAAAAACATTTTCCCTTGTTCTAAAAAATGATGGTTGATAGGGGCTAAGCCACGATTGCTTTATATACCCAACAACTATGAGAAAGTGTCACGCCCCGCTTCCCAGAGTGCGCTAAGATAGGCACGTGACAGAGCCAACTATGCTACCCGAGGCTAGGAAATATCCCTCCACAGTCACATTACGGCTGTTTAGAGATATCAAGAACAGTAGAAATAAAATAAACTATCCAATACATGTCCATGAGCCAGAATAAACGAGTCAAGAAATAATACGCGGAAGCAATAGATCCAATGAGCAATAACACCTGGAAAGTAAACATAACTAAAATGGGTACTAACTGGATCCTCACTGCTCGGTCTGATGGCGGAAATACTCCTGATCAGCCTGCGACAAAGGTAGAGAATCTGGGCCATGCAAAACCCAGACGTCAGTGCGTCATAATATCAATAATTCTAAGCAAGCAGGAGGTGATGAAATATGCAGGCATGAAGTATAAACAGTAACAAGTCACCAATAACAGGTAAACAATAACATGAATGTATATATCAGTGAACAGGATATAAACAGGTGAAGTGCAGTGAGTAGTCTAAACTGTGCTATAGGGTTATCTACTCTAAAGTTATTAGAAATCAATTAATGTAATTCTCATCGTAACCCATCGGTCTATGTCCCGTTCATTCCCTACGGGACCATGGTAAAATGATATAATAGATTGTGAGTCTGTCCCGTTCATTCCCCACGGGACCATGGTAAAATGATGTAATAGCCTTTTGAGTTACGTTCAGCTACATTCTTGATTTCCCATACCCCCAAGTCATGTGTGTAAGCCAGGTATTTATAAATCCGAGACTAATGCCAACACAGGATCAAGCAGGAACAGGTTTGTCTGTATAAACAACAGGAAATATCCGTAGGGACAACAGGTCAAGATTGTCGGCATTAGTAACAAGATCAGGTAACATGTCAAGCTGTGGTACATGAGGTCATGTCAAGTGGTGTACATGTATCAAGTCGTGTCAAGTAGTGCACATATATCAAGTCATGTAATTAGTAGTGTATCAGGTCATGTCAAGTAGTGCACAAGTGTCGGGTGAGTGCTCATAATCAAACTGTAATAAGTATGAGTGCACAAACTCAAGTATGGAGTACTAATATAACAATAGAATGAAATAATGTGACATGGTATGCAAATAGATATAAAATCAATGATATGGATGCACAATTATCGATTAGGGTCACATTTATAGTTCCAACACTAATTATGATACACTTTATTAAACATGGGGTGTTAATATCACAATATTATGTATTAATGTGATCTATAGATGCAGTTATATATATTTAAATGAGATGGATGCAAACGGGTATCCGAAAACAGTAAAACTGTAAAATGGTAATGTGGGATGTACAACTAAGCAATATGAGATGTAAATATTGATATGGATACAGTATATTGTGATCTAGTATGTAACAAGATAGGTTTTCATGACCTAGATCTGAAATGATATGAATAGGTGCAAACGGAACATCGAAAAGTTATAAAACTAAATATGGGGTGCATGATTTTAAATACAGGTATGATATTTATTTAAATAGGTATATAATGAGTTATATAGCATGTAGCAAGATTAACTTGCCTGAACGGGACACACGACGGATATGTACGGCACGTCCGACGTCGGGTAAACGTCGCAAAACCACAAGCGCGCACGAGACGGGTCCAGGAAAGGCAAGACATGACCACGCTGGTTGGAGGGGCTCACAGGATCTCCCGGGTCGTCGGTGACGGTCACGGCTCCGGTAGTGACCGGAAAACCAAGAAATCAAGAAGCAAAGAGAAGGAGAGGAAGAAGAAAGAAGAAGAGGGCTGGTGTTAGCACTGTGGTTCCATGGTGTGGTGCTTGAAGACAGAGAAGATACGAGGGGGTTACAATGAAGATTGGTCATCGACGGTGAGAATGCAATCAAGATGAAGGCTAGGGTTTCGGTTATGAGAAGTTAGGGTTTGGGTGCCAGGGTTAGGCTCGAGGAAAGGAGGAAGGAGAAGAGGGGAGGAAGAGGAGATGGAGACGAGGGTGTCGATGAGGTTGGGATGGTCGGCAAAGTGGTCGGGGCTGGCGATGGGACAGAAAGATGGCCGCAGTGGGTTGCAGGCATAGGTTCTGTGCAGAGAAGTGCTCGAGGATGAGAACGAGGAGAGAGGGGAAGGAGGAGGCTGTGGTGATGATGAGGGGTCGCCGGCGCGATGACGACGACGGCACAGATGGTGATGGCAGTTGTGAAGATGGGTTCTTGGGTTGGGTTTTCACGGGTGTGCATCGGGAAAGAAAAGAAGAGAGAGAGAGGCGAGCTGGGAGAGGAGGCGAGGTCGAGGGTGTCGGCGACGGTAGAGACGGCGAGGGGCGGCGGAGAGGCGAGGGCAGAGCGCGAGCGTGGGTTCGAGCGAGATGAGTTGAGGCGGCGGGAAAAATATTTTAAGAAGGAGAGAGAGAACGTGTGATTATGGAGGTGATTGTAGGGGTGAGAAGGAAGGTGAGGGGATCCGCGTGAACAGGGTTTGCGAGAGGTGTGAGAAAGAGGGGGAGAGAGAAAAGGAAGAGAGAGAAAGAGAAAAAGAAAGGGAAGAGAGAGAAAGAGAGAAAGAAAGGGAGAGATAGATCAGAAAAGAGAGAGGTTCTGTTGGTAACAGATTAAGGAAAAGATATTAATATATATTATAGAGTGAAGAGAGAGTGTGCCTGTGTTTGTTAAAAGAAAGACTTAAACAAATATATTTGTTAGAGAAGGATTTAAACAAATATATACTCTAGTTACAGCAATCATATAAATTCACAGCTCAAATATTTTAGTTTTAAAAGAAACGTATATTTAGAATGGAATTAAAGAATATAATATTAGTGCGTTTTGAAATTTTAGTAAATACAAACTTACTCCAAAACACGTCCGGGTCGGGTCTAAAAATTCAGTTTTAAAATATGAAAAATATATGCGACGTTCAAAATTCAAAATGAATGTCATGGTAACGAAAATGCATACCCCCAAGAACGGATGCACATACGTGCGCGTAGCCATTCAAACAAGTCCGTTTCACTGAACGGGACGAGAACAAGATGTGTGGATGCTACCATGAGGCTAGGGGTATCATGCAAGCCATGCAATGTATTTTTAAAATATTTTATGTGACTTAAAATGTTATATTGTAAAAAATGCAAATGCCAGATAAAATGCCAGTATGCAAGATGTATAAATTAAAATGAAAGTGCACGACTCTATGTAACATGTCAGGATAAATCGTAAACATGAATCAAGACAGGTTTCAAGCAAGCGGGTCGGGTTGGATGCGATACTAAAGTGAAATACCATTCGCATCCAAAACATGATAAATCAAGAAAATACAAAAAATAAGCAAATATGAGAACTGGAACTGGTATAAATGAACTAGGATGTTACAGAAAGTAATTTAAGTAATTTTGTGGAAAGCCTTGAAGGATTTGAAAGATCACATGGTTAAATAATTCCTTAGAAATAATCTATTTTTATTGTTAGGCCTAGTTTGGCAACAAGGTTTCCGAAATCTCAGTTTCGTGTAAGTTAAACTGAAACCATGATTTGTGTGTATGTGAGAAACCATTATGTAAAAATGGGGCTTCACAAAATTTTGGGGTCGTTTGGCAACATTGTTTTGAAATAAGGGTTCATTGAAAAATAAGATTTAGTAAAGAAAGCTGTTTGAAACGTTGAGAAACTCCAGTTTTTTTGGAGTTTAAAAAAAGGGGTTTTGGGCCTTCGAAGCTTTTTGAATCACGGTTCGGGAAACTCTATTTTGGTTTCCAAACAAACATTTGTTACAAATTTTGGAGTCTGGTCTCGAAGCTTTACGAAACCTTGGTTTCAGAAACCATAACCCTCTTGCCAAATGATGCCTTAATAGCTTAGGGTCGTAGGTATTATAATACAAACTTAGAAATAAGTCCAAGCAAATGTTAGTATTTTTGTAGCATGTTGCAACTTATTGGAATGAGATTATTGTAGTATTCTCGTCGTTAAGGCTGGCAGCGATAGATAAATATAGCCTAAATTAATGTAGAGACGGCCAAAATAAAGGGGGAAAAATTATTTAGCACGTCTAGTTATGATGCTTGGTTTTATGTTGTTAGAGAGATGGAGGATGATTTAATTTTGATATGTTAGAGAGATTTTGGGTAAGTAATGGAGAGATTGGTTGAAAAGACGAGAGATTTATTATGAAATGTGGAATTACAACAGGGACGACTTAATTGGAAAACAAAACTCGCTCCTGTTCCACAACAGATAACATACCTATTGTTAGTAATATGTATGCCCTAGAGGCCATTACTATACATGGGATGTATATTGTAGTGGATGCTTGGACATATATAGGGAGGACTTTCTTGCTCGACATGATAGTATGCTATCTGGTTACTCTTTACCTTAATGTGTACACTGATTGTCTCTTTGTTACATGTTGGTAAAGCCCTTAGGATGTGTACTTGACTACCTGGACTATGATGCAGATCATACTAATAGGGACATGGTAGTCCATAAGTACATCCTTCAAGATCCCTAGTCGTGGGTGTATCGAGACGGGGCATCAATATACCAGAGTAGACTAGCGTATACCTTCTCGACCCATACAGATGGGCGATGGATGATCCCATATCCATTGGTGTTTGACATCAGAGATGATATACGGGTGCTCAGTAGAGACTGGGTACACTGGACGGACTCGCCGAGAACTCTCAGATGGTATTATACCTTACGTGTTCTCTGGTGACACTGGTACAGGTTAGTCTGTAGACCCGAGATCGTCATAGAGTTTTGTGTGATTCCCACTGTACTTTGATTTCCACCTTACCACGTCTAAGAGGGCGTGCAAAACGGTGGTTTTTGGATACAGTCCCGAATCACATGGAGGCAATGAGCGATATGAGGGGATTCGTCTCTCCCGGTATAGGGAGTTGATGTTGCACTGTGTTCGATTGGCTATAACCGGAAATCCCTGGCCAGGGTTGCTGAGATTTACTGGTAAGTGTTACCAGTAGTTTCTCGAACTGTTATAGATCTCATATCGACACGACTTATCGAGCTACTGGGGTCTGACGTTTACCATCCCTAGACGAGATATGCGACATATCAGACGATCAGACCGGACTGTACGGTAAGTGTTACTGGTTGGATTCACAGGAGTGTGAGCGGGCTTGCTCGTCGATCTTCTGATCGCTCAATACCCGGGTGGCCGTTACGTTTAGCAGACCGCTTGCGGCTTGTGGGTGTTTGATATGATCATCACTTGCTGCCGACGTATTGACGAGTCTTTAGAGTCCTACACAGATTTCCTGGCTCAAGCGAAACGAAATAGGAGCGCATATGAGATATGTGCGGGATCGAGAATAATACCAGTATGTGATACTGTATTCGATTCTCGCGATTTGTGACATTGATCGGTTATATGCGATATAGCCGGGTTATCGGATCAAGTGTTGATTCGATAAGTTGTTACTATTGATATTAGTCGGTTATATGTGATATGACCGGATCATTAAGTTAAGTGTTGATTTAATGATTTAATGTATAATTATATATTTGATATATCACTTTACATTAACTAATATTGGTTCACTTAAGATGTTTTTCTCACTTGTTTGTGCACATTGTATATGCGATATATTTTTGTGCACAAGTTTGTATCATGTTTGATAATACATACAAACTTGGGTGTATGTTTGAATTAAACCATGGTTAGTTAATGGTTAGGGTTTCATTTGCTTTATTTGCTTATCCATTTATTTATTTATCCATTTTAGAAAGAAATTAAATGGTGGCTAACTTTGGATTTTCTTTGAAGCTTCATAAAGCTTTGAAATGGTTGACCATTTTGTTTCTTTCCTTAACCCTAACCATTCACTTAAACCTTGGTTTATTCTCTACACTTAACCATGGTTGATAAAATGATAAGAATAACTTTATTTCCATTTTAATTTTTATTCTTATCATATTATCTTCTTCTTCTTGAAGAAGAAGAAAGAAGCTTGCTAGCTTCAATGGTGATTTGAGAAAAAGAGTGAGAAATCCAATTCTAAAGTGAACTCACTTCCTATTTCTTCATCCTTTACCACTTGCCATGTAGTATAGGGTGTTTTCTTCACAAGTTTCATGACTTGGTGATGTTGAAGCTTGATCTTGAGTTGCCTCGACGTAGATCATCTTCGGCATCGAAGTCGACGACCTAGCCCGATCATTTCTTCGACGATACCATCGCTAGAGTCCGGGATCCGATGATCGCAGCGGAGGGACGTCAACGCGGAGCTATGGAGGTGGATGACCGGATCTATAAAGGTTGTATTTTCCGTTCACTCTTAGTTAAGTTGTTAACTAGTTATCATTTTCGTCTTTAACTCTAGTCAACGATCGCATTAGGGTTTCTCGGCACCGGAAATTTTTGAATTTGGCATGGTTGATGCCTTGTGAGACCTCATTAGTATGCCTAGGAACCCTACACCTATCTCGTTTCTAACCAACTCTCTACTTATTTCCTTATATTTCTAAGTAATCTATCAAAACCAAACCACTGTATATTGCTCTTACAACACGACAACATCAAGCATATCATAACTACCCAAACTCTTTTACTATGTTCTCTGGATATTTTTGCGTTGACTATGGCTATTAGGCCTTAACCAATTAGTCTCATTCTATTAGGCTGTAGCAGGAGGTAACCCAAATGGTTATGTTTGACTTGTTCGTAAAAATATAAAGTGCTTATGACCCTAAGCTAAAAACAGTGATTCAATCATTCCTTTCGTCTCTTAATCTCTTATTTCTTCTATATGTTTTTCATGTTATCTTTATCAATTGTTTGAAAATTTGAAGATTCGGTCTGGGTTGCTCCTAATTATGTGTACAATGTTAAAATTTTTGATAAAATGAGATTTCATAGCTGTTGGGGTCAAAATTTACACCCCATTCCAAAATTCCAAATCAAAAATCGAAGGTCGAAAAGTCAAAGTCAACGTCCATGTGGATCCGGGCCCGACCTCAAGCAACCGAGCCCACACCTAAATCACCTCGAGCCTAAGCAGAGCCGGCACATACCAAAAGGAGAAAAGAATTATGCAATAAATAAATTTATATGTAATTTTTAGAAATAAATATAACAGAATGGCAAAAATCCAAAATTGTTAAAGCCCAACGGCCAAGTGTAAAGCGTGCTATAAAAGCCAACCTCGTGATGGAATAAAGCAAATTATTCATTTCTCGATCATTTTCTAGGTTTTTGAGCCGTCATCTCTTTTTCTCTTTCTACTTCTCTCGCATGTCTTTTCTCTAGTTTTTTTGATAAAACCTTCTTTATCTCCTTACAATAAACACATTCAAATCTCAAACCCATATAAAAAAAAGAGAGATCCTTTTGCCCTGTTCATTAAGACCCAAAAATAAAAAGAAAGCAGAGGTGGGGGATTCATCTAAAAAAAACCACTGCAACAAAAATCCAGAAAAATACAGAGAAGGAAGCGGAGACCCCTTTTGATTTTATTTATTTAAGATCCAAGTCTTGAAGATTCAAGAGAACCTTAGTTTTCTTGGGACCTAATCGGAAAAGTTGTGGTGATCCCGTCAAAAGGGAAGTCTTCGGGCTTTTCCTTTGGGGAAACCTTCGGGAATGCGGATTTTGATCCATATTTACCTTTCGGCGGCTCAGGATGCATATTTCAATCCGTATTTCCTTTTGGAATGCGGATGTCGGTCCGTATTTCTTTTTTGGTGGGTGCGGAGTATTCCGTATTACACCTTTTCACACGATAAATCGATAAATTCAGCTGTCATGTTGCCAAAATTCTGTCGAAATCCGTGTGTTAAGTTTTGTTTACAAAATTTGATAAAAATGCAAATTGCATTTTAAAAATAGAAATATATACATTAATCACCCGAAAAAATATAATAAAAAAATATGTTTCTCTTTACCCGCGGGACCCCCTCACCAAAGGGGAGGTGTTGGGGTTAAAATTTACACCCCATTGACCAAAAGCCAGTCAAAGTCAAACCGCGAAAAAGTAGGTTCAAACCAAAGCAAACATACGCTACTGTCGAATCCAAGCCGTGCCCACGTCCCAACACAAGCTGTGCCTACTCCCGAACCCAAATCCAAGTGGGTGGGCCTATGTCTAGACTAACCCCTATGCCAAAGGAATAATCATCAAGCAATAAATAGGTTTGATGTCATTTTCATGAATAAATGTAAAATAAACGGGCAAAAAGCCAAATTTTGTAAAGCTCATGGCTCATGTGCAAAAAGAAATAAGCACATAGGCATGAGATGGGCAAAATGCCAATTTTGTACAAGCCATGGGGCTACACGAAAAGATGTAAGCCCATAAAAGGCCCCATGATGATTTGAAGGATGATTTGAAGGATAATTTGGATCTTAATCTTGATTCCCCAAACAACAAAAATCTTAAGTTTTGAGCTACTCTTTAGTGCGCAAGTCTTTCATTTTTCGTTTCTTTTTTTTAAATGCGCACGTCAAGAGGCTTCGAAAAAAGGAAAAGAGCCCATTTTGATCTTCAAAAGTCAAAATCTTGGTGTTTTTGGACCGTTATTTCATTGGGTTTCGACCCTACCTGCATCGTGCTAGGTGCCCATTTGGCTAGGCGCGCACCCCGTTGGGTGCATTTCGAGCCAAGTGCGCACCGGCCCAAATAAGACGCGCACTTAGGGAAGTGCGCACCTCACCGGACCTTTTGGCCCATTCGGGACCCTTTGACCCCTTCACTTCCTTGCACTTTGCTAGGTGCGTGCCTCGGCAGGTGCACACTTATCATGTGTGTCCCTTGCTAAATGCGCACCTTACTAGGTGAGTGTTTCGGCAGATACACACTTGTCACGTGCACCCCTTTGCCAAGTGCGCATCTTGTTGGGTGAGCTTTTTGGCAGGTGCACACTTGTCACGTGCTCACTTTTCTTAAGTGCGCACTTGACGTATATACACTCATCACCCCTCCCGCTAGGAAAAAATTCTAACGGGGCGCTGTCCCGCACCCCTCAAGGGGGTTGCTAGCCTTCTTGATCCTCTGCCCGCTATCCGGATAGCGGAACCCCCGTAAAAACTCTGCGAGGCCCCTGATATGCCCGAAGCACCCTCATACTTATTCCCAAACACAACACACATATATTGCATATTGAGTTCGCATGATCTATTTGACTTGTTAATCGGAGCTTCTCTCGCTCCAAAACCGAGGGGTAATTAACGGTAACTTAGTCGCGGCTGCCGTAGATTCGGATCCCCACATTCATAAAACCATAGCCTACCCCAGGCAGGAGGAATCTGTAATATGTCTGATAGGCGCACGCATTCCCATCTCAATGAGGTGACGAAAAACACCCTACATATTATAGCACGTCCGGTGAGACTTTTCTCTCCCACATTTCGGGTTAAATATTCATGCGAACTCAATCAACATACATATCGATGTTTATACTAAAATAATGCTCTTCCATGCAGGGCTTTCAAGTAATCAATTCTCAACAATGTCTCCAAAGATGAACTCAGCTCTCACGGCAACTCTCGTCTCCAATACGATAAAGACGGACTCTCGAACGATTCTTCCAGCAAGTCTCGGATAGCAGTGGGAGGAACCGCCGCTACAATTTGGATTTATATGTCTCGGCCGACATCATTCTTGCTCTTCAAGCCTCGGTCACAGAAAAACCGGCTTCAAAAGGCAAGATGCCAAATGTCGTGGTTACGAAGACCTTTTAGCCCAAGCACAAATCCATTTCCGAACGAGTCTCCATTGCTCCAGCCGGGGGGGGGAGGCTATCAACACCAACGAAGCAACAAGGCGTCTCGGGCAAGCTCCGGCGGTGTCCTTGACAATTGCTCGATCGGGTATCTTCTCTAAGCTCCCTGTCAATCAACTCAAGGTGGCTTCTCGAAAAACGGATGCTCGCCGAGTCCTGAAAATTGAGAAGCTAAGACAGAAAAGGCTCAGATACAGAGCCAATAAAAGGGCTAGGGCCCCTACTAGGCTGAACTTCGCGAGATTCCAAGAACAAGGTTACCCGCAACAACAGCTGAATCGGCTGTAAAGCTCGTTAACTCTTTTGAACCGCTGAAATAGGTTCAGAAGAATGCCATGATTGTAAGAGTCCAAAAAGTTGTGATCCGGACAACGCCACCTAAGGACCCAGCCAGGCTAACCGTCTTCAGTCACCTGTCCTTTCCCGAAAAGGAAGGGCCACGGCGACAGTCCAAAAGATCAGGCGGCAAAGATAAAGAGATTGTTGGATATGTGGTCCACACTGTCTACATGCTGGGGACACGTGGCAAGAGCAAGTATGGGGCCACCACATTTCAAATCCAACCTGGTTTGAATATGGCTGCCACTTCCCAACACCAGCCTCCTCTGGACGATAATGAAAACCCTTCCAGCGAGGCTGATAAGCAGAAAGATCTCTCATTTCATGAGGAGTCGGGCTCGGAAAGCGAAGTGAAGCCAATATTCCGTCCCAAGACCGCAGAGCAGCAACTTCTTCAAGTGCTCCCAAAACAGCTCAGAAACAAAGATAAATAGATGGCCAAGCTCTACTCGAAAATTGATGACTTGACAAACGTCGTCTTGCAGTTTACGGCCCAAGTTACCTTTCAGCCGCCTAATCAAGCGCAGAGCTCTGGTCATGAACTGGAAAACGGTGTCCCGATGCAGCCGACGCCTATTCCCTCAAATCCAAAAGTGGGCGCGCCGCATGAAAGTCTGCCACATTCTGCCTCAAGAAATGTGTTGACTACCGATGACAGCCGCTCGCCAACACAGGATCAAATCGTGGATTTGATCACCGACAAGGTCAAAACATTGGTTGTCGAGGCCGAGACGTAGAAAGAGGTCTGCAGCAGTGGGATACCATACCCTGCACAATACGATCTTGTGGAATTTCCCAGTGGGATACCATACCCTGCACAATACGATCTTGTGGAATTTCCCAGTGGCTATGTCGTCCCTAAATTTGAAAGGTTCGATGGGACGAGAAATGCAAACCGACACATTGCCCAATTTAAAGTATCATGCGCGAGTACAGGGGGAAATGATGCGCTTCTTTTTCGGTAATTTGTCAATAGTTTGACCAATGTTGCTTTCAATTGGTATACAAGCATACCGGATGATTCGATCACGACGTTCGCTCAAATAGAATTCATGTTCAAGCAAAGGTTTATGAGTGTCAGCGACAAAATCACCATCGCAGACCTTGTAAGGACCAAGCCAAAGAACAATGAAAGCAGCACAGATTTTATAGGCCGATGTCGCAATCTCTATGTCAAATGTGAACCGTTGTTGGAGCAAGACCAATCCGTCAGTCTTCTTATAGAAAATCTAAACAACTAGATGAAACCTTTCCTTTGCACCGTAGGCCTCAAAACATTCTAAGAACTGACCAAGAAGGTCCAAATGTTGGAACACTCAAAGTCCGAGTCCACTCAGTATCTCTAATTCAGACTGAGACATCGGAGGCACGACAACCGGAAAGGCGAAAGTTCCAACAGCACCAATTTTCTCAATAAGCAGAGAGCGGGCGGAGCGAGGCTAAAAAATCCCGAGAGCCAACTTTGGAAGGAAGGAGAAATAAGGACTACTCTTTCAGACGAGTCAACGTCCACAAAATATTCAAAGATGCTCTGAAGAATGGCCTGCAGCTGCCAGAACCAAAGAGGCCGAGTGAAGCAAAGAGAACTGGGCATCCCAATTTTTGCCCATACCACTGAGTGTTGGGACACACTATCGAAAACTGTTACATTTTCAAGGATTGGGTCAAGAAACAATGCAAGACAGGAAAAGTCTTATTGTCTCCTGACGTGTTGATAAATTATCAAGCTGCGACCGCTAATTTTATATAAACAGAGGCCGAGGTATTTCGGGAATTAGCCGCTCTCAATTGTTCACCCTTCCCTGAAAGGAGCAAACCATGGAGCCAGTTCAAAGGTTCAGCAAGTAACAATGACAATGAGGAGGCAACAGACGAATACGCAATCCATATGGTCTACATGGTCGGACCTGGAGAAACAATTCCCCCTACGTTTCACACTCATGGTGATGATATGGTCGACGTTGCTCAATACTGGCTTAGTTCAGATAATGATAAGGACCATGCTCAAACTGCTAAGCAAAAAGAGCCCATGGTTCCTGGAGAATCAAGCTCAGGTGATGAGGATAGCCCAATCATTATCCCTGAAATTACAGAACGAGCATTATTCCAATGGCTTTAAGAGCAATTTTAGGACAAAGATAAGAAGTTAGCCAAGATCCGTACCAAAGTCGACAATCTGGTAAATGTTGCAGCAAATCTTGCAGCAAATGTTGCAACCCAAGTTATTCGATTCAATCACAATAAGATAAAGGTTCGGTCCATGAACCAGGGATTACCCCCAAAGAGGCCAGCAACTATTCCCTCCAATCCAAGGGCGGGGCACCTTCATGAAAGTCAACGGCGACCAACATCTAGGGGAGTCCTGATGCATGACAGCGACAAATTGACACGAGACAAAATCAAGGGCAAGTCATCGATGGACCCCGAAACTCTTCAGGACCTAATTAAAAGAGTCCAGACGTTGAAACATGCGGGTCCCGAATCTCTTCCAAAATTCCAATATAACAAGTTTAAGTGTCCAGAAAATGACAACCGCAAAGATGGATATCCCAACAACGCTGAATCCTTTAATATCTCTGCTAACCGAAGTGAGCGAGAAACATGTGGGCCTAATCCCGACCAGCCTCGAAAACCAGTGTCGGGGGGGAGAGTAGAATCGCCCCTGGAAGAGAAGTTGACTAAAATCTATTCCTTCAAAAGGGACAAGGTCCGTAAAATATTCGAGGACGTCCTAAACAACGGTCTGCAACTTCTCGAACCAAAAAGGCCTCATGAAACAAATGTGATCGACAATCCCCTGTATTGCCCATACCACAGGATAGTAAGTCTCATAATCGAAGACTATATTTTCAAAGATTGGGTTGAAAAACAATACAAGGAGGGAGTGATCTCATTGGCCAAATACGCGTTAGCAAACGACCGAGCAACGATCGCCAGCTCTATACTAACGAGGACCAAAACCCTCTGGGGGCAGACGGTTCAATTCCCCACTTCAGAAAATCACCCGGTCCACCACAGTTCCTACGGGACACACATACTCCCCAAAAGACAAAGAACGTGGAAACACCTTGAGATCAAAGTTCAAGAATTTTGAATAAGCGATCAATAGACGACCCCTACGTCGTTAAACTGGGAATACTTGACCTCCAAGTCGTTAAACTGGGAAATTAAAAAAAAGAGAAAGAAAGCAAAAAAAAAAAGAAGAATAAGAAGAAAAAGAACAAGAAAAATAAACTAAATAAGAGGTCAGCCCACAAGCAAATAGGGGCACGAATGAAAACCTGAAAGGCACTCGTGAGTAAAAACCACAAGACTACCGCGAGCTTGTGAAAACCCGCAAGGGCACAACCTCATTAAAAATAAAAATCCCCAAACGGCGAATGATAAGTCTCTTATGGTACCATATTCTAGTGTAGTGATGCAGACGCCAACAAATATTCAAATCCTCCAAATTCTCCCAGCTTTACGACCGTTCTCCAAACTGACCACCGTATACAATCCACGGGAGCAAATGATCCCTATCCCAACCAAATTCCACTACACCAGCCCTACGGTCGGTCTCCAAACTGACCACCGTATACAATCCACGGGCACAAATGATCCCCATCCCAAACAAATTCCACTACACCAGCCTTTCGATCAGTCCCCAAATTGACCATCGTATACAATCCACGTGCATAAACAAGCTAAACCACAGTTATGCTCTACTACAATCACCAGCCCCGCGGTCGGTCTCCGTCCTTGGAATTATACTTCATTTGGAAAGACCCACTCATGTGTCCTCACGATACATGATGAGAACAAAACTTACGAGATGCTCTCGACTCTTAAGAAAACACCTTCGTGTGATCTTTGCGACTCATAAGGGAAAAACACACTTGGGGTCCTCACGAATCCTAAGAAGAAAATACACCTACGAGATCCTTTCGACTCGTAAAAAGAAATGCTTTTATGGGATTCTTACGGCTCATAAAATTGAAAGCCTTAGGTGACAGGGACCTAAACCTGTCTCCTAAGCCATCGCTCCTCAACAGACAGGCAAATGATGAATTGCTCCTAGCACCGGTACTCCAGTGTTAGCAATGCTGATGCCGATCCTAATCCCAAAATTCCAAACTTTCGATCTAATAGACCCCTAAGTCGTTAAACTGCGAACATATGACCTCTAAGTCGTTAAACTGGGAACTGGGGAAACCCCTTCACGACAAATGATGAGTCGTTCCTGGCATTACGCTTCAGTGTTAGCGGTGCTGATGTCGACCCAAAATCCAAATCCCACACTCGCAATGTCCTTTCGACCTTGTGAGGAGAATATTCCCGCGTGAGATCCTTACGACTCATAAAGGAATAACACATTTGGGGGTCCTCATGATTCCTAAGAAGAAAATACACCTACGAGATACTTTCGACTCATAGAGAGAATGCTTTTATGAGACCCTTACGGCTCATAAAATTGAAAAGCCTTAGGTGACGGGTTTAAACCTATCTCTTAAACCATCGTTCCCCAACGGGCATAGCAAATGATGTTCCAGTGTACCGATGCTGACACCAAACCAAAACCAAAATCCCTAAATCCTCTCATGGCAAATGATGATTCGCTTCTGGAACCATATTCTAGTGTAGCGATGCTGATGCTGAACCAAAACCAAATTCTCCAAATCCTCTCATGGCAAATGATGATTCGCTCTTGGTACCATATTCCAGTGTAGCGATACTGATGCTAAACCAAAACCAAAATCTCCAAATTCTCTCATGGCAAATGATGATTCGCTTCTGATACCATATTCTAATGTAGCGATACTGATGCTAAACCAAAACCCTCAAATCCTCTCATGGCAAATGATGATTTGCTCCTGATACTATATTCCAGTATCGTGATGTTGATGCCAAACAAAAATCCAAATTCCAAGCCCCACACTGCAATGCCTCAAATTCAAAGATCCCGCCAAATAAAGCAGGAATCAGACAAATCAAACTAAAGTTCCACCCGGAAGCGCTTCCAAGCTCAAAAGTCCTGCCGGAAAGATTGGAACCTCCTAAAACAAATCAAACCAACCAATTTCAACGACTTATACGTCAAAAACAGTGACACTCGGTGCAAGGGGAAACGTTAGACACACTCCGTGCTCGGGGAAACGTCATACAGACATTCCGTCTCGGGGAAACGTCAGACAGCGACAATCCGTGCCGGGGAAACGTCAGACGGCGACACTCCATGCCGGGGACACATCAGACAGCGACACTCCGTGTCGGGGATACGTCAACCAGCGACGCTTCATGCCAGAGAAACATCAAACTAACACTCCGTCTCGGAGAAACGTTAGATAACGACACTCCGTGGCGGGTAAACGTCAACCAGCGACACTCCGTGCCGGGGATGCGTCATATACCGACACTCCATCTCGAACATACGTTAAGCATTGATCGTCTATGTCGTAAAAAGGACAGTGCCAGCTTTCCAAAAGCGGGAATCAAATCAAGTCAACCCCCACACAAAAGAAGATCCATTAATTTCATGCACACAATCTATACATATAGTGTGCATTCATTGATGGGGGGCATTTTGTGGGGTTAAAATTTACACCTTATTGATCAAAAGTCAAACTCAAACCACGAACAAGTAGGTTCAAACTAAAGCAAACGGACCCTACTATCGAATCCAAGCCGTGCCCACGCCCCAACGCAAGTCCAAGCAGGCGGGCCCAAGTCCAGACCGGCCCCATGCCAAAGAAATAATCAAGCAATAAATAGGTTTGATGTAATTTTCATTAATAAATGTAAAATAAACGGGCAAAAAGCTAAATTTTGTAAAGTTTATGGCTCATGTGAAAAAAGAAATAAGCACATAGGTGTGGGATGGGTAAAATGCCAATTTTGTACAAACCATGGGGTTAAACGAAAAGATGTAAGCCTATAAAAAGCCTCCCATGATGGTTTGAAGGATAAATTTGGATCTTAATCTTGATTCCCCAAACAACAAAAATCTTAAGTTTTGAGCTACTCTTTAGTGCGCAAGTCACTCTTTTACTTTTCGTTTCTTTTTTTAAGTGCGCACGTCAGGAGGCTTCGTAAAAGGGAAAAGGGTCCCTTTTGATCTTCAAAAGTCAAAATCTTGGTGTTTTTGGACTGTTGCTTCATTGGGTTTTGATCCTACTTGCATCGTGCTAGGTGCGTATCGTGCTCGGTGCCTGTTTGGCTAGGTGCGCATCTCGTTGGGTGAACATCGAGCCAAGTGCGCACCTGCCCAAATGCGTACCTTGCTAGGTGCGCGCCTCCCTGGACCTTTTAGCCCATTCGGAACTCTTTGGCCCCTTTCACTTCCTCGCACTTTTCTAGGTGCGCACCTAGCTCACCTCGGCAAGTGCGCACTTATCATGTGCGCCTCTTGCCAAATGCGCATCTTGCTAGGTGAGCGTTGCGGCAGGTGCGCACTTGTCATGTGCGCCCCTTTGCTGAGTGCGCACCGTGCTAGGTGAGCGTTTTGGCTGGTGCGCACTTGTCATGTGCTCAATTTGCTAAGGGCGCACTTGACGCATATATGTTCATCACCTCTCCCGATAGAAAAAAATTTCTAACATGACGCTGCCCCGCATCCCGTAAGGGGCTCCCGGTCCGTTATCTGGATAGCGGGACCCCCGTAAAAACTTTGCGAGGTCCCCGATATGCCCGAAGCATCCTCAAACTTGTTCCCAAACACAACACACACATATTGCATATTGAGGCCGCATGATCTGTTTGATTTGTTAACCGATGGTTTTCTCATTCCAAAAGCGAGAGGTAATTAACAGCAGCTTAGTCTGCGGCTCCTGAAGATTCGGATCCCCACAATCATAAAACCCCAGCCTATTCCAGACAGGGGAATCTGTAATATGCCTGACAAACCACACATTCATATCTCAATAAGATGATGAAAAACATCCTTCAGGAGGCCCCGACTTCGGGATCCTTCCCTAATAGGGGAGGCTTCGTAACTATATAGGGTTTCCTCCCTTCCTCAAGGGGGCCTAATAAAAAAATGAATAAAAAATATATAAATAGATAAATAAAAAAATGAAACATAATAATAAATAATAGAACAAAAATAAAAATGGGGTGAACTTTACGTTCATTTATTTTCCAGACAAAATTCCATGTTGAGTTCGTATGATTCGCACGACCTATTAATCGGAGGTTCCTTCGTTTAGAAGCAAGAGGTAATTAATGACAGTTTTATCCGTGGATGCCGGAGATTAGAATCCCCACAGTCAATAAACCCATACCTACCCTAGGTAAGGGGAATCTGTACATGTCTGACAAGCGAACATATTCCTATCTAAATAGGGTGGCGAAAAACACTCTACAATAGCTCTGAGGAAATTTACACCTCGGCGGCTTGCGTGAGATGAGTATCATTAGGGAAGGGATCACTCATTTAACCCTCAACCGGATTTTACTCACCTTTGTTATCTGAGCAATAATATATTTTCATTGTCTAATTTTGATCAATAATTCACTATTGGAACTCGAATTTCTAATAATATTATGTTTATATAATTAAACTTCATATTTTTTGAGCCGCCTTTTATGATGGTAATTAATATAGTTAATATCCTACTATTTGATACGATATGGAAAGGATTTGATGCATGTCAGAGGATCATATCGAATTATGAATGTAACCTTCGTTTATGATTCGAATCGTACAATTTGATATAATACGAAAATACGATTTGCGATATAGATTTGGGTTAGGTATGCACGTTATCGGGTTGAGTCTTAAAAGGCTAATACAACAACAACAACAACTGAGCCTTTTATCCAAAGCATATGGGGTAGGCTATATGAACCAACATGAGAATCACGCCGGGTCCAGCATATGAATCCTCTGTCTCCACTCACTTCTATCGAACAATATACTTTCATTGAGTCCTTTGACAACCATATCGTTTCGTATCACCTCCATCCATATTTTCTTCGGTCTCCCTTTTGCCCTTTTGCCGTTGCCCATATCGAGAGTATCTATTCGTTGGACCGGTGCTTCCATAGGTCTGCGTCGCACATGACCAAACCATCTTAGCCGGTTTTCCCGCATCTTCTCCTCCACAGGTGTTACACCAACTTTTGCACGAATATCCTCATTCCGCACCTTATCTTTTCTAGTGTTACCGCACATCCAACGAAGCACGCGCATCTCCGCTACGTGCATCTTCTGTGTATGATGCTTCTTAGGAGCCCAGCATTCTGTACCATATAATAAGGCAGGCCGAATAGCGCTCCGATAAAACTTCCCTTTCAATTTTAACGGAAAGTTACGATCACACAAAATCCCTGTTGCACTCCTCCATTTCAACCAACCAGCTTGGATCTTTTGATTAACATCACTATCTATCTCCTCATTCTTTTGGATGATGGAACCTAGATATCTAAACTGGTCGCTCGGTGATATCTCTTGCCCTTCCAATGTTATACCAATATGGTTTTGACTTCTCTGGCTACTAAATTTGCTGTGCATATATGCTGTCTTGGACCTGCTCAATCTGAATCCCCGAGATTCCAATGTTTGCCTCCATAATTCCAATTTGGCATTAACCCCTGCTTTCGTCTCATTTACTAGAACAATATCATCAGCGAATAACATACACCAAGGTACCTCATCTTGGATAGTTCTAGTAAAGCTCATCCATCACGATGGTAAACATGAATAGACTTAATGCAGATCCTTGATGTTGTAGGATTCCTAGGCACTCTCAAGAGGTCTCACAAGGCATCAACCATGCCAATTTCTAATTTTACGGGTGTCGAGAAAACCTAATACGGATCGTTGACTAGAGTTTAGGCGAAAAACGAAACTAGTTAACATCTTAACTAAAGGAGAGAGGCTACAACTTTTGTAGATCCGTTTCTCCACTTCCTTAACTCCACGTAGGCGTCCTCTCACTGTCCGTCTCGAATCCCGAACTCAATCATCGGCTTCATCGGAGAAATGGGCGGGCTAGGTCGTCGGCTTCGTGCCGAAGATGATCTACGTCGAGGCATCACAAGTTCAAGCTCCAACTTTACCAAGTTGTGAAACTTGTGAAGAAAACACCCTATACTACTTGTTAAGAGGTAGAGGGTGAAGAAATAGGAGGTGGGTTCACTTTAAAATTGGATTTCTCACACTTTTGCTCAAGTTGCCATTGATGGACTTAAGCTTTTTCTTGAAGAAGAAGATGAAGAAAATAGAATATGATAAGTGTTAATTAAAAAATGGAAAAGAAAATGAATACTTATCATATACTAACTATGGTAGAGTGTAGAGAATAGACCATGGTTACTTGGAAGGGTTAGGGTTAAGCATGAAGACAAGAATGGTTACAAAGTCAAAGCTTCATGAAGCTTCAACTAGAAACAAAGAAAGCCACCATTCTCTTCAAAATCTTTTCCAAATAAATCAATAAATAAATAAATAAAAGAATAAGCAAAACCCTAATCACCATCTTAACCATGGTTTAATTCTATACACTTAACCAAAGAAGCATGTATCATCAAACATGATAGCATGTGAATAAAAGTATATCACATATACAACTTTCACATTCAAGTGAGAAAATCCATATAAAGTGAACCAATACTAGTTAATGCAAAGTAATATATCAAATATATAATTATACATTAAATTATTAAAACAACACTTGATTCAATGATCCGGTCATATCGCACATAACCGACTAGTATCCAATATATCGGCTTATCGAATCAATCCTTGATTCGATATCTAGGTTATATCGCATATAACCATTCGATACATTCATCGCGAGAATTAAATACGGTATCACATACACACATCATTCTCGGTCCCGCACATATCTCATATGCGCTCCTATTTCGTTTCGCTTGAGCCAGGAAACCTCTGTGTAGGACTCTAAAGACTCGTCAATACGCCGGCAGCAGATGATGATCATATCAATCACCCACAAGCCGCAAGCGGTCTGCTAAACGTAACGGCCACCCGGGTATTGAGCGATCAGAAGATCGACGAGCTAGCCCGCTCACACTCCTGCGAATCCAATCAGTAACACTTACCGTACAGTCCGGTCTGTTCGTCTGATATGTCGCATATCGAGTCTAAGGGTGGTAAACGTGACCCCAATAACCGATAAGTCGTGCCGATGTGAGGCTCATAACGGGTCGAGAAACTACTGGTAACACTTACCAGTAAATCTCTGATCAGCCCTGGCCAGGGACTTCCCTGCTACGGCCAATCGAGCACAACGCAACATCAACCCTCAATACCGGGAGAGACGAAACCCCTCCTATCGCTCATTGCCTCCATGTGACTCGGGACTGTACCCAAAGACCACCGTTTTGCACGCCCTCATGGACGTGGTAAGGTGGAGATTAAAGCACAGTGGGAATCACACAAGACTCCATGACGATCTCGGGTCTACAGACTAACCTGTACAAGTGTCACCTGAGAACTGCCATCTGACGTGAGGTATAATACCATCTGGGAGTTCTCGACGAGTCCGTCCAGTGTACCCAGTCTCCACTGAACACCCGTACACCATCTCTGATGTCAAACACCAATGGATATGGGATCATCCATCGCCCATCTCATGGGTCGAGAAGCATATACGCTAGTCTACACTGGTATATCGATGCCCCGTCTCGATACACCCACAACTAAGGACCTTGAAAGATGTACCTATGGACTACCATGTCCCCACTAGTATGATCTGCATCATAGTCCAGGTAGTCAAGTACACATCCTAAGGGCTTTATCAACATGTAACTATAAGACAGTTTAAAGAGACCAGTATACATGTTAAGATAAAGAGCAACCAGATAGCATACTATCATATCGAGCAAGAAAGTCATTTCTATATATGTCCAAGCATCCAATATAATATACATCATCTGTACAATACTGGCCTCTAGGGCATACATACAACTAACAATCTCCCACTTGCACTAGGGCCAGCTGCTGTAGTATCGCATACCGAGCATCCCGAAGAGTCTCTCAAACTGTATCTGGGGAATGGCCTTCGTGAGTGGATCCGCCGTGTTGTTCTTCGTGTCAACCCTCCTGACCTCGATCTCCCGGCGATCAACTATCTCCCGGATCAGGTGATACTGCCTCAGAATATGCCTGGATCGCTGATGGGACCTGGGTTCCTTGGCCAAAGCCACCGCTCCATTGTTATCGCAATACAAAGGTATTGGATGCTCAATGGATGGAACCACTCCAAGTTCAGTAATGAACTTCTTGATCCAGACAGTCTCTTTAGCAGCATCGTTGGCAGCGATGTATTCAGCCTCCATCGTCGAGTCTGCCACGGTTTCCTGCTTGGAACTCTTCCAGCTAACCGTCCCTCCGTAAAGGGTAAAGACAAATCCCGACTGCGACTTAGAGTCATCCTTATCACTCTGGAAGCTCGAATCGGTAAAGGACTCCACTTGGAGTTCTCCGTTACCATACACCAAGAGCATCTCTTTAGTCCTTCGTAAGTACTTGAGAATGCTCTTCACAGCTGTCCAGTGACTCTCTCCAGGATCAGCTTGATACCTGCTCACTACACTTAGTGAGTATGCTACATCGGGTCTGGTACATAGCATTGCGTACATGATAGAGCCTACAGCCGAAGCATAGGGTATCCTTTGCATGCGAGCTCTCTCCAAACCAGTCTTGGGAGACATCTCTTTGGAGAGAGTGACTCTAGAGATCGTGGGCAAGTTCCCGCGCTTGGATTCTTCCATACTAAATCTCTTTAGTATGGTGTCAATGTACCTGGATTGGGACAATCCCAATATCCTTTTGGATCTATCTCTATAGATCCTAATTCTCAATATGCAGGAGGCATCACCAAGATCTTTCATTGAGAATCTTTGTGATAAGAAGAGCTTGACCGATTGCAGCATAGGAATATCATTTCCTATCAAGAGTATGTCGTCCACGTACAATACGAGGAAGACAACCTTACTCTCTGCCACCTTCTTGTAGATACAAGGTTCATCTGGGTTTTTGACGAAATCAAACTCTTTGATAACGACATCAAAGCAGATGTTCCAACTCCGCGATGCTTGCTTTAATTCATAAATGGATTTAAGCAGCTTGCACACCTTCCCGCTGCTCCCACTGTCTACGAAGCCCTCTGGCTGAGTCATGTACACGCACTCTTCTAAATCACCGTTTAGAAAGGCTGTCTTAACATCCATTTGCCAGATTTCGTAATCATGATATGCAGCGATGGCAAGCATGATCCGGATGGATTTAAGCATAGCCACTGGAGAAAAGGTTTCGTCATAATCCACACCTGGTCTTTGACGAAAACCCTTTGCAACAAGTCTAGCTTTGAAAGTCTCCACTTTCCCATCTACACCAAGTTTCTTCTTGAAGATCCACTTGCTCCCAATGGGTTTTACCCCTTCAGGAGCAACTTCCGAAGTCCATACTTTGTTGGTGTACATGGATTCCATCTCGGACCGCATTGCATCCAGCCATTTCACTGAGTCCCTACTCGTGATGGCCTGCTCGAATCTAGTTGGGTCATCATCCTCCATGATGCAATCCTCGCTCCCACCATCCATGAGAAAACCGTAGTATCTCTCAGGTTGGCGAGGAACCCTACTAGATCGGCGGAGAGGCTGAGGTTCATTGGGAGCTACTGAATCTTATGGTTCCACTAAATCTTCAGTTACGGTTTGTGTATCTGGAACTTCTTCCAGCTCTACCACTTTGCCACTAATTTCTTTTTCAAGGAATTCCTTTTCTAAGAAGGTGGTATATTGAGAAACAAACACCTTTTGTTCTTCAGCATGGTAGAAAAAATATCCTTGTGAATTCTTAGGATATCCCACAAACTTGTAAAGAACTGACCGTGCCTCAAGTTTGTCTAGATTTTGCCTCTTGACATAGGCCGGACAACCCTATATCTTAACTCGTTTAAAATATGGTCTCTTCCCACTCCATATCTCATATGGTGTGGTAGGTACAGATTTAGATGGAACTTGATTCAATAGGTATGTTGCTGTTTCCAGCGCATATCCCCAGAAGGAAATAGGTAACTCAGCTGTGCTCATCATAGAGCGCACCATATCTAATAGGGTGCGGTTCCTCCGTTCTGATACACCGTTGTGCTGTGGTGTATATGGAGGAGTCAGCTGAGAGAGAATCCCATTCTCTTTTAGGAAGTCCAGGAATTCATTGCTCAAGTATTCACCTCCTCGATCAGATCGAAGGATTTTAATACTTTTTCCGGTTTGGTTCTCAACTTCTCGTTTATATTCTCTAAATTTCTCAAAAGCTTCTGATTTGTGTTTCATCAGAAACACATACCCGAACCCAGAGAGATCGTCAGTGAATGTAATGAAGTATGAAGAACCATCCCTGGCATGTGTAGACATAGGACCGCATACATCACTATGTATCAGTCCCAAGAGTTCGGTAACTCTTTCTCCGTGTCCCGTAAACGGAGTTTTGGTCATCTTTCCTTTGAGACATGACTGACAAGTGTCATAAGATGAAAATTCGAATGGTTTCAAATATCCATCCTTATGCAACTTAGCCAGTCGTGTCGCATTGATGTGACCCAGTCTACAATGCCACAAAAAGGATTCGTTCAGTTCTGAACTCTTCCTCTTGTGTGTGTTTGTTATGCTCAGAAATGTTGATTGATTTAGAACATAAATGCCATTGCACAACGTGCCTGATCCAACCAACTTTTGGTTACGGAAAATGTTCATAACATTATCCTATAATACAAAATTATATCCCTCTTTACTCAACAAAGAAACCGATATAATGTTGCATATCAGGTTCGGCATGTAATAGCATTCGTTCAAAACCAATGTATTACCAGTTGGTAATACAAGGTGATATTCCCCGACAGTCTTAGCTGCAACAATTGCACCATTTCCAACTCTAATGTCTTTATCACCTTCTCCAAGTTCTCTACCTTTTCTAAGCCCATGTAACTGATTACATATATGGGATCCTGACCCGGTATCTAATACCCAGGACGTAGAGCAAATGGAGAAACAGTTCTCTGTAACGAACACACCTGAAGAAAATGCATCATCATGTACTTTCTTCATTCGGGTGGCTTGGGAATCCTGGTATTCCCCTATGTCATGTTCAGTCCTATAACTCTTATAAGAAAGAACGGAACCAACGTTCCCCAGCACAGTATAACATGCGGGTTCAGTCAATACATCCATATTATTATCTTTATTAGGGCATGAAATGGTCGCTACCTGGAGAGAGAGAAGAAAACCCTTTAGCGTATGCTCGTGCAAGATCAGATTGGTTATTATCTTATCTAATCAGGATGGCTCCCACTGGTTTTTATCAAATCTTCCTTCAAACCCTAAAAGGAAAGACTAGCCGGGATTAATTACACACTACAAGTTCGCCAATCTTTCAGCCAGGCCAGTGTCGGTACTTTGAGGGAGGTCCCCCGTGCTTTCGCACGAACCTAATTAATATAAACCTCGTTTTCCCAGAGGCATAACCCCGTTGACACCTTTCTAGACACCTACTTGATCAGCTAATTGCAATGTGTAAAACTCTCCCAGGAGTAACTCTTACTCGCAGTGGGTATCGGGATCCAACTATCTCATAGAAGGTATGCAATCTCATTGCAAATTTCAACACTTGAAATTCCCGATAATATTTTGCCCCTAGCAGCTATATGACCTTAACATAGTCAACAAATCATAAGTGCTAGTCAAGTTCAACCCGTCATTTCCTGATTGAATTAAACCCACCCGCACGACCCTTAACATAGTCAACAAAGTCGCACAACTACCCTAATCCAATCGCATCATATGCTTATACAGATAAGCACCAATCAGCTACCGCACACTACGCCTTAACATAGTCAACAAACGTAGCACGAATACTAACTAGTACTTATCTGAAATGACGGAGGGCTACGACAGGTTTTTCTGAAAACCTATTGCGTAATGAACTTGATATCGTTGTAGAATCAAATACAGTGTTGAAATGGAGTGATTTTGAGGCTTTTCTAGTTTTGCTAAAGGGGTCACTCCCGGTGAAAGGATCGTCGGTCCTTTCCTCGTCGAATGAGGTGCGGGATATATCATATATATCGCTGTGCAAAGTAAAACTATAGAAGCAATCAAAAGTCAAACCGAGTGTGTAGCATCTGCCAGTTATTGCTAAAGGAGTCACTCCCGGTGAAGGGATCTCGGTCCTTTCCTCATCGAATAAGGTGCATGGTATATCATATATACCGCTATGCAAAGCAAGAACTGTAGCTACCTGTTTTGTTTAAAATTTGATTCTACAACATCTTAGGTTTCTTTTCTTTCATTAATCACATTAATGAAGTCCCATCAATTAAGTCACCTAAACATCACAGATAAATACGACGTACACCTATGCCATCCGCATTCGCCTCGATGTCCCCTCGTGCACCGTTAGGTTAGGTAACTAACGGCAGAGCAGGGCAGGGCTAGTGCGGATGCAAAATATAAGTAACGTCTATATAATATATCATATATACTATATATATACTGTATCTATCACAGAACATCACATGATCGCATCACAGATATCGCAGCAGAAAAAACATATGAAACATTGGATATACTAGAACGTCCGTGTTTTCAATACGAGCCAGTATAAAACACGGATTCCACGGTTGTGATGAATAGCCAATCCCATACCCCTAGACCTCTACGAGAGCGGCAAGCAACCCTACCAATTCTAGGGTTAGGAGACCCAGACTCGACTCCTCGAGATGGTCTCCCACTGGACCCTAGAACCCGGTTACTTGTGCTCCCCACCTTGGGTCTATCCTAATGCGGAAAAGTAAATAATATACAAATGGTGATATCTTCCGCAACCTGGAAGTACCCCAATAAAAGAATATTACATACAAGTTTTTACATGAATGAAAAAGAAAAACACTCATCTCACATAAAAACCCCCGGCTATTCGAACACGACGATCCAATATAACATATCCAGCAACATATAACATCACATGTCATCAACGTAAGTAAGTATGCATACCCCAATTGTCGTTGATGTATAGCAACGAAACCGGCGATATCGACATACTACACTTACGGTCACAGAAAAGAAAGTGTAAAACTACAATAGTTGGAATCCGCAACCCTTTTAGACATCACATGCCTAATCAAAAGAAATACTTAGACATCACATGCCTAACAGTTATAAACCCCGCATTTTAGTCTCATTATCGAAAGCTCTTTTCAATATCAAGTGAAACTAAACCGCTAGATTTATAACATTCATTCAGTTATCTCATAACTGTTTGTGAATTCCAATTATTGTATCCCATTCCGGATAAATAGAAAACATTAAACTTTCCGATCGAACATTCGAACACCCAAGTTTTCCCGACACCGATTAACACATGAAATAAGTTCAAAGACATTCATTTCATGCCTCAGTACCAACGGTCCAGCCATAGAAGGTCAAGCCAACGCCTCACATATGGCACGCCGTACTGCCCCAAACCCGAAGGTTCAAAGGGCAGTTCAAGACGGTCACATAATCGAGTTAAGATTTGTTGTCTTTTAGAGGGACCATCGCGTTACTTGCACTACTCAGAACGTTCTTAAACCACAGAAAAATCCAACACTTTGAAATTTTCCGGCAGGGAAAAAGTGGGTATTTATATCCGGTCGAACTTTTTAACATATTCTTAAATATCCGGAAAAACACATAGACAAAGTCTGATAATCCGATCGAATCTCCGAACTCCCAATACACCCCAGAAAATTCAACTCTAGAATAAATTTTAAAAATTCCCAGAAAATCCAACACCTGAAGAAATGAGTTACTGTGCAAAAATTATATGATATTTCAATAAATTGGCCGCGGAACCGCCGCGGTTCCGCCGCACTGTAGACACTTCATTAATTAATTTTTGCACCGTAATTCATAGATTTCCCTGCTGAATTTTTTAGCAATTTTTAATCTGGAAAAATCCCAGTTTTTGAAAAAAGTCCAGAGAGCAAGAAAAATTTAGGGTTTCGGGTTCGATCGGCTTTCAAATATCGTCTAAGCATCGCCTAAGGCTCTAGCTTGGCTCTGATACCACTGTAGGGTTCCTAGGCACTCTCAAGAGGTCTCACAAGGCATCAACCATGCCAATTTCTAATTTTACGGGTGCCGAGAAAACCTAATACGGATCGTTGACTAGAGTTTAGGCGAAAAACGAAACTAGTTAACATCTTAACTAAAGGAGAGGCTACAACCTTTGTAGATCCGTTTCTCCACTTCCTTAGCTCCACGTAGGCGTCCTCTCGCTGTCCGTCTCGAATATCGAACTCAATCGTCGGCTTCATCGGAGAAATGGGTGGGCTAAGTCGTCGGCTTCGTGCCGAAGATAATCTATGTCGAGGCATCACAAGTTCAAGCTCCAACTTCACCAAGTTGTGAAACTTGTGAAGAAAACACCCTATACTACTTGGCAAGAGGTAGAGGGTGAAGAAATAGGAGGTGGGTTTACTTTAAAATTGGATTTCTCACACTTTTGCTCAAGTTGCCATTGATGGACTTAAGCTTTTTCTTGAAGAAGAAGATGATGAAGAAAATAGAATATGATAAGTGTTAATTAAAAAATGGAAAAGAAAATGAATACTTATCATATACTAACTATGGTAGAGTGTAGAGAATAGACCATGGTTACTTGGAAGGGTTAGGGTTAAGCATGAAGACAAGAATGGTTACAAAGTCAAAGCTTCATGAAGCTTCAACTAGAAACAAAGAAAGCCACCATTCTCTTCAAAATCTTTTCCAAATAAATCAATAAACAAATAAATAAAAGAATAAGCAAAACCCTAATCATCATCTTAACCATGGTTTAATTCTATACACTTAACCAAAGAAGCATGTATCATCAAACATGATACAAGCATGTGAATAAAAGTATATCACATATACAACTTTCACATTCAAGTGAGAAAATCCATATAAAGTGAACCAATACTAGTTAATACAAAGTAATATATCAAATATATAATTATACATTAAATCATTAAATCAACACTTGATTCAATGATCCGGTCATGTCGCACATAACCGACTAGTATCCAATATATCGGCTTATCGAATCAATCCTTGATTCGATATCTAGGTTATATCGCATATAACCATTCGATACATTCATCGCGAGAATTAAATACGGTATCACATACACACATCATTCTCGGTCCCGCACATATTTCATATGCGCTCCTATTTCGTTTCGCTTGAGCCAGGAAATCTCTGTGTAGGACTCTAAAGACTCGTCAATACGCCGGCAGCAGATGATGATCATATCAATCACCCACAAGCCGCAAGCGGTCTGCTAAACGAAACGGCCACCCGGGTATTGAGCGATCAGAAGATCGACGAGCTAGCCCGCTCACACTCCTGCGAATCCAACCAGTAACACTTACCGTACAGTCCGGTCTGTTCGTTTGATATGTCGCATATCGAGTCTAGAGGTGGTAAACGTCAAACCCCAATAACCGATAAGTCGTGCCGATGTGAGGCTCATAACGGGTCGAGAAACTACTGGTAACACTTACCAGTAAATCTCTGATCAGCCCTGGCCAGGGACTTCCCTGCTACGGCCAATCGAGCACAACGCAACATCAACCCCCAATACCGGGAGAGACGAAACCCCTCCTATCGCTCATTGCCTCCATATGACTCGGGACTGTACCCAAAGACCACCGTTTTGCACGCCCTCATGGACGTGGTAATGTGGAGATCAAAGCACAGTGGGAATCACACAAGACTCTATGACGATCTCGGGTCTACAGACTAACCTGTACAAGTGTCACCTGAGAACTGCCATCTGACGTGAGGTATAATACCATCTGGGAGTTCTCGGCGAGTCCGTCCAGTGTACCCAGTCTCCACTGAGCACCCGTACACCATCTCTGATGTCAAACACCAATGGATATGGGATCATCCATCGCCCATCTCATGGGTCGAGAAGCGTATACGCTAGTCTACACTGGTATATCGATGCCCCGTCTCGATACATCCACGACCAGGGACCTTGAAAGATGTACCTATGGACTACCATGTCCCCACTAGTATGATCTGTATCATAGTCCAGGTAGTCAAGTACACATCCTAAGGGCTTTATCAACATGTAACTATAAGACAGTTTAAAGAGACCAGTATACATGTTAAGATAAAGAGCAACTAGATAACATACTATCATATCGAGCAAGAAAGTCATCTCTATATATGTCCAAGCATCCAATATAATATACATCATCTGTACAATACTGGCCTCTAGGGCATACATACAACTAACAGATGTAAACCAATAGTAATCGGAAAATCACTCGTTAAGCCGCCGCAAGTTCTGACATTTGCCACCACTTCGTCGTACATATCCTTGATTATGTCAATATACTTGACGGGGACCCCCTTCTTCATCATTGTCCCCCATAATACCTCTCTAGGTACCTTGTCGTACGCTTTTTCTAAATCAATAAATATCATATGCAAATCTCTTCTCCTCTCTCGAAAGCGCTCGACAAGTTGACGAAGCAAATGAATCGCCTCTGTTGTCGATCGTCCACGCATGATCCCAAATTGGTTCTCTGTTATCTTAATATCCTTCCTTAGCCTGTGTTCAATCACTCTCTCCCAAAGTTTCATGGTGTGACACATCAGTTTTATTCCACGGTAGTTTGAGCAACTTTGAATGTCACCCTTGTTCTTGTAGATATGTACAATGATACTTTTCCTCCATTCATTTGGCATCTTTTTTGTCGGCCAAATCTTATTAACAGATCTGTCAGCCATTTAACGCCTATTTCTCCTAAGCATCTCCAAATCTCGATAGGAATCCCGTCAGGACCAACCGCTTTTCTTAAACCCATTCTGTTCAAAGCTTTTTTAACCTCAGGAAGTCTTATTTTACGCATGAAATCACGGTTTATATCTTGAGATTGAATGACAAGTCCATCCAAATTCTTAGTAAAGCTCTCATTGAACAATTTGTCAAAATAATCTCTCCATCTTTTCTTGATATCCTCATCTCGAACTAAAACCTTCTGATTTTCATTTTTGACACACTTCACCGCACATAAGTCTTTAGTCTTCCTTTCCCGCATTCGAGCAATCCGGTATATATCATTTGCAGCCTCTTTAGTATCTAATTTCTCGTACACCTCCTTGTAGACCTTAGATTTAGCTTCCAGAACAGCTTTCTTAACTTCCTTTTTAGCCATTTTGTACTTCTCAAATCTCTCCATATCTCTACTTTTCTTCAAATCTTTATAAGAATCCCTTTTAACTTTAATAGCAGCCTTTACATCTTCATTCCACCATGATATGTCCTTAGATGGTGGAGCACCACCTCTCGACTCACCAAGTAGATCTCTGGCTACCTTCTTGATACAACTAGCCATTTTGTTTCATGTTTTGTATGGATCATCTTCCGACTGCCAATCCGCTTCTTGTACTACACGATCTATAAAAGCCTTTCGGTTACCTTCTTTCAATCGCCACCATTTAATTTTAGGCTCTACCTTACGTCTAATCTTCCTAGTTTCTCTTCTAAATCGAAAATCTAGAACTAAAAGTCTATGTTGAGTGGTTACACTCTTACCTGGCACTACCTTACAGTCGATACAACAACCTCTATCTATTCTTCTCGTCAGAAAAAAAGTCTATTTGACTAGCATTTGATCCGCTCCTAAAAGTGATAAGGTGGGACTCTCTTTTCCTAAATCAGGTGTTTGCTAAGATCAAGTCATAAGATAAAGCAAAATCTAGAATCGAGTCACCTACTTCATTCCTTTGTCCGAAACCAAAACCTTCATAGATAGTATCAAACCCACTACGACTAGTACCTACATGTCCATTAAGATCACCACCAATAAATAACTTCTCTCCACTAGGTATACTTTGCACCACCTCGTCTAAATCCTCCCAGAATAGACGCTTACTAGCGTCATCAAGACCTATCTGTGGTGCATAAGCACTAATAACATTAAGGATCTCTCCACCTAGAATAAGCTTAACCAGTAAAATTCTATCACATTTTCGTCTAATCTCAACTACATTCTTAAGCAACCGTCTATCTATCATTATGCCTACCCCATTACGATTTTTATCTCTATCCGTATACCAAAGCTTATAACCCCAAGGCTCTATGACTCTACTCTTTTCACCCACCCACTTAATTTCTTGCAAACACATAATACCAACTCTCCTCCTAATCATCACCTCCACTAATTCTAATAGTCTACCCGTAAGGGAACCTATGTTCCAGGAAGCTAGACGGATCCTATGAAACTGCGCGCTGCATCTGGACGACGACTTAGAAGCTCTTACATATTTAACACTACACCCGGGATCCGATATAGCGCGTCGCTGAGTAGGGGACGCCCCAACGATATTCTTATTATGGTTTATGTCATAGAATGTGACAAAGTTTTATGTTGGCTGTCACAAGCCTACCACAACCCTCACCCTTTCTCATCCGGACTTGGGACCGGCAACGGTGGGTTTTCTTAAAAGGCTAATATCCTATAATAAAGATACACATGATTTCTTTCCGAAAGCCCTAATTTCCCCCTTTACACCTCCCTTGCGAGATTCCCCTTTCAATGCCTCCCTCACATAGAGATCTCCTTCAATGGCTCGTTTTGACTTGCCACGAGAGCTCCTCCACAGAATCTATTGCTCTCTATAAGAGCTCTTCCAGGGAGCTCCTCCATGAGACCTGTAGTTCTTCATGAGAACTCCACGAGAGTTTCCTTATTTCTTTCTATTGTCTTTGGCTTGTTTACAAAAAAAAATCTTTGAGATACAAATACAATTATTTTATGTTTACGAAAAATTACATATTTTCATTTCAAAATCTTTTTGGTCATCATCCTTGGCTTGTTGTGGTTCATTCTTGAAAATTGAATTCTCTTGAGACGTTTATTATAATTGTTCACATTACTTTTGTAGATTTAAGTATCTTGAGTTTTGCAAATGTCTTTTATTGTGTCGGTTGTGTGGCAGGAGCTATACTAAACATTATATTTCTTATTTATTGTTCTATATTGCTAGTTTAATCATATTTTATGAACATATACTTGTATGCTTAATTGCTTAGCTATTGCACAAGCGAACACCATTTCTTACGATATATGATGTGATATAAAAAAAGATATATGACACATTTCATGATTTGACAACTTTGATTAGGATTTAGGGGGATAATGATATTTTGACCCGCATTTTGTATATTTGTATATACATGAGAGAGAGAGAGAGAGAGAGAGAGAGAGAGACTTTCAGATCTTCAGAGTGTTGTGGAACAAGGTCCGCAATGCTTCTCCTATACTATACTAAACTTTGCCTTGAAGTTGAAAGGCATTTGAAAGAGAGATCCTTTGATGTTTGTATATTTTGCATAATTGTTTATCTATACATAAGACAGGCAATTTCATATCTTAGGAATTGGGTCGAACCTGTTCCATATTGCTTTGAACTTTTTCCCGTGCTCTATCATAGTCCTTTAAAACTTTGCGAAGCATCCATGATAGTGCATCAATATAAGAATTGGAGCAAACAATGTTTACTAAATTATTTAGTTCTTTCTTGCACAAGTTTTAAATGTTGCATGCAAGAATATAGAAATAACATAATTGTACTTTGATCAATTAGACGGTTCCGTTGGTACAATACAATGGAGAATGAAAGGCATTATGATTTCATTAATGCAACATCTTGGCTTCGAGATTTCTCCGCAAGGTTCAATGTTTGCATCTCATGGAGAAAATGATGTTAGGAAAGATGGAAACCTATTATCTCACTATCCTAATATCACGGCGGCAAAGAGAAAAAAAAACAAACCTAAACTGCCATCCTTTATAGATTTCTTACAATTCTCACTTGCTAACGTAACTATAGTCTATAGTCTTACATGATGTTTGCAAGTTTGGGTTTACATTTGAGTCACAAAGATGCTGACTTAAGTTGTATATGTTAAAAGTGGGTGGTTTGTATTTAACTAATTAACCCATATAACCTTATGCAACTTATTTACTTTTTATTGGGTCATCTGATTATGTTCCTACTATGTATATGGACCATCTACCATAAGTTGAAATTCATATCATAACTAATGTGGTTAATATAGGAATCCTGACAACTTTGTGGTGGCATTGGTGCATTATATTTCAACACTGTCTTGCCTCAGTCCGATCATTTTTCTTTTGTCTGACTTGACATCATTCTCTATCAATTGTATCTCTTTCTCTATCTAAACAACCTTCCAGCGGTGCATATGTTGCCAACCACAGTGTTGGACTTTTGATTAGGTCTGTGGAGCAATCAACTTCATCACAAGGCCAACTCTTGGTGATGTGGAGTTGGCCTCCATGATTTTTAATATTCTATACTAGTGAGATCCCCTCGGTTCCTTGCATGTGTACTCGATGGTATTCTACGATGATTATATTTTTTCAGGTGATGATCCAAAAAAGACAAAAAAAATAATGCTCCCTTATTCCTGGTATGGTGTCATCTGAATAAAATTATGGTGGATAGACCGGTGAACAAGAAAGAGATACTTTGAAAATCCTATTCATTGAGGCTCATTCTTCAAATTAATTTTTAAAGCGTGTTGTGTGCTTTGGTTTTTATTTTGCTAATTTTTTTATGAATGAATACTTTGGCATTTTCAGTATGGTGGCTTCTGTTTATGCATGCTTAAATAAGAAACTGGGCGTTTAAGTATCCGACATATCCTGATGATTTATGTAAAACTAGAGACATATATCAACAGTAGTCCAGATGCTAGATGACGATGTTTGTTGAGTGTGTTGATTGGCTAGATGGTTTAGTTGGGATGCCAATAGTGGATATTGGTGTTAATATATTTCACACTGTTTTCTATTGGAAAATTAAGTTGTTTCAGATATTAAAAATATTCGTATTTGATAAAAGCATATGCAAGTCTCTCTTCTGTTTTGAATGCTATTGAAATAGTACCAAATATGTCTGAACATTCTAGTGAGAGAATTGGTTCAGCCTTTAAGTCCCTTCTTGCATTTTGAAAAAGTCACAAAGAAGAATATGAATGGGGTTGAATTTATCAGGACAATGTAGGGTGTTAAAGTGTCATTTGCATATTTCGGATAATATCTTGATACTGAAATTTTTATATGCTACTTTAAAACACTTTTACTATTTGTGTTGGTGTTCTAAACCAGAGGATTTTAGGCGCTCATTTTATCAAAATACCAAGCCGGAATTGGTGTTACTTACTGGTTACTTTCTTAGGCATATAAGCGTTTTTAGTTATTCCCCCACAAATCTAATCTGATAACTTTTTCTTTGTTAATGTCGCTCTTGTTATTTTAGCTTTAAATATGGATTTTTGTAACAACTTTGTTCACCTTTTCATGATTTCATGATTGCATCAGATACTATAATTCTCTTCCACGTGTAACAAAAGCCTTTGGGACCATATGTTTCCTGACTACTGCAGCCGTCCAATTGGGTTTACTTGATCATAATAGCATCGCGCTATCTTATCCGTTGGTATTTAAGCATTTCCAGGTACCCCCATCAGATTCCCTTTCCCTTTTAATATGCTATTTTTTGCCTTTCAAAATTGTTGCCTAATAACATCTACTACATGTTGAATTTATATTTTGGGTCTGTGTTTTGGCAATAAGTCGCTTAATATGATTTATTTTAAAGTTGAATGATTTTGGTCTATATTTAAACAATACCATTGCCGAATATGATGTAATGGTCATAGAATTTTAAAGTATCTCTCCTTGTGTGTGTGTGTGTGTGTGTGTGAATATCTTGATATGCATAGCTTGACAGCCCTAACGAGCAATTGAAATTCCAAGTATTTTTTTCTGGTGATTAGGATCTGGAGAAGTGTGGACCAAGTTCTTATCTTGTTGCGTAATCAAATATCGGTTTATTTTATACACTTATTTTGGATTTTTGTTGAAACTGGTTATATAAACAGTGAAATTGATACAATTTGGACTATGAAGCTGAGTGGAATGATCGATGCAAATGCACCCATGTGGTGATGCTAATACATCTAACCAACCATAATAGGGGAAAAGATGTGTTAAGGTATTAGGGAGATCTAGTGTTAGGATTAGAGTGAGAAGGAGCGCTTGGGGGGTGGGGAGAATGAAAATGGATCGAATATTTAATTCTCTGCACCCTTTCTTATGTTAAGTCAAATTACAGCAACAATTACTTGATTGCCCCTTTCATCTAATATATAATAGAGATATTGTAACACTCCCACTCAAGCTGGAGTATAAATATACCCAGCTTGGGACAAATGAAATTCACTCGCGACCTTCCCAACGACTTCGAGAAAAGATCAGCTAACAGATTGCCGATTTCATATAATATGTATCAATAATCCCATCTTCCACTTTCTCACGAATGAAATGACTATCCATCTCAATATGTTTGGTCCTCTTATGAAAAACCAGGTTGGACATTATATAAATGATTGCCTTATATTTGCAGTATCATCTCATAGAAGAAGTGGGACCAAAACCCAGCTTTCCATTCAAGAGCTGATCCAAACCAACTCACATGTGGTATTGGCCATAGCCTTATACTTGGATTCCACAATCAAATGCGATACAACACTTGCTCCTTTCTCTGCTAGAATGATAGGTTTCTGCCAACAAATATACAATAACCTGTGGTAGATCGACGATCTGAGGGAAATCCTGCCCAATTAGCATCCGTAAATCTTGCTATACAAAGAGTGCCTACAATTTGAATACAATAATCCTTTGCCTGGATCACGTTGCAAACAGCAAAGGATCTGAGCTGCAACATCCCAACGCGTACTTATAGGATCAGCTGTAATCTGGCTCACAACAGTAACTAGGTATGCGATGTCTAGTTGGGTAACTATGAGAATTCATTTTTTCACCAACCTTTGATATCTTCCTGGATCAGCCAACAGATCTTGTCCAGGAAATAATTTGCTATTTGGCTCTATGGGAGTCTATATAGGCTTACAAGCTAACATCCATGCTTCAGATAGCATGCCAAGTACATTTTCCCTCTGAGAAATATAAATACCCTTGGACTGAGCAACCTCAATTCTTCTACCGGAAAAAACTCCTTAAATCTTTGCTGTGAAACTGTGTTCTCGAAGATACAAGTTTAGATTCTTAGAGTCTAAATTTATCATCCAAATAGATTTCGTTTTAAATGGGTGATCATAAGTGAATATAATCTTATCGTTGAATGATGAGCAACAATATCAGTAAAGAAAAAAGCAAAAAAAGGTCATGGTCCTTATGAATCGAAGCGATGTCCAATCTGCTATAAACAATATAAAGTCTGTTTCTTTAGACGGAAGGTGATGATATGTGTTCTGTAAGTGCAGCGGCAGTTCTCAAAACGGTAGGAAAATAAAATGTTGATTGAGTGGATTTAAATATTAGAAGTACGAATGTACATGAATTGAGCCAAAGCCAAGTACACATCTCTTTTGATTCAATTTAGCCCATTTGTTTTGTCTCGGGTTATAAAGGGACAAGAAATAGTGTTGCAGACGTGTTTGATAATTTATTCATGCTTACAAATGTTTCTTTCTCATTGATTTCAAACCCAATAACAAATCACCTATTCTCTCTCTGATTCTTTTGACTAGGTAATGTGTAGGCGTCATTTCCCCATGATCTCTCTTAACAACCCCACCCCCTCCATATCCTCAACCGCCTGTAGTGCGTGTCTCCACATATAAATACTAAGTTCAAAGCTGGAGAGACCCGGAAAGAACAAAAAAAGAATTTTTTGCAAGTTTTTATGCCTTTTCTCCTTCATCAACCTTTTTAGTAAAATTCAAGGTTCCTAAAAAAATTTTTGCAGAGTCTGAGCTTTTTCCTTCATCACTCTGTTATTAAAGTTTTTTTTGTCAAGTCAAGGTAATCTTTTTCCCTCATAAAGAACACCACTACCCTCGCAAATTTCTTCGTCTAACAATCGGGGTTAATGCCGTTATGCACGATCGAGTATTAACACCTTCGTACAATCCAGCGTTGATGTTGTTCTATAATATCGGGTATTAACACCCATATAAGCTTTCGTATCATTATGGAAAATGGGTATTAACATCCTTGGATAATTTTGAACTGTTGTACCATAATTAAATGAATAGTCGAGTAAGCAAAAAAATAGGAGGAAAAAATACAATGATGATACCTTGCAAAATTATTCTCCCAACTTCATGGACTTTCTTATTTTATTCGGGATTATATGACTTATTTCATGTATATAAAATATGAGTATGATGATAACTGCAAAAATCCTATTCATATCCAATTAAATCAAATATCCCGAGGGCCGTTGTGATATGACGACCACTTCAAATTATTGTTTTCCTGGAATTAAAAATTTTCCAAACAAAACCTGGCTCTGGTTCTAGATAAGAACATCCAATAATTGTGCCTAAGCCAACTGCCACTTTCCCAAACAATACATCTCGTTAAAGAGATTTTGTGTATTTTTTTCTAAAAAAATAAATACCTACACGTACAAATTGTCGATATCCAGAATTTGCATGAGAACCACATGAAGTTTTGAGAATCCAGCGAAAACACCATGTACGTGCTGAAATTCCAGAAAATATCTTAAACTATGTTGGAATTTCAGAAAGCACCTTAAAACTTGCCGAAATTACAGAAATTGTCTTAAAATGCTGGATTTGCATAAAACACCCTTTAGAATTCTGTAATCATATGAGATGTCTTTTAAGACTTGAATTTGCAAAAAATTCTCTTTAAAAAAATAGAATATCCACAAATAAAAAAACAATTTAGAAATGTGCACTTAATCCGTCAATATAAAAAAACCAAAAAATAGATAAAACTAAGTTGCATACAATTACATATATATAGGCTTGTTTAAGGAAAATTTAAAAAAAATCGAAAAGCGACTTCTAAGCCATTAAACCGTGATCTAAATTAAATCTAAAATTGACCTATATATTGTTAAAAGGGAAATTAAAAATTCAAGTTCCAACCTGCATGTCGTTAAAAGGAAATTAAAGAATTCAAATATCAATTTACATGTCGTTAAGAGAGAATTAAAAAGTCAAAGTTCGACCACCATGTCGTTAAAATGGAACAAAATTTAAAGTCGACCTGCACGTTAAAAGGGAATAAAATTTAAAAGCGATCTCTAACTCACAAAACTGGAACCCAAATCAAATCCAAAATCGACAAGTCGCTAAATTGAAATCCAAATCAAATCCAAGATTGACTTTTATGTTGCTAAAATGGAACCAAATTAAACCAAATATCCTATACTATTCATTCCAATCCTAGGGCACATGAAGAGTCGCTCTTGATATTCTAAAGCTGCAACATAGCTCAAGTGTTCCAGTATTAGTGATGCTGATGCCGTCAATACCCTACAAACCCAAGTTCTTATTTACCTCAAAATTCCATACTTCATTTCATAACAAAGTCACTGAAATCAACAAACCCTTATTTCAATAAGAGGAATCTCAAAGGCAACATAAAATTTAAACTCATTTATATCAAAACCTATCTCAGAGGATATAGTCCTCGAGATGGGATTTTGGATCCTACTTATGAGGAATTTTTAAGTTCTAATTATATACCGTAAGTGGACGGTGTACGATTGTAGCACATGTGTAGATTACGGGTCAATCCACAGGGAAGTTTCAGTTAAATCCAGGTATATTAAAAATAAAAGTTTTGAAAAGAGTTTTATTACCACTATATGCAAAGATAAAGAATAAAAAAACTTAAAAGACTTTAGAAAATATTCCTAAGGTATTGAATTTGCTAGGTTTATTTATAGTTTAAATGTATTGCTATGCTTCTCTATTTATTTCTATCCTATAACAATTATCGATCTTGAATTAAATGTATAAATTATTTCTCCACCATTATAGCCTATCAAACTCTAGGAAAGCATAGGCTATACGACCTTTAATACAACTTATCAATCAATTAAAGTCCATTAACCATTATTAGAATTTATTTCTAATAATCATAGTATTAATCTAATCTCTATCAACCCCTAGGTAGATTTATTGTTTGTCATTACAGACCTTCCTAGGTTTATTAACAAGTTAAAATTACTCTTATGTTCACTATATTAAACTTAAACAATACCAGATCCTTTCAGAAGATATTTATGAGCTGGCTCTCCATTGTCCTCTTCAGCTGCAATTTGTTTTTCTTTTTTCCTTTAGGGGCAATGCTCTGTCTCAGTGGCAGTACCTTGTTGCTCTGGAGCTGGATCTGATTGGCCTTCGTAGCGAGCTCATCATCTTTAGGACAATATGGTTATTCCTCAGAATTGCTGCCAAGTTGGATGGCGTAGCAGGTCACTACCGGTACTTCATTACTAGTATCACCTTCCAATTCTTCCAGGATTTCCGCCGTTCTCCAGGAAACTCCTTCAATTTGATTAAAGCTCTTTTCTTTTGCGCATAGTTTTCGAGAGAATCAATGTATTTTTGGATGGCTGATTTCCTCACGGACCCTTTTTCGAGTCGAGTTGCATTCTTCTTCTTCTTCTTAAGATTCTTAGGCTTTGATCTTGGTCGAGCCGAATTGATGGCCGAAACAGTGGGCTCTATTTGATCCCCCATTCAATCCTGGGTTCTTTTTGAAGTAGGTTCAACATTTTCTGTCTTTTTGGGCAGGAATACGCTCCAGGGAGGTTGCGGCAGATTGTCATCAATTCTTGGAGTGGACGATTGAACCGTCTGTTCTTAGAATACTTTGACTTCTGTTTATATGAAGTTGGCGGTTGCGGCTTGATTGTTTGCTTACACGTCCTTGGACAGTTCAATTTCTCCGGTCTTATATTATTTCTCCACTCAATTCTTGAAAACAAAACAGTTTTCAATGACATGACTCACCACTGTGATATAGGCAATTTTTGGGGTTGTCGGTCTTACTTGCTTCTTGCGGTCTTTTTGATTCTGGTAATTACACACCGTTGTTTAGGGCGTTCTTGAATATTTTATGGACTTTGCTCCTTATAAAGGAATAACCTTTATTCATCTTCTCTTCTAAGGTCGATTCTCCCCCTCCCAGTACTGGCTTCCGAGGCCGGTCGGTCATTGATCTGCTCGCTCTTTGCTTGCCCTCGTCATCAGATGCATTGAAAGAGTCGGTATTGTGAGAACTCCCGCTTTTGCTATTATCATCCTTCCGATTATTTCAAGATTTATTGTTAATTTGGATGTCTGGGGTATACTCTTGCTTAGAACGTTCCCACATCTGAACCTTTTCGGTCAGCTCCTGGAATGTTTCGAGCCCCACTATACATAGGAAAGGAGTCATCCGATTACCGAGATTTCCTATGAGAAGGCTGACGGATTGGTCCTGCTTTAACAGGGGTTCACACTTGACGGTGAGATTATTATGCATCGGGTTATAAAATCCGTGTTGCTTTTGTTCTCTGACTTGGTCCTCACAAGGTCAGCAACGGTGATTTTATTGCCGACACCCGTGAATCTTTACTTAAACAGAGATTCTATTTGAGCGAATGCCGTGACCGAGCCATCCAGTACGCTTGCGTACCAGTCGAAAGCAACGTCGGTCAAGCTGTTAACAAACTGTCGGAAGAGAAGTGCATAATTGCCTCCGGTATTCCCGCACGATACTTTAAAGTGGACGATGTGTAGGTTTGTATTTCCCATCCTATCAAACCTTCCGAATTTTGGGACGATGCAGCCGCTGGGAAACTCAACGAGATATCGTGCAAGGTACGATCTCCCACTACTGCCGATGTTTTTCTGTGCTTCAGTTTCAGCCACCAATCTTGACCTTGTTGGTGACCAGATCTATTATTTTATCTTGAGTCAGCGCGCTATTGTCGTCGAGAGTCGAGACATTTCCCGAACCTGAATGTGGTCGACTTTCATGCGGCTCGTTTACCTTTGGACTTAGGGGGACGAGCGTCGGCTGCTTCGGGTTGTCATTAGATTCATGAGTAGAGCCTTGTAGAAGCTTGGGCTGCGGCCAAGAAGCTTGGGCCGTGAGCTGCATGACATTCGTCAAATCATCAATTTTGGAGTAGAGCTTGGTCATCTCCTTGTCTTTGCATTTAAGTTGTTTCGGAGTTCTTGGAGCAGCTGCTGTTCTACGGTCTTGGGGATATAAGTTGGCTCATCCTCATCGTCTGAGCCCGACTTCTCGGGAACTGTGGCTTCTTTTTGCCTGGCTGCTCGAGCAAAGACTTCGTTATCTGCATTAGGCTAAGACTGGGAAATGACAACCTCCTCCAAACCATGCTGGGACAAGTGGGTATCCATCCCTTCTTTACTCTTACTGTGAAAGTTACCACTAGGGCCAGTACCGGTCATATAGGCAGTGTGAATCGTGTACGAGTCTCAATTGTCGGTTGCGGTGTTCATTGAGTTCTTAGACCGTTGCTGCAGCACGTCCTTTCGTAGGAAGGTCAGGTGACAGAAAACAGTCGTCTTAAATGGAGCTTTTGGCAGAGCCGACACTTGATTTTCAAACTCCTTGAATTTCGCGCGGCGACGAGAGCCTAATAAACCCTTGACAGGTTGTGGCGCGCCTTCAATTTTGGGTCTTAGACAAACCTCATCGTAGGACCTTTTGGATAGCATGTTTCTTTATATTCACCGTCATGGCATTTTTCCGAACCATCCTCAATGGTGCAAAAGAGTTGGCGAGCTCAATGGCCAGCATGGCTTGTGTCGCGAGGCAACCATCCTTCTGGAATCTTATGAAATCCAGCTACGCAGGAGCCCTAGCCTTTTTGTTGGCTCTGTATCTGAACCGTTTCTGCCTTAAATTTTTAGACTTGAGAGCTTGGTGGGCATCTGCTTTCCTGAAAGCCGCCGTAGGCCGATTGACGTGGAGTCCAGAGAAGACACTCGATCGTATGGTTGTCAAGGGCACCGCCTGAGCTTGCCTGAGATGCCTTGTCGTTTCCTTGGTGTTGACGGCCTTACCCCCAGCTGGAGCGTCGGAGAGCCGTTCGAAGATAGACTTGCGTTTCGGCTCGGGCGCCCTCATGAATATGATATTTGGTTTCCTCCCTTTTGAGGCTGGTTTGGCCGCTTAGCTTGCTGGAGCCTCCACGGTAGGAACACTGAAGGTTGAAAAAATAGGATGTAACCGAATTGAAGCGGCGGTTCCTTTTACCGCAGCATGAAACTTGACGGGAGAATCACCCGAGCGACCGCCTTGATTGTGTACGAGACTGGGATTGCATCAGAAGCCGAGTTTGTCTTTGGAGACATTGTCGAGTGATATTGACTGTCGCTTGTTGCCGAAGTTTGATAATCTGCATGAAAAAACATAATTTCGGTACAAACAATGATATCGATGTTGAATGTGTTCGCATGATCGTTTGACCCGAAAGATGAGAGGAGAGATAAGTCTCACCGGGCGTGCCAGAATCAATAGAGTGTTTTTCATTAACCCATTGAGGTAGAATGCGCTCGTTTATCAGGCGTATACAGATTCCCCCTGTTTAGGATATGCGAAGTTTGTTGATTGTGGGGATTCTAATCTCCGGCAACCGCGGACAAAGTTGTCGTTAATTATCCTTCGCTTTGAGGCGAGAGAACCTCCGATTAACAGGTCGTATAGGTCATGCGAACTCAGCGTGCAATGTGCACGTGTCATATTTTGGAAATAATTTTGAGGGTGTTTTGGGTATATCGGGGCCTCACAGAGTTTACGGGGGTCCCGCTAGAAAAAATTTCTCGAAGGGAAAGTGTTTTAAGTGTGTCAGAGATCTTCGAGAAGATCCGAGAGAGGTGAGAGATGGTAGGCATCTCATTGGATATGTCTGCGGGCGGGCATCATAAGAAGGGAAAGATCCCCTTGCAGGGATTTCAGGGATTTCCGAGATGGACATATCCCTTTATGGGGATGTCCGTGATGGAGATCCCTGCCAACAAGCGAAGGCAATGCCGGTCATGAAAGTCATGGGCTTTCATTGAGAACCCTCGTGCTATCTTGTTTTTCAAGCTTGAAGAAGAAAGTTTGCTTCTTTTCTTGGTCTTGATCTTGGACTTGAGATGAGCTTTCTTCTTCAAGTGATGAGTTTTTGAAGAAGATGAGAGAAACTTGCCTCTTTTTTATGGAGGCTCAAAACCCTAAAAAATATGGTGGAATGAAAGTGTTATTGATTTCCTCATATGTTTGCCTTATATAGGCTTACAACTTTGCACATGGCCCCTTGGGCATTACAAATTCGGATTTTTGCCTTTTCCATGCCTTATGTGCATATCTTTTTGCACATGAGCAATCGGTTTTACAACAATTGGTTTTTTACCTATTCCTTTTACATTAACTTCCTACTTACGCATTACATATATCTATTACATTTTTATTTCTTTTCTTAGCATGGGACCGGCCCCCATGCTTGAGCTTGGACCCGGCTTGGGTTTGGGCTCGGGCCCACTTAACTTGGGTTGGGCCAAGCCTTCGGAATGATTTTGACTTTGGTCGAAGGGGTGCAATTTTGTACCCCAACAAAGAGGACTCTGGAGTTATTTAAGGTTGAACAATATCCAACATGAAATTTTCATTAAGATCAGAAACAATATGGATTCGGCAAAGTGTGGAGTGGACTTGTGAGAAGTAAAATTTGTTGAACTGAAACTTCGTTTAAACTCAGGACAACAACGATAACTTCTATGGGTACGAGAATATCCAAGTAAGATGCATCAAATATATTTGGAATCAAACTTGGAACCTACAGGACGATGATCATGAGCAAACAGACACATCCGAAGACCCTTAAATGTAAAGAAGAATCAGACATCTTCGGAAACAATAAAGCATATGGAGTTTGACCCTCCTAAACAAAAGTATACATACAATTAATCAAATAAGAAGCGGTTAACCGCTTCGTCCCAATAGATCTTGGGAACTTGCAAATGAATCAATAATATGTAGGTAGTCTATAAAAGATGTTTATTCTTTCATTCTACCGTCTCAGTTTGTCATAAGGTGCAAGGACAGGTAGATTGATAAATGATACCTGACCGAGACATAAACTATTGAAAGGAGGAATTGAAGTATTCTTTTAACATTATATTATCACTATGCATGCAAAGGATGAAAATCCTAAATTGATTCTTGACTTGAGAATAATATTCGTGAAATTTTAAAAATACGTGAGTCCTAGATTTCATCAAGAACAACCGAGTCATCTTACTCGTCGATAAATACGATGAGGCATCTAAAGATGTTATTGGGTAAGGGCCCCAAACATAGAGTGAATTACTTCGTAGAGTTTCTTTGTTCTTTTGTTGATTTGAGATGGATAACTTAAACAACGATGCTTACTCATTTCATAAGATTTACATCCCAATTTTGATAACTGGCTAAGAGAAGGAGCAAGCTGTTTTAATGTCTTTAGAGAAGGATTGCCAAAACGGTTGTGAACCTCTAATGGTGAGAAGCATGCCATTGGAGTCCGGTCTGTCCAAAACATGCCACTGAAAAAATTTGTTTATCCAAGCAAAAGACTTCAGCCTCATGACGTGCAGCAGTAAATTTTTCTGAATGGTGTCTCATAATACATCCTGTAGAAGAAGATGTGATCAAGCACTCCATATAACGAATTAGCTTAGACAACAAATGTAAAAGAAAAATACGGCATGCACAAAACTATTTATATAAGAATTTTATTAATTTTTAGAAATTCTTTTTATCAAATGATATAAAATCCAATATTTTTTTATTTCCAATCAGACTGTGATGTACACACCCTTCTTTCTTTGCTTTGATTTATGTACTTTATGAAATTCTCTGGGCTGGTGCATGCTCTTTTTCCCCTTAAAGCGTCACATGGACGAAAACGAGATGACCGAGACAACGATCCTAAAATTGATTCTGATAAACATACTGAGATTTTAAATCTTGCTTTAGTTATTCATGTCATGTATTAAATCACAGAAGATTGTAATATTAATACTATGAATGAAAACTATACAATCATATATTACATATTCCTAAGGAATATAATGGAAATTTAGAACTAAATGATTTAGTAAACATGTTAAATGCTTTAAATGCTCTATGCGATCTAAAAGATTGGTCATTGGAAATACTAAAAAATGCTAGAGAAAGTAAAATGATTAGAAGGAAAAAAATTTAGGTAATCAACCGAAGAGTTCGTTGAAGATGAAGGATATAGCCTAAATCTTTATTGGGGAAATAATGCCATATCTTTTTTTTAAAAACAAGACTGTAAATTCTATAAATCAACCATAAGTAATGTAAGATCTCACCCAAATCCAAACATGCAATCACCTTCCAAGCAATAATAATGGCTTCTAAGCTTCGATTGAAAGCTCTAAATTGCCCATGTGTCTATGGATGTTATGCATTGCTCAATCAAAAACTTAAGGTGTCATTTAGATTTCTTTTGGACGATACTCTGACTTTTAGCTGTTAATGATAAATCCAACTCAAGATCGGATTCGATGGTCCTAGCTAGACTACACAATCACCTTCGACTTTTAGCTGTTAATGATAAATCCAACTCAAGATCAGATTTGATGGTCCTAGCTAGACCACACAATCACTTTAAATTTGTAAAGAATAAGTTTGTTAAGTGAGTTGCATCTGACGCTTAAGCCACTAGAAAAATGTGTGCCTCTTTGGGAACCGGTCCTCACAACATGGATGGAGTCACACTTCAACTTATGAGATAAATTTTTCTATATATGGTGTTACTCCTTTGATCCAAAATATTTGTCAATATATTTGAAGAAGGTAAGAAACAGAACCTCACTAAAATATTTTGTTTATTCTATTTCAATCATTTGTCATGGTTAGCACAGGCTAGAAGTCGTTCCTTGGGCTTTGATTTTCTTTTTTTCCTTCTGGGTAATTTGTAAGGTGCTAATGATGTTTTCTATAAAGCTAAAGAGCCATTGTCTTTTTTGAATTCAATTCATGAATTAATATTACAATTAGCTATGGATGAGGATAAGAAACAATTTAAATGGCTGCTAATGCTACTTTAGCATGCCTTTTGGCACTTCAGTTTGCAAATTGTTTCACATTTCATTTTTCATGATAAAAAAATACCATTCTCATTTCTCAGCAATAGAAGAGTGAAGCGTTTGAAGGCCTCCAGCTTTACTAAAACCCCATTTTTCATATTACACAAAATAGTTTGAATTGGAAGTTCTTTTAACTTAATTGCTCAATTATAGCAACGATGCTTATAGTGCCTTTAATTCATACGGAATTATTTCGAGTTAAAATTTTAACTAATTATAAATTGACTAGAATTTATGAGAGAGCGATGATGAGTTACTCAATTATAGCAACGATGCTTTTAGTGCCTTTAATTCCTATGGAATTATTTTAAGTTAAAATTTTAACTAATTATACATTGACTAGAGTTTATGAAGGAGTGACGATTAGTTTTACCTATCGAGTAAAAGTCAATTTCTGTTTTGTTTCTAATGACTTTAATTTAATGTTGTGTCTTGGATTTCTTATCAATTCTTTACTATAATTTGTGGTTCATCCTTCAAATTCGAAAGCTAATGTTTAAATATTACACGACTCTATTTTTATGCCTATATTCCAATGGAAAAAAACCTAGATTTCTTTTTTCCATCGGACAGTGCCAATCCAAGAAATTGGTTGTTTGGGTTACTTTTTTATGAAGGATTCCAATGGAAAAAGCCCCAAAAATAGCCATGATCCATTGGATTCAAAAAATTGGTAAAGACCCAATTTTTCTAATACAAAACTCTCTCTCTCTTGAAATGAAATATCATTACATCAATCTCTCTTTTATTTCTCTCTTACTTTAATGCTATCCTTATTCTAACCGTTCAAACATGCATTATGTTACCAAAATCCATTGGAATTTTGGAATGCATATGCATTCCAAAATATTTTAATCCTGAAGTCAATCCTATGGACTTTAACTCTAACTATCCAAACATGACCTAACTAATTGATAATGAACAAATCTAAGCTTATCTAAAGAAACAAACAAAAATAACTTGTGGCTAAAGCAACTCCCAAGCCTTAAGCCTTTATATGAAAATAACTAAGCTAATAATAAAGAAACTTTGATGGTAATCCTACATCCTAATTAGCTAAAGAGATATTTTGATACTTATAACAGATTAACTTCATGATGATTTCCAAGATTCTTCCGATTCATGCTCAAACGTAATAATCGTTTTCCACCCAACAATCACTGGAGCTAAACTTCCCTTTGACCATTTTTTGTTTTCAATTTCACCATTTTTTGTTTTCAATTTCATCATTTTTTGGTTTAAATTTCACCTTTACCATTTTCATGAGTTCATTTAATGTTGCCAAAATTATCTCAGCACGATACCAAAACTTCTGATGATTTGTAATGCCCTATCTATATATGATAGCGACGCCTCATAAGTGCCAATCTCTAAGGCAAGCCATAATTTCTTGTTTGTACCTAGCATAATGATATTAACCATTGTTTAACTTAAAATTTAAGTATAAAAAATTGGTTTTTTTATATGGCCCCCCCTAAAATATTGGTATTTTGAAAAACGCCACATAAAACTTTATATTTTTAAATACACCCCCTAAAATCTCGTCGTTAACTAAAAACAACCCCTTTCCTTAAGTTAATTAGGATTAATAATTGGATTAAAGCTAATATAATGAATTGTGAGGTAAAAAGTCTTATATTCCATGAAAACTCCCATTTCTTTTCATTTTGATGCAAACCCCATCGATCTCACTCTTCCAAACTACCCTTTTGAAAACACACACACTCACTCTCTCCCCCTCTCTCGCCCTCTCCCCTTAGACGAAACCCATTTTACTCTCTTCCTGATGCTTCAAAACCCATTTTGTCTCCTTCAATCGTCCGTAACGTTATTTAATAATCTCTTTCTCCGCACATAATTCATTTTACGCTCTTCTCAATTCTTTAATGATAAACTCATATTTTCTCCTTTAATCCTCCAACATTACTTATTATTCTCTCTCTCTTTCTTTCCAATGCAAATATAAAGCCATTAGAAGGACAAAGCTGTCATTTTAGCTTCTTAACAGAGATTTAATGGTGTTGGGGATTATAATTAAGCATAGGGCCTAATTTAGTTTAATTAAGAGTTTTAGGTGTATTTAAAAATATGATTTTTTTTTTGGGGGGGGTGCTTGTCAAAATAGCAATGTTTGAGGGGGCCTATATTTAAATAAAACCCATCGAAATTATGTTTCCTTGCAATGACAAACATTGTGAGAAATTATCAACGGGTTGCAATTCTCTCTTTTGATTTTTCTCTTAACATTCTGGTGGAGGGAGTCAAGGATAATAATTTGTGTACATGTATGAACTATGTTTTTTGTTTGGTGGTTGTAAAAAGGCACGTGTTCATGTCAAAAGCATCAGTTCAGCTTATATGGTATACAGTGGCACAGAGTGTCTTATAGATTAGCCTTCGGTTAATATTAAATATATATTTACTCAAGAAAGTGACTAGGAGCTATTAATCTCATAATCTTGTGTACAGGTGTGGAGGTTATTCACATGCTTCTTCTTCCTTGGAAAGTTTTCTATCAACTTTGGAATTCGTCTTCTGATGATGTGAGTTTTTTCAATGCCTTCCCCCCCCCTAATGAATTGTGTAGTAGGGTCGAAACAGATTACTTAATTTACATGGGATAATTATTGCATGCAGAGCAAGATATGGAGTGCAATTGGAGAGGGGTCCATTTGACAAGCGCACAGCAGATTTCTTGTGGATGATGATTTTTGGAGCACTTTGTTTACTGGTCAGTCATTACCTATCTTTTGAACTAATCAGCCTGCCTAAAACTAATTGATCTAGAAGTGCTCTGTTGTTCTGTGCCTGTGAATATTATAATGAAGGGTTCATTGCATAAAGCACATTACATGGAATATATAACCTCTTAACTTGCTTATATCATCTGACACCCCTGATTAGTCAGCAGTCATGTCAAATTTAATATTCTAAAGTCGGTGGTGTCACACATATTCTAATAAACTAGTTGAGGGGTTTTAGGTGCTGGATGATATGCATAATGTTTATTTGCAACTAACCCTGGAATAAATGAAGACGCACATTCCCTCATTATGTATTTTGACATTTCAACATTTTAGGTATTGTCCGCTATCTCTCCACTTTCGAGTGAATTCTTAGGAATATCCGTGGTGTTTATGCTGCTTTATCTTTGGAGCAGAGAGTACCCTGACGCTCAAGTCAATATATATGGCCTCGTCTCTCTAAAGGTTTACATGCCAACTCTTGTTGTTTTCTGTTCCTTTTGTGGTTGATTGCTCTAATGATCTTCACAGATATTTGAACTATCCTGATGTTGCGAATGCAGGCGTTTTATCTGCCTTGGGCAATGCTGGCACTGGATGTTATCTTCGGTTCTCCTATGATGGCTGACCTTATGGGAATCATCGCTGGACATATCTATTACTTTTTGTCTGTTTTGTATCCACTATCGGGTGGACGAAATCTTCTGAAGACTCCAATCTGGGTGTATCCTTTTTGCCATTACCATTCCTTTAATTAGCGCCAGTTGACTTTCGTTCACAGCTCATATATCCCTTGTTTTTTCACATGTGCTATGCACATGCAACAAAAATTTTAAATGTTTTGCATAATTTGATAGGAGTTTCGATTGAAATTTATTTTTGTAAAGGGTCGTCTGCAAGGGCAGAGCCAGGAATTTTTGTTTGGGGGGGGGCCTGGTAAAACATATTCTTCAACATAAAAACATGCGTATATAGTAAAAAATATTACCAAATGATTTTAAAACCATTTTAAATTAGTACGCTTATCTTTTTTGTTTTTACAATGTTGATTCAACTAAAGGCTTCATATAGAAAGAAGCTACATATTTTTTTAATCTACAATTTATAAAATAAATAATGCTTCAAAAATATGTGATTTAGGGTGTCTACATCATAAATTAACTTGAATTAATATATTATTCTTAGTAGATTGTTAGGTACATATTATTTTTGCTTTTATAATATAATATTTTTAGTTGAAATAAACGATACATATATCAAAGCCAAATGTATCATTAAACATGGCGAAAAGGGGGCTGCAGTGTCCTGAGCCTCCGGCCGGCAGTGCCCCCTCGCATGGGGGCACTTTTGCAGAAAAGCCCATGGATTGTCCAGGGGCTTTTCTGCAAAAGTGTTCCCCATGCGAGGGGGCACTGCAGGCCGGGGGATGCAGGGACACTGCAGCCCCCTCAACCTCATTAAATACACTTCATACTAATTGCTAAAACTTTTTAAAGTCTTCAATGGGTAATAGATTTTCTTGTTAAAGCATCTAAGATGTGGCCTCAAAAAAATGAAAGTAACAAAAATGCAACAATCAAGGTTCGAACCTAGGGCCTCTAGAGCCACAGCTCAATGCCCTTACCAATGGACTATAACTCCTCTTTCTCTTTGTATAAGTAATATTAATATGTATACAAATAGTATTCGTTAAAGACACGGCACAAAAAAAGCCAAAATACATGGGTTCGCCGGAGGCTTGAGGTGGCCTAGGCCCCAGCCCGCCCCTGGTCATCTCAGACTCATCTGGGAAAAGGAAGACGCGATAAGGTATAATTAAATTTGAATAAGCAGCGATGTTGATAGAATTGCATTAGGTATAACAATTAATGTACCTGGTTGGAGAAGTGACGAGATTGTAGTTAGAGATATACCTAATCGACTATTGATAAGACAAATAAAAAAGATTAGTTAGTCCTGAATTTAACTGATGATGGAACCCTTGATGGGAAAAAAATTGGATCCGTATAGCTGACCAAAAAGTTTGGGTTGAAGGCTTCGTGGTGTTGCTGCTGCGGTAATGACGTTGATAGGATTGAAAAAAGAGTTTGGTCTTACTTGTCTTTAAGGTAAAAGGATGCCGCGTGTCACTCAATTGAACACTTCAATGTTGCAATGCTCATAAGGAGTCTTGCATTATATAATAGCTATAAACATGTTGCAATTTTACCAAAATGCCAGGGGCCTCTAGGTGGGGCCCCGGCCTCTATGTGAGGCACCTGCAGCTGGGGGCTTGCAAGGTCTCTGCAAGCCCCGTTTACTCATAAGCATAAGGATAAAGATGTATGGTGCTTGCCATCTTCATACTATAGCCCTTGGAAGGCCGGAATTTTCTGAAACCCATGCCATTCATTTCTTTTATTCTTGGTACGGACCTCCAGAGCTCTTGGATTGGATGGATAAAAACTGCTTACTATGTTGTATTGGTCGTCTTTATCCATCATCAATCCCATGAGTTTTAAATTTGGATTGCCTATCCAAGAGAGTGGCATGCTGAGTCCTAGACAATATATGCATTTATGGCATATTGGGGGTTTGATATTCTTTTCTCGTATTGGTAATAGAGGAAGCAAAGTGGGCAGAAACTTATCTAGAATATTATAATGCTAACCAACTTCCAAACGGGTGATTGGTCTTGTATCATGCTCTGATAAAGAGCCATGTGACATTTTCATAGGCCAAATAGCACAGGCCATAGACATCATCCAAAGGGCCATTGTACATACTGTCTGCCCTTCACGACATTGTTTTGCATTAATTTCCTCTTTTCCTTTTCAAATATCTTACACAACGAGTATAAATATTTTTGTTCGTCATAATTACCATAAGTCTGTTGCATGTGTGTCGACTAGGCGTGTGTTGAGTAACTCGAAATGGCGTGGTTGTCATGGTTGTGAAGTTTAGTTTACCCTGAGTCTAAGCGCAACAAGTAGTTTTTGTTCGGTGCACAAAGCAGGTTGCTCATATGCAGGACAATATTTTTTGCATGCTTCCATTTATTCCCTTGAATATGAAGAATTGTATAATGCTTTCAGTTCATATTATTCAGTATCGTTTCCTTGACGAATTTGTTAAACAGACACAAGTTAGTGGCACATTATAAGATTGGAATGCAGACGAATGCCCCTGTTCGGCCTAGCACTGCTGGTTCTAACACCGCCTTTAGAGGCAGGAGCTACAGGCTCAATGGATGAAGAAGCTGAGCTTGTTTTTGATTCAGATGGCGCATTGTGTTTAATATTTCTTAGAGATGATGAAACAGGATAGCTAGTTAGGGTTTTACTGTTATCCTAATAATTCTACCCAAATGTGTCATAGAGACTTTTTCTCACCGTTTTTTAAGCAAATCTTTTTATATTCCGCCAAGAATTTAGCCTTTGAGCTGTATCATTATATATGCGAACAATTTCCAACAAATTTGTTTTGCTTTTTGTGTAGTACAAACATTTTTTTAAATCTGTGTGCATCACATGGATCGGAGAATATATGAAATGTTGCCGAATTCAATATATTACCATCCATTGCACAAATCTTGATATGGTGGCGCGCTAATCAAATTGTTGCATTGAAGTACATTGTGACATTGTATATTCCTTAATTTAAAAGAGATGTTCTTTTGTTTTTTCTTAATGCTTTTATATTGTAATTTAATTTTTTGAGTTTCAGAATAAATATGCCGTTGTTCATTGTTATTTGTTCATTAGGAAGAGGGATCAGGCGAGAGCGGTGGAGGTGAGAGAAGCTGCACCCAATTGCGAAACAAAGGAAATCTTTAATGTCTGAATCTGGTACCCAGAAATCTCCGGGTCCGAGAGAAAAGTTTAGGCTAAGAGGTGCTAACCGGAAAATCTTGTCTAATATTTATTAATATCTAGATGTTGTAATGATCCACACAACAGCCTAAAAGTTGTCAACTGATGATCATATATATCTCAACCTCAACTAATTTAAAGTGTAGTTGTCATTAGGAGCAAAACATGGCTACATTTTTGTCCGACGAGAATGTTGTACTACTACTACACTCATTTGAGGCAAAAGATGCATGTGTTGAGTTGGTCATTCTTAGACTGGACCCATTGCTAACGTGTGCGCATCATGTCAAGTGCAGGTGCCCACGTTGGGTGGGCTCCATCATCATTTTAGCTCACCCCTTGTTCATTATGAATCCAATGCTTCCTCAACTGAAGATTTTCAAGTGCTCATCATCATGAGGTGGTTTTTCTTATAAATGAAAAAAGAGGATTCAGGATAGAGATGTCAAACTGGTCGGGTCGGATCAAATGTGACCCGGTCAAATTTGGGTTTAGATCAATCTGATCCAAATTGGGTCGGTTTTTAAGAACCTGAAACCAATCTGGTTAATAATAATACATGCTAAAACTATGATTATAATTGCAACAAAATCCGGTCGGGCAACAATTGTTTCATCCGTCCATATTTGATGAGCATAAGAGGTCTTTATGCCAATAAATTACTGGAGGAGGGTTGGTGTAATCATATATTTGCTATATGGGGTAATCTTTTTGCCATAAACTATGTAAACTATGGATTAGAGCTTTTAGATGAGCAGAGTTTTAAGTTGTTCATGTTCGTGTGGATAATTAAATGAGTTCAAATACTTAGTCAAATCTCGGCTTATTTATGTTCCAAACAAGCCCGGACGAGCTTTCACAGAGCAAGAGTCAAGCCTTCGAGCTTTTCCTAGCCTATCTAAAATCCAGAAAAGTAGTGGTAAAAGATTTCAAGAGTATATGAAAAAATCACATAATGTCCAATATTATATTTTGGCAAATTGAATACGAGGAATATAGTTGTTATAACTAAATAAAGGAGTTCAGAATTTGTTTAGAAGGTTATTAATTATTTAAATTTCTCGGTATTGTAATTATTAGTACAATACTAGAGTACTAAATAAGATAAAAATAATCCGAGTCCACAGGAGCCTTAGATGAGCCAAGCTTGAGTCTGCATCGCGTAAAATGAAGGAGCTCCACAATTAAAGGCGGACTTGAAGGCCGCATTTCAATCGAGTTGAATGAGCGGTGGGGGGCTATCTCAGATCCGCTCCTCTCTATTTATTCAGTTCCCTCATTTCTCGATCCAAAATTTAGAGCACGAGCGAGCGACCATTCGAAGAAAGAAGAAAGAAACCAACTTTGAGAGAGAAAATGTCGTGGCAAACTTACATCGATGATCATTTGATGTGCGACATCGACGGCCAGCGCCTCACCGCGTCGGCGATCGTCGGCCACGACGGCAGTGTCTGGGCTCAGAGCGCCTCCTTCCCTCAGGTTTCGCATCTCTCTCGTCTTCATCTCTTGATCTGTGATCGGATCGATCGCATTAGGTCCTGATCGATTCGATGGCGTCATGTGATTTGATCTGATTCGATTCGATAATGTGATTGCATGCATTGATCTTACATCTCCTTAGCTAGGTTTAATCATGATCACGATTCGATAATGTGATTGCATGCATTGATCTTACATCTCCTTAGCTAGGTTTAATCATGATCACGATTCTTATGTTGAAATGAATTCTCATTTTTCTTAAAAAAAACTCTTTGCAGTGTGATTTGTAATTTTGTTTTGATATTGGTTAGGGAACGAAAAATTTGTTATCTTATTCATTTTATATGCAAATGATAATGTTGAAGTTAATATTAGATCAAATTTTCTGTTGGCTTATGGAGTAATTAAGAATGATATTTGATCTAAGAGTTATATTTTCTCATATATATATATATATATATATATATATATATAGAGAGAGAGAGAGAGAGAGAGAGAGAGAGTACGGATCCGTTAGGGAGGATTCACATTTTTAAATTCATGATCCTGAATACCAGCCGTTGGATCTACCCTTTGCCTTCAACGGCTCCGTTTAAAATAAATTAATAAATTCATTAAATAACAAAATAAATATTCTCTTACCTTATTTTTGGGATTCATGCGTATCTCTATTAATTTATTATGGGTAATATGGATCATGGAATATTTTGGGTAATATTGTTTTAGAATCATGGGATTGAATTTGTTGGATGCATATCTCTATTCATTTATTTTGGGTAATATGGATCATGGAATATTTTGGTTAATATTGTTTTAGAATCATGGGGATTGAATTTGTTGGATATTTTGATATCTTATTTTTGGGTTTATTAAAAATATTTTGGATAATATTAATTAGAATCATGAGGATTGGAATTATATAATCATGGATATAAAAAATTAGGTGAGAGAATATTTACTTTATTATTTAATGGATTTATTAATTTGTTTTAATCGGAGGCGTTGAAAGTAAAGAGTAGATCCAACGACTGCTATTCAGGTTTGTAAATTTAAAAACACGAACCCACCCTAACCGATCCGCACTCCCCCCTCTTTATATATATAGGGGAGCGATCCATTGCAAACTGCTCCGCGTTTTTAAAAAACAGGAACTCTCGGTCTACGTCATATTTGAACGATCCGACCCGTTCAAATTACCCTCAAATATACGTGTTTGAAAAATCAAAGATTTAAAGACCTCTAACATATGCATCGATGGGTGCAAAAATGAACGTCTTTCGATAATGCAACATAAACTTCATCTCATACATATGTTAGAGGTCTTTAAATCTTTTGATTTTTCATACACGTATATTTGAGGGTAGGGTGATCAACTTGAACGGATCGGATCGTTCAAATATATCGTAGACCGAGAGTTCCCGATTTTAAAAAATGCGGACCGGTTTACAATGGACCCTAGTGATCACCCTACCCTTAAATATAGATCCATTACAAACCGGTCCGCATTTTTTAAAAACAGGAACTCTCAGTCTACAACATATTTGAACGATCCGATCCGTTCAAGTTGATCATCATACCCTCAAATATACGTGTATGAAAAATCAAAGGATTTAAGAACTTCTAACATATGCATCAATGGGTGCAAAAATGAACGTATTTCGATAATGTAACATAAATTTCATCCGATGCATATGTCAGAGGTATTTAAATCCTTTGATTTTTCATATACGTATATTTGAGGGTAAGGTGATCAACTTGAATGGATCGGATCGTTCAAAATATGTCGTAGACCGAGAGTTCCCGTTTTTAAAAAACGCGGACCGGTTTCGATACATATGTTAGAAGTCTTTAAATCTTTTGATTTTTCATACACATATATTTGAAGGTAGGGTGATCAACTTAAATGGATCGGATCGTTCAAATATGTCGTAGACCGAGGGTTCCCGTTTTTAAAAAACGCGGACCGGTTCGGAATGGGTCACTCCCTTATATATATGTGAACTCTCGGTCTATGACATATTTGAACGATCCGATCCGTTCAAGTTGATCACCCTACCCTCAAATAAACATGTATGAAAAATCAAAGGATTTAAAGACCTCTAACATATGCATCGATGGGTGCAAAAATGAACGTCTTTCGATAATGCAATATAAACTTCATCCGATATATATACAAGACTTACATTTTACTTATTCATGGTAATTGATATGAATGTGAATGTTTACTCACCACTTTCAATTGAATATACATGTTGAAAGTTGTCTAGGTGTAGAAGATGAAGAGGAGGTCTATAAGCTTAAGTAAAACTCGTGAATCAGGGAAGATTGTAGGATCGATGCATGCAACCAATCTATGGATAAGAAACTAGCACTAATTTTACGGGAGGGGTTGGTCCCATATGGATCACACCTTTTAACTCCAAAAAAGAAAAAGAAAAAGAAAGCAAAAAAAAAAAAAGAGGTTCAAGTAAAGCTTATGAATTTACCGATTTTTGAAGGGTAAAAGGAAACCAAGCATTTTAAGAATATGTTCATAAGCGATTTAAAGGTATGACATAATGATGAAATGGATGCTTAGAACGAATTCATCATCATTACTGCTGCTACCACTACTACTACTACTACTTTGTTTGAGTAGTTTATGTGCATGACACTCTGGATTTGCCAATCATCCACATTGGGCTTCACATTAGTTTATCTTACCAAGGCTTTCCCTAAAACGAGTAAGAGCAATACTTTAACTACCTGCTTGAAATCCTACCACAATCTATCCAAGAGACAAAATGGTGGGACCCACACCAACTAGATACTAGTGCCAAACAAGTGGGCACATGATGTTCGTCTCTGGGTAGATTTTGGTAGGATTTCTAGCCCGGTAGGTTATGCATTTTTCTTCTCGTAAAGGGAACTCTATCTCATTGCTTCTTGGCTGCACAAGCTAAAGGTGCACAACCAAGCACGTAGGTTTTGCAAACCGCTCCATTTGTCCACAGTTTTTTATGCTACGGAATTTCAAACCAACGTGGATGGTTGAAAGCATGGTATCACCCAGTGGAGTTATAGTTGGCCTATTTTTGATGTGGAAATGCTTAGACAATGATAACAGGGAACTGGAGAATAAATATAATCTCAGTAAATGGATAGTTTCCGACTCTGGATATGCTCCACCGTTGACACTGTTTCATTTGGAGCGGGTTGGTTAATGACTTGGATGATGATGATTTGGGTTAGTGATCTGTGAAATGCTGAATTGATAATTTTGCTCGTTAGATTTGAAGTTTATAATTCTGATAGTCTAATTGTATCCTTGTTCTTTCTCTCTCCCTTTCATCTGTTTATTCCATAATGTATGGCCTATCACTATGTTGATTTACATTTGCACTTACATGTCATTCTGTCCATTCTGTTTATTCAATAGTCAGCTAGTTGCTTATTTTGCGAAGTATTTTTTAAGGCGATGTTTTGGCTCTCACTTGAATGCTAATACTTATGTTAATGCTTAGTTATATTGGAGGGGTCTTGTGCACCTGGAATTGTTGGTTTGGAGTTTTCTGATTTATTATATTCATGAAAAGTGGTTTTCAGTATCATTATGATATTTGTTTATAGCGGGAATGTATTGTGTTTCTCTCTTGGCTTTATCTGTGCCGTAGGGTTGGACATTATTCCCTAATTGTAAATCTATCCTCTTTCTACCTCGTCCATACTTTTCATCCCAGTCTATGAAAATTTGCAAACTGCACCAAGTAGTCATTTAGGATTATGACTATAGTCTATACCTTTCTCTTGTCCATGGTTTTCTCAGCTACCAACTTCATACTAATTAAGGGAGTATGGCATCAAATTTTTCATGGAGCCTTGCTTCATACCCAACCCTTTTTATGAGAAAATGTTTAGGTGGAGATGATGAGGATGATGTTTTACTTTTTATTTGGCATTGCATCTTAGCCAGGCTGTTTTTTAAACAATATATAGGCCTCATCTGCAGCATGCTTTGCTATCATCATTTAGGGCTTCAATTTCTCCTTGCACTGTGGATTTTTGAGTAGCTTGGTGTATCTTAACTCAATATCCCGGTAAAGCCTGTTGCAGAGCGAGTCTTCATATTTGAGCCCCTTGATTAGATATTTGAGAGGGCGGGATTTTTTTCGCATTAAGAGAGGCTCTCCATTATGATAAATGTTAGAAAGCCTAGGATAAAGAAATGGTTCAATGCGCGTAGATATAGTTGATCCTAGAGATCAAAATTTCAGGATAGGAGGAAAATCCTGGCTTCCCTAGCTCAGTTTTTTTAGTATGGCTAATTACTTTGCAGATCACAACTTTTTAGTTACTTATTTTTTTCTCGTGTTCATGCTGTATGGTCTTCATTTCGATGTAGGTTGAAATGGATGGTTAGTTTGTAATGTTTTACGCTATAAGATCATCCTTTCTTTATCTTGTTAGCTTTTTTATTGCAGCTTACATTCTTATTACGTCTACTGATTGGCCTTCTAGGCAAGGTTATTGTCTTTAACATATTGAAGAGTCTTTTTCTGCATGCAGTTCAAGCCTGATGAGATAGCTGGTATTATAAATGATTTTAATGAGCCAGGCTCCCTTGCTCCTACTGGTTTATTTCTTGCGGGTGCAAAATACATGGTAATCCAAGGAGAACCTGGAGCTGTTATCCGTGGAAAAAAGGTGATCAGTTTATATTTGTTTAATCTTTTATATATTTTCTAAGAGTACTGCATTGCTACATATCTTTTCCTCTCTGAATTTCTGTTTGAACATAATTTTTTTTTTGAAATATTGTTCTTTATGCGTTTAGAACAATAAAATACTTTATAGTTATTCTTTCATTTTTACCACTTGAATTTCAAAGGTGCAGTATTGAAATGTAAATATGAGCTAATGCTTTATATGAAAGAGGCCTGCCTAGTCAATATAAACTGGACATGTGTTTACTGGAGTATACAGTTTGCAACCTGCGTACTACTTAATAAGATTATTGGTTTGGGCATGCATGCAAATCTACCAAGTTTCAAGGATAAATTGCATGTAAACCCACTCTCTTTTGAATGGTTGGTAGAAAACCGCTGTAACGAAAAAACCTGCACTTATCCCCTTGACTGTACATTCATTTTTATCCCTTTTCTCTTCCCAAAAAGGTCCTCGGTCAATTCGCTGAGACCAACATCCATTTACCCACGCCATCTTTGTCATTTCTCTGACTTTTCGTCCTTCCTAAAACTCACTTCACCGCATTGATATCTTTCCCACATCCAACACTCCTGAGTGGAAATCCAGCCCATAAACAAGAAGTTGGGGTTTTGTGATTATTGTGGGATGGGGTTGGCATCTTCATTGTGAGAGATGAAGCAGATCATGGTAAAAAAGGCTTTTATGACTAGTGGACTATGTGTGTGTGTGTGTAAAAGGGGGAGGGAGGTTGAAATAGAAAGAGGGTAAAAATGAGCAATTATAGAAACTAGATGGAATGTTTTTTTGGTGGAAGAGAAATGAGGTAAACAGAAAATAGTAATGGTGCTATTTAGGGTGAAAGATGCATGTTTTTCAGTCGTAGGGTGGTTTCGTCCAAACCAGGTAATAGTGAAGGGGGATTCCTGCAGTTAGCCTAATTTCATTTTCTGTACTATGAGTTCAATCAACCAATTAGGTTAACAATCTCTTCATCCAGTTATTCTCTCCTAGTCATCTTCTTATGCCAATAGGTCACGACCAGTGTTTGCTGATTTTCAGTTAAATGCCACCTTATATTCCTTCTGTTACTTGGATTTGGATCCATGTTTCGTATTGTTAAAGCACATCTTAGGTTTAATAATCTTGGCATTTTCATTTAACCTATTAGCCATCGCTTACTTAAAGTATTAGTTTTCTTTCCCATTTGATCACTTAAAATGTATCGGAGAAGATCTTCTATCATGTGTATTTTCTTAGGGTAATTTTAGTTGGGTTTTAAAATATCTTGTACCTAATCCTTTTGGTTTCTTATGCACAGTAGTTTTAATAAACATTTTGGGTAAGTTGTCAAGGGTTTTGTTCAAAATGGCAGACGAGAATATTTGTCAACAGATATTCTATTTTTCTGGTGCAATATATTTCACTAATAGTTCTTCCTCATAAACTACATAATGCTTCTTAGAAAGAAAATTACACATTCCCCTGACATGACGTTCTCATCATTCTCATTCTTTGCTATTGTTAGTCCATTTGATTGATCCACATCCGTATTTCTTGTTTTTAAACACCTTACCCCTGTTGTTTTATTATATTCCCGTCCATGCGGTTTTTGAGAAGTTTTTAGCTATTAAATGTAAAATCATGTTCAAAGTAATTAATTCCCATATTGTCGAATGGATCACAAGTCACAACAAGCACCTTGCAAAATAAGTGGTGTATCATTAAGAACTTCTTTGCTTTATTTTGTTTTTCATAGGGTGCATTGTTCTGCATATGCTTGGTAACTTCAAGTTGCTAGCTCTTTCTCTAGCTGATATGTACTCAACTTTATTTGAGTCCATCATTTATGAAATATGAATGCATGACACTAATTTCGATTGCATCATTTTGTAGTCCTGCTTATGCACCTGTGCATTTTTTATTATTTCCTAGATTCTGGCAAGCAAGTTTAGATACTCGCTATGTTGATTCAGTTAGTCTTGGCCATGTGGGCATCATCTTGGTCTCAAACTTGCAATGCCTTACCTTTTCATATAGCTTACATTGTCTTACTGTGTTGAAGCCAGCATCGTGCACAATGTCTGTGATATGAAGAGTTCAAGCATGCACTAGTTTCTACACCTGTTGTGTTATCACCATCATAGTAGGTACTTGTTACCACCTACAACATGCCGATCTATTGATGATTATTCTTTCTGATTCTCCTTAATCCATTTCTACACCAAACACAGCCAATCTTTTCTTTCCGTGTCCATGATTTTCCAGACCGTCCCTTTCTCACAGTGCTTTGTGTTTGACAAATTCAACCGACATTTAGAGTCGCCAATCTTTAAACTCTCAACTGTGAGACCACTCTCACTATATTCTCACTCTCACTTCAAGAACATACTTTCTTGAGAAGCTCAAACACCCCCTCCCCCCTCCCTTCTCCTTTTTGTTGTTTAAAAAGAACTTCATTGTGTTAGACTCGCTCAGTATGCATTCAGTGATATCCTTATCTTTCTACATCCCATTTGGGTTTTTGATAAAACCATCACCCCTTTTCTCTATGTTTAAAAGTAACATCTACATACCCGTCCGTAACAGAATTTGTCATTTTAATATACATGTCGTGAGTGCCACTATAGCCTAGTGGTAAAGCCTCTTTGCAGCCAAACAAGAGGTCTATGGTTCAAATCCGGCTTGTATCAGGTTTCGGCCTATTATTCAAATAAATAAATAAAATATACATGTCATACTCTTAAAGAACAAGTTGAAACGTCTTATACTGTGCTCTTGGCGTTGTCTGTGCTTTGGACCTGACCTTACTCCCTATAAGAAATCTATTTTATTTCCTTTCTTCTACTAGACTTCTCAGAATCTGGAGGATTCGGGTTGTTTAGAATTATGGTGAACTCCCCTATTATGAACCATAAATTTGATATTATGTTTGGGCTTCTATTGAATCGAGAAATGGGTTTGATTGTACATCTTTTTGATATATAGGGTATCTTATAGATAATTCTAATCGCTGATCAATGTTTGATCAATACCCTATCACACACACACACACAAAATTTTGACTTTCAAGAGTCTTACATTGTAATCGATTTCATTATGACGCAAGAAGACTTCTATGATGATAAATTTTGAAGAGCACTGACGTTCTGTTTTTATTTTTAGGGCTCTGGTGGCATCACAATAAAGAAAACGACTCAGGCTCTCGTCTTTGGTATATACGACGAGCCAATGACTCCGGGCCAGTGCAACATGATTGTGGAGAGGATGGGCGATTATCTGATCGACCAGGGCCTGTAGTGATATCACCGCTTGCCTCTGATTCCCCGCCTTTTTTTTCACATCACATTGGGATTTAGTGATCTTTTTGTCCCATTTTCTAGTTTTGAGCATGCATATTTCCATGGCCATGGATTGATATTTTTCTGCACTTTGTGTCTGGGTAATAATCTTGTGAACAGAACAGGATTGTTGGTATATCATTTTTTTGTGTTTTTTTTTGGAAATCATGTGGATTCCTTTATATTTGTTCCCAAAGAATTGCCTATGTCGAATATTTTGAAAGGTTTTGGTATATCAACATTTCTTTCATTTGTATTGATGTTTTTTCCTCATAGTGTTTGGTTGTATGGAGCTGCATTCCCTTATTTGCGTAGGTTGCAAGTTGCATATGAATTTTAGGGGGGCTGTTTGTTGCTTGAATTTCACTTCACATTTAGCTGCTGGAATCACACAAATTGACGATCCATTTGCATCCCTAACAAAAAAATTGGTGGTTGCAGTGGAGAGTGGTTGCTATGTTGTCCTGATGATGCACAAAGGAGTCATTAGTGGCCTTTTTTTAAGCGTCAATAAGGAATCTTACCTATTAGCTGAAATGACAGCAACAATCCCATCAATTGAAGAAAGGAATATTTCATATGCAACGGCTAAAAGAATTTCGTCAGTTTGGCAAGTGCTTATGGCCAGCAGAAGAACGGGCTCCTAGCACAAGAAATTATTCGGTGTGCCGAATGTAATATATCTGAACTGGAGTGAGAGAGGGGAAGTTTCGGTTAGTCTTGGATAGCATATGGAACCCATACTTCTATTTCTTCTATCGCTTGTCCGGATATATACGTCCGACACGTTGAATAATTTTTGTCCAAGCACATGCTCAAGGTTATTTCTTGAGAATGCTTTCACAAGGCAAGCGCATTCTTAGGAAATGCGCTTGAGCACATGCTTATGGCCATGTTTCACGTGTATTATTGTGTTATAGAGCTCATTGATGCTATTATCGAAGCAAACTAGAGTTTATTAAACCGAGAATTCTCTGCAATGCTTGGTAGGTTCAAATTTTGTTTGGATAATATATTTTGCATAGCTTGGTGTTCATCCCATTGATGCACAGATGCCATTTTTTTTATATTAAACATTTTTTAATACTACAATAATTAACAACAACAACAACAACAACAATAATAATAATAATTATTGGCTTAACAATATTTCAGACAGTGTAATTAGAATGAATGGCATGGATATTTTAAAAAACACATGATGCTGAATTTACCCGTGAACGTCATGAAAGGAAATTTCTTTTTCATCAAATCCATTCTTATCCGATATTCTCATATATTTATTTTTATCTCTATAATATAAGTGGAAACAGGGCCAGCATACCTCAACTGCAATGCTCTCTAACAGGCCTGGGATGAGACCCATTGGTTATTTTACACTCAGGTCCTTAGGCCCTATCCAGGACCGTACAGTTTAAGGCCTGCAGGCCCCGTTTTCTCATAATATGAAATAAAGTGTTCCTGAGCAACATGTTTTAAAGCGATTCTTAAACAACAAAGGGAAAAAAGGGCTTGGGGTCTATTTACATGGATGGGACCGATCGTCTCCAGCCTTCTTTTGTTCGTTGTAAAATGTTGTTTAAGAATGCTTTCCTAATTATGTACATTATTATTACAAGAACTTAATGAAGAGAGATCGTGACATTTTGATTTTTGTATGGAAACAAATCAAAATATTCATAAAAAATCTATCATTCATTCTAAATCCATATTCGTCCACATTTTTATTTTCAAGGAATTCTTTTACCTATCAACTTTAGATCATAATCGAATGTATCCGGTAAACATAAAAGGGAGACTTGCACCAACTAAATATTTATGTCAAACAATAGTCCCTCTCTTTAATAACTCCATTAATTTTTTTTCTTTCACGTGCATTGCTAATGCATAAAAGATAAAATTTGAATGATTTTTGTTAGAGAATAATGGAGAAAAGATGCCATGGGAGGGAATTCCCTCCTATGGCGTCGAAAAAATACCCCCTCCACCAATTTTTCCGACGATCGGCCCCCATCATCTTCATCGTCATCATTTAAGATGTGGGTACACCAAATTTCATGTGATTCTACAACTTTTTCACCGTTGATTTAGCAATGTAAAAAGTTCTATTGTCGGTAAACCGTTAATTTTGAACCCACTAAATCAACGGTGAAAAAGTTGTAGAATCACATGAAATTTGGTGTATCCATATCTTAAATGATGACGAGGAAGATGATAGGGGCCGATCGTCGGAAAAATTGATGGAGGGGGTATTTTTTCGACGCCATAGGAAGGAATTCCCTCCTATGGCCTCTTACCTCCATTAATCTCTTTTTGTTAATCTATCCAGATTAATTTGAAGAAAAAGAATATCATCTGTTGAGTGTCTCATTGGAAACACCTGTTCGGACAAGGAGAAAACAGCTGACCCACGCGTTTTTAGACAACCAAGGACTCCTCTTCTCTTCTCCTCTCCACTGCACATGATAACGGAATATTCCTTTCTCGTTAAGTCTCTCTCAGGGCCATTTCCGTAATTACGTACAGACCCAAGCTTCCGGACGCCAAGGGCATTTATATAAAACACGATTTAATCTCCAGAGTCGGTGCATATTCCAAACTCTCTCTCATCTCTCATTTTCTAGGCTCCATTTTCCCCTTCTCATTTATTAATATCCAAGCAAAGCTGTAACCTAGAGAGAGAGAAGAAGAAGAGGAGAGAGAGAAAGAGAAAGAGAAAGAGAAAGAGAAGATGTCGTGGCAAGCGTACGTCGACGATCACCTGCTGTGCGACATTGAGGGGCAGCGTCTCACCGCCGCCGCCATCATCGGCCACGACGGCAGCATCTGGGCTCAGAGCGACAACTTCCCTCAAGTAATCTGCTCACTTTTTCTATATGTTTTCTTTGATACTATTTGGAGGATTTGATTAGATCTGGATCTGGTTATGGATTCGTTCATATATGCTGTTGCTTGTGCTACTAGATCAGTTGCTCATGTTGATTAAAGTTTGAAACTTGATTGGAACTGTTGATGGTTATTTTGATTTGATTGGAGATTTCTAAAGATTGGATTTTGGTTGCGACCCGTTTCTCAAGTATGAGCCATTTGGTGATATTAGAAGAGTATAATCAAATAAAGATTGGATTTTTATGAAACTTAGAAAAAGTATTATGCTGTTCCTTATCTCTGTGGTATTACGCCATTTTTTTTTATTCTACATCATTATACATGAGTTGTGGATAAAATTGCTAGGCAATTTTTTTAAGGATGTCTTGTGGTGCTCATTTTTTTGTTGTTGATGATATTAATTTAGTTGAAAGATACAAAATAACTACAAAAATGTAAAACCTAGTTTGGCAACAAGGTTTCCAAAACCATGGTTTCGATTAAGTTAAAATGAAACCACGGTTTGTATGCGTGCAAACCGTGGTTTCGTAAAATTGGGGTTTCATAAAGTTTAGGGTCGTTTGGGAACACAGACTATGAAACCAAGGTTTCGTCTGATTTAACTTATTTTTAAGAGTTACAGAAAGAGAGAATAAAGAGAGACGACATGAAACTTTATGAATTTTGGAGTTTAGAAAAATGGGGTTTCGAGCCTTTGAAACATTTTGAAACCGCGGTTTGGGAAACTCCATTTTGGTTGCCAAACAAGTCACGGTTACAAATTTTGGAGTTTAGTCTCGAAACCCAACGAAACCACGGTTTTAGAAACCTTACCATGTTGCCAAACTAGGCCTAAAGAATTTAGAAACACCGTTATGGGAACTAACTATATAGAACATTAGAATGCAACTTTAGAACTGTGAAGACAACGAAAGCATAAAATGTATATCCTAAATTGACTGGCACAAATTTTTAAGGAACAAACATTTTATTTACTTAGGATCAATCTTTCATTACAATGATAGATCGATGAGGATCTTCATAAAAACAAAGCGAATTATAGAATCAGAGAAGCGTTTTGGAGTATTATTTGATCGTAGAATATCTTTGGAAATTAAAAGAAGTTTTGCCATATGATGAATATATGACTAACATTGCCTTATGAGTTAGAATGTTGGGCAAATAAGAAGCATGAAAAGTGAGTATGGTTGAATTAAGAATAGTGAAATGGATGAGTGATGATACTCTGAAAAATGATAGTAAATTGGTGCAGATGTAGCTTTTATAGAGGGTACAATGAAGGACAATGATTGATATTGTTTAGATATGAGCAATTGAGGCCAATAAATGCTTCGGTTAAGGGCAATTGAGGCCAATAAATGTTTCAGTTAAGGGCGTGACATAATTATAGTTATTGGATAACCTAGGCTAAAAGTAGGCCTAACCAATGATGGATATAGGAGGTTGGAAAAGAAAATTTAGTTAATTTATTCGAGGGACCTTTTAATGGAAGAGAAGGATTCATGTAGCTACCCTGGAAGTCTGTGCAGGCTATATTTAATTATGTAACCATTTGTTATGTAATCGTGCCTTTGTTACCTTCTTTATATTAATCACTTCTGGTTGCAATATTTTCCCTACGGCAAACAGAAATGATGGAAATAGTCTCCAATATAGGTTATCAGACAATTATTTCTGTCAAATTAGCTGCAATATAATGTTTATTACTGGGATGTATTCAACCTCTTACATTCCTCTTTCAGTCATGTTTCATTGGTTAACGGCCAGTGCTTTAAGTGATTCTACACCATTTGTGGGTGATTATGCACAGTAAACACAAGTTCACCTATGGGCAGTTGGAAAACTGAAAATTTCCTTGCATGAGAACTTCCTACATTTTCGTGGTTTTTTTATTGATGTTCTGTCTGAGATTATGGCCATTTTTCTGATAGGTATTTTTTAATATAAAAATATTACAGGTTAAGCCTGAAGAAATTAATGGCATCATGAATGATTTTGCTGAACCTGGAACTCTTGCTCCAACCGGGCTATACCTAGGTGGCACAAAGTACATGGTCATCCAAGGGGAATCAGGAGCTGTTATCCGTGGAAAGAAGGTAAATTTCGCTTTTACCTTTCATCTACAACATTTTTCTTTCTTTTAGAAACAACTAATGGGTGTGTCCCAAAATCTTTTGAATTAGTTCTATGGATTACTTCTGTTTCAGCTTTATAAGTGTTTCTGTTGAAGATTGACTTGTATTCTCGACCCGTGTGTGTGAGACGGCCCAGGACAATATTGAGCCGGCTCACAAGTCGTTTGAAATCTTCATTTGTTCTCAGTTTGTATGAGCTGGCTCATGACCTTCTTGAGCCGGGTCAAACCATCTGGGGCTGAATTCTGGGCTGATTTGGTGAAGATTCGTTTTTGGAGATTTATTTGAAAGTTATTTGAAGATTTGTTTAGAGATTATTTTTGGATATTTGATGAGATCTAAATTAGTTAAATTAGGTATTCCAGTAGGAATAGGTTTAGGGTTTCTAGGCCTAGAAATATAGATTGATTAGGGTATTTTATGTAGAGAAGAATAAGAAGAGTTGAAGAGAAGATTTTTGTAGGAAGAGAGATTTTGTAATTTGTATTGAAGTTGAATAAAGATGAGAACTAGGAAGATTTTCCTGTGTTTATGTTTTCTTTTCTTCTCAACGGTCTGTTTTTGATTTCTGAATTGTTTGGGACCTAAAAATCCCAACAAATTGGTATGAGAGCTTGGTTGAGTGAAGAACGACGAAGATGGAGACAACTCAAATCGCAACAAAAATAGTATGTTTGAATAGCACAAATTGGTCGATATGAAAATCGATGATGGGAGGACATGTGTATTAAAGATTTAGACGCGCCTCTTTATGCGATTAGTGCTAAGCCATAGATGATGTTTGATGAAGATTGGGCGAGTATAGATCGAAAGGAGAGGATTCTTATTCGCGGATGGATAGAAGATTTGGTGTTCCACCATATATCGTCAGAAAGCACTATAGAAACTTTATGGAAGAAGTTGACAGATCAATACGAGAGAAAGACGGCTACAAACAAAGTTTTTTTAATAGGAAAATTGATGAATTTGAAGTTCCAGTAAGATTCCTCAATAGCGGAGCATTTGAACGAAGTTCAGAATATTGTGAATCAACCAGTCATGAAGATGCCGATTGAAGACGAAATGTAAGCACTTATCGTGTTGAGTTCTCTTCCGAGCAGTTGGGAAACTCTGGTAGTTTCTTTGAGCAATTCGTCTCCTGACGGAGTTATTTTTATGAGCGCAGTAACAAATTGTTGCCTAAATGAAGAATTAAGAAGGAAGTCATTAAGTAGATCATCTGATTCATTTGCACTTGTTGCAAGAGGGTCCGAAGTGAGGAAGGAATAGAGCAGCGATGGAAGAAATCAGAGATCGTGGCCTGCAAGAGATGTTTTGAAGATAATGTGTTATTACTGCAACAAGATGGGTCACTATATGTCTGCCCCAAGATGGACTTAGATGATTTGAAGAGACGTAGAGAGGAAAAACAAGCGAACGTGGCCTATGTCGTCGAGATAGAATGCGATTTGCTTTTGACTAGTGATGATAAAGTCAAGAAGGAAGACATGTGTTATATGGATTCGGGAGCATCCTCACGTATGATCAAATAAGGAGTGGTTCGATAAAATCAGGGAGAAAAAGGGGACGGTGATGTTAGCGGATAATTCTGAAGTACAAGGCGTTGGCACTATGAAGATGAACATGTTCGATGGGAAGCAGAGAGTTTTTGGGTGATGTCAGGGATGTCCTAAAATTGAAGAGGAATTTAATTTCGCTTAGTAGATTGGATACAAGAGCTTACACAATTATTTCTCAAGGTGGAGTAATGAAGTGTGCCAGAAGAACCGTGTCGCGATGAAAGGAGTCTGAACCTTAAGCGACATGTATCAAGTTGTGGGGAAGCCCGAGCATGGAAGAATTTCGGACCAAGGTGGAGGAAACATGAATCAAGGTGGAGTCTTGAGCAAAGCTCAGAAGATGTCGTGGGCGGAAGTTGTGAAGAGAAGATGGAAGACGGCTTGCTGAATACAAGTCAAGGTGGAGATTTGTTGAAGTTTGTCTTGTATTTTCGACCTCGTGTGTGTGAGACGGCCCAGGACAATATTTAGCCAGCTCACAAGTCGTTTGGAATCTTCATTTGTTCCCTGTTTGTGAGCCGACTCATAATCTTCTTGAGCCGGTTCAAACCATCTCGGTCTGAATTTTAGGTTGTTTTGGTGAAGATTCGTTTTTAGAGATTTATTTGGAAGTTATTTGAAGATTTGTTTAGAGATTATTTTTGGAGATTTGATCGGATCTAAATTAATTAAATTATGTATTCTGTAGGAATATGTTTAGGGTTTCTAGGCCTATAAATATAGATTGATTAGGGTATTCTATGTAGAGAAGAAAGAGTTGAAGAGAAATTTTTTTTAGGAAGAGAGATTTTGTAATTCATGTTGAAGTTGAATATTGAAGAAAGGTTGAAGTATTTTTCCTGTATTTGATTGTGTTTTCTTTTCAAAGATCTGTGTTTGATTTCTTAATCGTTTGGGACCTAAAAATCCTAACAGTTTCCTCCTTGATTAAAGGCTAACCTATATTTATATCTTTTTTAATTACCTCCAAACATGTTTGTTTAAGCTTATCTCTTGTATTCTTTACTTCATCAAGTCTAATTTCATCGGCTCAAACTGCGATCCTTCGTTACTTATATGCCTAAATGACCTCAACTAGTTCTCCTTCAATTTATCCTCAATTGTAAGCTACATAACGGTCATACTTATTTCTTCTACCATATTGGTCTCCATCTTAACTCTCATTTCGACTACACATTTTCTCGATATGGTGATAGAGCAATATTGATTTTATATTATCTTATAGATTTTTTTCCCTTCATCTTAATCACTTGTATAAATTATACTATGATGTACGATTCTATTCTATAAGATTTCCCCACCCTAATTATGTTTCAAGTGTAAATGGTTAGGGCCTGATTTATAATATGTAGGTGTTATGGGGGGTTTTCTTGTAAAACCGTTTCAACTAATTCCTACATGAACGAAGAATGAAAAGAGAGAAGTAAACTGAATTTTGAGAGTTTTCTCTTCATCTCCAATTTAATGAGTTTAGGGGTTCTCTTTAGAACCCTAATTTATCAATAAATCAACCCAAATCATCCTAATTACTTTCTCTTCGTGTAATTCTTTTGCCATGGAGAACGATTATTGGGAGAGAATGAGAAAAACACCCCCCATCTTTACTTAAAGATGCAAGTGACATCGATGAGTTTATTGGAGAATCATGGCGTAACATGGCATCACAACTTTCTGTCCGAGGGTCCATTACGAGATCGACATGGTCATATTTTGGTGATGACAAGCGGGGGTATATACCTTTGCATTTTGTGGTTGCCATTCAACTGAGCCTAAGCTGTGATACCATCCTTACACCATGATTCTCCAATAAACTCATCGATACCTCTTGCATCTTTGAGTAAAGAGGGGGGTGTTTCTTTCATTCTCTCCCAATAACCGTTCTTCATGGCAAAAGAATTACACGAAAAGGAAGTAATTGAGATAATTTGGGTTTAGTTGTTGATAAGTTAAGGTTCTAAAGAGGACCCCTAAACTCATTACAATGGATATGAAGAGAAAACTCGTAAAATTCAGCTCACTTCTCTCTCTTTTCATTGTTCGTGCATATAGGAATTAGTTGAGGCTCTTTTACAATATCATAATACCTACATATTAAAAGTCAGATCCAAACCATTTACACTTGTAACAAATTATCCCACTTTGTTATTTCCTAGGTCAATGTACCTTGTAATTTACCCAGTATATCCCCCCCCCCCAAAAAAAAAGAAAGGTTATATATTTAGCTCAAACATCCCTCAAAAGTTCTACTAAACAACAAAATAACTGGTATTAAAGCTAAATTTGACAATAATACGAGTGTTTTAGAGTTGAATAAGAGTCTTCTTAGTTTTTTGGGCAATGAGTAGAGGGGGTGTTGCACTGATATATCTCTTGAGGGGGTATTAGTGGCCATATGAGGCAAGTTACAAGGGATTTTTGCAATTAGCCCTTCTTTGCATCATCCTCCTGGATATGATGAATTATCAGTACCTTGATAAATATAATGGATAGATAGTAAGAATTGAAACTGCCTCACCTAATTAACCACAACTGTTTTAATTTTTAGAAAAGAAAAATAGAAGTATACATGGCCTTTTTTCATCCTGTGTTTGTAGTTCTGTGCACACAAATCATTGTTGGGGCTATGGCCACGAACTAAGTCTACCCAGTTGCCTATAGGACATATACTCTCATTCATTCCTGTCATTAGTAAAGTTTTAAAGACAAGTGCTGTGGATTTTAACTTACTGGTTTGGTTGCTTATTTATTTTCAGGGTTCCGGGGGTGTTACTATCAAAAAAACAAATCTGGCTTTGATCATCGGCATCTATGACGAGCCAATGACTCCAGGCCAGTGCAACATGGTAGTTGAGAGGCTGGGTGATTATCTCCTGGATCAGGGCTTTTAGGTTTGGCTTGGTCCCTCTTTTTTTAATTTGGGTTTGGTGTGGTCCCTTGCATTGCTATATGCTTGAAATGAATAATATCAAATTCAATATTGTGCGGATTCTGTGAGATTTGGTTAACATGTTGTAGTATGATCTCTATCCCATCAGAATTCTCTGTATTTTTACTTTGATTGGGGTTATGACTTCTTAAGAGAGTCTTGATATTTATAAAGTTGGTTTGCATATTAAAGAAATTCCAGATAATATCCGATCTGCTTTCCTGCATCTTTTGCATAAATGTATTATAAGATACGGGCCTTTTCTGTTGATGAAACTTTGCTTGGTACCTTTTTGAGTGTATATGTTTGGATTTGTGTTTTTGCTGTCTAATCTTCCCTATAGGGGAGCTTATCCACACTACACATTAGCCATCGGGGTGTCGCACACTGCTGTCACAATAGATTTAGGTCAACATAATGAAAAGAAAACAGTAGAATGGAATAAAAAAGAATGAGAAAAAAAGTTGAAGATAAAATACATAATCGAGACTCGTCAAAGTCATTGGAGACTTTGATTATAGTAGTTTCCTTTGCAACAGTAGTTTCTTAAGCTATCAGCAACCGCCCAAGAAGTGGGGCCGAAAGCGGAGAAACATACCCAAAGTTGGAAGAGTGATAAACTAACATGGTTTTAGTGTTTGTTATCTAGGATTTGACTTTATATTCTAATTGTAAGACAATTCCACAGACATGTATGTTTTTTTATTGTTATAAAAACTCGGTTATCAAAATTATATCCTTTAGACTATACGCCTTACAGGAAAAAAAGGAGTACCAAACGAGCTTAATTGCCTGCAGCCCAATTAGGTGCTGCAATTAGGGAATAACAGGGGTTGGCGCCCTTGTTTTAAGTTTTGGTTGTGTGTGTGTGTGTGTTTTGGGGGGGGGGGGGCACTATTATGGTATCATGTGCAAACATTATATGCGAAATCATTATCCTTGCATCTGAATCCTGTAAGAAGAGTAGAAGACTTTGCCTACATGCCTTATCGATCAGAGAATGATAAATACCCATGTAGAAATCTGGTCACCTTGTTGAACGCCATCAGACTCGATGTTAGTAGCATGTTCCGAGCAAGTGTTTTAGTCCCACACTGTGCAATTGATTTAGCCCAAGATGACTGGTTGATGCAGCCCTCGCCCACATGGAGCGGCTTGACCGCTCCAAAAACACGTCACGTCTAGTTCAACCGAGAAACCCGAACTGCCAAATCTTGTCCGATTCGTGTGTTCTCTTAGCCAAATCGAACGTCTCGCAAAATCGTCTGGGTCAATGCTGCAAGCACTATTGACGTCTCTCAGAATTGCGAAAACCCATCATTTAGGGTCCTGAAATTGTGGTCAAAGATTTGCTTTGAAACTTTGACTTTTAAATTAAGGATGAAATCAACGCTTGGATCAGTTAAGATTTTACCGCCAGTATTGGGAATCAATTCTGAACGCAATCAAATAATTAATTTCGATTTTTAGCAACTTTATATTTTTAGCAGTTATTTATGTTATTTATATTAGGCGATTTTTATTGTTGGTAAATTAGTTGTGATTTTTGATTTTTTATCGGTCTATTTAAGAGACACCTTGCAACTTTCTATTTTTAGCAGTTATCTATATCAGGCGATTTTTATTTTGTTGGTAAATTAGTTGTGATTTTTGATTTTGTATGGGTCTATTTAAGAGACTCCTTGCAATTGTAATAGGTAGATTTCGATTAATAAAATCCTAGTTTGGCAAATTGCCATTGTTATTGTTTGATTCCTTCAACCTTATCTAAATTCAGCCTAAGAGTATATCATCCCAAATCGGGGCTGCACCAAGTGGTATCAAATCGATGCTCGTCGACAGCATCCGATGGCCGTGTGTGGAAATCGTGGGGGTCATGGAGGACGTGGTGGTCGTGGGGGTCGGAGAGATGCGATGTCAGAAGATGGAGGTATCTTTCGCGAACGAGAACTGTGGGACGTCATAGTAGATGACCTGCGAAGCCAGAACACAGAGTTTCTGAGGCAGATTGAGGCGTTGAGGATAGAACAAGCACATCCCCAAAGGCGACGGGCTACCGATTCGGATCATGATGATTCAGGGTCCGAAGTGAGTTACCTGGCAGGGCGTGGAGTGGCTCTGACGGGGCTATAAACGACCCTGGGATGGCGTAAAGGTGGATCTCCATGATTACGCAGGCGGCTCCCAACCCGAATAGTTCCTTGATTGGCTCAACACAGTAGAACGCGTCTTTGAATATAAAAATGTTCCCCCCGCAAAGAAGGTGAAGTTGGTCGCCATGAAATTTAAACGTCAGGGCGTCGGCATGGTGGGAACAAGAGTGTCACGTCCGAAAGAGACGAGGCAAGTCTAAAATCACTAGTTGGGAGAAGGAGAAACTGAAAAAGGAGTTCCTTTTGTTCAACAACACCCAAACTATATACCAGCGACGACAACAATTGAGGCAGAGGACTCGATCTGTTGACGCCTACACAGAAGAATTCCATCTATTGATCGCTCGCAACGATCTGGCAGAGACCGAGGAGCAACGAGTAACCCGTTATCTTGGGGGACGTCGTCAGTCGATCCAGGACAAGTTGATCCTTCATCCGCTGTTCAAGCTCTTCGAGGCGTGTCAGTATGCCTTGCCGAGAAGAAACAGTCCCGAGGCGGCGGCAGAAAATATTCCTGATGTGAGCTACCGCTCTACGGCCCCAACAGCAACCGCGCCAACAACAGCAGCTCCGAACGTGGGACCTACAGCAGCAAAGTCTAACTTCCATTGTTTTGAGTGCGGGGAACCAGGACATCGCGCCACAAAATGTTCCAAACGCTTGAGCAAAGGCAAGCAGTTGATGGTCGATGCTGACGATGAGGGGGAACCCGATGAAGCTAGCGAGGACGAAGGCGAAGATCAAGGGGAGTTCTCGTTGGACGGTGATGGGACCTATACGGCCTTTGTCCTCCAGAGGACCCTTCTCGCACCTAGATAGGGGGAGGAGGACTGGTTGCGGACCGTCTTCCACACCACATGTACCATTAAAGAGAAAGTCTTTAAGGTCATCGTCGATGGAGGAAGTTGTGAGAACCTCATCTCTAAGGAGGTGGTCCAGAAGCTCAACCTAGTCACCTAGAAACATCCTCATCCGTACAAACTGCACTGGCTCAAGAAGGGTAGCGAAGTGATTGTAGATTCGCGTTGCTTGGTTTCCTTCTTTATGGGAAATAAGTATTTTGATAAAGCCTGGTGTGACGTCATGACCATAGACGCATGCCATCTACTCTTGGGGCGGCCGTGGTAGTATGATTGGAAGACAGTGCATGATAGGCAGTGAAATACCAATACTTTTGTGAAAGATGGCCAGAAATTTGTGCTCCGGCCCATGAAAGAAGAGGTTGGGCCCAAACCCGCATCGGGGGAGGGAACCGGTCTTTTTACTAAGGTAACGCTTACCAATGAGGCGCGTCTGTTCGAGGAGGCACAAGAAACTGGGGCTATCTATGCCCTGGTAAGCGCGGAAGCACATGCAGAATCTGAACCCTCAGAAGTTCCTGATATGGTCAAGCCACCGCTGCGGGATTATGCAGACGTATTCCCGAACGAGCTGCCCAACAACCTTCCATCAATGAGAAACATACAACACTGTATCGACCTTATTCCTGGCGCAAGTATTCCCAACAAACCAGCATACCGTATGAACCCGAGAGAACACTAGGAGCTAAGGAGGCAGGTGGAGGAGCTACTGGAGAAATGATTTGTGCGACCCAGCATGAGTCCTTGTGCCGTGCCACCCCTTTTAACTCCCAAGAAGGATGGCTCATGACATATATGCATCGACAATCGTAGCATCAACAAAATCACCGTGAAGTATCGCTTCCTGATACCGCGACTCGATGACATGCTCGACCAGCTTGCAGGGGCCAAAGTATTTTCGAAGATATATCTGAAGAGCGGGTATCACCAAATCCGCATCCGACCGGGGACGAGTGGAAGACCGCGTTCAAGACGCAGGATGGACTTTACGAATGTCTGGTGATGCCGTTTGGTCTGTCCAATGTACCAAGCACATTCATGAGGGTCATGAACCACCATATACAACCATTCTTTGGAAGGTGCGTGGTTGGTTATTTTGATGACATCCTTATTTATAGCCCTTCTCGTAAGACTCACTTGCAGGATCTGAGAAATGTTCTCGAGGTCTCGAGTTGTTAAGATAGCAAGAGCTCTATGCCCATCCGAAGAAGTGCCACTTCATGGCAGATCAAATCATGTTTTTGGGTTTCATCGTGTCCAGTGAGGGGGTGCGTGCAGACCCATCCAAAGTATAAGCAGTTCGAGACTGGCCCGTGCCGAGGAACACGCTCGGAGTTTACACGGCCTCGCTTCCTTCTACCTTCGTTTTGTACCAAATTTCAGTGGGGGTAATGGCCCCAATGACAGACCGTCTGAAGTCGCGGGTACCTTTCCATTGGAGCGACGAAGCACAAGCATTCAACGCCATAAAAAAAAACTAACTACTGCCCCTGTGCTGGCTTTGCCAGATTTTGACAAAATATTCGAGGTGGCACGTGTTGCATGGGGGTGGGTATCGATGGCGTACTCAGTCAAGAAAAGCGACCAGTGGCCTTCTTCAGCGAGAAACTAAATGGCGCTAGGGCCAAGTACATCACTTACGACGCCGAGTTCTATGCCATCGTCCAAGCCTTGCGACATTGGGAGCACTATTTATTACAGCGTGAGTTCATCCTTCATTCTGATCATGAAGCGCTCAAGCACATTAATGGGTCGCATAAGTTGAATTGTCGACATGGTCGATGTGTTGAATATATTTCCAACATTTCACCTTCTCCTTGAAGCACATTGCAGGGGTCGATAATCGAGTGGCCGATGCTTGGAACAGAAGAGCGACCTTACTCTCTATAATGTGAGTTCGGATTGTAGGGTTTGATACCTTTCACGAACTATACCTTGCGGACCTATTCTTCGGTCCTGTTCACAGAGCATTGAAGCAACCTCAACATGAACCCGAGCAACGTTAGTCAGGCTATCAGCTGATAAACGACTATCTTTTTCGGGGACTGCAACCCTGCATTGTTCGCTGTGAGAAAAGATCGTGGAGGAACTTCATAACGAGGGCCATTTTGGACACGACAAACTTCTGGCCCTCATCTCTCGTGACTACTACTGGCCTAACATGAAACGAGATGTGATACGTTTCGGAGAGCGCTGCCATATTTGACAAGTGTCTAAGGGGACAACCACGAACGCGGGTTTGTACACCCCGCTTCCGGTTCCAGCAGTACCATGGGAAGACGTCAGCATGGACTGTCCTAGGCCTACCCTGAACTCAAAGGAGTATGGACGCGGTCTGTGTCGTGGTCGATCGATTCTCCAAGATGGCGTATTTTCTGGCCTGCAAGAAAACTATGTACGCATCTTGGATCGTTGACATGTACATCAAAGAAATCGTGCGCCTTCATAGGGTACCCAAATCGGATAGGGGCACCAAGTTCATGAGCCATTTTTGGAAGACCTTATGGAGGAATCTGGGCATTAAAATGTGCTTTAGCAGCGCTCATCACCCGCAAATAGATGGTCAACTGAAAAGGTTAACAAAAGCCTCGGTAATCTCCTCCGTAGCCTAGTTGGAGACAACCCAAGAAAGTGGGACCTCGCCCTCGTATCAACTAAGTTCGCTTACAACCGTTCTATTAACCGCATGACGAAAAGAAGTCCATTTAAGATCGTATATGGAAGTAACCTCACTGGTGTTCTCGACTTGGCGCCAATTCCCCATATGGGGCGTCCCAATGTTAAAGATGAAGACATGACCGAGCACGTGAAAAGCATTCATGATCAAGTTCGACAGCAGATTAAAGCTGCCAATTCCAAATATGAAGCTGCCGCAAACAAGTATCGTCGCGTGGTGTTCGAAGAAGGTGACTTTGTCTGGGCTATCCTCACCAAGGACCGCAGCCCGGTAGGCGAGTATAATAAATTGAGCACCAGAAAGATGGGTCCTTGTGAGATTCTTAAGAAGGTTGGCGAAAACGCGTATCAATTCAAGTTATCTAGTCATCTGAAGACTTCAGTTATATTCAACATCAAGCACTTGGTTCCATATACGGGTGACGGAAGCTCTTCCGAGGACGACGTTATGAGCTCGAGGTCAAGCTCTTTTTATGACGGGGTGGATGATGCAACCCTAGTCTAGATGGAGCGGCTTGACCGTTCCAAAACACGTCACATCTAGTTCAACCGAGAAACCCGAACTGCCAAATCTTGTTCGATTCGCACGTTCTCCCAGCCAAATCGAAACTCTCGCAAAATTGTCTGGGTCAATGCTGCAAGCACAATTGACGCTCTTAAAATCGCGAAAATCCACCATTTAGGGCCCTAAAATCGGGGTCAAAGATTTGCTTCGAAGTTTTGACTTTCGAATTAAGGATGAAATCAACGCCCGGATGAGTTAAGATTTTACCAGCAGTATCGGGAATCAATTTTGTACGCAATCAAATAATTAATTTTGATTTTTAGAAACTTTCTATTTTTAGCAGTTATCTATTTTAGGCAGTTTTTATTTTGTTGGTAAATCAGTTGTGATTTTTGATTTTGTGACTTCTTGCAATTGCAATAGTTAGATTTGGATTAATAAAAGCCTAGTTTGGCAAATAAATTGCCATAGTTATTGTTTGATTCCTTCAACCTCCTCTAAATTCAGCCTAAAATTGTAGCATCCCAAATCAGGGCTGCACCACTGGTACCCCATCTTATTCATAACCTTGAAGGTGAACTTCCATTCAAGTCGATCTTAAGCTTTAATCAAGTCCAGTTGTGCCAGAAAGTTACCGTTAGCTGCAATCTGTCGGATATTATGGAATGCGATATTTCCTGTACCTGCCATCGGTAATGTCCCTATGTTTTAATAGACCCCAATTTTACTTTATCAGTGTAGTTTTCAAGAATATGGCCCCTTCTGTTCTGTAGAACTCGCAGAAGTATCTTACAAACCACATTGTATAGGCTAGTAGGGCGAAAGTCAGATGAAGTCTAGGAGTTGTTCTGTTTAGGGATAAATGTCACACTGGTTCTATTCCATCATCCTTCAGTCATGAGGAGTTTCTCTTATAAAGGTTTCAATAGCACAAAACATATCCCATTGTTTATATGTGGCCATGTCGTCTCCGAGCTCTCTTACACCGAAGCTTTTGCTGGTAATATTCCTTTCAATGCGTTTTTTATTTTCTGTGAATTTGACCAGTATAATCAAGTAGCCTTTGCTGGTGATGCGATTTCTAATTTCCTTGAATTCGACCAGTATAATCGAGAAATAATTGTCCTCGTCCGTCATCGTAGTGTAGAGCGAGAGCTGCAAGAACTTGCTGTCCCTCTCCTGATTCGGGTTTGTTCAAAGCATCAGGCAAGTCCCCCAGCCTCCTCGCTTCTAGAGATTCATTCATTTCTGATGTGTATGGACAACTCCCCTGAACACATAATTTTCTCTTTTGGAACTTTTCCATTCTTATCCTACAGAGAAAATTCAGCCTAAAATTGTAGCATCCCAAATCAGGGCTGCACCACTGGTACCCCATCTTATTCATAACCTTGAAGGCGAACTTCCATTCAAGTCGATCTTAAGCTTTAATCAAGTCCAGTTGTGCCAGAAAGTTACCGTTAGCTGCAATCTGTCGGATATTATGGAATGCGATATTTCCTGTACCTGCCATCGATAATGTCCCTATGTTTTAATAGACCAGAATTTTACTTTATCAGTGTAGTTTTCAAGAATCTGGCCCCTTCTGTTCAGTAGAACTCGCAGAAGTATCTTACAAACCACATTGTATAGGCTAGTAGGGCGAAAGTCAGATGAAGTCTAGGAGTTGTTCTGTTTAGGGATAAATGTCACTGGTTCTATTCCATCATCCTTCAGTCCTGAGGAGTTTCTCTTATAAAGGTTTCAATAGCACAAAACATATCCCATTGTTTATATGTGGCCATGTCGTTTCCGAGCTCTCTTACACCGAAGCTTTTGCTGGTAATATTCCTTTCAATGCGTTTTTTATTTTCTGTGAATTTGACCAGTATAATCAAGTAGCCTTTGCTGGTGATGCGATTTCTAATTTCCTTGAATTCGACCAGTATAATCGAGAAATAATTGTCCTCGTCCGTCAGCAAGAACTTGCTGTCCCTCTCCTGATTCGGGTTTGTTCAAAGCATCAGGCAAGTCAAAGGAGAACCATGGGAAGACGTCAGCATGGACTGTCCTAGGCCTACCATGAACTCAAAGGAGTATGGACGCGGTCTGTGTCGTGGTCGATCGATTCTCCAAGATGGCGTATTTTCTGGCCTGCAAGAAAACTATGTACGCATCTTGGATCGTTGACATGTACATCAAAGAAATCGTGCGCCTTCATAGGGTACCCAAATCGGATAGGGGCACCAAGTTCATGAGCCATTTTTGGAAGACCTTATGGAGGAATCTGGGCATTAAAATGTGCTTTAGCAGCGCTCATCACCCGCAAATAGATGGTCAACTGAAAAGGTTAACAAAAGCCTCGGTAATCTCCTCCGTAGCCTAGTTGGAGACAACCCAAGAAAGTGGGACCTCGCCCTCGTATCAACTAAGTTCGCTTACAACCGTTCTATTAACCGCATGACGAAAAGAAGTCCATTTAAGATCGTATATGGAAGTAACCTCACTGGTGTTCTCGACTTGGCGCCAATTCCCCATATGGGGCGTCCCAATGTTAAAGATGAAGACATGACCGAGCACGTGAAAAGCATTCATGATCAAGTTCGACAGCAGATTAAAGCTGCCAATTCCAAATATGAAGCTGCCGCAAACAAGTATCGTCGCGTGGTGTTCGAAGAAGGTGACTTTGTCTGGGCTATCCTCACCAAGGACCGCAGCCCGGTAGGCGAGTATAATAAATTGAGCACCAGAAAGATGGGTCCTTGTGAGATTCTTAAGAAGGTTGGCGAAAACGCGTATCAATTCAAGTTATCTAGTCATCTGAAGACTTCAGTTATATTCAACATCAAGCACTTGGTTCCATATACGGGTGACGGAAGCTCTTCCGAGGACGACGTTATGAGCTCGAGGTCAAGCTCTTTTTATGACGGGGTGGATGATGCAACCCTAGTCTAGATGGAGCGGCTTGACCGTTCCAAAACACGTCACATCTAGTTCAACCGAGAAACCCGAACTGCCAAATCTTGTTCGATTCGCACGTTCTCCCAGCCAAATCGAAACTCTCGCAAAATTGTCTGGGTCAATGCTGCAAGCACAATTGACGCTCTTAAAATCGCGAAAATCCACCATTTAGGGCCCTAAAATCGGGGTCAAAGATTTGCTTCGAAGTTTTGACTTTCGAATTAAGGATGAAATCAACGCCCGGATGAGTTAAGATTTTACCAGCAGTATCGGGAATCAATTTTGTACGCAATCAAATAATTAATTTTGATTTTTAGAAACTTTCTATTTTTAGCAGTTATCTATTTTAGGCAGTTTTTATTTTGTTGGTAAATCAGTTGTGATTTTTGATTTTGTGACTTCTTGCAATTGCAATAGTTAGATTTGGATTAATAAAAGCCTAGTTTGGCAAATAAATTGCCATAGTTATTGTTTGATTCCTTCAACCTCCTCTAAATTCAGCCTAAAATTGTAGCATCCCAAATCAGGGCTGCACCACTGGTACCCCATCTTATTCATAACCTTGAAGGTGAACTTCCATTCAAGTCGATCTTAAGCTTTAATCAAGTCCAGTTGTGCCAGAAAGTTACCGTTAGCTGCAATCTGTCGGATATTATGGAATGCGATATTTCCTGTACCTGCCATCGGTAATGTCCCTATGTTTTAATAGACCCCAATTTTACTTTATCAGTGTAGTTTTCAAGAATATGGCCCCTTCTGTTCTGTAGAACTCGCAGAAGTATCTTACAAACCACATTGTATAGGCTAGTAGGGCGAAAGTCAGATGAAGTCTAGGAGTTGTTCTGTTTAGGGATAAATGTCACACTGGTTCTATTCCATCATCCTTCAGTCATGAGGAGTTTCTCTTATAAAGGTTTCAATAGCACAAAACATATCCCATTGTTTATATGTGGCCATGTCGTCTCCGAGCTCTCTTACACCGAAGCTTTTGCTGGTAATATTCCTTTCAATGCGTTTTTTATTTTCTGTGAATTTGACCAGTATAATCAAGTAGCCTTTGCTGGTGATGCGATTTCTAATTTCCTTGAATTCGACCAGTATAATCGAGAAATAATTGTCCTCGTCCGTCATCGTAGTGTAGAGCGAGAGCTGCAAGAACTTGCTGTCCCTCTCCTGATTCGGGTTTGTTCAAAGCATCAGGCAAGTCCCCCAGCCTCCTCGCTTCTAGAGATTCATTCATTTCTGATGTGTATGGACAACTCCCCTGAACACATAATTTTCTCTTTTGGAACTTTTCCATTCTTATCCTACAGAGAAAATTCAGCCTAAAATTGTAGCATCCCAAATCAGGGCTGCACCACTGGTACCCCATCTTATTCATAACCTTGAAGGCGAACTTCCATTCAAGTCGATCTTAAGCTTTAATCAAGTCCAGTTGTGCCAGAAAGTTACCGTTAGCTGCAATCTGTCGGATATTATGGAATGCGATATTTCCTGTACCTGCCATCGATAATGTCCCTATGTTTTAATAGACCAGAATTTTACTTTATCAGTGTAGTTTTCAAGAATCTGGCCCCTTCTGTTCAGTAGAACTCGCAGAAGTATCTTACAAACCACATTGTATAGGCTAGTAGGGCGAAAGTCAGATGAAGTCTAGGAGTTGTTCTGTTTAGGGATAAATGTCACTGGTTCTATTCCATCATCCTTCAGTCCTGAGGAGTTTCTCTTATAAAGGTTTCAATAGCACAAAACATATCCCATTGTTTATATGTGGCCATGTCGTTTCTGAGCTCTCTTACACCGAAGCTTTTGCTGGTAATATTCCTTTCAATGCGTTTTTTATTTTCTGTGAATTTGACCAGTATAATCAAGTAGCCTTTGCTGGTGATGCGATTTCTAATTTCCTTGAATTCGACCAGTATAATCGAGAAATAATTGTCCTCGTCCGTCAGCAAGAACTTGCTGTCCCTCTCCTGATTCGGGTTTGTTCAAAGCATCAGGCAAGTCCCCCAGCCTCCTCGCTTCTAGAGATTCATTCATTTCTGATGTGTATGGACAACTCCCCTGAACACATAATTTTCTCTTTTGGAACTTTTCCATTCTTATCCTACAGAGAAAATTTATCTAGGACCACAACCATGACCGAACTACATTAACTCTCATTTCACACAAATGCATCAATCTTACAATGAAAATTTGTAAATGAAGTGTGTAAAGGCTTATTAAGATCCAACGGTTGCATAAACTCTGTTGTGTTCTTGCTACTTAAAGGTGATGGAGACAGGACTTCTCACAATACGGTCCTTAGAAACCCACTTCAGACATCCTTGAGACACAGCGCCATTCATGTCCATTCATGTCGCTTTTGCTTCTGCTAAATGTCACCGTAAATGTAACCTCTTTGCTCACCTTTGAGAATTGCAGCGTTTTTGGCTCTACGTTCATCGATTCGATATGCCGGCAGGTGCATCAATCTCCGACCAGCATGCCGAGTTTTCCTCCCCGACATTCTTCACGGTTTGTTCCAAAGTGACCAAACTAGTATCTGAACTGATCAACACCGTGACGGATGGATAGTTTAGCTCTCTTTCTGCGATACTCTTTACACTTGAACAGTCAATCAGCTGATTAACGATCATGTTAACTTGCAAGCTCGTATACCCCAACCCACAAAGGTAAGGGATGTAGTTATTTGGATTAAGGTCGTAAACCGAAGATGGATCAGATGCCTTGGTTGGATTTACATGACCAGCTCCCAAGGCAAAGAGATGGGCAGGTTGGCGTCGCTCATCGACGATAGGATTTCCTTCCTGATCCAACACATCAGCCGTTGTCATTATTGCAGATTTGATTGCTGCAGGGGACCAATCTGGATGTTCGCTCTTCAGGATTGCAGCAATCCCGCTAAGATGAGGGGTGGACATAGATGTTCCGGATATCATGTTAAAGTTGACACCGGTTGATCGTGGGTCCGCTGGAAATGGCCATGCAACAAGAATATGGACACCAGGGACGGTGATGTCTGGCTTTAGAATTCTAGGACTAGCCAAGCTTGGTCCTCGTGATGAGAAGTATGCTATCGCAGGAGAAGGTGTTGTCCCAAATACTGGACTTTCGAATGAAAACTTCACGGTCTGGTTTGTTGTGGACTTTGTTGCGACAAGACGATCATGGAGCAATAACACAGACGATATAGAGAAGTAATCAAACCACAAATGAATAAGAAATACAGTACTAACCAATAGGCGAAAGTGAAGCTTTATTAATATCCAACAGTGGAGAAGTACAAAACCGGTGGACAAATACAAAATCCCTCAATACCGTAGCTCTCTCAAAATAACAAAAGTGGTTCTCTCAAATATCACAAAAGCTATCTAATCTAGAGTTGCTACATGCTTCAATATATATAGTATACAAATTTTTTTACCAAATAACAAATTTCCTAACTAAAGCAAAATATCCGGTCCAGACACGGCAGACGTTTGAACAAGAAATGCGCAGACGTTTACCAAAAAGTCTCCAAATTAACTGAGCGTTCCCAGACGTCTGAAGAAGCAGTTTCAGACGTCTGGTCTTGAGGTTTCGAAAGTATAGAGCGTTCGCAGACGTCTGAACTTTTTGAGTCAGACGTTTGCCCAAAGTATACCGTGTATACAATGCATGTAGTTTCAGACGTCTGTCATCCTTGCTTGCAGATAACTTCGAATCTCCAATTCTGAGATAACGCCGAATATATTAGGAAATCAAATGAGAGGCATACACAACAAATCTCCATCTTGCTTCGCATTCTCAAAAACACTCCACAAAATCAATTGTAGCTCCAATTTCACTAAAAAACCTTTAAAGGGTTCAATGAGTGTGACACACTTCAATTAAGTTTAGGCAATACTCAAACTTAACAGAAAGAGACTTCGTTAATATGTCGGCCGAATTATCCACTGTGCCAACCTTCACAATAATCTCTTCTTTTTCAATGACTTTCTGAACAAACCAGTACCGTACATCAATGTGCTTCATCCTATCATGATGCGTCTGATCTTTCGTCAAGTGAATCCTGCTTTGGCTATCACAGTAGACTATCATGGTATCTTTTTGGATACCAAGTTTCGAAAATAGTCCTTTCAAACAGATCGCTTTCTTAACGGCCTCAACAATGGACATATACTCCGCCTTCGTCGTAGACAATGCTACCGTAGGCTGTAACGAAGCACGCCAATTGATAGCACATCCTCTTAAAGAGAATATATAACCAATGATCGACCTTCGCCTGTCGAGATTACCCACATAATCGGAATTGCTCAATCAAAGTGTCGTTCCTCTCAAACACCAACCCCACATCAGACGTATCTCGCATCGCATGTATCGTAAAATCCATTTCACAGCATGCCAATGGTTTTTACAAGGAGATGCTATATAACGACTAACAATACTAACATATGAAATATCAGGTCGGGCACATAGCATACATATTGCTACCCATCGCATTTGCTTATGGAACATTCGACATATTCTTAATCTTATCCTTTGTTTGCGATGATTAGCGAGCTGAAAGTTTAAAATGAGTTGCCAACGGAGGACATGCAGACTTAGCCTCTGCCATGCGGACACGCTAAAAAACTTTCTCAATGTATCGCTGTTGAGACATAAAGTTTTCCTTCTTTGCGATCTCGCCTTATCTCCATACCAAGTATTTTCTTGGCTGCTCCCAAATCCTTAGTCTCGAACTTGCCTTTCAACTGTTCCTTCAAATTCTGAATATCAACCATTTACTCTGTTGCTATCAACATATCATCAATATAAAACAACAAGTATATGAAAGAATCGTCGGCGAGCTTCTACGAATTTTTCTTCTAGCTTCAGTTTGTTCTGCAACTTAAAACGATCGACCTTAAAGTGCCGCTTCTTACAATAATTACAGGTCAATTTCTTATTCTTGGATTTCGACCCCGACTTTCTAATACCTTCCGGATCTCTTTTTTCCGCTCGCTCTCGAACAAATAAGTCGGAAGATGAACCATCAACTTTGCTAGAAGTCTACTCCTTGTCGATCTTCTCTTTGTTCATCAAGTTCTTTTTGACATCCTTGATCGAGATTGTAACTTGTCTATAGACCATGGTGTCATGAAATTGCTTCTATGAGAGTGGCAGAGAACATAACAAAAAAAGAGCCTGATCTTCATCATCAATTTTAATATCAATCTTACTCAGATCTGTAATGATCGAATTAAACTCACCTACGGAAGATTTGATTGGAGAGCCTTCTGACATACGAAGTATGTAGAAACGCTGTTTCTACACACTAGCCTGTTTCAATAAAAGTAGTTTCGTGAGAGAATTCCTTAAATATATCTCCTCTAATTTTTGGCACAAACTAGCCGCCGTCTTTTCTATCAAAACTATTTGCAGAACTTCATTTGTCAGACACAACTGGATAGCCGTGAGGGTCTTTTCATCCAACCCCTCCCAAGCTTTCTCCGTCATAGTGAAAGGATTTGCATCCTTCCCAAGCTTCGTCTTTTTCAAATTATTTTGAGTCAATACGGCAATCATACGGACTTACCATAAACAGAATGTCATATTTCCATCAAACTTCTGAATCTCGAACTTCATGATTGTTAGAAATATGATGCGAGATCAATTTAAAACACCTTGAGTGTTGACGAATCTTAAAACTTCAAAATCACGATCTAAGAAAGTGGGGAAGAGGACACAAGTGTCGTTACCCACCGTTAACCTAGATCGCAAAATTAAAGACCTAACGGTTCAACCTGAAAGATCCCTAAACGCAGCAATGCTCGATACCAGTTTATTGCGACAAGACGATCACGAAGTAATAACACATACGATATAAAGAAGTAATCAAACCACAGGTAAATAAGAAATACGAGTACTAACCAATAGGCCAAAGCGAAACTTTATTAATATCTAAAAGTTGAGGAGTACAAAACCTGTAGACGAATACAAAATCTCTCAAAACCCTAGCTCTTTCAAAATAACAAAAGAGTTTTCTCAAATATCACAAAAGCTATCTAATATAGGATTGCTACATACTTCAATATATATAGTATACAAACAATTTTACAAAATAATAAATTTCCTAATTAAAGCAAAATATCCGGTCCAGACACGGCAGCCGTCTGAATAAGGAATGCACAAACGTCTGTCAAAGAGTCTCCAAATTAACAGAACGTCTGAAGACGTTTGCCCAAAGTATACCGTGTATACAGATTATCAACAAGATGTCTGAAGCTGTAGCTCCAGACGTCTGTCCTCCTTGCAGATAACTTTGAATCTCCATCAATTCTTAGATAACGCCGAATATATTAAGAAATCAAATAGGGATCGAACGAGAGGCATACACAACAGACTTGATGTACTCTTTGATCTTCAATCTATCGAAGTAAGATACATGTGAAGTCGAAAGAACATGAGGATCGGCTCTAGTAATATATCCTTCGGTCCTTTGATTCATGAGAATCATTGCGACTCCACCCGCACTACTCACAACTGATCCTTCTTCGGTTCTAAGGTCACCACCAACCTCACACAAAACTACCTTGCCTTTAACATCCATTCCGTCCAACTACCCTTTTCCGCATAAGCCAGCACCTTTGCTTCCGCTAGCGCCTGCGTACACTAGAGGAGTCAAGGTGGGAGTGTAATTCTGTGGTTGGTTGAAAAAGAGATTGCCTATCGAATTCGACTCCGTTTCCAAGTGTGGCCTTTGCTTCGTTTCTGCGGTCATTTGCACTTGCTGCGACCATTAAAATCCACGGTGCCTCGTTATTGAGCATGCCGGGATTCGGTCCATCATTAGAAGCTGCACAGCTAACAAACACCCCATTCTGTTGCATGAAAGCTACCAATTGCCATAAGGTCTTCGTAGAAGGGTAAAGATGCTTTTCCAAGGGACATAGAGACCACGTCGACTCCATCAGAGATTGCAGCTTCAATCGCGTCGTGTATATCTGAACCTTCACAACCATCTTCCCAACATACCTATACCGGGTGCGGTGCGCATATGAGGCCACGCCACTCACAATGCCTCCAGCGTTTCCAAGAAACTGAGTGTTGGGTACGAACGTGTAACACCCGAGCCCAATGCTGCTATTTTCTGTTACTGGTTGAGTGTTTGGCATTGCTCATTTCATTTATCTTGCTTGTTTGGTTCTTATTGCACAATTTTAACCGGCTAAGTCATTCTGCATATAACAAATTTTAGCACCTAAAATAAAATTAAAAATATTCATCTTGGCCTACTTGACACCCTTAGCCTCATGGTAGTGTTCGTGCATTGTGTTCTCGTCCCGTTCAGTGAAACGGGCGAGTTTGGATGGCTACGTGCACGTGCGTGTGTCCGTTTTGTGAGTATGCTTTTTAATCATAAAACATTTCATTTTAAAATTTGGAACCCGCTTAAAATCCTATTATTTGAATTTCGAATTTTTGGACCCAACCCGGGCGCAATTTGGAAATGTTTCATTTGGCGCCAAAATCCTAAATTTTAATATTATTAAAACCATCACATATATTTTTCTAACTAACCTGATATCCTACTGTTCATTACCTATCTTTTAAATCTTTAAGTTAACCATATAATATTTTTACAATATTTTATATCCTTCTCAATTTATTCTCTCAGCCAATCACAACCTCCCCTTTAACCCCGTGGGCCCCACTTTCTCTCTCTCTCTCTCCACCTTTTCCTCCCTCTCCCTCTCCCTCATATATTCTCTCGTACTTCTCTTTATCATTTTTCTCTTCTTGCTTCATGTCTCGTTTCTCATTTCTTTTAACTGTTCTTTTGTTGCCGGAATTCCGTCGTGCCGGTGACGTTTCTCGACGTTCCAGCGAGATGCCCCGACCCATGTGGTTCCTTTGTTCGTCGTTTGGGTTCATTCCGTGAACCGTGCGCCGTCGCGAGTTTTCCCCACCGACGGTTAACGTTCCGTTTTCCCGATTCGCGACCCATCGAGGCAAGTTAATCTTGCTACATGCTATACTTTTATAATCTTCATTTTATAATGCTATACATTTGAAAATCTTATAGTTTACATATGAAATGTCGTTGAAAAATCGGATATTACAAATCTGAAATTTACTGTACACCTTATCTTATAAAATTCATTATAAATCATAGAAAAATCATTAGTATACGTTCTTTAGTTCGTTACGAAGCTAATTCAGAATACTATAACTCTATGAAATATTTACTTGCAAAATAAATTGTTTAATTAACGTAAAATGCAAATGAACACGTCTCTAAACTGCTGTCCAGGGAAATTCCAGCAGTAAACTTTCAACTTTGAATATTCATAACTTTTTGTAGGGATAACCTGAGATGCTTATACTTATAAAACTGAAAACCTTATTGAATTATCTTTGTTTTGGTATAAGATACGTCTCTTTTGGAGAACATTTGTTATTTTTAAGCTATTTTACAAATTAGGGTGACGCTAAATTTCTGAACGGAACCTTCTTGTGCATGGTTAATCAATACATCTTTTATGGTTACTAATCGCTTTGAATATGCTATCCATATTAATATTATTATATCAATATTTATATCACATATTGTTTAGTTGTACATCCCACATTACCATTTTACAGTTTTATAACTTTTCGGATACCCGTTTGCATCTATCGCATTTAAGATACATATAATTGCACGCATAGATCACACTATTACATAATAATGTGATATTAACACTCCATGTTTAATAAATTGCATCCTAATTAATATTGGAACTATAAATGTAATCCTAATCGATAACTGTGCATCCATATCCTTGAAATTATATTTATTTACATATCATATTACATGTTCCAGTTTATTGTTCTGATAGTACTCATGCTTGTTTATTTATACATATGCTTATGTTAGTTTGATTATGAGCACCCACATGACATCTTGTGCTTCCTGACATGACATGTTACACTTCCTACTTGACATGACATGGTACCGTACACTCTTGACATGACACGGCGCCCTATACATATCGACTCATCCTGTTGTACCATGACACTACTTGTTTCATGATTTCATGCCTAATGCCGACAAACCTGACCATTCCTGCTGTCGATCCAGACAGACCTACTTTTACTTGATTTTGTGTTGGCATTAGTCCTTGACTACTGAATACCTGACCTGACATACATAGTTTGGGGGTATGGGGAAATCAAAGGTGAAACCGACTTGTAACTCAACAGTTCGATACATTGTTCTGATCAGTCTTACGGGCTTGGCCAGTCCGGGAGTGATGATGCTGACATCACTCGTCCATCCTACTACCTTTTACTGCTTAGCGGCACGTCTCGGACTCAGCCCCGAGGATCATGACCGTGGTCCCGGGCACGCACGGGATACTATTGAGTTACATCGACGATTCATCAATTGGTTTCAAAGACTATAGAGTAGAAAACCTGATAGGACAGTTTGTCACCATTGCACATCACCCTGCTTGTTACTTCTTATTACTGCTTTATTCATGTTCATGCTTGCACTATGTATCACCATGTTTACATTATACTTGATGTCATGACGCGCTGACGTCTGGGTTTTGCATGGCCCAGATTCCGTACCACTGTCGACGACCGAGCAGGAGTACTTCAGCCAGCAGGCTGAACTGTGAGTTCCTTAGGGTTTAGTTTATTTATTTCATTTCATTTCCAGATGTGAGCCCGCATTATGGGACGTACTGTTTATTCATTGTATTGGATCATTAGCTTCCGCACTTATTGTTTATTGATTATTGTTATTATGGATTTGGACATGTATTAGATTAGCTTATTATCTTGTTCTTGATATCCTTACAACCGTAATGTGACTGTGGATGGATACTTCCTACCCACAGGTAGCATGGTTGGCTATGTCACGTGCCCAATCTTGCGTACTCTGGAAAGCGGGGCGTGACATGGTTCTTTTGGTATCAGAGCCATAGGTTAGTTGGGTTGATTCTTTTGTAGTTGGGTATTGTACCCGATACACGAATCAGAACACCCGTGATTAGGAAACATGCCCAGCCACCTTGACCGTTTTACCATCTTTGAATCATTCTTCCAGATCATGTCGACATGCAAACTTACTTTGCATTGTCAATTCGAAAACCTAATTCCTTGTTATCTCTAGGACTTAGGCGACTTGGGTGGAGTTAAGTAATTGCGGCTATGATACCGCGGCATAGCTACAATGCAGCACTCTATTTAAGTATCTTGGAGTTCTAGCCTTGATCCATATTCAGAATCTATCATCATGCTAATATTGGGTGTTTTGAGTTCAGGATTATGACAGGTAAGAAGTTGAAGACGTACCAGAGGCGTGTGAACGAAACCGCCATGTTAGGAGTGATACGTGGGATGTTGGAAAACCAGAAGAGGCAAACTGAGCTGATCCAGCAGCAAGCAGATTCATTTCAGGAGGGTTTGCAGGCTATTCAGCAGTCTGTAAACACCGCAGTAGCGAAGCCAGTCGACCGAGTAGGAACCGTGGCAGATTTCAGACGGTTGGGTCCTACTACTTTCACTGGTTTGGAGGAGCCGTTACCAGCCGAGCAGTGGCTAGTAGACACGGAGAATTTACTGATTGCGGCACAGATCCCAGAAGACAAGAGAGTAGATGTGGTGCGCATTCAACTAGTGGATTACGCCGAGAGTGGTAGCTTGTGGAGGAGAACCGTTTGCCCAAGCCAAGCAGTTGGGCGGATTTCTCTAAGAGTTTCCTAGAGAAGTTCTTTCCGCGGACTGCACGGGAGGAAATGGAAGAGAAATTTATTGGGCTGAGGTAGAATGGAGCACCCGTGGACGTGCATGCAGCAGAGTGGACGAGACTCAGCAGTTTCGCTGGACCTTTAGTCGCCAACGATGCAGACAGGGCACGAAGGTCCATGCGCAGCTTGGATGTGGACATCCAAAGACAAACCGTCTCCCTGGGTTGACCACTTTCTCACAGGTTCTTACGGCAGCTCGAGAACAGCAGAGCATATCAGGAAAATTGGGAGTTCACAGCAGACAGCAGTTGCGGTAAGGAAGCAGTTCTGTCGGGCCGGTCGAGTTTAGGGCTAGGCCGACAAACAATGTTCTTGCATCAATGGAAGTGATGAAAGTAAAGAGCCGGCAGTTGTTCGCGATTTTATGGACGTATTTGAAGATATATCGGGCTTACCGCCGAAGCGAGATGTGGAGTTTGAGATTGACCTTATTCCTGGTGCAGCGCCAGTATCAAAGTCTTATTATCCGATGGCACCAGTGGAATTGGAAGAAGTTAAGAAACAAGTTGGTGAATTACTTGAGAAGGGTTGGATTCGAAGCAGCAACTCGCCTTGGGAGCTCCAGTTCTTTTAGTAAAGAAGAAGGATGGCACGAGAAGGATGTGCATTGATTATCGAGAATTGAACCGGGCGACTATTAAGAACAAGTACCCGATCCCTCGCATTGGAGGACTTTTGAGCAGCTTAGTGGCGCGAGAGTATTCTCGAAACTGGATTTGCGATCCGGATATCATTAGGTCCTGCAGATGTTGAGGCAGGAGAAGCTTTATGCGAAGAGGAGTAGTGCGAATTCTGGCTGGAAGAAGTGAAATTTCTGGGACATGTCGTGTCGGGTGATGGAATCGCCGTCCATCCCGAAAAGATTGCAGCAGTTCGAGATTGGCCTATTCCAAGGAATGTAGCTGAGATAAGAAGTTTCCTTGGATTAGCCGGATACTACAGGAGATTTGTGGAGACCTTTGCTCGTTTGGCAGAACCGCTGACCAAGCTTATGCGTAAGGAGGTACCTTTTGTATGGACGGATAAGTGTGCGTTGGCTTTGAGACGTTGAAGCAGAAGTTGATAACCGCCCCGATCCTGACCGTACCGGATAATTCAGGAGGACTGGTGATTCACAGCGACGCATCTGGAAAAGGATTGGGATGTGTTTTAATGCAGAATGGGAAAGTCGTCGCTTACGCATCGAGACAACTGAAGACTCATGAGAAGAATTATCCGACTCATGACTTAGAGCTTGCAACTGTGATTTTCGCTTTGAAGATTTGGAGACACTACCTTTTGGGGGAAAGAGTCGAAGTTTTTACAGATCATAAGAGCTTGAAGTATGTGTTTACACAGAAGGAGCTTAACCTGAGGCAGCGTAGATGGGTGGAGCTGATGGCTGACTACGATCTTGATCTTAAGTACCATCCGGAGAAGGTTAATGTTGTGCCGGATGCGCTTAGTCGGTTACCAGCAATTCAGGTGTTAACTACACAGGGGGAGATCATTGCAGATTTTCGAAGATTTGACTTGGAGGTTGTGCTACCACATTCTACGGGACAGTTGATGCAGTTGCAAGTACAGTCGTCCTTGGTTGAGAAGATTAAAGCGGCACAATCGCAGTATCCTAGACTGCAGAAGTTTCGAGAGCAGGTTGAGGCTAGACTACGAAGAGATTTACTGGTCCACGAAGATGGTTCGTTGAGGTATGGTAGCCGTTTGTGTGTGCCAAAGGATGATGTACGTGAAGAGCTTATGAAGGAGGCACACAGTTCAGCTTACTCTATACATCCGGGAGGTACAAAGATGTACCGAGATATTCGACAGCATATCTGGTGGGAAGGCATGAAACGGGAGATTGCTCGCTTCGTGGCTAAGTGCTTGGTATGTCAGCAAGTCAAGGCTGAACACCAAAGGGTTGCTGGTTTGTTGCAACCACTTCCGATTCCTCAGTGGAAGTGGGAACATATAACCATGGATTTCGTGACGGCTTTACCGCGGAGTCCAAAGGACAACAATGCAGTATGGGTGATTGTCGATCGGTTGACCAAGGCAGCTCACTTTATTCCTTTTCGGGTTGGTCAATCAACGGAGACTTTGGCAGAGCGGTACATGCAGGAGATTGTAAGATTGCATGGAGTACCGGTGAGCATCGTGTCCGATCGGGACACTCGGTTCTTGTCACACTTCTGGAGGAGTTTACAGGAAAGTTTGGGGACTCAATTGAAGTTTAGCACAGCTTATCATCCTCAAACTGATGGACAATCGGAGAGAACGATCCAAACTCTTGAAGATATGTTGAGGGCATGCATGTTGGACTTCAAGGGTTCTTGGGAGGATCACCTACACTTGGTGGAGTTTTCTTACAACAATAGTTTCCAAGCGACTATTCAGATGGCTCCGTTTGAAGCGTTGTATGATCGTAAGTGCCGTTCACCTGTTTGTTGGGATGATGTTGGTGAACGGAGATTACTAGGACCAGATTTGGTGGTATAGACAGTCGAGAAGGAGAATACAATCAGGAAGCATATGAAGGCAGCTCAAGACAGACAGAAAAGTTGGGCTGACACGTCAAGAAGACCTCTAGAGTTCGCCGTGGGTGATTTGGTATTCTTGAAGATATCACCGACTAGAGGAGTGATTCGTTTTGGGAGTCGGGGAAAGCTTAGTCCTCGATTCGTTGGACCCTTTGAGATATTGGAGCGTGTTGGAGAGGTAGCGTACCGTTTGGCGTTACCACAGTCCTTGGCAGGAGTGCACGATGTGTTTCATGTATCTCAACTACGGAGGTATGTTCGAGATGAAACCCAAGTATTGGATCATTCGGAGTTGACTGTACGGGAGGACCTAACTTTTGAAGAGCGACCAGTTGAAATCAAGGATCGGAGAGAAAAGGTTCTTAAGAACAAGGTTACCCCTCTTGTGCTAGTTTCTTGGGGTAATCGATCGCATGGAGAATCCACTTAGGAGCGAGAAGACGAGATCCGACAGAAATTTCCTCACCTTTTCCTGTAGTTTTCTATCTTGTATTCTTGGAATTTCGAGGACGAAATTCTTTTGTAGTTGGGTATAATGTAACACCCGAGCCCAATGCTGCTATTTTCTGTTACTGGTTGAGTGTTTGGCATTGCTCATTTCATTTATCTTGCTTGTTTGGTTCTTATTGCACAATTTTAACCGGCTAAGTCATTCTGCATATAACAAATTTTAGCACCTAAAATAAAATTAAAAATATTCATCTTGGCCTACTTGACACCCTTAGCCTCATGGTAGCGTTCGTGCATTGTGTTCTCGTCCCGTTCAGTGAAACGGGCGAGTTTGGATGGCTACGTGCACGTGCGTGTGTCCGTTTTGTGAGTATGCTTTTTAATCATAAAACATTTCATTTTAAAATTTGGAACCCGCTTAAAATCCTATTATTTGAATTTCGAATTTTTGGACCCAACCCGGGCGCAATTTGGAAATGTTTCATTTTGCGCCAAAATCCTAAATTTTAATATTATTAAAACCATCACATATATTTTTCTAACTAACCTGATATCCTACTGTTCATTACCTATCTTTTAAATCTTTAAGTTAACCATATAATATTTTTACAATCTTTTATATCCTTCTCAATTTATTCTCTCAGCCAATCACAACCTCCCCTTTAACCCCGTGGGCCCCACTTTCTCTCTCTCTCTCCCCACCTTTTCCTCTCTCTCCCTCTCCCTCTCCCTCATATATTCTCTCGTACTTCTCTTTATCATTTTTCTCTTCTTGCTTCATGTCTCGTTTCTCATTTCTTTTAACTGTTCTTTTGTTGCCGGAATTCCGTCGTGCCGGTGACGTTTCTCGACGTTCCAGCGAGATGCCCCGACCCGTGTGGTTCCTTTGTTCGTCGTTTGGGTTCATTCCGTGAACCGTGCGCCGTCGCGAGTTTTCCCCGCCGACGGTTAATGTTCCGTTTTCCCGATTCGCGACCCATCGAGGCAAGTTAATCTTGCTACATGCTGTACTTTTATAATCTTCCTTTTATAATGCTATACATTTGAAAATCTTATAGTTTACATATGAAATGTCGTTGAAAAATCGGATATTACAAATCTGAAATTTACTGTACACCTTATCTTATAAAATTCATTATAAATCATAGAAAAATCATTAGTATACGTTCTTTAGTTCGTTACGAAGCTAATTCAGAATACTATAACTCTATGAAATATTTACTTGCAAAATAAATTGTTTAATTAACGTAAAATGCAAATGAACACGTCTCTAAACTGCTGTCCAGGGAAATTCCAGCAGTAAACTTTCAACTTTGAATATTCATAACTTTTTGTAGGGATAACCTGAGATGCTTATACTTATAAAACTGAAAACCTTATTGAATTATCTTTGTTTTGGTATAAGATACGTCTCTTTTGGAGAACATTTGTTATTTTTAAGCTATTTTACAAATTAGGGTGACGCTAAATTTCTGAACGGAACCTTCTTGTGCATGGTTAATCAATACATCTTTTATGGTTACTAATCGCTTTGAATATGCTATCCATATTAATATTATTATATCAATATTTATATCACATATTGTTTAGTTGTACATCCCACATTACCATTTTACAGTTTTATAACTTTTCGGATACCCGTTTGCATCTATCGCATTTAAGATACATATAATTGCACGCATAGATCACACTATTACATAATAATGTGATATTAACACTCCATGTTTAATAAATTGCATCCTAATTAATATTGGAACTATAAATGTAACCCTAATCGATAACTGTGCATCCATATCCTTGAAATTATATTTATTTACATATCATATTACATGTTCCAGTTTATTGTTCTGATAGTACTCATGCTTGTTTATTTATACATATGCTTATGTTAGTTTGATTATGAGCACCCACATGACATCTTGTGCTTCCTGACATGACATGTTACACTTCCTACTTGACATGACATGGTACCGTACACTCTTGACATGACACGGCGCCCTATACATATCGACTCATCCTGTTGTACCATGACACTACTTGTTTCATGATTTCATGCCTAATGCCGACAAACCTGACCATTCCTGCTGTCGATCCAGACAGACCTATTTTTACTTGATTTTGTGTTGGCATTAGTCCTTGACTACTGAATACCTGACCTGACATACATAGTTTGGGGGTATGGGGAAATCAAAGGTGAAACCGACTTGTAACTCAACAGTTCGATACATTGTTCTGATCAGTCTTACGGGCTTGGCCAGTCCGGGAGTGATGATGCTGACATCACTCGTCCATCCTACTACCTTTTACTGCTTAGCGGCACGTCTCGGACTCAGCCCCGAGGATCATGACCGTGGTCCCGGGCACGCACGGGATACTATTGAGTTACATCGACGATTCATCAATTGGTTTCAAAGACTATAGAGTAGAAAACCTGATAGGACAGTTTGTCACCATTGCACATCACCCTGCTTGTTACTTCTTATTACTGTTTTATTCATATTCATGCTTGCACTATGTATCACCATGTTTACATTATACTTGATGTCATGACGCGCTGACGTCTGGGTTTTGCATGGCCCAGATTCCGTACCACTGTCGACGACCGAGCAGGAGTACTTCAGCCAGCAGGCTGAACTGTGAGTTCCTTAGGGTTTAGTTTATTTATTTCATTTCATTTCCAGATGTGAGCCCGCATTATGGGACATACTGTTTATTCATTGTATTGGATCATTAGCTTCCGCACTTATTGTTTATTGATTCTTGTTATTATGGATTTGGACATGTATTAGATTAGCTTATTATCTTGATCTTGATATCCTTACAACCGTAATGTGACTGTGGATGGATACTTCCTACCCACAGGTAGCATGGTTGGTTATGTCACGTGCCCAATCTTGCGTACTCTGGGAAGCGGGGCGTGACAGAACGCTCCTGCTGCAGTGGTTGCTGTGTGGGTCCCATGCTCGAACTCATCTGTCGGTGATAATGTTACCTTGTGTTCAGTAGCAGCTGCGTCCAGAAATTCTCTCGCACCGATTATCTTGTTGTTGCAAATGGAGGCTTTGAACTCGCACCGGCCTTTCCATTTAGAAGGCAGAGGCGGCATTCCTTTGCCGCGGAAAGAAGGATGGTCGGGGGTTACTCCGTCATCAAGAACACCGATGATGACGCCTTTTCCAAAACTGGATTGGTCCCATAATCCCATGGGAAGGTTCAAGCCTAGGAAAGAAGGCGTGTGGGCATTTACGAAGCCTTTCTTCCTTGACATTTCACCCACCACCTCTTTGGTTAGTCTAGCAGCGAAGCCGCTCATGACATTATTGTACATATGGATCATTCGTGTACCACTCTTTCCTGCCGAGCTCGTGATAGCGTTGGTAGAAAAGACATGTACCATGTTTCTTTCTCAAGAATGGTACTGGTTTCTGATTGCTCGACGGGAACAATATAGGTCTTTAGTCGGGATGTTGGTTGGCTTTCGACTTTGTTCGAAGTGAAGGAGAGAAGAATAGGATAGAGCAAAGTAGAGGATTTAAGAATAGATGGAGACGAGGTAAAAACTTTTATAGAGATAGTGGTTGCATGCATCGATGAGGGCAACATTTGAGCTTGTGCTGAGGCCGGCGATGTCGATGAAAATGATGTGGGCCTACCTGCAAGTGGAATCTATGAACATGAGCTAAGGCGATGAATGTGGCCCGCTACAAGTTGTCATGTAAGAAATTTTCTTCTTCTGCATGTCACTATATGCCTAGGGCCAGCAAATCAGGATTCAAAGCTTTATTTGGCACCGACCTTGTGGCTACTGCTGCTTCTTTATGCATCCTAGAAAACTTTTTACCATACATATTTTTGGATTTTGGATGATCTGTATAACCTGAAAAATGGATATCAACTCCGTCGAACGTCGAATGGTTGAAAAAGGTAAAACAGTTTTGTGTAGAGACTCCGTCTACTTTCAACTTTGTCAGCTGTGGTTGGCTGCTTGGGTAAACATAGAGGACTTCGAGGACCTCAATGACCGGCTGTGGTTGGCTGCTTGGGTGTTGATGAGCTTGTAGTTAAAGTGTGGCAACGGAGGCGGTTGAAATTTGGGCAGAATTTACTCTTTAAAGAACACTCTGGGATCGATGCACACAAAGATTCTTGCCGCTCGTACTCCAATCTGGTATTGCTCGACTTATTTTGGCTCTTGTATTTGGCAGTTCTCTTGATTCTGAGTTTGGAGCAAAGCAACAGGTGACAAGGAACATAGTTTATAAAATCCTAGGTTTGGCTTAACTTGCTTGGTTTGTAAGTGCTGGAGAAAGAGATAAAGGGAGATGGCAAGAAAAACCTTTCGAGCCTCCCAAACCTTTTGGTACCCCGGCTTGGAAGACTTTATTTTGGTTGCCACTGTGAGTCAGTTTTAATTTTGGGTTTTTCACTTGTAGCTTTTTAAAACATAGCAAGTTCTTTTCTTCTCAAAAAACTTGGTATTTACTTATTACTTCTTCAAAATTGATAAGATACATCATCTTATCCCTCTTACGATTTTCCGTCAATTTTTAACGGCATGACATCAGATTTTTCTTTAAAATATCACTCTTTTTATTTGGAAATACGCTATTTCTTGTCCAAATTGAAATTAAGGTTTAGCCTTCTGTCGCACCTTTCTTAAAATCGTCCATGAAATCAGAAGTATCTTCAACATCCTTCTCTAGTTATGAAGAAGTTGAATGATTTTGCGGTTTAACTTGTTGTTTTCGGGTAAATGGTAAACTTGAAATCTATGGAGAAAAATTAAAATTAAAGTTAAAGTTAATGAGGTTTTTTTCTGAAGGAAATCGTAAAAGAGATAAAATGATGTATCTTATTAGTTTTAGGGCGTAAAAAATAAATATCTAGTTTTGGTGGGTTAGAAAGGAATTTGCAATGTTTTGGGGGCTTACAAGTAAAAAACGCTGTGAATCCGGGATGTTGGAAACTGTAACCGTGTTGCCAAACAAGACACTAATCTTACCATACCTGCAAAAACAAAATAGCAAATTTTATAAAGTAAGAACATAACTACATAAAAGCTTCGAATTGATAAGAGATGCATTGACTCGTTGTGTTGTGCCCTATTTAAACGTGAGAAGGAACTCATAGTACGACTTTTGGAAACCCACTTTAAATAACCTTGAGATGCACCTCCATCCCGGTCGGTTTCACTCCTGCTGAATGTCATCGTAAATTTCAGCTCTTCGTTCCCTTTTGATAATCACATCATTTTTAGCTCTATGTTCATCGATATATGCCAGCAGATGCATCAATCTCTGTCTCGTATGCGGAATTATCCTCTCCAACATTTTTCACCGTTGGTTTTAAAGTGGCTGAACCAACACTTGAAGTGCTCTGTACACTTGAGCAATATACTGATCTGACACTTGAAGCAATATACTGATTGGCGATCATGTTGACCTGTGTGCTACTGTAACCCAAGCCGCAACGGTAAGGGATATAGTCGATCGGTTTAAGGTCATAAATCAAACCTGGGTTAGAGGCCTTGCTTGGGTTTACACATCCGGCCATCCCCCAGAGCAAAGTGGTCCACAGGTTGGGGTTGTCCGTCGAAGGTGGGATTTCCTTCTCGGTCGAGCACTTCGGCCATTTGTCATTATTGCAGATTTAAATGCATCAAGAGACCAATCTAGACGTTCGCTCTTCAGCGGTGCAGCGATCTCGGCTAGTTGAGGGGTGGACTTAGATGTTCCAGCTGACATTATGATAAACTTAAATCCGGTTGAATCAGGGTGAGATGGATATGGCAATGCAGCAAGTAAGTCGACACCAGGGCCCATAATGTTTGGCTTAAGAATTCCAAGGCTCGCCGAGATATCAGCTCTACGAGGAATCCCTTAGAACCATTGCAACTCCACCTGCGCTACCCCTAGCCGATCCTTTTTGGGTTCTTGTAGGGTCACCACCACTAGTGTAAGCTAGCATTGAAAAAGCTTCGATTACTTTAATACTTAATAAAGAAAATCATAATAGAAAGGAAAGGCATGTATCCCTCAGAATTAAAAAAAAATCATAATAGAAAGGAAAGGCATGTACGCCTAAGAAATCAAAATTTTCAAAGCGGACACCGATATTGGAGAGGACCTCCCTGTTCCTGAAGGCGCTCATCATCCATGACCTTGCCATCCCCGCTGTCAATGACTCAATATCACCATCATAGCTAACCTTCATGATTCATCTTCGCCTTGTTGACGACTCTCATCCTCATTATTTTTATTGATCATCAACATTGTCGATATGGACTTTACAAATCAAACTATTGTTATTCTGAAACTGTCACCGATTCTAAAAATTTCTATTTTTTTCGGTTTTCCAATAATTTGCTTGCTATGGCAGAAGAAAATCATGGAATTTCCAAAAATTAAATATTCTTTATTTTCTTCGGGTTTTCAGTATTTTCTATTATAATGAAAACGTAAACTTTTCAAAAATGTCGAATTTTTCAGCTTTTTTCAATACTATGCATACTGTAGCAAAAAAAATCATGAATTTTCAAAAATCTCAAAATTTTCTGTTTTCTTAACACATGACAATCACAAGATTTACAGAAATCCTAAAATTATTTGTTTTTTTCAAATTTACAATATCTTGCACGTTACCACATTAAAATCACCACATTTTAAATTATATCAAAATTTTCTGTTTTTTTGGTTTTTAATTTTTGCTTGCTTAGACACCGAATTAAAAAATTTTAAAAATTCAAAAAAAAATATTTTTTTATTTTTCAATATTTTACATGCTATATATCATACGGAATTTTCGAAATTTTCAGTGTTCTTCGGTTTTTCAATGTTTTTCATGCTATACCTCACAAAAATCATGAATATTTAAAATGCTCAAATATCAATATTTTGTATGCTGTAGCACGAAAATCATGAAATTTTCAATTTTATTCGTTTTTTAAAATACTTTGCTTGTTATAACACTTTTCTTCCGTATTTTAATATTTTACTTCTTGTTACGCCACAAAACCATACATTAAAATTCATAGATATCAAGTTTGATCCAATCCATTAGAAAATTGCAAGGTACCATAAATTTAATTTCTTTCTAATATTTTATTAATCCATAAATTCAATAGTGCAGCGAAAACATGCATTAAAATGCTAATGATAAACTTCTATGATTAATGAACTAAAATACTCCACAAGAGACGGCTCTTTGACTCGTTCAAAACAAACCTCCAAGCAACATCTGTAAAATTATTAAAGTAATGAGAGTGAGCAAATCACAGCTCAACAAGTGAAGGGTTACCCTAGTGTCCCGGCCAACTTCCGTGGCCAAATGCGAAACAAAATTTTTCTAACGAACAAAAACTTGACATTAGTTTAACTCTAAGACCCGGATCTTTCCATAAAACTAACTTGCTATACTGGGAGAGCTATCTACTATGATGAGGAATTCTTATCAAACGAACCAAGTCTTTCGATCTTCTTTCTTCATCCTTATCTCCTACTAGCCACCTTGAACTTGCTTGATCTTCTTTCTTTGCTCCGTCGGTCCTCCAGGATCGAGCTTGGTCTCCGGCCTTCCTTGGTCCTTGATGATCCACCCGGGGAATATGATCCATGGCTCTAGCTATTTGCTAAATGTCAAAAGAGCAACTAGAGAACTTAGGATGCTAGTCCAAGTAATCTAGGATGTAGTTTGGATGTCTAAGTGTTTGCTATCTTTTTTCTAATCTCTTCACTTGTTTCTCAACTCATGAGAATGTTAGTGAAGAGGAAGAAGATGAAGGTGGAGGAAAGCAAGAGGAGGGAGGAACTTGAGAGAGAATGGGAGCTCAAGAAATTATGAAGTATAGCATGAAAGAGAAAATACATACATAGGTTTTGTGTATGAATTCTTTCATTAAACAATTAGCAACCATGTTTCAATAGTAACTCCAAAATGAATTTAATTCATTTTGGAGTTACTTGAAGCATGGTCACCTCCATTCCTCCCTCACCTCTCACTTTACACCTCATTTCCAATTATCAAATAAAAGGAAAATACATAATGAGGTGGCCACCTTTTAGAAGGAAATCTGTAATAAATACGGATTTCAGTCTACTGTACATATATACCGACAATCAGATAAAAATCCGAACGCCCAAAGAGATAGAATAACACGAAGAACGTAATACCAGAATATATGTATCGAAATATATATATATATGTAAATTATTAAATCAATACCTGATTTAATAATCCGGCTCAAACTCGAGCCGGCTAGTATAACCAACTGTCCAATCGAAAGTCCGAGTACAAAGTATATCAATCGATCGAACCCTGCACGTATCCAACACGGCTACTACATCATTTTGCCTGAATCAGGGAAACTCTCTGTGTGAGACTCTAAAGACTCGACAGTAATCTGGCAGTGGGTTTAACCATAAGCACGTCAGCGGCACTAGCTGTACGTAACGGCTACCCAGGTACCTGTCGAAAAAGGAAGGCCGATGAGCAAACTCATCTGGATCTCCTACTGAGCCTATCCGTGACAATATCCGTACAGTCCGGTCTCTTTGTTAAAGAGTATCGCATACCGGGTCTAGGGGATGGTGAACGTCAGACCCTAATAACCTGATAAGTCGTGCCGATGTGGCTCAGGACCAATTCGGGAAACTACTGATCAACCTATCAGTAAATCCCAAGTGCCTTGGCCAAGGTCTTATGGTCCTGACCAATCGAATCACGGTGCGATATCGACTCCCTATACCGGAGAGACGAATCCCCGACAATCGCTCACTGCCTCCATGTGGCTCGGGACTGAACCCAACCAAAACCTGTTTGCACGACTCAGTAGAGCCGTGGTAGGGTAGTGAACAAAGTTCAGTGGGAACTCACACGAGACAAATGCCGATCTCGGGTCCAAAGACTAACCTGTACACATGTCATCCGAGAACTTCCATATGACGATAGGTATAGTACCACATGGAAGTTCTCGGTGAGTCCGTCCAGTGTACTCACACCCAGTGAGCACCTGTATACGATCTTAGGTGCATCAGACCAATGGCTGCGGGACCAACCATCCCCCGACGAGGCTAGAAACGTACACACCAGTCTACTCTGGAGTATCAGTGCACAGTCTCGATACTCACGCGACTAGGGACCATTTAAGGATGTGCTTATGGACTACCCTGCTCCCACAAGTATGATCGCCATCACAACGCATGTAGTCAAGCAAGATTCTAGGGGCTTTATCAACATGTAATCGCAATATGTAATAACGAGTATGACATATGCCATGTTAAGATAAAGACAAACCACAATAGTATACTACCGTATCGAGTCTTTATCAATATGTGCAAACCAGATATAATAATAATAATACAAATAAATACACATATCCCGATAATGACAAGTCAAATAATATACTATAAAACTGAGCAAGATTGTTCTGTACATACATATCCCTAGCATCCATATGTATACATATACAATACTGGCCTCTAGGGCATATACATCCAATAATAAGTACGGGCAAATATGTTGAATTTATACAAGCAAGCAACAGAACAATAATGAGAGTCGCTCATAGTATAAAAAATGAAATGAAAATATGCCATATGGATTCAAGTTGAAAAATTATAATCGAATATATGAAGTTAAACATGTTTCATAGCATATAAATAAAATATGAAATAGATGTCAAGAATAACACAAACAACGAGAGTGAATTAAATAATTTATATGTATGAGCTACCACTTATGAACCAATGGTCGGGTTGTCATGTATGCACCCGTGACAGGTTCGACCTACAACGTGAAAGTAGTCTTAAAGGGGAGTTAATAGGAGTAAGCTACGATATGCTGAAATTAAAAATTCTATACTTGCAAATAGAAATCACAATTGTAAATTTAGACAAAACATATACCAATAGAGATATAGCTAAGCAATCCTACAATTATGAAAGAAGAATATATAGCAAATAAGAGCAATATCAAATACAAGCAATGAGAATAAAGGGCAAGCAGAGAATAAGCATGCAATTTCTAAACCAATAGCAAATAAGAGAGATGAAATTGCAAACGCAAACACGAGTATTTTATAGTGGTTCGGGAGATCTCTTAGTCCATTTTCTTTAGGCGTCAAGCTTGTTCCACTAAACACGCCTCCATCGAGACAATACGTTGCACACCTGCAACTTCTTACACCCACGTCTCCACCGAGATAACACGTTACTTGACACACGAGCAACTCTTCACTTTACAAGCTCTCCTCTCTTACAAAAGTACCCTTGCACTAAAGGATCTTCACACGAAGAAAAGGAAAACTTCTCTCATTCTTCTCTCTTACAAGAACAACTTTGCACTCAAAGATTTTCACACAAAGAAAATGCAAACTTCTCACTCTTCTTTCTTATAAAGACACTCTTGCACTTAAGAGTTCTCACACAAAGAGAAAAAATAGATTATAATGAAGCACAATTACTCACAAAGGAATTTCTCTCAAGCTCAACTAATACTTTAAGAAATATGGATATGCAAGTAGAGCTCTTGAATATGTGTGAGAATGATTTGGATAATCAAATGTAAAACTCTTTTCAGTTTTCACAAGAGATGAGATTTTTCTTTTCAATATCACTCAAGAATAAGCAAGTGAAAATCTGTAAGTGATCGAGACTCAAAAAACCAACACAACCTTTTTATAGCCCCACACAAAAACTAGCCGTTATAAGTCAAATCAGCAGTTTGAGAACATTGACAGACGTCTGAAGAGTAAATGGACAGACGTCTGAAGTTAAAAGCAAAAACCCCAACGGCTATATTTTCAAATCAAAACAACTGCAGGCGTTTGTCGAGTAAAGGTTCAGACGTTTGTCGATATTTTATAAAGATGGCCAAAGAAAACATAGAGAACAAGCAGCCGTCTGAAATAGCATGGGACAAACGTCAGAAGAAATAGTTTTCAAAGATTTTTAATTGCAGATGTTTTTTCCCTATAACCTCAGACATTTGTTTCTTAAAACAAGTTAAGCCAATAAAAAGCACAAAGAACAAACCGACTTCTTAAGAAGTATGGGACAAACGTATGAAGAAAAAAAGATTTTCAATCTGAGACTTTGGCATAGACGTTTGTTCTGAAAAAGGTTCAGATGTTTGTTCTGAACCAAAAAACTGATATTGAAAGCGATATTTGGTTTTCAATAGTAAACAGACGTCTGGACAAATAATGGACAAACGTCTGAATAAAGAAAACACTGAAAACTGCTTTTCAAAATAAGAAATCGTTTCTCGCAAAGTTTAAACCAACAGTTTCATGCATGTTATTGTGTGAGTGCTCAAGAGCTCTAAATGATATAACCATAATCTATATAGTACTTACAAAAATTCTTATGCCGGCTTCACAAATCTTCAAATTCTTGAATCCTTATCGTCTTTAGTTCTTGAACTTTGGTGATCCGTTTCACTTGAATTTTGGAACTTGCGAATCCAATCAGTAGCGTCTTGAAGTCGATATCTTGAATTTCAAATCTTGGCCTTGATTTCGATGCTTCAACTTGAACTTGGTTTCTAACTTCTTAGCTATTCGTAGCTTGAATTCTTGAACTCTTGTTTCTTGGCTACGTAGTTTGAACTCATATAGCGTGATATGAAATTTGAGAAGCATTTGTTCGTATCCTCCAACCTCCATTAGATATAATGTTTAGGCGCGATTTTCTCCTTCCTTTATATGTTTGTGCTGTGAGATATCCTAAATATCCTGAAAAGCAATCTCAAAACGATCAACCTCATCATATACAGTGTTATGGAACAAACAAGATATAAACACATATATATGAACAATTATTGTTTGATATCGAAACTATGAATATGAATATCAATATTGATATGTAAATCACAAGCAAAGTATGAGATATTGATAAACAATACACACACACGTTTATATGAAAACCAAGATAGAAACACATGTATATACATAAGTATTCATATTTTTAATATCAAGCCAATGAATGGAAATAATATATCAATATTGACAAATATATCAAATGCAAAGTATAAGATATCGATATATTATTTGACATTCACAAGATATAAGATATGCAAGCTAATAAACAAGTGTATGCAAGTTTAATGTCGATAATGTAAACAAAATAAGCATGTGACACTAAACCACTATTCACGTTTAAGCTATCATCAAAACAAAGCGAAAATGGATAAACTAATATCATCAAAATCCATAAGCTAACATTCTCCCCTTTTTTGATGATGGAAAAATATGAATATGAAATAATATATCTATATCAAAGAAATCCAAATTTTCGATATTGATATACTAACACTCGTATTATTCTTTCCCTTTTTGATATTGTTTAAGAGATTTAGAATGTTTGAACTACCCCTCTAAATATATGCGTACATTTAAAGCAAATCAAACGTTTGAATCACTCCCACTAAATTTATGCATAAGAGAACACTAGGAGATAGATACGAGCACGGGTAAAAAGCAAAATTTGAAAATAAAACTTAACTTGTATCCAAATGCATGCATATAAGAGATATGCAAAACAAAGAAAGTATACATGTACAAATATCCACATGAACAAAATATAAACAAGTTCTAATGGCATGTGGAGGCAAGTATGAGTTGATACCAATGAAAATAAATTTTTTTGAAAGCGGAGCTCAACTCATACACAAAAGTCCGTTTTGAAAACGATATATTATGTAAAGCTAAAAAATATGCACCAACTCAAAAAAATTAAAATAAGTTTTGAAACTTATGAGTTAGATCGTAATATGAACCATAGGATAAAAATGAAAATCATAATCGTATTACACATGTACTAAGTGTGTGCGTGTATTTAAAAACATAGACTTTTAAAATTGTGTGCATAACACAAGATGAGGAAAGTAAATACGAAATTTTATCTCAATAGCGCAAATTTACTTCTCCCAATTGCTTAAATCTCCCAAAAATGAGAAGCAAATCCAAAGGATCGATTCATGAGTTCTATCTCACAACCACTTGTAAACCAACCATTAGAGCCCAAACAAAATATATATTGGAATACAAGTGATAGAATATAATGATGCTAACTCATGAACAGATCAAAATATGCATAAGTTAATAGTTGATATCTTAAAAGAGAACACCAATAAAAATTTTACCCCACAAGGCAATGAGCAAAACAAGCTTTTCCCCTTAAAGCGCTCTTGCTCATCATAATCCCGAATTCCTTATCTCTTCAAGTTGTCCATACCTACAGAATAAGGTATGGATGGAGATTTCGGTATCCAAGTCTTTTTGGATGTTTATGGATTAGACTTGGATACCCAAACCTATTTGGCATTCAAAGAAATATTTTTCTTTAAAGTACATACAAATGCCAAGTGTGTACAATAAGAATTGCAAGTATGAGTGTGTATGTGCATGCATGGAGGTAGAAGTGTCAACATGAATGTGAGATATGGCAAGTGAATGATGCTCATGCTTCTTAAAATTTCGTTTCGAGCTAAATTTATACAAGTATGTATGAGTATGAGCATGAGATTTAGCACTAATGAAAGCATGTTTGACGCGACTAGAAGAAGATAGTTTTTGAACTTTTGAAATTTTAAGTACATCACCTCTTCGGTTTAAAACTTTCGTTTCCTTGCTAAGAGGGAAAACAAGATTTTCTTTTGGTTTTGAAATCTCAGCAAAGATGATCTCAAAACATAATTTTGTTGCTTGAGCGAAAAGTTTTCAAAAATCAACAAGTCCTGAGAAATAATAGATGATTTTAACAAATCAATTTTGTTATTAAAACTTGAAATTAAATTAACATTTTCCTTTCTCAAAACTCGCAAGAGAAAACCAAAAACTAATTTTCTATCTTGAGAGAAGTATTTTCTAAAACGAGGGATTTTTGAGAAGAAATGGATGATTTTAAAAGATCAATCTCATTTTAAAAATTCGTAATCGACTCATCTCTTTATTTTCGCAAGTTATCACAAGATAAAACCAAATTTTCTTTTTCAAGTTTCAAAGTATCAATAGTAGCACAATATAAATCAAGCTTTGAAACCAACTCATTTTTCTCCAAAACTAATTTATCAACTAAAATTGAGAATTATGAGTACAATTTAAAGTACTAAATTTGGAAATCAAGTTTTTATTTAAAACTTCAAAAGAATCGCAACAAGAAACCAAATTACTTTTCTCGTTTTCTAAGATAAAATTACGATTTTCAAGAATTCTATTTTTAAATGCTAATGAAATATGACTATCATGCAAAGTATTGAAAGTATCTAATAATTGATCATGAGTAAGTTTGTGAAAATCATAAGATCAAAGCACCCCTTGCAACCTTCATAGGGTTGAATGTCGCGTCTTAATTTATTTTTTGTTTAGACGTATCCAAAGTCGCTAATGAAGTTGTATTCTTAGCTTTCTCTTCTTCCTTGCAAGCTACATGCTCTTAATAGGTTTTCTCTAATGAGCACCAAATACCATGAGCCGTCTTGCAAGAAGAAACTTGTTAAAAATATCAACATCTAAAGCATATTGTAATAATTTTAAAGCTTTGATATTAGTAGTAAATAAATCTCTATCACGATTACTCCATTCTATTTTATCATAAAATGGAATAGAATAATTGTCGTTAACAATTTTCCAAAAATTTCTACTAAGAGAATAAAGATAAGCATCAATTTAATCTTCCAAGTAAAAAACTTGTTACCATTAAAATATGGAGGATTATATATAGACGGTTCATCATGATAAGAGTAAGATGGTAAAGAAGATGTCATGGATCTACTCTAGGATGTCAAGCCTAACAAGAAAGCCCCAAGCTCTGATACCAATTGAAATTAGTCCTAGAGACGGGTGAATAGAACTAAGTTATGATATGCTGAAATTAAAAATTCTACACTTGCAAATAGAAATCACAATTGTAAATTTAGAAAAAAAAACCAATAGAGATATAGCTAAGCAATCATATAATTGTGAAACAAGAACGTATAGCAAGTAAAAGCAATATCAAGTACAAGTAATGAGCATAATGAGCAAGTAGGGACACGCATGCAATTTCTAAACTAATAGCAATAAGAGATACGAAATTGCAAACGCAAACACGAGTATTTTATAGTTGTTCGGGAGATCCCCTAGTCCATATTTTTTAGGCATTGAGTGTTGGAGATAGTGCCCTCATAGTCAATTATTGGATCACAGGTACGTGATTGCAATGATTGCGGAGGACCTATACCGGTAGGACAGTCTTACTCAAGATGATAGTATGCTATCTGGTTTGCCTTTATCAGTCGTGTACATGTTCAGGTGACTGATTACATGTTACACTTTGATAGAGCCCTTAGGATCTTGCTTTACTACCAACAGTATGATGGCGATCATATACGTGAGAGTTGGGTAGTTTATATGCATATCTTTAATTATGGTCCCTGGTCGTGGGAGTTTCGAGACAGGGCATCAATACTCCGGAGTAGACTAGTGTATACAGTCGAGACCCCGACGAGGGGCGGTGGCCGGTCTCACAAGCCACTGGTGTCAGTTGGATCACCTAAGATGTATACAGGTGCTCATTGGGTTATGAGTACACCGGACAGAACTCGCCGGGAATCTGCTAGTTAGTATTATATCTATCGTCAGATGGCAGTTCCCTGGTGACATGTGTACAGGTTAGTTCATCGACCTGAGGTCGTCATTTGTCTCGTGTGAGTTCCCACTGTGCTTTGATTTCTACCCTACCACGGCTCAAAGGAGTCGTGCAAACAGGTAGTTTTTGGGTACAGTCCCGAGCCATATGGAGACACGTGAGCGGATTGGCAGGGGATTCGTCTCTCCCGGTATTGGGGGCGAGATCGTGCTGTGTCTAGGAGAGCCATTACACATAGCCCACGGCCGTGGCAGGAGATTTACTGGTAGGTACTCCAGTAGTATCTCAGGGTGTTATTGGGCTTCACTCCGACACGACTTATACTGCTAATGGGGGTCTGACGTTACTAGCCCCCTAGGCAGATATGCGATACTCATAGACGAACGGACCGGACTGTATATACATTGTCACTGTTAGGCTCAGTAGGGTTTCTGGATGAGTTCGCTCATCAGCCTCCCTTGAGGTCAGTCCATGGGCAGCCGTTACGCATTGCTAGTGCCGCTGACGGTTTGTGGTTAAACCCACTGCCAGGGTACTGACGAGTCATTAGAGTCCCCTACAGACAGTTTCCCAAGTTCGGGCGAAACGTTGTAGAGGCCGTATGGTTTTATGGCAGGGTTCGGAAAATGCACGTGCGTTTACGCACGTGTTATTTTTCGGGCAGATGATACTGGTCGGCTTTGGTTTAAGCCGGATCCGAGTATTATATTGAGTAGGTATAATATCTTTGTCTCAGTTGCATTTGTATTCGGTCGTAATACAAATGCGGGTATATTTATACAGTTACGGGGTTATCCTGAAAGTCGTTTCAGGATCACTTTTGGAAGTTGCCAGTTTCCAGTTTTCTATCAGCCGTCTTTTAACATTCGGTTAAAGACGGATTTATCTTTTCTTGGATGAGAGTGAGTCATGCTTCTAGAAGGTTCTAGAAGGTTCTAGAATTTGGTGACAAGGTTAATGACTCATGCTTTGATTTTAATGAGGTTTTGTTTTCCTTAAGATATTCTTTTGTGTTCACATATGATATTTTGCTTAAGGTTACTCTCCCCTCTCCTACACTCACCTCCCTCTTTGCATATATTTGGCCGGCCCTCTCTCTCCTCCCTCACTCTCTCACTTGAGAAAATTATGGTTGCTAAAAAGAAAAGACTAAAGTTTTGGATGCATGGAAATTTCATAGTTCATTTCTTGTTCCATTTCATTTCCATCGGCAACTTCATTAACCGATCGTCCACGGCTTTGGACGAAATGAGACAAAGTAATCTACTCATTCTCTACATCTTTCTTGGTCGTCTCTTTTAGCAAACTTGACGACCGAGTTGCCTCAAGTCAGAGGCGGGAGCCCGTTTAAAGAATCGTCGACGTGGTGCCACCTCGACGAGGAGATCGGAGCAGCCGCAACGGAGCGTGGGATGGTGGTTAAAGAACGAAGGACTCGGATTGTTCGGTATAACCTTTCTACACTCTTTACAGTTTGTTAGTTTAGCAATAATGGCAGATCCGGGTTAAAGTATACGATAGCGCCAGTTAAAAAGTTTTTGTTCCGCATTTGGCGTCTGTAGACTGTCGGGGCGCTACCGTAGACTTACAGTGGTATCAGAGCCTCACCATTTTGCTTTACTAACTTGTGCTAACGTGTTTAAAATATCGATCGAACCGGAAATCAAAAACCGCATTTTTCATTTTGACAGTTTCTGTTGATTTTAAATGGTGTCCTAAAAATATTCCACACATCTCAGAAAACTGTGCAGGGTTTTATAAGAACGCCGTACAAATTTGAGCACGTGAATCGACAAGACCGCCGCGGAAACGCGGCCAAACCCATGGTTTGGCCGCGCATCCACGGCCGTTCTGAGCGATCATGCCCCCAAATTTGCACTGTGTATTCTTCTCTGGAATTTGGGGTTTTTGGTATATATCTTTTGGGCCCAGATTTTGTTACTGTTCACCAGTTGTTCGTGGGGCCCACTTTGTGATATTTTGTCGATCGAAATTTAAACACGTTAGTTTACAGTGCTTACATTATATCTCCGACCGGGAATGTCATTTGATCGGTAAACCGCGTCTGATTGCTATAGTTCTTTTAGACGGGTTTGCGAACGTGACATTCGCGTTGATGTTCTGTGTTGTGCTGTGATGTTGCGGATTTGTCGTGGTGGATAGCAATGATAGTGCAGTTTGAGTTTATTTGTACATTTGATATTGCGGGGCGAGCGTCCAACTTGTGGACTGCCGTCACTGCCTGTTGTATAATATTCTTTTGGGGCACGACCAGGTTGCGGTCGATGTACCTATTGTACTATTTTTCATTACTGTACTAGGTTTTGCCCCGCGACGGAGTGCACGGATAGCCGGGTTCTGGGGGGCAACGGGTCCGCATCTCATGGCTTTGAGAGGCAGAGGGGTCCCACTCTAGAATTGGCAGACTATTCGCCGCACTCGTAGGGGGTACAGGTTGACCCAAGAAGGGGTGCCCAAGATTACCGGATTCCGTGGAGTGCTGGGTGGTCCATTCACTATGCTGTAGGGGGCTGCCTCGCTTCAGGTTTTGGAGGGTAACTTGCCGCACCCGTAGGGGTCTAGGTTTCATTGCACAGGCTATCCACACGACAGGGGAACGTCGAGTTTCAGCAGCGGCTCTGTGAAACTCGGGGATCCCAGATTATCTGTATTGTTCTGTGATGCTTATTACTTTTCTGTAATGTTGCATACTATCACGCCTGGAGCGATTATTGTATATTGGTTTATATACTATTAGATGTTGTATATGTTTTACACCCGCGCTAGTCCAGTCCCCGCTCTGTCGTTAGTTAAGTAACCTAACGAGTGATGACGGGACCCAGTGACGAATGCGGATGGCATATACGTACATTTTATTTTCGTTCTTTTCTGGTGTGATTAAATGATGGGACTGTGTTGATTCTGATCAACGCAAAGTATAACAAACCTGTTTACAGTTGTTGGAACAAATTTAAAAAGTGTTATTGCAAAGACGTTTTCTTTTGTTATGCATAGCGGTATTCAGTGGAATATCCTGCACCTCATTCGACGGGGCAAGGGCCGATATCCCTTCACCGGGACTGACCCCTTGGGCAGAAGTTTGCGTCAGCGTAATAACTTCACTATAGTCGATTACAAGTTGCTTTGCACCGCGGTATTCAGTGGAATATCCTGCACCTCATTCCACGAGGAAAGAGCCGAGATCCCTTTACCGGGAGTGACCTCTTTAGCAAAAGGTTTTCGCCACTATATTTTAAAAAGCTATCAGGTTCCTTCAGCGATATCAAGTTCACTACGTTAAAGGTTTTTCGCCAAAAACCAGCCGTAGCCCTCCGTCGTTTCTTATGGATGGTCAGTAGTATTCAAGCTATGTTTGTTGGCATACGTCAAGGCATAGTGTTTGGTAGCTGCTGGGTATTCATTTGTTGCATAGATAGATGAGTTGGTTTGGGACAGTCGTATTACCTTGTTGGCATACGTCAAGGGTATGTACGGGTGGGTTCAAATTAACAAGATAATGACGGGCAGAACTTGACATGTGAGTTATGATTTGTTGACATACGCCAAGGTCATAAGAGCATGGGGCATAAATCATATCGGGAGTTTTTAAAGAAACTGAAACTTGCCAGGCATGCGCATACCTTCTGGAGTATGAGTAACGTGGATGCATTCCATCACGTTATCATGCGATGAGAGTTGGATCCCGATTCCCACTGATGAGTTGGTTTACTCTTCGGGTGATCCCGATTGATTCTTCTTTAGGTTTGGAGGAGAATTTGACAGGACAGTGAGAAGTTTCCGGATTAGATAAAGTGATAACCATTATGATCTAGGTTAGAGTGCACGCAGAGTGTTTCTTTTCTCTCTCTCTTTGGCAGCGATCTTTGACCGACCCTAGACTATGACTCAGTGACCAGGTTGACCGAACCTTCTTAAAATACTGGCTTTTGGATTGTCTGTGTTGCATAAGTCATTACCACTCCTTCTTTTACTCTTTGCATTTCTCAGAACACCCGTATTACTATGGATATCCACTTCCATTGGATAGATCCATCGTATGGTTATATACGAACTCGAAGGGACTTCTTCGAGGATGGATCCAGGTTCAGGAGAAATATAATTGGTTTATTCAGTTGTCTTTTATTATCACCTTCTCTCAGGTTGCGAGAGCTCCTTGGTTTAGGAGAGTACACCTATTACGCTTATTGGATAGTCTTATTCCAAACCATAGGCAGGTGCCGAAAGGTAGGGAATGAAGAAAACCAATTAGCCTAAGTAGGGTGTGCAGAAGGTAATATGTAAAGACAAAATAAAGGGATTAGAAAGAGGGCAAAGTAAATTACGACTGATATCATTCACGACCAAACCGCGTACTTTATCGCCACTCCTAATTCACCTTTAAAAGAATAAGGTATTATTCAGTTGTCTTTTATCATCATCTTCTCTCGAGATGCGAGTACTCCTTGGTTTAGGAGGGTACACCTATTATGCTTACTGGATAGTCTTCTTCCAAACCATAGGCTGGTGCCGAACGGTAGGGAAGGAAGAAAACCATTTAGCCTAACGATGGTGTACAGAAGGTAACGACTAAAGACAAATAAAGGGATTTGGAGAGACGGCAATAAAAATATACGGTTGAAGTCATGAATTGGATTATGGAAGAGGCATTGCTATGAATACCAGGATACCCCTACGAAACATTTTCATGTTTCAGTGCATTGTTAAAGAAAAACTGTTTTCCCAATTAGACACTTACTCCAAGGGTATGTATTTACCAGGTTTCATTATCATATCTGTATGGTTTTACAGATGATGAGTGGGAGTAAGTTATTGGGAATTAGGTGACTATCCTCATTATGTCGGAATTCGTTGTAATTGGTGATATTTGAGGAAATCGCCAGGGTACAGTTTTCAACCTACGACGCACAGGTTTTGAGTTGTTTAACTCAGCGGACTTATACAGAGTATTGTATGTTGTCCAAGTGTCCTTCAGGACAAAGGGGTAGGTCCTCGTACTATGTTCTGTTTACTTATAACTTCTCTAGTATTTAGGCAAGTGTTTCGTAGAAATACAAGGTCTAAGTTTTGAGAAGTTGTGGGTATAAGAATAAAGTAGAGAACCAGGTATCACAAGTATCGGGATTCTTCAAAGAGATCGAAGATGTAGATTCTTGTGATTGGTATTCAGATGATAGTGATGGTTTTGAGAAACGTGTTTCTCTTTCAGGTTGCTCATAATTGGATGGATTCCTAAGTTGAGTAATGCTGATTAGCCTTTTTCCATTAAGTTGATATGCACTGGAGACAGCTGCGTGATTTGAATATGGTTCCAATTGAATAAGTGCCAAAGTTTCTATGTTGGATATAGAATAGTTCGTACCTTAAAAGATGTTAAGGTACGGGGAGTTGTCCAGCTTATGCTTAAAACCAGACTCTGGATAACTCAGGGCACGTTTCTGTAATGGCTGTTTGTGGGTTGACCCTGGCTATGACGAGGGTTGATATTCTACCATTTGGAAGATCAATAGTGATATTGTTCTTGACTCGCCACAGTTTTAGTAAAAATGGATTTTTTTCAGAAAACAGTAGTGGGAGTATGGTAGAACTGGAAGTGATTCCAGAACCGCGAACGATTACGGAAAATTTAATAGGACCTATATATATTCAATCAGGTTTGACATTCCAATAGCCACTCCGCAGTTTTGGTGGGTAACCTCAGACACCCGAGAGGTACTCCGGTAGCCTCAAGGACGGTGACAGGGAGGTTCTTATCTACCCAGACTTGACACTACTGTTGTTCCAGGTTATGAGATCCGGTAGGAGGGTTGTCGTAGTCAGTAGGAGCAACGGAAGCATAGTGGGCAAGATGCTTATATCTATTTATAGACTAGAGCAGTTATAGCGGAGATAGATCATCTAATTTTGATATGACAGTCATGGGTTTGACTTCAATCAGAATAAGGGATGGATCTGTTAAGAAGGTAGTAGGGTGTGATGTCATGGTATTGGATGACATACACAGAGTGGGAAGTAAAATTCCTATACTACGATCGGTTGTACTGTGGTAGTCACACAGTTGTTTCTCCAGACAGGATATGGATATAATATTTGACATTCTGGTTTCTAGATCTATGGTTTTAGATCTGGATTTGGGTAGTTTCCCAATGTAGGTACTTTGACAGTATTCTAATGGTTTTTAGAATAGATGACTCCTAGCATGGTGGTGTACCTGCAGATGATGGAGTCACCCTCTCTAAAGGTGTCGTATAGACTAAAGGGGAGAGGGATGTGCATGATTGGCAGATCACTTGCTTAGGCTATTGAGTCAATCATGAGATGTCAAGTACCACACCAGATGTTGTTTTTGCACTAGATGCAATAAGTTTGTATTAATCCAATCCTTGAGAAACATAAGGAAGCAGTTATAGAACATAAGTGCATGTTCTACGGATTTGATGACGGCAGCCTCCTTCGGGAGACGGTTATCATTCCAAGCTTCAAAGGTAACATGGTTGACAGAGTGATTGTCAGAGTTATAGTTTTTCCCTCTGACGAAGAGGGACAGTATTATGGACAGGTGGTCCAAGAGGATACTGTGGGTGGCATGGTGTCGGATACTGATTAGGTTCAGTGATCGATACAGTCTAAGAAGTTTGGATTTGGAGTTCATTTATGAACTAGGTCCCATCAGATATCCAGACATATTCTAAGACAGGTATTACTCAATTCGGGAGATAGCTTTCTCCGCGAACTTGAGATTTAGAGAGATATAGAAAGAAACTTCTAGGTGGATCCACTCACTAAGGCTATTTCTCGAACACAATAGTTTTACAAACGGGCTTTGTGATACTGATTAGTAGAGGAGTTGGATGTTCGGTTTCACACGGGCTGTGAGTAGTCGACATCGCAATAATTAGCCTTGAGTGCAAGTGGGAGATTGTTGGAGATAGTGCCCTCATAGTCAATTATTAGATCACAGGTACGTGATTGCAATGATTGCGGAGGACCTATACCGGTAGGACAGTCTTACTCAAGATGATAGTATGCTATCTGGTTTGCCTTTATCAGTCGTGTACATGTTCAGGTGACTGATTACATGTTACACTTTGATAGAACCCTTAGGATCTTGCTTTACTACCAACAGTATGATGGCGATCATATACGTGAGAGTTGGGTAGTTTATATGCATATCCTTAATTATGGTCCCTAGTCGTGGGAGTTTCGAGACAGGGCATCGATACTCCGGAGTAGACTAGTGTATACAGTCGAGACCCCGACGAGGGGCGGTGGCCGGTCTCACAAGCCACTGGTGTCAGTTGGATCACCTAAGATGTATACAGGTGCTCATTGGGTTATGAGTACACCGGACAGGACTCGCCGGGAATCTGCTAGTTAGTATTATATCTATCGTCAGATGGCAGTTCCCTGGTGACATGTGTACAGGTTAGTTCATCGACCTGAGGTCGTCATTTGTCTCGTGTGAGTTCCCACTGTGCTTTGATTTCTACCCTACCACGGCTCAAAGGAGTCGTGCAAACAGGTAATTTTTGGGTACAGTCCCGAGCCATATGGAGGCACGTGAGCGGATCGGCAGGGGATTCGTCTCTCCCGGTATTGGGGGCGAGATCGTGCTGTGTCTAGGAGAGCCATTACACATAGCCCACGGCCGTGGCAGGAGATTTACTGGTAGGTACTCCAGTAGTATCTCAGGGTGTTATTGGGCTTCACTCCGACACGACTTATACTGCTAATGGGGGTCTGACGTTACTAGCCCCCTAGGCAGATATGCGATACTCATAGACGAACGGACCGGACTGTATATACATTGCCACTGTTAGGCTCAGTAGGGTTTCTGGATGAGTTCACTCATCAGCCTCCCTTGAGGTCAGTCCATGGACAGCCGTTACGCATTGCTAGTGCCGCTGACGGTTTGTGGTTAAACCCACTGCCAGGGTACTGACGAGTCATTAGAGTCCCCCACAGACAGTTTCCCAAGTTCGGGCGAAATGTTGTAGAGGCCGTATGGTTTTATGGCAGGGTTCGGAAAATGCACGTGCGTTTACGCACGTGTTATTTTTCGGGCAGATGATACTGGTCGGCTTTGGTTTAAGCCGGATCCGAGTATTATATTGAGTAGGTATAATATCTTTGTCTCAGTTGCATTTGTATTCGGTCGTAATACAAATGCGGGTATATTTATACAGTTACGGGGTTATCCTGAAAGTCGTTTCAGGATCACTTTTGGAAGTTGCCAGTTTCCAGTTTTCTATCAGCCGTCTTTTAACATTCGGTTAAAGACGGATTTATCTTTTCTTGGATGAGAGTGAGTCATGCTTCTAGAAGGTTCTAGAAGGTTCTAGAATTTGGTGACAAGGTTAATGACTCATGCTTTGATTTCAATGAGGTTTTGTTTTCCTTAAGATATTCTTTTGTGTTCACATATGATATTTTGCTTAAGGTTACTCTCCCCTCTCCTACACTCACCTCCCTCTTTGCATATATTTGGCCGGCCCTCTCTCTCCTCCCTCACTCTCTCACTTGAGAAAATTATGGTTGCTAAAAAGAAAAGACTAAAGTTTTGGATGCATGGAAATTTCATAGTTCATTTCTTGTTCCATTTCATTTCCATCGGCAACTTCATTAACCGATCGTCCACGGCTTTGGACGAAGTGAGACAAAGTAATCTACTCATTCTCTACATCTTTCTTGGTCGTCTCTTTTAGCAAACTTGACGACCGAGTTGCCTCAAGTCAGAGGCGGGAGCCCGTTTAAAGAATCGTCGACGTGGTGCCACCTCGACGAGGAGATCGGAGATCGACGAGATCGGAGCAGTCGCAACGGAGCGTGGGATGATGGTTAAAGAACGAAGGACTCAGATCGTTCGGTATAACCTTTCTACACTCTTTACAGTTTGTTAGTTTAGCAATAATGGCAGATCCGGGTTAAAGTATACGATAGCGCCAGTTAAAAAGTTTTTGTTCCGCATTTGGCATCTGTAGACTGCCGGGGCGCTACCGTAGACTTACATTGAGCCCATTCCACTAAACATGTCTCCACCGAGACAATATGTTGCGCACCCTCAACTTCTTACACCTACGTCTCCATCGAGACAATACGTTGCTCGACACACGAGTAACTCTTCACTTTACAAGATTTCCCCTCTTACAAAGGCATCCTTGCACTCAAGAATCCTCACATAAAGAAAAGGAAAACTTCTCTCATTCTTCTTTCTTACAAAGACATTCTTGCATTCAAGAGTTCTCACACAAAAAAAGAAGAGGGTTACAATAAAACACAATTACCCACAAATGAGTTTCTCTCAAGCTCAACTAATACTCTAAGAAGTATGGATATGCAAATTGAGTTCTTGAATGTGTATGAGAATGATTTGGATAATCAAATGTAAAACTCTTTTCAATTCTCACAAAAGATAAGATTTTTCTTTTCAATATCGCTCAAGAATAAGCAAGTGAAAATCTGTGAGTGATTGAGGCTCAAAAAACCAATACAAAACCTTTTTATAGCCCTACACAAAAACTAGTCGTTATGAGTTAAATCAGTAGTTTGAGAATATCGACAGACGTATGAAGAGTAAATAGTCAGACGTCTGAAGTTAAAGGCAAAAACCCCAACGTCTATATTTTCAAATCAAAAAAACTGCAGACGTTTGTCGAGTAAAGGTTCGGACGTTCGTCGATATTTTTCAAAGATGGCCAAATAAAATACAGAGAATAAGCAGACGTCTGAGGGAGCATGGAACAAACGTCTGAAGAGGAAATAGTTTTCAAATATTTTGAACCGCAGACGTTTGTTCCCTATAGATTCAAACGTTTGTTCCATAAAACAAGTTAAGCCAATACAAAACACAGAGAACAGACAGATGTCTGAAAAAGTATGGGACAAACATCTGAAAAAAAGATTTTCAACCCGAGACTTTAGCACAAACGTTTATCAAGTACGCAGGCGTTTGTTTTGAAAAGGGTTCAGACGTTTGTTTTGAACCAAAAAACTGATATAGAAATTGATATTTGGTTTTCAATAGTAAACAGACGTCTAGACCAATAATAGACAAACATCTGAATAAGGAAAACACTGAAAACTTTGCTTTTCAAAATAAGAAATCGTTTTGAATGAAAAACTTCGTAAAGTTTAAACCAATAGTTTCATGCATGCTATTGTGTGAGTGTTCAAGAGCTCTAAATGATATAACCATAATTTATAGAGTACTTACAATGATTTCTTTGTCGGTTTCGCAAATCTTCAAATTCTTGAATCATTATCGTCTCTAACTCTTGAACTTTGGCGATTTGTTTCACTTGAACTTCGAAACTCACCAATCCACTCACTAGCGTCTTGAAATTGATATCTTGAACTTCAAATCTTAGCTTGACTTCGACGCTTCAACTTGGACTTAGCTTCTAGCTTCTTAGCTCTCCGTAACTTAAATTTTTGAACTCCTTTTTCTTGGCTATGTAGCTTGAACTCATGAATCTTGATATGCAATTTGAGAAGTACTTTTCGGTATTCTCCAATCTCAATTAGATATGACGTTTAGGCTCGATTTTCTCCGTCCTCCTTTATATGCTTGTGCCATGAGATTTCCTGAATATCCTGAATAACCTAAAAACCAATCTCAAAACGACCAAACTCATTATATATAGTGTTATAGAATAAATAAGATATAAACACATGTATATGAACATTCATTGTTTGATATTGAAACTATGAATATGAATATCAATATCGATATGTAAATCACAAGAAAAGCATGAGATATTGATAAACAACACACACACACATGTTTATATGAAAACCAAGATAGAAACACATGTATATACATAAGTATTCATATTTTTGAATATCAAGCCAATGAATGGGAATAATATATCAATATCGACAAATATATCAAATGCAAAGTAGGAGATATCGATATATTATTCGACATACACAAGATATAAGATATACAAACTAATAAATAAGTGTATGCAAGTTTAGTGTCGATAATGTATACAAGATAAGCATGCGACACTAAAAAACTATTCATGTTTAAGCTCTCATCAAAACAAAGCAAGAATGAATAAACTAATATCATCAAAATCCATAAGTTAACACAACAATCTGCCTACAGCGGCAAAAATCCTGGGCCTACAATGCCAGTTTACAGCAGCATATCTACATGACGCTGACACGGCTAAGCTCCTACCTATGTGCACTCTATAAACTACTTAACCCAGATGTATACTTTAGGAAGGGACAATATCAATTAAGATAATGTGATAATTCTTATAATGGGGTAAATATCAATAAAACAAATTTCATGAATCATGTGAGAAAATATCACCATACAAATGGTTCTCATATATCGAAAAAAACCATAATGACATCAAGATCATTAACCGTAGAAATCAGTAATGTGATCATCATATGAAACGATAACAGATGATCGAGATAGTCATGTATAATGAGAATGATCAGATATGAATTAAGGACATTATAAATAACCACATATACGTCTAATACTTGCAGTACTTCCTAGGAGACTAACATTTCACGGCTTTAAATCCTTTCTTCAAACTCTAATTTGATGCATATCCTCTAGAAAAAAATATAATAATAGAGTTATCAACATGTCAACATATTTATAATCCAAAATCTATCTCGACTTATCTAATCTATCTTATTGATCTTTACACATAATTTATTTAAAAAATATTTGCATGTAAAGTACTCTTTAGAAATTAAGCTTTGATGTGAAATATCCAACTTTTAATACGCTCTGAAAATATTATCATCGAATATTTATAATAACATTTTTTAATGAAATTGCAAGATAAAATAATTAGAATTAAAATCCTAATAGCTGTTAAGCATAAGTACTTGGTAGGAAATTCAACTTAACAAAAGATGTATTCACACATTCCTTATTAACTGGTATATAAATAACATATTATATAATTTGATATGTGTGTATAATTATAAATATAAGCCAACTTTCTTTGGAAGTAGATAGAGATAATCTATACTTTAATAATAAACATCGTAATATAATATAATTATAGATCGATATATGAATTATAAAAGTTGATAGTAGGCTAGAAAAATCTAAGTATTCAACTAATTAAAAGTTCGATATGATTTTCCTCAACTTTTTATTAAAGTGGTAAAACATATTTAATGAAAGATAGGACACTATCAATACGATAATTATTTGTTTCACAAAAGGTTGACCTAGGAAAATTATAATTTAAGAAGGAAATAATTTCAAATCTATAATTTCATAAGAATTATATTACTCTCAATTGATTGATATACATCCGGTATCATAAAGAGAAAGGCTTTTTACTGAAAACCTACTTATACTTCGCTAATTACTAAAAATCCTCATCATACTTCATATTTACTTAAGAAACCCTACATACATTGAAATTGCACTAAAAAGCACCCTCGCTAGTTTTCTATCAAAAGTTAGCGCTATGTTAGGAAGATAGAACTGGAGCTTTTGTTTGAACCGTTTTCTAACTTTCGAAGTATTTAGGTAAGTGTTTCTCCCATAAAAAAGCGCTCACATTCTCTCTTAGCTGAAAATTGGGATTTAGCGCAACCAAAGAATCGTTCTCCTTTCAAATGATGTTTCCATGAACTCAAAGCTTGCATTTGAAGGGACAACGACACTTGACAAGCTCGTTGCTGGAGAAGATCGAGAAAAACAAGCCGGTTTCTATGAATAATTTGAGAAATCTTTGATCGAAACCCTAATGCAACCAATTTGAGGGAAAATTTAGGAATTTTGGAAAAAGAAGAAGGGTTAGAAAGGTTTTAAAATACTAACCGATACTCACCGTTAGCCTCCTAACAGAGTGATGGAAGATACCAAAAAATTCTCTTTTTCGCCTGTTGGATTTTTTTAGTGCAATTTAAATGCATGAGAGGTCTTTTAAGTAAATATGAAGTATGTAGGTTTTTTTTAGTAATTAGCGAAGTATGAGGGTTTTTTTTAGTAAAATGTCCTAAAGAAAACTCAACATTTAAAATAATATGTAGAGTTTTAAAAAATACGTACAAAAGGATTTAATGATTTCTCTAATGGATTGTTTACCCTTTTTAGGACCTTTTAACAAGCGAACATAGAGTTTAAATAAAACAAGTATATGAGTTTTAAAGGTTGACCAGAAAGTTCTGAGTTCGAGACTTCCTATAGGCGTAAGCACCTATGATTAATTACATCATATTGTCTGAGGAATTACCTAGACGAGATACCTTGTTAGGTTGCTCAAATCACATCAATAAGATCACGTTTATAAATATAAAAATACTTTCAAATAGAGAATTGTTGGATATAGGTGCCCTCAATGCAATTATTGTAATTGAATGAGGACCTATACGAGAGCACTGTCTTACTCGAGATGATAGTATGCTATCTGGTTTGTCTTTATTTTTCATGTGATGCGTTTTATTTATTATCACGTATCGTTTAGACATGAGATAAATCCCTTAGGATTTCGCATGACTACCAGGACAATGATGGAGACCATACTAGTGGGGTCTGGGTAGTTGATAAGCATATCTTTAAATGTTCTTATTCATAGGAGTATCGAGATTGGACATCGGTACTCCAGTTTAGACTAGTGTGTACGTTTCCTGACTTGATTGGAGAGCGATAGCTGGTCCTATAGCTATTGGTGTTTGACACCGAGGATTGTATACATGTGCTTATTGGATGAGTCACACTAGACGGACTCACCGAGAACTCCTAATTGGTAATTTACCAATGTCAGATAGCAGTTCTTTGGTGACGTGAGTACAGGGTAGTCCCTAAGACCTGAGATCGCTATAGTGTCTCATTCGTGTTCTCATTGTACTTAGACTTTTACCCTATCATGGCTCAAAGGAGTCGTGCAAATTTGTAGGGTATAGTCTCGAAGCACGTAGAGGCAGCGAGCGGTCGAGTGGATTCGTCTCTCCCGGTATAGGGAGTTGATGTCGCGGTGTGCAGGACATGACTACAACCATAAGTCGATGGCCACCGTAGTGGAGATAAACTGATAAGTGTTATCAGTTGTATCTCCGGATGGTTATAAGTTCTCTGTCGCACGACTTATCGAGTTATTAAGGTCTGACATCTTCCAAACCCTAGACTCGATATGCGATACTCTTAGACGAAGAGACCGGACTGTACGGTGATGTCACTGATAGACTTTGCAGAGTTTAGATGAGCTTGCTAGTTGACCTTCTTTCGATCAATACCTAGATAAGTCGTTACGTGCAGCTAGTATCGCTGCCGTGCTTGTGGGCTATGGATATGATCCTAACCTACTGCCAGCGTATTGTCAAGTCTTTAGAATCCCACACGGAGGTTTTCCAGCACAGGAGAAACGATATAGGGCACATATGAGGATATGTGCAAGAGTTCAATTAAGCACGTGTATGTGATACATATATTATAATCGAGTGTTTAATGATATTAGCCGGTGTGTGTGTGTGTGTGTGTATATATATATATGATATAACCGGATTATTAAATCAAGTGTTGATTTAATAATTATATATATATATATATATATATATATATATATATATTAACTAATATCATGCTCACTTTATTTTTCCTTCTCTTTATATATTATTTATATATGATATAAATAATATATATATATCATTTGTCATAGTTGTATATACACATTAAGCATGTGTATAAGAATCACACAGGATTCAAAGATAAGGATAAATGATATTTGCTTATTTAACTAAATGAAACAATGAGTCATTTATTAGAATTGTGTAGACTTTAGATGACTCATTTTGTTTTATTTATTTAAATAAGATATTATATATTTGTTCTTATCTTTGAGAACCCGATGCCATTCTCAGGACTTCATCTCTCTCTTAAGTTTTTGCTTAAGTGAGAAAGAAAAAAAGAAAAGAGAAGAATTTAGTGAGCTAATTATTCTACATCTTTTACTAATCATGCTTAGTAAGTTTAATTAGTGGGTTGCTTCATTTTGATGAGATCAATTTGAAACTAAACTTGTGATGGAGTTATTTCAAGGTGGATCATCTTGGGCAAGGAGATCACCGAATAAGGTTGTTCCGGGCTTCGTGGAGATTAGCCGGAGTCCAAGGAGAGGTGGATAATACGCTACAAAGGAGTAGTCGCTTCTCCTTTAGTTCTCTAGTTTAGATCTTTAGTCAATTGCATTGTTATTTTGATAGATTCTTATTTGGATTCGGGCTTTGCTTGCTACTAATTTTTGTGTGCAATTCCTCCGCGGTCGCGACCCTAGCCCCTGTCCACTTACATGGTGTTAAAGCCAAATCGAATAACTTAGCAGTTGTTTTTGGCCAATTTGAAATCCAAAACCATGTTTCAATGTGAAGTGTTCACTGTTTTGGAAACATAGACTTAAATCGATTCTTTTCGGCTCAATTTTTCATGCTTGGGTATCGTTGATGTGATCAAGATTGGCTTGTATCACTATAGAACGCATCACAGGGGGTCAACCATACCCGGGAGCACTTTGAAGTGCTCTCAGGGGGTTTGATGACCCAAAAGAACCCATAAGGGTGCTCTCGGGTCTGGCAAGGCTTTTGGCATTACGGTGGCCAAAGGACATTCAACCCCCCGAAAGGTTTCAAAGTGGTATCTAATTTTTCCCTGGGGTCCACGCGAAGTTTGGGCGCATTACGAGTCCGTTTCGACACGTTTCCGAGCCAAAAAGTGCCGATTTAGCGTCGAGATGAATAGTGTTTTCAATTTTCGAAATCTTCGCTTCGACTTAGAAAGTTGGTTGATTCGTCAGCCATTTGCGATGGTATAAATCAGATTAAAGTGTTTAATGTAGTTGTACTCCTCCAGTGCATCAATATATTTTTGTAGATCTATGCGCTTGTCGTTATACTCGGCAGGCCGCACAAGCTCCTTGGTCTTCTTCTTTTTCTTCGAAGACCTCGATGGCTTGACTTGGGGGATTTTCCCTTTGTCAACAATTTTCGGCGCGGGACGAGATTTTAGCATCCCTTCGATGATTTCAGGTTCAAGTGGGATTTTCCACCTGACTGCCGGACATGCTTGTAGATCCTTCAGCATTCTTTTGGTTTTTGCTGAAAGAACGACTTCCCATAGAGTTTCTTCCATGAGTGAGCATGATTCCCCCTGCGCATCCACCTTTTTGGGAGTGTGTTTCTGGGGCGGATTTACCCTCCAGTTATCAGACAGCACGAATTTCCCTTGTTGATACTGGTCTTCAACCCAGTTTTTGAAGATGAAGCAATCTTCAATTGGGTGAATCACCATTCTGTGATAGGAGCAGTAGTTAGGGTTGTTGACATCGCCGGATTATGGTGGACGCCGCGGGGCTGGCAATGTGATGAGTTTATTACGCACTGCCAATTCGAACAATCTCCTCGTTTTGTCATGGGGAAACGAGTAGCACGTCCTAGTCTTTCCTTCAAGAATAGGCCTGGACGCGCATAGTTTTGGCCAGCAGCCGGTTTTGGGCCACTCGGTTGTTATTGAGTATTGGCAACGAAGGTTGTTTTCCCTTTACCCTTGTTATTTTGAGGGTCCTTATTTGAGGAGGAAGGTCCGCGGCCCATCTGGTCTAATTGGGCCAGTTTATCTATCATAGCCTGAAAGGTAGTTGGTATGAAGAATGTCACAAACCGGGACACAGTCGTTTGAGGATTAAGGGTCCCGATGAAATGCCCCACGACGGGAGATTCTTCAATGCGCTGTTCACACTTAGACCACAGGTTCCGCCACCGGATCAGTATTGGACCCATGTTTCTCCCGGCTTTACCCTGGCATTAATTAATGTCGTGATCGGAGTGCGCTAGCTTGCGCTGGAGAAACGCTGTGTGAACAACAGTTCCATTTCTGCGAATGTTTTCACAGAGTCATTTGGGAGCTCCAAGTACCATTCAAAAGCCGTTTCTGACAGGCTGCCGACGAATTGGCGAAGCAACAATTTGTCGTCGCCTCCGGTGTTGCTGCGCGACATGTTGATGAGGGTTGCTTGTCCCTTTGTATACATGAAACTTAGGGATTGTATACACCGGCGGGTACTTGATTTGATCATACCAGACCGGATATGGTCGCCCGGTTCTAACAATTTGGCCAGCAGCTTCATTAGCCTGATAGCTCTTATTTGTTAAGCAATGTAATCATCAAGGGCGGCCTTGGAGATCGTTTCCTCCTTGGCTGCCGATAACGCAGGAGGAGGGTTTGATGTTTCCCCTCTGTCATCCTCGATGATTATCGGCGGAGCTTCGACGGAGCTTCGGCCTCCCTTGAGGTCTGTCCATGGACAGCCGTTACGCATTGCTAGTGCCGCTGACGGTTTGTGGTTAAACCCACTGCCAGGGTACTGACGAGTCATTAGAGTCCCCCACAGACAGTTTCCCAAGTTCGGGCGAAATGTTGTAGAGGCCGTATGGTTTTATGGCAGGGTTCGGAAAATGCATGTGCGTTTACGCACGTGTTATTTTTCGGGCAGATGATACTGGTCGGCTTTGGTTTAAGCCGGATCCGAGTATTATATTGAGTAGGTATAATATCTTTGTCTCAGTTGCATTTGTATTCGGTCGTAATACAAATGCGGGTATATTTATACAGTTACGGGGTTATCCTGAAAGTCGTTTCAGGATCACTTTTGGAAGTTGCCAGTTTCCAGTTTTCTATCAGCCGTCTTTTAACATTCGGTTAAAGACGGATTTATCTTTTCTTGGATGAGAGTGAGTCATGCTTCTAGAAGGTTCTAGAAGGTTCTAGAATTTGGTGACAAGGTTAATGACTCATGCTTTGATTTCAATGAGGTTTTGTTTTCCTTAAGATATTCTTTTGTGTTCACATATGATATTTTGCTTAAGGTTACTCTCCCCTCTCCTACACTCACCTCCCTCTTTGCATATATTTGGCCGGCCCTCTCTCTCCTCCCTCACTCTCTCACTTGAGAAAATTATGGTTGCTAAAAAGAAAAGACTAAAGTTTTGGATGCATGGAAATTTCATAGTTCATTTCTTGTTCCATTTCATTTCCATCGGCAACTTCATTAACCGATCGTCCACGGCTTTGGACAAAGTGAGACAAAGTAATCTACTCATTCTCTACATCTTTCTTGGTCGTCTCTTTTAGCAAACTTGACGACCGAGTTGCCTCAAGTCAGAGGCGGGAGCCCGTTTAAAGAATCGTCGACGTGGTGCCACCTCGACGAGGAGATCGGAGATCGACGAGATCGGAGCAGCCGCAACGGAGCGTGGGATGATGGTTAAAGAACGAAGGACTCAGATCGTTCGGTATAACCTTTCTACACTCTTTACAGTTTGTTAGTTTAGCAATAATGGCAGATCCGGGTTAAAGTATACGATAGCGCCAGTTAAAAAGTTTTTGTTCCGCATTTGGCATCTGTAGACTGCCGGGGCGCTACCGTAGACTTACATTGAGCCCATTCCACTAAACATGTCTCCACCGAGACAATATGTTGCGCACCCTCAACTTCTTACACCTACGTCTCCATCGAGACAATACGTTGCTCGACACACGAGTAACTCTTCACTTTACAAGATTTCCCCTCTTACAAAGGCATCCTTGCACTCAAGAATCCTCACATAAAGAAAAGGAAAACTTCTCTCATTCTTCTTTCTTACAAAGACATTCTTGCATTCAAGAGTTCTCACACAAAAAAAGAAGAGGGTTACAATAAAACACAATTACCCACAAATGAGTTTCTCTCAAGCTCAACTAATACTCTAAGAAGTATGGATATGCAAATTGAGTTCTTGAATGTGTATGAGAATGATTTGGATAATCAAATGTAAAACTCTTTTCAATTCTCACAAAAGATAAGATTTTTCTTTTCAATATCGCTCAAGAATAAGCAAGTGAAAATCTGTGAGTGATTGAGGCTCAAAAAACCAATACAAAACCTTTTTATAGCCCTACACAAAAACTAGTCGTTATGAGTTAAATCAGTAGTTTGAGAATATCGACAGACGTATGAAGAGTAAATAGTCAGACGTCTGAAGTTAAAGGCAAAAACCCCAACGTCTATATTTTCAAATCAAAAAAACTGCAGACGTTTGTCGAGTAAAGGTTCGGACGTTCGTCGATATTTTTCAAAGATGGCCAAATAAAATACAGAGAATAAGCAGACGTCTGAGGGAGCATGGAACAAACGTCTGAAGAGGAAATAGTTTTCAAATATTTTGAACCGCAGACGTTTGTTCCCTATAGATTCAAACGTTTGTTCCATAAAACAAGTTAAGCCAATACAAAACACAGAGAACAGACAGATGTCTGAAAAAGTATGGGACAAACATCTGAAAAAAAGATTTTCAACCCGAGACTTTAGCACAAACGTTTATCAAGTACGCAGGCGTTTGTTTTGAAAAGGGTTCAGACGTTTGTTTTGAACCAAAAAACTGATATAGAAATTGATATTTGGTTTTCAATAGTAAACAGACGTCTAGACCAATAATAGACAAACATCTGAATAAGGAAAACACTGAAAACTTTGCTTTTCAAAATAAGAAATCGTTTTGAATGAAAAACTTCGTAAAGTTTAAACCAATAGTTTCATGCATGCTATTGTGTGAGTGTTCAAGAGCTCTAAATGATATAACCATAATTTATAGAGTACTTACAATGATTTCTTTGTCGGTTTCGCAAATCTTCAAATTCTTGAATCATTATCGTCTCTAACTCTTGAACTTTGGCGATTTGTTTCACTTGAACTTCGAAACTCACCAATCCACTCACTAGCGTCTTGAAATTGATATCTTGAACTTCAAATCTTAGCTTGACTTCGACGCTTCAACTTGGACTTAGCTTCTAGCTTCTTAGCTCTCCGTAACTTAAATTTTTGAACTCCTTTTTCTTGGCTATGTAGCTTGAACTCATGAATCTTGATATGCAATTTGAGAAGTACTTTTCGGTATTCTCCAATCTCAATTAGATATGACGTTTAGGCTCGATTTTCTCCGTCCTCCTTTATATGCTTGTGCCATGAGATTTCCTGAATATCCTGAATAACCTAAAAACCAATCTCAAAACGACCAAACTCATTATATATAGTGTTATAGAATAAATAAGATATAAACACATGTATATGAACATTCATTGTTTGATATTGAAACTATGAATATGAATATCAATATCGATATGTAAATCACAAGAAAAGCATGAGATATTGATAAACAACACACACACACATGTTTATATGAAAACCAAGATAGAAACACATGTATATACATAAGTATTCATATTTTTGAATATCAAGCCAATGAATGGGAATAATATATCAATATCGACAAATATATCAAATGCAAAGTAGGAGATATCGATATATTATTCGACATACACAAGATATAAGATATACAAACTAATAAATAAGTGTATGCAAGTTTAGTGTCGATAATGTATACAAGATAAGCATGCGACACTAAAAAACTATTCATGTTTAAGCTCTCATCAAAACAAAGCAAGAATGAATAAACTAATATCATCAAAATCCATAAGTTAACACAACAATCTGCCTACAGCGGCAAAAATCCTGGGCCTACAATGCCAGTTTACAGCAGCATATCTACATGACGCTGACACGGCTAAGCTCCTACCTATGTGCACTCTATAAACTACTTAACCCAGATGTATACTTTAGGAAGGGACAATATCAATTAAGATAATGTGATAATTCTTATAATGGGGTAAATATCAATAAAACAAATTTCATGAATCATGTGAGAAAATATCACCATACAAATGGTTCTCATATATCGAAAAAAACCATAATGACATCAAGATCATTAACCGTAGAAATCAGTAATGTGATCATCATATGAAACGATAACAGATGATCGAGATAGTCATGTATAATGAGAATGATCAGATATGAATTAAGGACATTATAAATAACCACATATACGTCTAATACTTGCAGTACTTCCTAGGAGACTAACATTTCACGGCTTTAAATCCTTTCTTCAAACTCTAATTTGATGCATATCCTCTAGAAAAAAATATAATAATAGAGTTATCAACATGTCAACATATTTATAATCCAAAATCTATCTCGACTTATCTAATCTATCTTATTGATCTTTACACATAATTTATTTAAAAAATATTTGCATGTAAAGTACTCTTTAGAAATTAAGCTTTGATGTGAAATATCCAACTTTTAATACGCTCTGAAAATATTATCATCGAATATTTATAATAACATTTTTTAATGAAATTGCAAGATAAAATAATTAGAATTAAAATCCTAATAGCTGTTAAGCATAAGTACTTGGTAGGAAATTCAACTTAACAAAAGATGTATTCACACATTCCTTATTAACTGGTATATAAATAACATATTATATAATTTGATATGTGTGTATAATTATAAATATAAGCCAACTTTCTTTGGAAGTAGATAGAGATAATCTATACTTTAATAATAAACATCGTAATATAATATAATTATAGATCGATATATGAATTATAAAAGTTGATAGTAGGCTAGAAAAATCTAAGTATTCAACTAATTAAAAGTTCGATATGATTTTCCTCAACTTTTTATTAAAGTGGTAAAACATATTTAATGAAAGATAGGACACTATCAATACGATAATTATTTGTTTCACAAAAGGTTGACCTAGGAAAATTATAATTTAAGAAGGAAATAATTTCAAATCTATAATTTCATAAGAATTATATTACTCTCAATTGATTGATATACATCCGGTATCATAAAGAGAAAGGCTTTTTACTGAAAACCTACTTATACTTCGCTAATTACTAAAAATCCTCATCATACTTCATATTTACTTAAGAAACCCTACATACATTGAAATTGCACTAAAAAGCACCCTCGCTAGTTTTCTATCAAAAGTTAGCGCTATGTTAGGAAGATAGAACTGGAGCTTTTGTTTGAACCGTTTTCTAACTTTCGAAGTATTTAGGTAAGTGTTTCTCCCATAAAAAAGCGCTCACATTCTCTCTTAGCTGAAAATTGGGATTTAGCGCAACCAAAGAATCGTTCTCCTTTCAAATGATGTTTCCATGAACTCAAAGCTTGCATTTGAAGGGACAACGACACTTGACAAGCTCGTTGCTGGAGAAGATCGAGAAAAACAAGCCGGTTTCTATGAATAATTTGAGAAATCTTTGATCGAAACCCTAATGCAACCAATTTGAGGGAAAATTTAGGAATTTTGGAAAAAGAAGAAGGGTTAGAAAGGTTTTAAAATACTAACCGATACTCACCGTTAGCCTCCTAACAGAGTGATGGAAGATACCAAAAAATTCTCTTTTTCGCCTGTTGGATTTTTTTAGTGCAATTTAAATGCATGAGAGGTCTTTTAAGTAAATATGAAGTATGTAGGTTTTTTTTAGTAATTAGCGAAGTATGAGGGTTTTTTTTAGTAAAATGTCCTAAAGAAAACTCAACATTTAAAATAATATGTAGAGTTTTAAAAAATACGTACAAAAGGATTTAATGATTTCTCTAATGGATTGTTTACCCTTTTTAGGACCTTTTAACAAGCGAACATAGAGTTTAAATAAAACAAGTATATGAGTTTTAAAGGTTGACCAGAAAGTTCTGAGTTCGAGACTTCCTATAGGCGTAAGCACCTATGATTAATTACATCATATTGTCTGAGGAATTACCTAGACGAGATACCTTGTTAGGTTGCTCAAATCACATCAATAAGATCACGTTTATAAATATAAAAATACTTTCAAATAGAGAATTGTTGGATATAGGTGCCCTCAATGCAATTATTGTAATTGAATGAGGACCTATACGAGAGCACTGTCTTACTCGAGATGATAGTATGCTATCTGGTTTGTCTTTATTTTTCATGTGATGCGTTTTATTTATTATCACGTATCGTTTAGACATGAGATAAATCCCTTAGGATTTCGCATGACTACCAGGACAATGATGGAGACCATACTAGTGGGGTCTGGGTAGTTGATAAGCATATCTTTAAATGTTCTTATTCATAGGAGTATCGAGATTGGACATCGGTACTCCAGTTTAGACTAGTGTGTACGTTTCCTGACTTGATTGGAGAGCGATAGCTGGTCCTATAGCTATTGGTGTTTGACACCGAGGATTGTATACATGTGCTTATTGGATGAGTCACACTAGACGGACTCACCGAGAACTCCTAATTGGTAATTTACCAATGTCAGATAGCAGTTCTTTGGTGACGTGAGTACAGGGTAGTCCCTAAGACCTGAGATCGCTATAGTGTCTCATTCGTGTTCTCATTGTACTTAGACTTTTACCCTATCATGGCTCAAAGGAGTCGTGCAAATTTGTAGGGTATAGTCTCGAAGCACGTAGAGGCAGCGAGCGGTCGAGTGGATTCGTCTCTCCCGGTATAGGGAGTTGATGTCGCGGTGTGCAGGACATGACTACAACCATAAGTCGATGGCCACCGTAGTGGAGATAAACTGATAAGTGTTATCAGTTGTATCTCCGGATGGTTATAAGTTCTCTGTCGCACGACTTATCGAGTTATTAAGGTCTGACATCTTCCAAACCCTAGACTCGATATGCGATACTCTTAGACGAAGAGACCGGACTGTACGGTGATATCACTGATAGACTTTGCAGAGTTTAGATGAGCTTGCTAGTTGACCTTCTTTCGATCAATACCTAGATAAGTCGTTACGTGCAGCTAGTATCGCTGCCGTGCTTGTGGGCTATGGATATGATCCTAACCTACTGCCAGCGTATTGTCAAGTCTTTAGAGTCCCACACGGAGGTTTTCCAGCACAGGAGAAACGATATAGGGCACATATGAGGATATGTGCAAGAGTTCAATTAAGCACGTGTATGTGATACATATATTATAATCGAGTGTTTAATGATATTAGCCGGTGTGTGTGTGTGTGTGTATATATATATGATATAACCGGATTATTAAATCAAGTGTTGATTTAATAATTATATATATATATATATATATATATATATATTAACTAATATCATGCTCACTTTATTTTTCCTTCTCTTTATATATTATTTATATATGATATAAATAATATATATATATCATTTGTCATAGTTGTATATACACATTAAGCATGTGTATAAGAATCACACAGGATTCAAAGATAAGGATAAATGATATTTGCTTATTTAACTAAATGAAACAATGAGTCATTTATTAGAATTGTGTAGACTTTAGATGACTCATTTTGTTTTATTTATTTAAATAAGATATTATATATTTGTTCTTATCTTTGAGAACCCGATGCCATTCTCAGGACTTCATCTCTCTCTTAAGTTTTTGCTTAAGTGAGAAAGAAAAAAAGAAAAGAGAAGAATTTAGTGAGCTAATTATTCTACATCTTTTACTAATCATGCTTAGTAAGTTTAATTAGTGGGTTGCTTCATTTTGATGAGATCAATTTGAAACTAAACTTGTGATGGAGTTATTTCAAGGTGGATCATCTTGGGCAAGGAGATCACCGAATAAGGTTGTTCCGGGCTTCGTGGAGATTAGCCGGAGTCCAAGGAGAGGTGGATAATACGCTACAAAGGAGTAGTCGCTTCTCCTTTAGTTCTCTAGTTTAGATCTTTAGTCAATTGCATTGTTATTTTGATAGATTCTTATTTGGATTCAGGCTTTGCTTGCTACTAATTTTTGTGTGCAATTCCTCCGCGGTCGCGACCCTAGCCCCTGTCCACTTACATGGTGTTAAAGCCAAATCGAATAACTTAGCAGTTGTTTTTGGCCAATTTGAAATCCAAAACCATGTTTCAATGTGAAGTGTTCACTGTTTTGGAAACATAGACTTAAATCGATTCTTTTCGGCTCAATTTTTCATGCTTGGGTATCGTTGATGTGATCAAGATTGGCTTGTATCACTATAGAACGCATCACAGGGGGTCAACCATACCCGGGAGCACTTTGAAGTGCTCTCAGGGGGTTTGATGACCCAAAAGAACCCATAAGGGTGCTCTCGGGTCTGGCAAGGCTTTTGGCATTACGGTGGCCAAAGGACATTCAACCCCCCGAAAGGTTTCAAAGTGGTATCTAATTTTTCCCTGGGGTCCACGCGAAGTTTGGGCGCATTACGAGTCCGTTTCGACACGTTTCCGAGCCAAAAAGTGCCGATTTAGCGTCGAGATGAATAGTGTTTTCAATTTTCGAAATCTTCGCTTCGACTTAGAAAGTTGGTTGATTCGTCAGCCATTTGCGATGGTATAAATCAGATTAAAGTGTTTAATGTAGTTGTACTCCTCCAGTGCATCAATATATTTTTGTAGATCTATGCGCTTGTCGTTATACTCGGCAGGCCGCACAAGCTCCTTGGTCTTCTTCTTTTTCTTCGAAGACCTCGATGGCTTGACTTGGGGGATTTTCCCTTTGTCAACAATTTTCGGCGCGGGACGAGATTTTAGCATCCCTTCGATGATTTCAGGTTCAAGTGGGATTTTCCACCTGACTGCCGGACATGCTTGTAGATCCTTCAGCATTCTTTTGGTTTTTGCTGAAAGAACGACTTCCCATAGAGTTTCTTCCATGAGTGAGCATGATTCCCCCTGCGCATCCACCTTTTTGGGAGTGTGTTTCTGGGGCGGATTTACCCTCCAGTTATCAGACAGCACGAATTTCCCTTGTTGATACTGGTCTTCAACCCAGTTTTTGAAGATGAAGCAATCTTCAATTGGGTGGATCACCATTCTGTGATAGGAGCAGTAGTTAGGGTTGTTGACATCGCCGGATTATGGTGGACGCCGCGGGGCTGGCAATGTGATGAGTTTATTACGCACTGCCAATTCGAACAATCTCCTCGTTTTGTCATGGGGAAACGAGTAGCACGTCCTAGTCTTTCCTTCAAGAATAGGCCTGGACGCGCATAGTTTTGGCCAGCAGCCGGTTTTGGGCCACTCGGTTGTTATTGAGTATTGGCAACGAAGGTTGTTTTCCCTTTACCCTTGTTATTTTGAGGGTCCTTATTTGAGGAGGAAGGTCCGCGGCCCATCTGGTCTAATTGGGCCAGTTTATCTATCATAGCCTGAAAGGTAGTTGGTATGAAGAATGTCACAAACCGGGACACAGTCGTTTGAGGATTAAGGGTCCCGATGAAATGCCCCACGACGGGAGATTCTTCAATGCGCTGTTCACACTTAGACCACAGGTTCCGCCACCGGATCAGTATTGGACCCATGTTTCTCCCGGCTTTACCCTGGCATTAATTAATGTCGTGATCGGAGTGCGCTAGCTTGCGCTGGAGAAACGCTGTGTGAACAACAGTTCCATTTCTGCGAATGTTTTCACAGAGTCATTTGGGAGCTCCAAGTACCATTCAAAAGCCGTTTCTGACAGGCTGCCGACGAATTGGCGAAGCAACAATTTGTCGTCGCCTCCGGTGTTGCTGCGCGACATGTTGATGAGGGTTGCTTGTCCCTTTGTATACATGAAACTTAGGGATTGTATACACCGGCGGGTACTTGATTTGATCATACCAGACCGGATATGGTCGCCCGGTTCTAACAATTTGGCCAGCAGCTTCATTAGCCTGATAGCTCTTATTTGTTAAGCAATGTAATCATCAAGGGCGGCCTTGGAGATCGTTTCCTCCTTGGCTGCCGATAACGCAGGAGGAGGGTTTGATGTTTCCCCTCTGTCATCCTCGATGATTATCGGCGGAGCTTCGGCCGGGGGTTTTGGTTGGATCATCATTCTAACCATGTCTTGGAACAAGAGAGCCATCTGCTTTATGTTAGTAGCTTGCTCAACGGTTTCCTTGTTCTTTCTCTCGAGCACCCTTCGCAGAAACTCTGTATCAGTCTCCCGCTCTTGGTGCTGTTCAGCTTCTTTGTCCGGAATTTCTTTCTGTCCGGTAAGTGCTGCCATTTTGGTCAACATTTCCTGGAGCTTTTGTTGTTACTCCCGAGCCTCTGTCAGCGACCGAGTTTGCGGTCGGTGACACATCGAAGCACGGCTTTCTTCTTTTCCCGAAGCCATATAGACCGTATGTATTATTATGCCCCCGGCCTTGGGGCGTTTAGGTCTACCGCCTTTGGAATTTGCCGCGGACGGTAGAGTTTTCTCCAGCCTCGTTCTTTTATGAGAGGTGGAAGTTGAAGTGGCCGTTGTGATAGGCACCTGTTTAGGAGAAGTCCCCCGTCGCATGGTGGTGTGATCTTTTTCTTGTCGACCCTTAGATTTTTCCGGTCGAAGAGAGTAATCTTTGTCAATCACAGAGTCTTGGACTTTCCGCCAGACCCTATGAATTTGCGAGGAGAGCCGCTGATAAGGCCGCTCCGGCTTTTCCTGCACAAAGACCTCTACTGGCAGAGGTGATTTCTTCAGCACCAACGTTAGGGAGTTCTTACGTACCCACTTGAGCGGATCAAAGCTGTTCCCGGTTGGAACATCAGCGTCAACTTCCACTACTGGAGTTGGTGGGGTGAGTCCAGAAGGGGAGTTGCCCCCAGCTTTTCTTATTCGGCGTCAGCGGCGGCGTCGAGCGTGCCTTGCAGAAGGGACCACCTCAGTTTTGGAAACGGTTTCATCATGCCCCTGGTTTTGCTAAGGAGCTTCAATCAGTGTTAGCCTGTTAAAGACCAACGTTCTTATTAAAGTTTGAGGAGAAGCGGCCACCCTTTCAAAAACCGACCATCTAATGGGGGAAGCGCCTTTGACGGCTTCACCTATAGCAGGAGTAGGGAGAGCTGTTCGTTTTGCGGTAGCCCCTTCAGGTATCACGAGCTTCTTTGTGGGCCCGTTTGTGCTTTTGCTCATCCTGTTGAAGACTGAGATGCTAGATTTAGACAACCTATTAAGAGGGGCTGTTGCGGTTTCCAGTCGATTGAAGATCGACCTTTTAAGAGGTTTTTCTTGCGGTGCTGAGGCACCGAAACTTACAGGTGGGTGCACGGTCCCAAAGAACAATCCAGTAGTGGCTTGAGTAACTTGCTCCACCGGCATTGAAAAAATAGAGGCCGCACCGGGCCCATAGGTCACTCCTCCAGTTGGGGTGGAATGGAAGTTGCCGTTGCATGAGGTGCAGTTGAGAGCCATTGACTTTCTGCACAGGAGCAAGACACTAAGTTTTAGTACCTCAAATTCAAGGGCAACCATAGCGAACCGCGATTTTGTTCGCGAAGGAAGACACTAAGTTTTAGTACCTCGAATCCAAAAGCAACCATAGCAACCGCGATTTTGTTCGTGAAACACGACACATGAAGTGTGGAGTGGAAAGAGAAAAAGGTCCCACCGGGCATGCCAGAATCTGTTCACCGCCAAAAGACAGAGACCGAGACGTTGGGAAGTCTCTGCCTGAATTTGAGGGCAGATGCTATTTGGACTTTTCCATCCACCTCTCCGAAAATACCAAGTTGATTTATGGCACCGTATATCGGAGGTTTGGACAAATGCAACTGTTATAGCAGACTTTATCAGATCCCCCCTCATTTGTAAGGGGTTTTTGATTGTGGCCCCTGTAGTTAATTAGACTTAGCGGACCTCTGTAGTATATAACCCTTCTGAACCGGTGTAAAGTTCAGCGAATTCTCATTATTGCAAGTATATGTGATCTTTTTGGGTTCCCTCAACCAGAGATTCTGGGACAAAATGCACCAAATGATGTGATTTAGAGCAATTTAGGGAGAAGTCAAATTCTCTCGCGAAGTCGCCATTTTTGTTTGCCCTCTTTAGGACCTTTTAACAAGTGAACGTAGTGTTTAAACAAAATAAGTATATGAGTTTTAAAGTTTGACCAGAAGGTCCTGGTTCGTAACTTTCCATAGAGGTAAGCACCTATGGTTAATTACACCCTATTGTCTAAGAAATTATCTAGATGAGATACCTTGTTAGGTTGCTCAAATCACATCACAAAGATCGCATTTATAAAGATAAAAATACTTGTAAACAGAGAATAATATAAGAACATAAAGTAATATCATTGTATTTCATTTATATTTGTGTATAATTTGAATGTAAATTACATTAATATTGCAAAATGTACAAAATTGTAAATTAAAAAAACTCTAATTTGAGAATTTAGTTTTATACTTGGGGATATTTTAATATCCACTTAGACACATATTAGTGGGCACTGCCTTATATTGGGGCCACGTTATAACCATAGTTGATAGAAGTGGGGCCATCCTATGTGGAGCCTTCAAATTATTAGGAAATAAGGATGTTTCACCTGCGGGAGACCCACTTTTTGGGGCTCCCGACGTCAGAAGAGGGGGTCCCGACCGCGGGAGGCCTTCTTTTGAGGCCTCTCGACAGTCAATTTGGGAAGCTAATTTTAAAGCGTCCTGCCACCGGGAGAGGGATCCCGACATGTCGGGAGGGAGTCCCAGAAATAGTAGGGAAGCCTATTTTATGGCTTCCTATGATTCATTGTTGGGAATAATAGGAAAGTTCTTCTTATAGAACTTCCCCACATGAAAGTTTATTATATTGAACTTTTTGCACAATATAAAAATGATATTGTTCCCCTCCGAATGACGGCCGAGACAGGGACGTCTTGCATGAGATTCGGGACAGATGCTAATTGGTTTTATCCGTCTACCTCTCCGAAGATGCCAAGTTGATTTATGGCACCGTGCACTGGAGGTTTAGACAGATGTGGCCGATGTAGCAGACTTCATCAGATTCCCCTTCGCATGAGGGGTTTTTGATTGTGGGGACGCTCTTCCCTGCAGGCGCAAGCCCCTGCAGTTAATTACGCCACCGCATCGCGGTAACCACTTTCTCCTTCTCCAGAAATTTCACTTCGTGTCGTGTGTGTTTGTTTTGTTTGTGGATGCCCGTGGATTGTATACGGAGACTAAGTTATGCCGTCGACCGTAGGACGTGGATTAGTCCAAATCCGTATTTACTTAGATTTGGGTTGTGTGTTTTAGTTTAAGGATACGTTAACCATATTGAGGCTAAGATCAAGTTAAACGTTCGTTAAGGATACGTTAGTCCTTTTGAGACTAAGATCAACTTAACGAAAAGAGCATTTAGGGGCTCTATTGTTACAGTTTAGGGACGTAGTGGTCCGTTTAATATATGGCCGTCGGGACCCGTCACCTCTCTGACGACGTTGAAGGATTACAACGACAGGTGTCAGAGGAGTTCGGAGATATACCCTTGAACCAAAGTTGATTAGGGAATATGTAGTCCGATTAAATGTTTAAGGATACGTTAGACAGATTTGAGGCTAAGATCAACTTAAACGGGATCGTTTAGATCCGACAAAAGAGCGTTTGGAAGCTCTGTTGTTCCAGTTTATGGACGTAGTGGTCTATAGGTAGTTTAAGGACATTGCGGTCCATTGCCAGTTTTGGGACATGGTGGCCCATGTTCCAGTTTAGGGACATGGTGGTCTATGTTCCAGTTTAGGGATATGGTGGTCCATTGGTAGTTTAAGGACGCGTAAGTCCATGGGTTTAAGGACCCCACAGTCAGTATCTTGGTTTAAGGGCGCATAAGTCCATGAGTTTAAGGACCCCACAGTCCGTGTCGATGTGTGGTCGTTGGGACCCGTCACCTTTCTGACGTCGTTGAAGGATTACAACGATAGGTGTCAGAGGAGTTCAGAGACGTACCCTTGAACCGGATATAAATTGATTTAAGAGAGCAGTCTTGCTCAGTCAATTTAATTTGAGGACTTACGGCCATGATTGGGCAAGTCCAGTTGAGAATATTCAACGTATACCATTTTATTTGCATTTGGCCTATTAGGCCTTTACTAGGGCTCTGCCCCTGTTTAATAATGCACTGCATTTTATTCTGGCCTGCTAGGCCTTTTTGATTTGGGCTATGTCCCTTTATAAATGATGCAGAGCATCTGTTTGGGCTCTGCCCTTCTTTTAAAATAATGCATTGCATTTAATTTGGCCTGTTAGGCCTTTTTTAATTGGGCTTGGCCCTTCTGTAAATAATGCAGAGCATTAGTAATCTGACAGAGGGCCACGTGGCCTGTCAGGCGCTCTGTGCCAATTGATGAGCGCAAGCGCATGTGGAGGTGACACGTGTCACGCTCTGGTGAGCGTAAGTGCAACAGCGCAGTGCGCTGCGTCAGTGCGCTGCGCTGTTACGCCGCTGACACGTGGCGCTCTCTGGTGGCTTGCGCCAACCCAGGAGCGCAATAGTGCAGTTTTTGCAAGTGCAAGGCACTGTTTCAATAACTTGATCCAATTTTGGATTCAAGAAAAGAATCTTTAAGATTTCAGAACCAATGGTTCATAAAAAAGTGCAAGGCACTGTTATTATTTATTTTTTATTGAAGATCGTTGATCTTGTTCTTAGATCAATGATCTATTCAGAAGAAATTCTTCTTTTTTAATGGTTTTTACCTTTTTTCTTTTCTTGAGTTCTTCTCAAAATTCTTGATGATGATGTCGAAGTTGATGATGATGATGATGTTGTTCATTTTTGAATTGGGGTCTAGGGGCCTTTATATAGTGCCCATTAATTTGTTAAATTTGTTAAAGAGATCCTTCTCTGAGTGATTTGGGGATTTTTCCCCACCGTTGGATTTTTGATCCAAGGGCTTCTGTTTTACATAAGACAATCTTCCAGTTTTAACAAGAACAGAAAGATATTATTGGAATTTTAATTCTGTTTAGCGCAAACGCCCCAGCGCTGACACGTGTCGCGCAGCGCAGCGCTTGCGCAACTGAAATGTCGCTCCCTTTAATTTTGTTTTAAATAGAGCCTTGCTCTGATTGGGCGCGCTGCCTTGGGCGTTGCGCTCCCTGCGCTGGCGTGCCCGATTTTGACACGTGGCGCTCTGCGCGCAGCGCAGAGGATCAGAAGCGTTGCTTCATTTATTAAAATTTAAATTTTCAAAGTAGAGCTTTGCTCTGATTGGGGGGAATCAGAAGCGTTGCTTCATTTCCCGCCTTGGAATTTGAACAGAGCTTTGCTCTGATTGGGATAAACAAATGCCCCCTACCGTTGAGCTTACGTGGCCCCAAACGTGAGCGCAGCGGTGGCAGAATCCCAACCGTTGGGAAGTTGAAACGGCACTTATTGCCTATAAATAGGACCTTTGGTCTCTTAGATGATTTTCATCTCTTCATAAGAATTTTGTCCAGAGCCCTGCTCTTTTTGTCCAAGAACTTTTAAGAGTTAAAACTCTAGAAAATTTTTAGGTAAAAATTAATTTGGATTAAATCGAATTAATTTTAAGAGCCTTGCTCTCAATAGATCCCTGATCTAAAGAAGACCCATTTAGGGTCTCACTCAGCAGAGCTTTGCTCTATAGGTCTAAAAGGATCTAAAGAGAACTAAAGGGAATCCTATTAAGGTTCCATTAATGGAGCTCTGCTCTCTAAAAGATTTTCCTTGTATTTTCTTAATTCGTTAATGGAGCTTTGCTCCTTCCAAATCGTATAGAAGAACTCTTAAGAGTTCTTGATGGATCTTGGAAGTTAAAGATGGTATTTTATATTATTATTATTATTATATCATCTTTTCAGTGCAAAGCTCTCAATGTTCTTAGGGGATTTTCTTCAAATTCTCCTCATTACTGAGTTTGATAGGCGTCACTCCTGTTTGCAGAGCATTGCTCTCGAGGAGTTTAACTCCCTGTGCCTGTTTTTAATAAGAATTCTCTTAATCAGTCTGTCTGCTAATTCTGTTAATTTTCTTTTACAGGAACAATGGACGCCCACATGTACGACCTCGATGAAATCATTTCTTACGGGAACATCCGCCGACTCGGCCATTCTCAGAACCGAGAATTTACCAACGCCGAGTGTGCCGAAATCATGAGTCGCTTCGACGCATACAACGGTCAACTGCCTCCTCGGCGCTCCCCTCTCCTGAAGCTTATCGTGGGAGCAATCTAGGAAGCGCTTCCCCTGTTCTTTACCGGCGTGCCGCTTAGGGCATTGGACGCCGCCGAGGACAAGGTGCACTCGGTGTACCTGATGAACCTGATCTCGAAGAGACGGCAAGACAATCTTGTCGATCTCTTGCACCAGGCCTTTCAACAGTCTGCCATTCTTGCTGCCTATCGGAGGGTGGAGGACATCAGTGGGGATCCCGATGCCCGTGCTCGCGAAAGGAAGCACACCAGGATGGTTCGCCAAGCTTGGAAAGTCTTGGACAAGGTCACTTTCGAGTTCCTCAATCCCTGTCCAGGATTTGAGGTTTTGCCGTTGTAACCATTTGATGATATTTTTCGTTTACTGCTTCCATGATTGTAAGAATTTTTGGCAATATGAATGGAATTTTTTTTATTTCAGCTTGTTTTATTTCTTGTTCTGAGTCTTGTGCACATGCATGAATGAGTGTGTCTCGAACGCTTGATCAAATGCACATCGGATGTTCTTTCTGTCGCTTTCCTCTTTCTTTTATTATTAGTATGCTGCCTTAGTAAACATGGTTGACAGATAATAGAGTAAGCATCTGGGTTTCTTCAAGAGATAGCGATGGCTTAGGCTGCAGGTTCAGATCTGCTGCCTAAGACTTTTCAACTCTATAAGCCGTGAGGGTCCCATAAGAGAGTTCTCCTTACGGATCAAGAGGATCTTGTAGGTGGATTTTCTCCTTAGGAATCGTGAGGATTCCTAAGTGCGTTTTCTCTAATAAGTCGTAAGGATCTTATAAGAGAATTTTCCCTCTTACGAGTCGAGAGGACTTGTAAGCGGTTGTTTCCCTTCTTGTTGAGATTCGACTTTGGAGAGTGAGACCCATGGATAGTATGCAAGAGACCGTTTTAGACCGACTTGCAGGATCCCAGTGCTTAGAAAACAAGTTTTTTAATCCCTGCCGCCTAAGGCTTTATCTTCCAAGCCGAAACGAATCGAGAAGTCCTCGCAAAGACACTAATTTCCTCACGGGTCGAGACGAATCGAGCAGTTCTCATCAAGGACACTAATTTCCCTGAGTTGAAGTATTTTGCTGAGGACGCCGGTTTCCTCGAGGTTGAAACGAATCAAGAGTCTCTCATCAAGGACGCTAGTTTTCCTGAATTGAGGTATTTGCCAGAGATACTGGTTTCCCTGGGGTTGAAACGAATCGATGTATTCCTGCAAAGACGCTAGTTTCTCTGCGGGTCGACGCGAATCAGGATTTTCTCATCAAGGACACCGGTTTCCCTGAGTCGAAGGATCTTGCCGAAGACACTGATTTCTTCGAGGTTGAAACGAATCGGAGTATTCCTGCGAAGACACTGGTTTCTCTGCGGGCCGACGCGAATCAGGAGGCTCTCATCAAGGACGCTAGTTTCCCTGAATTGAGGTATTTGCCAAGGACACTGGTTTCCTTGGGGTTGAAACGAATCGATGTATTCCTGCAATGACGCTAGTTTCTTTGCGGGTCGACGCGAATCAGGATTTTCTCGTCAAGGACACTGGTTTCCCTGAGTCGAAGGATTTTGCCGAAGACACTGGTTTCTTCGGGGTTGAAACGAATCGGAGTATTCCTGCGAAGACACCGGTTTCTCTGCGGGCCAACGCGAATCAGGAGGCTCTCATCAAGGACGCTGGTTTCCCTGAATTGAGGTATTTGCCAAGGACACTGGTTTCCCTGGGGTTGAAACGAATCAATGTATTCCTGCAAAGACGCTAGTTTCTCTGCGGGTCGACGCGAATCAAGAAGTTCTCGTCAAGGACACTGGTTTCCCTGAGTCGAAGGATTTTGCCGAAGACACTGGTTTCTTCGGGGTTGAAATGAATCGGAGTTTTCCTACGGAGACACTGGTTTCTCTGCGGGCCGACGCGAATCAGGAGGCTCTCATCAAGGACGCTAGTTTCCCTGAATTGAGGTATTTGCCGAGGACACTGGTTTCCCTGGTGTTGAAACAAGTCGATGTATTCCTGCAAAGACGCTAGTTTCTCTGCGGGTCGACGCGAATCAAGAAGTTCTCATCAAGGACACTGGTTTCTTTGAGTCGAAGGATTTTGCCGAAGACACTGGTTTCTTCGGGGTTGAAACGAATCGGAGTATTCCTGCGGAGACACTGGTTTCTCTGCGGGCCGACGCGAATCAGGAGGCTCTCATCAAGGACGCTAGTTTCCCTGAATTGAGGTATTTGCCAGGGACACTGGTTTCCCTGGAAGTTGAACTGATCTGTGGTGGTCTTTCAGGTTTTATATAAGTTACCGTCAAAACCGTGAAGCTAGGAATTTGATCTTCGCTTCGTTTGCTGGCACTGCGTCCATTGCATCAAGACGAATGTCGTGGTTGTCTCTAGGTTGTTGGTGAACCATCGAGATTTGGCTTTATTTCATGACGGAGCCTGTTGGGAATGTATGGTTCCGTCTTTGTTTGCGCCCTTGGATTGTATACAGGGATCGATGTGATCTCAACTGTAGGGCAAAAGTTTCATATATATTTTTTTGTTTTATTTCCGCGATGCTATCATTTCAGCTTTTATATCGCGAAGGTCGCGATTGCCCAATCATTTCGGCTATTTTTCGCGGTGCCCAATCATTTCGACTGTTTATTTTATTTTTACTCGCTGCTTTTTATTGCGAGCTGCCCAATCATTTCGGCTATTTTGTGTGCATACGTTTTTTTTACTTGCTGCTTTTTATTGCAAGTTGCCCCATCATTTCGGCTGTTTCGTATGCATGTGCGGCCTACTGGCTTTTCGCCGTAAATCTGAAATTAGACACCGATTTCGGCATCAGCACCGCTACAACTGGGATGTTGCCAGGAGCGAATCATCATTTGCCTCTGTCAATGTCGAACAAAGGTGGCTTAGCGAACAGGGTTAAGGTCCTGTCGACTAAGGCTTTTGACTTCATGAGCCGTAAGGGTCTCACAAAGGTATTTATCCCCACAAGTCGTGAGGATCTTGTAGGTGTATTTTCTCCTTAGGAATCGTGAGGATTTCTAAGTGTATGTTCCTCTGTAAGTCGTAAGGATCCTACAAAAGGGTTTTCTCCTTGTAAGTCGAGAGGACTTACAAGGGTTGTTCACCATGCGTACATATCCCTGGTCACGGATGGGTCTTGGTTAGGGAAATGTTTATTCGCGCCCATGGATTGTATACAAGAGTCAAAATTGAACCCCCTGTAGGGCAATATCGGAAGTTGTGGGGGTTGCTTAAGCACAGGTTTAGGTCTCTGTAACTTAAGACTTTCAAATCTTATGAGCCGTGAGGGTCCCATAAAATAGTTCTCCTTACGAGTCGTGAGGATCTCGCAAGTGTATTTTCTCCCTAGGAATCGTGGGGATCCCTAAGTGTATTGCTCCTTTGTGATTCGTAAGGATCTCACGCGGGTGGTTTCTCCCTACAAGGTCAAGAGGACCCTGTAAGTGTCCTTTAACGAGATTGCGCCCTTTCGGGTTTTCATACACACTCGCCGGTAGTCCTGCTGTTTTAACTCACGGAGCCCTTTCGGGTTTTCATCCGTGCCCATTTTGCTTATGGACATACCGTTTTTTTTATTCTCTTTTTTTTACGAGGTCGCGCCCTTTCGGGTTTTCACGAACACTCGCCGGTAGCCCAGCTGTTTTTACTCACGGAGCCCTTTCGGGTTTTCATCCGTGCCCATTTTTCTTATGGACATACCATTATATATTTTTTTTATTTTATTTTTTTTATATCGGCTTTGTGATGTTTCAATTCATCGTAGTTTATCGATATCTCGGTCAACAGCTAGTCTTAGGGCGTAATGGTCCATCATTAGTTTAAGGACGTTTCGGTTCGTCATTAGTTTAAGGACGTTTCGGTCCTTCATTAGTTTAAAGACGTTTCGGCCCTCAGCTAGTTTAAGGACGTTTCGGTCCTCAGCTAGTTTAAGGATGTTTCGGTCCGTTGTTAGTTTAAGGACGTTTCGGTCCGTAGCTGGAGAAGGCCGGCTACTACTTATAGAGTCTGAGCTTAGGAAGATAGGGAGCGGACATAGTCGTCGTCATCTATCATTGACCTAGGCCGTGGCTCATTAAGCGTAATATTTCTTTAGGAAGCGGCCGTTTATTGGCCTAAAAGACCTTTCACCGTGCATATCCATGAGTAGATAGGCTCCACCCTGGTAGACCTTGTCTATTATGTACGGGCCTTCATAGTTCGGCTCGAATTTTTCCCGCTTGGCGCGATTGGGGATCATAGGCCTTTTGACTACTAGCAGGAGTTCGCCTTGGCGGAATGTCCTCGGCCACGTCAATCTTTCATATGAGCGCGTCATCTTTGCTTTATAAGCCTCCAGATTTTGTTGCGCTATGAGCCGGGTTTCATCAAGGGCATCAAGCTCCTCAAGCCGAAGGTGAGCACTTTCTTCGTCAGTCAGCCCGTAGTGGACTGCCACTCGCAGAGAGGGTAGCTCTATCTCGAGGGGGAGTACTGCTTCTATACCGAATACCAACGCGTACGGCGTTGTGTTCGTGGCCGTCTTGAACGTAGTTCGATACGCCCAGAGAGCTTCTTGCAGTCTCTCTTTCCAGTCCTTCTTATTTTGGGACACCGTCTTCTTCATGATCTTTGTCAAGATCTTGTTGAAGGTCTCGGCTAGACCATTAGCACGTGGATTATAAACCGAGGAATATCTCCAGTCTATATTATGCTGCTGCGCGAAGCGACTGATCTTGTGGCTTCTGTAGGCTGGCCCGTTATCGGAGATGATCCGTCGTGGAGTTCCAAACCGGTAAATGACGTGCGTCTGAAGAAATGGAGGATATTCTCCGTCTTCACTTCTCTCAGCGGTACTGCTTCTGCCCATTTGGAGAAGTAATCAATCGTCGTCAGGATGAAACGATGTCCTCTAGACGATACTGGTTTGATGGGGCCGACTATGTCAGTTCCCCACATTTCGAACGGCCAGCTAGCCATCGTTGGATGTAGTGGATTTGGATGCTGGTGGATGAAGTCCCCATGGATTTGGCATGTATCACGCTCCACCCCCAATACAGAGAGTATTGTTCGCTTTGGCCGAAGCCGCACGGTTTTGTCCTTCGGAGCGAACCGGACCCGACCAGGGGCCACTTCCCAGGAGGTCACCCATCCCAAGACTTCCCTGGCCCGAGCACGCTTAACTACGAAGTTCTTAAGCTCCTGTAGTTCCGGCTCACTTAAAAGGCGCCTCTGTATTGAAGAGTGGTTATCATTCCATTTATAGTACAGATCTGCCCCCTTTCGGAATGTATTCCGAAGAGTCTCCATTGTTCTACAGTGGGTCCCACGGACTCAAGAGGTGGCCCCTACGGATTCAAGAGGTGGCCCCCGCCCACTTAACATGACACTTGGCGTGGCAGTTTGTTCCGTGTGGCACTTTGCTCCGTGAGTAAGAACCGGGTCCCGACATTCTCCCCACCTTTGAACAACGGTTCGTCCTCGAACCACAGACCTACTATTGAGGGACCGGCTCTGATACCATTCTGTCACACTCCACCCCCAATACAGAGAGTATTGTCCGCTTTGGCCGAAGCCGCACGGTTTTGTCCTTCGGAGCGAACCGGACCCGACCAGGGGCTACTTCCCAGGAGGTCACCCATCCCAAGACTTCCCTGGCCCGAGCACGCTTAACTACGTAGTTCTTAAGCTCCTGTAGTTCCGGTTCACTTAAAAGGCGCCTCTGTATTGAAGAGTGGTATCATTCCATTTATAGTACAGATCTGCCCCCTTTCAGAATGTATTCCAAAGAGTTCTCATTGTTCTACAGTGGGTCCCACGGACTCAAGAGGTGGCCCCTACGGATTCAAGAGGTGGCCCCCGCCCACTTAACACGACACTTGGCATGGCACTTTATTCCGTATGGCACTTTGCTCCGTGAGCAAGAACCGGGTCCCGACAGCATAAGTGGCATTGCTTCGCATATTCGAGACAGTCCTGAATCATCGTGGGCCAGTAGTAGCCCATATGTTTTATCTTCAACTTCATCTTCGGGCTTGCCTGGTAAGAACCGCAGAGTCCGTCATGAACTTCCTGAACGACTCTTTTCGCTTCGTCAGGTCCCAGACATCTCAACCACAAAGAATCAAACGACCTCTTGTACAGAGTATCATTGACGAAGGCGAAAGACAGAGCTCGTTTCATAAGCTGATGTCTTGAGGACGCATCTTCGGGTGTTCGATGGTATTTGAAATAGTCTATAAAGACTTCTCTCCAGTCCTTAGCCTTTTCCCAGTCTTTTATTTGCAGGGCCGTCTGCTCAGTTGCTCCCTTTTCTTCGGATGATTCCGGAGATATTTCTGCTGGGGCAATCACCCGATGGCTTTGTACCACGATTCTGACGTCATCGAGGTTCTCGTCAGCCAGTTCTTTAGCGAGCTTGGCCAACGCATCCGCTTTGCTGTTTTCCGCGCGCAATATGTTTTCCAAAGTGTAGGAGGGAATTTGAGTCAACAGTTGTTGCACCTTTTCGCCGTACTTCACCAACTCTGGCTTGCACGTTTGGTAGTCGCCGTTTACTTGACTAACGACCAGTTGGGAGTCTCCGTATATGAGGAGGTTTTCAATTCCCATGTCGATGGCGATCTCAAGGCCTGCTATCAAAGCTTCATATTCGGCTTCATTGTTCGTCCTCAGCTCTGTTAAGGAGAAAGCGAAGCGCATTATGCCTCCTTGTGGAGTCACAAAGATAAGGCCTACCCCCCGATTTGATTATAGGGGTACTTTGTTTGCGCTTCTTCATGGAAGATGCTCCATCGAAATAAAGCTCCCATCGGGTATCACTACCGTCGATTGCATCAAACGCATGTTCATCTGGCAACTCGCAATTCAGAGGAGAATCGGCCGGTATCAGATGCTCAGCGAGGAATTCGGCGATGGCCTGGCCTTTCACTGCCTTGAGTGGTTGATAGGTTATCGAGAACTCCATCAAGAGCAAGGCCCATTTAGCGAGTCGCCCCGTCAGTATGGCCTTTGACATCAAATATTTGAGGGGATCCACCTTCAAATTGAGACGGACTTCATATGCCAACGCATAGTGCCTAAGTTTTGTTACCGCGAAGATCAACGCTAGGCAATGCTTCTCAATGGGGGAATAGTTGCTTTCTGCCCCCAGTAGAACTCGACTTAAATAGTAGAGTGCTCTTTCTTTCCCTTGGTCATTCTCTTGCGCCCATAACGCGCCTAAAGAGCCTTCGAGGGCGGTTGTATAAGGAATGAGGGGCTTTCCCTTGACTGGAGCAGCCAGCACTGGCGGATTTTGCAACTACTGCTTGATTTCTTCTAGCGCGCCATGGCATTTTTGATCCCAGACGAATGGAGTTCCCTTCTTCATCAGGTGGCTGTAAGGACGGCACTCCTGAAAAGTTGGCTATAAATCGTCGAATATATGCAAGCTTCCCTTGAAGAGACCGCAGCTGTTTAAGAGTTTTCGGCAGAGGCATTTCCATGATCGCCTTGATTTTTGACGGATCTATCTCAATGCCTCGGTGTCGGACAATGAATCGTAGGAATTTGCCCGAGGAAACTCCGAATGCACACTTGAGGGGGTTCATCTTCAAGTTGTATTGTCAAAGGCGTTGAAATACGGTCTTCAGATGCTCGAGATGTTCCTCATACGATTTGCTTTTAACCACGAGGTCGTCGATATAACATTCGACGATTTCATGTATAAGGTCATCGGAGATCTTCGTCATGGCCCTCTGATAGGTGGCACCGGCGTTCTTTAGACCGAAGGGCATCACCTTGTAGCAGAATATTCCCAGAGGGGTCCGGAAAGTGGTGTGATTCTGGTCTTCGGGATGCATCTTTATCTGATTATACCCTGATGAGCCGTCCATGAAGGAGAAAACCTCATGAGTGGGCGTATTGTCTATCATCAGTTCGGTGACCGGCACTGGAAAATCATCCTTCGGGCAAGCTTTATTGAGATCCCGGAAGTCCACGCATATGCGTATTGTCCCATTTTTCTTCATCACCGGGACGATGTTGGCGATCCATTCAGGATATTGAACCTCCTGGATAAAGCCAGAGTCGATTAACTTCTTGACCTCGGCGTTGATGCTCATCTCAAGCTCGAGCCGCATTCTCCTCGGCGCCTGTTTGACTGGCTTGACGTCCGGGGATATCGCCAATTTGTGCACAGTAATTTCTGGATCTAGTCCCGGCATTTTGGAATAGTTCCATGCGAAGCAATCTCTATGCTGTACAAGCACGTGTTTTAACAACCACCCTTTCTTCAGATAGCAGCTCGCTGACAAATGTCGGTCACGGGTCGTTCGCCATCCCCAACTCAATTTTCTTGAGGTTATCTGCAGTGGTATGTATTCCATCTTCCAGCTCTTTCGGTGCCGGTGGAAATTCTGAGATCACCTCATCGTTGCTGTTTCCGAAGCACCAGGGAAGGTCATCCATGTTCTCGGGCTTTTTTTTTGATATTGTTATCATGTGATAAGTACGAATTCGATTCCAAGACCAATGTGGAGCTGGTTCTGCTCTCGTGGCTTTGGGTTCGTGCTTCTGTGGCGACGTTACCTTCCAGTTGTCAGACAGAGCGAACTTGCCGAGCTGATACTGATCTTCGACCCAATTCTTAAAGGTGAAGCAGTCCTCGAGAGGGTGCCCTATTACTCGGTGATGAGAGCAATAGTTTGGGTGAGAGACTTCGCTTGCTTGTTCGGGATGTTTAGACTCCGGCAGTGTAAGCATCTAATATTTTAGAGCGAGGTCAAATATTCTCTTCGTCTTATCTTGAGGGAAAGAATATGCTCGACTCATTGTCTTCACAAGGGATAGATCGGAACCGCTCGTTTCCTGCTTGTGTGGCTTCTTAATCCCGCTTTGTTGCTGTTGAGCGCCTTTTTCGCCTTTCGACTTGTTTCTGCCTCTGCGTCGAGCCTTTTTTATAATAGGTTGACAGGGAGCGGTATTTTCATCTTTCACAGCCTGTTGGAGGAGGCGTTGCGTTTTGGCTTTCTCATAGATGGCCATTTCGCGGTTATGGTCGTCTCGGACTTTTTGACCAGCTTCCCTTATAAGTCTGTTCATTTGTTCTTCGAACGACGGACTGGGCACTTTTGTATCAGGAACTTTTACTGGTTCAAGATTAGCGTCCTCCCATTGAGCATCCGCTTCTTCATTGAAGTCATGTACGACGTAACAGTCGCGGAGTAGCTCTCGTTTCTTAGACCGAATGTATCCGAGTCCGATTGTTTCCATCCTCCCACTAGGCAACTTGTGTTGAGTTCCGGGGACGTTCCAGACCCTGTCATAGAATTTAGCTTTTCGAGCGGTCTGTTTAAAGGATATCCCCTGGCGCTTCAACAACCTCTTCAAGCCTTCTGTATAATACCTAGGTAGACGGATAGGCTAAAGCCTGTCAAGCGTAGGATCCGCACCGTGCCAGATTTCTTTCTCCACTTTGGTCTCTTCAGAGCGGTAGAATAGAATTGCATTTTCGTCTTCTCGCCTAGGAGGGACATAAAATGTCCGTAGCTCCTCTACACTGTAGGTATCGAGCGCATCCAGTTCTTTATGATGTTTAAGTGGAACCATGGTGACTTGTAGACTTTGCTCTTCGTCAGCGGACGTTTGTATTGAAGGCCGAGTAGTATTCTCTCTTCCGAGTCACTACCAAAGATCAACGTAGGAGCATATGGTCCCGACTTGTTGTATTGGGGCGGACCCGAATAAACTATCTCCTCTTCCTCCTCGGTATCACTCCCGAAGACAAGGATGGTGGCGTTAGCTTTGTTCTCCGGCTTGTGACACCTCTCCATGTCTTCGAAATCCGGTAAGAAGTATTTGGCATCTTCATATTTGCGGACTCCGTTCACGGAAAACGGATTCAATTCTCCCGTCACGGTATATTCGAGACCATCCCTAAAATATTTCATACACTGATGTTGTGTAGAAGGGATGATGTTGTATTCGTGTAACCATGATCGGCCGAGCAGAGCATTGTAGCATGTCTTGGCGTCTATGACGTGGAATTTAATGTCCGTGACGAGTAGCCCAAAGCGTAGCGTCAGTATCACAGATCCAAGAGTTCGTGATGATTGAGAGTCGAAACTAGAGATGGTGATCTTGTCCTGAGCAAGGTGCTGGACGCTCATGCAGATTTCCTTTAACACCCGCGCGTTAAGGAGATTAACAGACGATCCGTTATCGACCAGGATTTTGCCTATCTTTATATCATTGCAGTATCTTGAGACATAGAGAGGGCGATTGTGTTCGCACGTCCCTAGGAGAAGGTCTTCGTCGCCAAAAGTGATATCGGCCGTGTGCACTTCCTCCAATTCATCCTTCATCTTTTCTTTGGCCAGGAAAGCTTGGAATTGCTCCGGCTCCTGTAGTGCCTTGATTAACGAATCTCTTGCCTCTTTTGATAGTAAAAGGGCGTCAAGAACGCTGAGCTGCAAGGGTAGCTTCCTCAGATGCGCTAGAACGTTGTAATCCATCTTATTTTTCTTCGGCGGGTCCTTAGCAGTTAGCTCTTCCATGACTTGGTCATCTAGGGCGATATCCTCAGAGACATTTTCTTTCCCTTTATCTTTCTTGCTTGAGGGTCCGAGATTCTTTTCGAGTAGCGTCCGATTACGCAGCCGGTTATTTTCACAGACCTTCTGCTCTTTTTCTTTTCCCGAGGTGGACTCTTTAAAGAGAGGGCTAAGAGCCAGCTCCTCATCAGAATCGCTCCCGAATGTGAGCACTTGTGATCCCCCGGCGTTAACCATGCGACAATTGTCGGTAGTTCTGTTAAGCCCTTCGGTCGTATTTTTCCGCTCCCGACGAGTTTTGCGCTTCTCCCGCTTAAAATGTTGTCGGTGAGCAACATATCCTTGCCACCATCTACCGAAAACTTTGCACTCTTCAGTGGGGTGCGAAATCTTCCGATGATACAAGCAGTAGGAGGGGTGCATTTCCGCTCCACCAGTAATACTTCTCTCAGAGGATGGTGGCTTCATACCCATTGACATAGTTTTAGCAAACCTTTTCCTCGTCTTGAATTTGCTTTTATCTGCGATGGACGTATTTTGCCCCAGTAGGAATGCTTCAACTCTACCATCTAGTCGCCGACATTTAGCCCTTTTAAATATGACCACCTCGCGTTCCCGATCAGCTTTACTTTTCAACAGAGCCTCATTGAGGAATGCGTCAATTGTTTCATCCGATGGCTCCAGAATTTCCGGTTTAGGATCTGCCCCCAGCTTCTCAGCGCAAGGAGTTTCCTCATCGTCTGTAAATGAGTGGGAGACCATATGACAGTTCACCACGTATTCCTCGGATTCATCCGATGAGCTGTCTCCCCCATCTTCCTCTTGAAAAACGTGGTTGAGGAACTCTTGGAGTGTAATGGGAGTCCGAGCTTTCTAGTTGTGTTCCTCCAGCGCGTCAATTTATTTTTGTAAGTCCGTGCGCTTATCACCAGGCTTCACGGGCTTCTTGGCTTTCTTCTTCTTCTTCTTTGAAGATTTTGACGGCTGGTTATGAATACTTGGGCCACCACCATCGATCTTTGGAGTTGAACGCGGCTTCAACATCCCTTCAATGATCTGAGGTTCCAACGGGTTCTTCCACCTGATCGCTGGGCATATTTGAAGATCGTTTAGCATCCTCTTTGTCTTGGCTGATAACACAACCTCCCATGGAGCTTCTTCAACGAGAGAGCACGTTGCCTCCGGCGTATTCACTCTTTTAGGGGTGTGAGGCTGCGGCAGATTCACCTTCCATCTGTCGGACAACGCGAACTTGCCATGTTGGTACTGGTCCTCAATCCAATTTTTAAAAACGTAACAATCTTCGATCGGATGACCCAGTACTCGATGATAGGGACAGTAGTTGGGATCGTTAACATCATTTGGCTGCGACGGACATCTTGAATCCGGCAGATTTATGAGCCGGTTGCACAACGCTAGCTTAAACAGTCTCCTCGTTTTATCTCGGGGAAACGAATAAGGACGTCCTAGCTTCTCCTCAAGGGGCGTGCGCGGACGCATATTATTCTGACGGACAGCCGGTTTCAAGTTGCTCGGCTGTTGTTGAGCATTAGCGACAACAATCGATTTTCCTTTCCCCTTCTCGTTTCGAGAGTCCGGCTTTGGAGGGGGCCGTCTATGACTCATCTGGTCCATTTGGGCCAGTTTGTCGATTAGGACCTGGAAGGTAGTCGGCTTGAAGAACATCATGTATTGGGATATAGTCGTCTGCGGATCGAGGGTTCCCACAAACATACCCACTGCTGGAGCCTCTTCAATGCGTTGTTCGCATTTTGACCATAAGTTCCGCCACCATATAGCATATTGGACCCATGTCTCGCCCGGCTTCATCCTGGCATTAATCAACGCCGTTATCGGGGTACGCTCGCTGGCACTGGCGAAATGTTGCGTAAACAGCAGCTCCATCTCCGCAAAGGTCTTGATAGAGCCGTTCGGGAGCTCGGAGTGCCACTCGAATGCTGTGTCCGATAAGCTACCAACGAACTGGCGAAGCAACAATTTATCATCACCGCCGGTGTTGCCGCAAAGCGCCCTGAACTGGGCAACATGCTGGTGGGGATTGCCAGTCCCCTTATAGACATGAAATTTCGGTATTGTATAGCTCGGCGGGTACTTAATCTGATCGTACCAGCTCGGATATAGTCGTCCCGTTTTTACGACTTGACCGGCTGCTTCAGTCGCCTGATGAACCCGGATCTGCTGAGCTATATATTCGTCTAAGTCATCTTTGGAGATTGTCTCCTCCTTGGCTGTTGACAGAGCCGGTGGAGGATTTGATGTTTCTCCTCTGTCGTCTTCAAGGCCGATCGGAGGATCTTCAGCAGGAGGATCTTGTTGGATCATCATTCCCACCATGTCCTGGAACAGGAGGGCCATTCGTTTTATATTGGTTGCATGTTCAGCAGCCTCTTTATCCTTCTTCTCCAATATCCGGCGAAGGAATTCAGCGTCAGTTTCTTGCTCCCGGCGTTCATCCGATGACGCTTCGGGGCTTTCTTTTGGCCCGGTGAGTGCAGCCATCGCGTTCATCATTTCCTGGAGCTTTTGTTGTTGCTCCTGAGCTTTGGTCACTGACCGTGTAAGCGGTCTATGACCTGTAGATGCACGGCTGTCCTCCTTCCCCGACGCCATGTATACAGTATGGACCACGATGCCCCCGGACTTAGGGCGTTTAAGTTCACTGCCTTTGACATTTGTTGTAGGCGTGGGGATTTTCTCTGGCCTCCTTCTCTTGTGGGCCGTTGAAGTTGAAGGGGCCGTTGCAGCGGGCATCCTGGTGATTGTCGTCCTTTGCTGTTTGATTGGACGGTCATTTTCTTCCTGCACTTTCGCCCTTTTCTGCTGAGGGGAGTGACCTTGGTCAATTACGGACTCTTGAACCCTTCGCCAAACTTTATAAATTTTGGAGGATAGCCGCTGAGGGGGTTGCTCCAGTTTCGTTTCTGTAACCCTCTCCGCAGGTAAATCCGTTCCCCTCCGAATGACGGCCGAGACAGGGACGTCTTTCCTGAGATTCGGGGCAGATGCTAATTGGTTTTATCCGTCCACCTCTCCGAAGATGCCAAGTTGATTTATGGCACCGTGTATCGGAGGTTTAGATGGATGCAGCTAATGTAGCAGGCTTCGTCAGATTCCTCCTCGCTTGAGGGGGTTTTGATTGTGGGGACGCTCTTCTCTGCAGGCGCAAGCCCCTGCAGTTAATTACGCTACCGCGTCGCGGTAACCACTTTCTCCTTCTCCAGAATTTCACTTCGTGTCGTGTGTGTTTGTTTTGTTTGTGGATGCCCGTGGATTGTATACGGAGACTAAGTTATGCCGTCGCCCGTAGGACGTGGATTAGTTCAAATCCGTATTTACTTAGATTTGGGTTGGGTGTTTTAGTTTAAGGATACGTTAGCCATATTGAGGCTAAGATCAACTTAAACGTTCGTTAAGGATACGTTAGTCCTATTTGAAACTAAGATCAACTTAACGGAAAGAGCATTTAGGGGCTCTATTGTTACAGTTTAGGGACGTAGTGGTCCGTTTAATATATGGCCGTCGGGACCTGTCACCTCTCTGACGACGTTGAAGGATTACAACGACAGGTGTCAGAGGAGTTCGGAGATGTACCCTTGAACCAAAGTTGATTAGGGAATATGTAGTTCGATTGAATGTTTAAGGATACGTTAGCCAGATTTGAGGCTAAGATCAACTTAAACGGGATCGTTTAGATCCGACAAAAGAGCGTTTGGAAGCTCTGTTGTTCCAGTTTAGGGACATGGTGGTCCATTGCCAGTTTAGGGACATGGTGGTCCATGTTCCAGTTTAGGGACATGGTGGTCCATTGGTAGTTTAAGGACGCGTAAGTCCGTGGGTTTAAGGACCCCACAGTCTGTATCTTGGTTTAAGGACGCATAAGTCCATGAGTTTAAGGACCCCACAGTCCGTGTCGATGTGTGGTCATCGGGACCCGTCACCTCTCTGACATCGTTGAAGGATTACAACGATAGGTGTCAGAAGAGTTCGAAGACGTACCCTTGAACCGGATGTAAATTGATTTAAGAGAGCAGTCGTGCTCAGTCAATTTAATTTGAGGACTTACGGCCATGATTGGGCTAAGTCCAGTTGAGAATATTCAACGTTTACCATTTTATTTGCATTTGGCCTATTAGGCCTTTACTAGGGCTCTGTCCCTGTTTAATAATACACTACATTTTATTCTGGCCTGCTAGGTCTTTTTGATTTGGGCTCTGTCCCTTTATAAATAATACAGAGCATTTGTTTGGGCTCTGCCCTTCTTTTAAAATAATGCATTGCATTTAATTCGGCCTATTAGGCCTTTTTTAATTGGGCTTGGCCCTTCTGTAAAAATGTAGAGCATTAGTAATCCGACAGAGGGCCACGTGGCCTGTCAGGCGCTCTGCGCCAATTGATGAGCGCAAGCGCATGTGGAGGTGACACGTGTCACGCTCTGGTGAGCGCAAGCGCAACAGCGCAGTGCGCTGCGCTGTTGCGCCGCTGACACGTGGCGCTCTCTGGTGGCTTGCGCCAATCCAAGAGCGCAATAGTGCAGTTTTTGCAAGTGCAAGGCACTGTTTCAATAACTTGATCCAATTTTGGATTCAAGAAAAGAATCTTTAAGATTTCAGAACCAATGGTTCATAAAAAAGTGCAAGGCACTGTTATTATTTATTTTTTATTGAAGATCATTGATCTTGTTCTTAGATCAATGATTTATTCAGAAGAAATTCTTCTTTTTTAAAGGTTTTTACCTTTTTTTCTTTTCTTGAATTCTTCTCAAAATTCTTGATGATGATATCGAAGTTGATGATGATGATGATGTTGTTCATTTTTGAATTGGGGTCTAGGGGCCTTTATATAGTGCCCAATAATTTGTTAAATTTGTTAAAGAGATCCTTCTCTGAGTGATTTGGGGAATTTTCCCTACCGTTGGATCTTTGATTCAAGGGCTTCTGTTTTACAGAAGACAATCTTTCTGTTTTAACAAGAACAGAAAGATCTTATTGGAATTTTAATTCTGTTTGGCGCAAACGCCCCAGCGCTTGACACGTGTCGCGCAGCGCACAGCGCAGCGCACATGCGCTTGCGCAACCGCGCTGACAAGTGTCACGGAGCGCAGCCGCGCTGACACGTGTCACGCAGCGCACTGAAGCGTTGCTCCCTTTAATTTTGTTTTAAATAGAGCCTTACTCTGATTGGGCTCGCTGCCTTGAGCGTTGCGCTCCCTGTGCTGGCGTGCCTGATTTTGACACGTGGCGCTCTGCGCGCAGCGCAGGGGATCTGAAGCGTTGCTTCATTTATTAAAATTTAAATTTTCAAAGTAGAGCTTTGCTCCGATTGGGGGGAATCAGAAGCGTTGCTTCATTTCCCGCCTTGGAATTTGAACAGAGCTTTGCTCTGATTAGGGTAAACAGATATATTTTATCATTTTTATAATTTTGTGCAAATATGAACATATGGATTATGTTCAAAAGAAAACACATGATTTTAGATCATATTCTATATAAGGAATAGTGTTTTCATACATAATTTCAACATGATGATATGATTTTCATATCTCAGGAAAAAAATAGGGTTTGACTACTCATATATATTTTTATTAAAGTAACATGAGAATTTTGATCAATGTTTCTTCTTTAAGGAAATAGGATTATCATCCTCATTTCAAATATGTGAAGGAAATATGGTGATCTATTTCACTAATATACAGAATAAGCGGTGGCCCATATTCTAAGTTCAGTTCAAGTGGTGAAGAACACATGAATTTGTGTTCTGAGATCATCATCTTCATTTTATGAAGATATAGTAGAACCAATGGCCATGGTTGTCAAGTTTTTCCATTGGGGATGAAACATATTAAAGCTTCTATAGATCTTATCACTACTACAAATATGGTTTGCCCCTACGGATTTATCGGTAGGGGCAACCCACTGCCCCTACGGATATATACGTAGGGGCGAAAAAAGACCCCGTAGGTGCAAAGGCCGCAGGTGCAAGTTGAGGTCCCGAACGTGCCCCTACGGACACATTTATGCCCCTACGGATAACTCAGTAGGTGCTATAGCCCCTACGGAGTACCCCGTAGGGGTAATAAAATCATATATTTAATTTTTTTTTTTGAATATATTGTCTGTACCTACGGATATATCCGTAGGTCCTATTACGTCCCCTACGGCTGTAGCCGTAGGGGATATAAAGTAGCCCCTACAAATATATCCGTAGGGGCCACTCCCAACACACTGCACTGAGTTCGGGGGGAAAATATCAGGGAACCTGATATTTTGCCCCTACGGTTATATACGTAGAGGATAAACAGTGGCCCCTACGTACATATCCGTAGGGGCACCCCCAACACCCTGCACTGATATCAGGTGGGAAAATATCAGGTTTCCTGATAGTTTGCCCCTACGGCTAACGCCGTAGGGGCAACATATATGCCTACGGATTAATCCGTAGGTACATTTTGTCTGTATTTTTTTTTAAAAAAGGGCTGCTAGATTTTTTCCCGCCCTGTGCACAATACTATATACATCAATCAAATCATATATTGCAGTATTCATAATCACATCCCACGCATATATATAATATACAAAAGAAACCCAAAAACTGAATATGATATAAATTCAAACCAATATCAATATCGTTTCAAAATGTAGTACAATGTGATATAAATAAATACATGTTTCAAAAAATAAGAACCAAAAATCTACCCTAGTTCGGTCCAGCTCCACCTCCGAATAACGTTAAAATAACGCGCGCCTGCTCCTCGGTAAATACACTCTCCAATGCTACAGATAAGGGAGTCTGAGCGGCATGTGGAGCTGGCGTTGTGGTCTGCGCAGCCGCCGTCGAGGTAGTCGCTTGCGGAGCCGCGGCTGCGGGAGTCTGAGTGGGCGGTGGAGCTACAGGAGCTGTCTGCGGAACCGCAGCCGATGTAGTGGCTTGCGGAGCCGCAGCCGAAGGAGATGCATGTGGAGGCTCGGCCGATCTACCCTGTCGCGTCTGGACATAACGTGTGTAAGAAACGTGTAAGAACTGTGTATTATTCGAATTCGTTTCATTATTAAGTTATTTCGAAACCCTGTTTGGATATCTAGTTTGGAAAAGCGTTGTTTATTTTAATTACATATGTATGTATGATTAATCAAACTTAATTCTAAAACCAAATAAGCTCAAGCTACGTACTAATTATGGATATGTTGATATGTATATAATATGAAATGATATTTTACTATAAAGTAGTATACATACCAGCATCTCCTTCAACTCCTGAACGGTGGCCCTCAAGCTATCCAGTTCCTGATGGACATGCCGGCCACTGGAGACGGAGGAAGTAACCGCCGGGGTGGAGTCCAACCTCATATGGGCCCTGCTGGGGCCCAATCCCCGGCCTCTCTCCCAACCTCCGTGGTGCCCTCCGTGTGCGGCGTCCAGAACTGGGGTCAGCAGCCTCGGATCGTTCTGTCCGGTAAAATCGATCCCCGAGGCCTGGGCCTGCTCAACCACCCGCTCCTACACCCACATTAAGCAGTAAAGTATAAGTATAAAATTTAAACTTGAACCTTCCAAAACTAAAATTTCAAATTTGGGTAGAAAAAATATTAACACTTACGCAGTACTCCTGGGTAGCGACGTCGGGACATCGAAGCTCGCCCGTGGCGGGATCTGTCGAGGTGCCGTGGACGGCAAGATATGCGGACAGCACGCTCGGTGTACCACCTGACGCCACGGTCCGAGCTGTCTGCAATATTAGAAAGTAACTCTTAATATTAGAAATGTTAGAGAATAACTCTTAATATTGCAGAATATTAGAGAATAACTCTTAATTTACCGATAACTCCATGGCTCGAGTAATGTTCCTCGAGCCACCTGTGTAAGTGGGGCGACCCCTCTTTGCCGACTTCCTGTTCTCCGTATTCTGAGCGGCCTGTTTCTGCACAACGCATTAACATTTAGTTTTCTAATTAAGAAACACAAAGAAATAAATTATATCATAAATAATGAATTAAATTTAAAATACATACTCGTTTGCGTTCGGAGTCGAAATAAGCGCACAATATAGGCCATGTCTCTACGTCGACTCTCGCAAACGCCGGAGTAGATAGGAGGACCGCTCTCTCTGCCTCGGGGGTCGCTATCCACAGGGAGTAGCAGTCGGCCTTCAGCTCATTCCTGTTGTATCGGACCTTGGCCTGCATGTTCTTCATCAGGCCATTGTACAGAGCATGAAGGTCGAGCACCCTCCCCGGGTGATCAGGGTCGGCTACAGGCTGAAAATCGTAATCCAACTGAAAATACAAAAAAACATTGTTATTAGATTGCAAGTGTTAATAATAAATATATTGGATAGATCAAATGAAAATATATATTAATACATACCTGAGCCTGTTCAAAGAAGAGGGCGAATGAGCGCTGGTGCTGCTCGCCCCACTCAACGTGAAGTGGATAGTTCTTCACGATCCGGCTCTCGTCCCCCAAATACCGGCCGAACCTCTCGGCATGAGGACCGGTATAGCGATAGTCAAGGGTAAAAAATAGGGGGAATGCTGCCTCCCCCCTAGCTCTATCAGGCCTCAGCCTATGGGACTGATTCGGGCCTCGAGTCCCCCTCTGGGGGTGGAGAGGCCCTGCGTCTGCACGAAATATCAAGACAATCAATAATAAGACAAAGTTGTATTAAGAATTCAAGTGTGATATATACCTCCGGTGAATAGCGCACGAGCCTGGGCCCGAGCAGCAGCACGAGCGGGACGATAGTTCCTCCGGTGAGGAACAACCGGGGTCCCGGACGCATCCCCTCCAACTGTAAAATAAACATCGACGCTAAATCTCCATGAAGTTCATATTTATTCTATAGAGCATATGTAAAATAAATAAATATTTTAAATTTATTCATACTAACCTGCAGACGATGCGGAGGGTATGGAAGCGGCAGGAGTGGCCCCTGTGGAAGGTGTGGACGCACCACCTATAATTAGACAATTAAAAATAGATTTTATAAGTAATTGCAAAAAGAATGTGTAGATCAATAATATAACGTTCTAAATCAATATGCATGCACTATAGGACATATAAACATACCCGCGGGTGCGGTGGTGTCACCACCTACAGCTAGACAATAATAAAAATTGCTAAGTAAGAGCAAAAGGAATGTGTATATTTATGATATAGCATTCTAAATCAATATACATACACTATATGATATATAAACATACCTGGAGGAGCGGGGGTGGCCTCTGTCCCAGATGTGGACGCATCACCAACAACTAGACAATCAAACATTGACAATATAAGTAATTTTTACATAAACATGCATGAATATCTGTAATATTACATTCAAAATGGATATGCGTGCAGTATACCTGGAGGTGTGGCCAAATCAACACGGAAGGAGGCATCCGAAGGGGTCTCCGATCTGGGTGCAAGACCGGCCCTCTGAAGCTCCCTACGGAGCTCTCCGGGCGGCAGAACCGCTCTGCCTCTGCCTCTGCCGCGGCTGGAGCTCCTGCCGCCCCTCGCTGCTCCCGACATCGTCATCAAATCTAGATAAACGGTTCGTGGACGCATTAGACAATCATTAAAAGTATTGACTATATATGATCTAGAGCGTAAAATGTGAAGTAATAATATAACATTACTGATAACCTTTTTCGTTTCGTGGGCGCATCATACATATCTACTTGGATTTCATCGTCGATGTCATTTCTAACCCACGTAACTTCATGATCGGTCGAAGACAACCCGTCCTTCGAAACAGACGGTCGGAGCACTTTAAGCCTTCTCTCTTCTTCGTCCTCATCGCTGTCCTCGTATTCTGGGACATCGTAGACATCTCTAGGTTTCCATCGGCATACAACACTCCACCCCGGATGCTTCAAACACTGTGAGTAGTATACTTGGAACGCTTGGTTCGGAAAGATAAACGGATCGTCCTGACCGTAAAATCGAAGTGTGTTCACACTTGTCAATCCATATTCATCTTTCCAGGTCCCAAGACTGCTTCTCCACTTGTCTGTATCGGTTCGCGGATCGTACCAAGTACAGTGGAATATATAAAAGGGTTCTGATCGTCCGGGATAGTGGATGCCGAGTATACAATTTAAGTACCCATAGTAAATCACACCGTCCGATCCTACCGTCGCAATCCCACTGTTCTGAGTGATTCTAGATGTTTCTATGTCCTTAACTTCGAATTTGTATCCAAGGACACCAAATCCTTTGTAATGTGCAACCTCCATACTAGGAAATTGAGCTAAACATCTTGAATCACTCTCAAATGATGCAGACAAGTTCGGATCGTGGATCTAACAAAACAAATTTTACGATAAATACATAACGATACAAGTTTAGATTAAAACCGATAGCAATAAAATGTAATTCGAATAACTTACATGCTCTGTGACCCAATCACAAAAATTATCCTGATGGTATTTTTCCAAACGCTCTTCGTTCCAATCAGGATGCCCCTCACGTACCTCGTTAAAATGAGTTCTGTTTTCGACAAATAATTGTGACATTAATATTATGTCATTTCATACACAAACACAGATATAACAATTAATCCAAAAGAACTTACTCTCTAATTTGTTCAAGACATACGCAATTAAGCAAGATAAACCGGTATATCTTGTTGATAAACATAGTGTCTACCCTCTTATACTCGGCTTTACCATATGGCCCGTCTTGAATTCTTCGTGGTCGGTTAAGCCTTGTCTCAATGTTCTCGTCCAGATAGCGGGAACAAAATGTGGTTGCTTCATCAAGAAGATAACCTTGCATGATAGAACCCTCTGGTCGATTTTTATTGCGTATATACTTCTTAAGAGTGTAAAGGTACCTAATGAGAATATGTTGAATAAATAAACACGGGCATACATGACAAAAATAAATTTATAAATTGCGCGAAACGAAAAATTTAACGTACCTCTCGACGGGATACATCCATCGATATTGTACCGGTCCGGCTAATTTCGCCTCAGTTGCAAGATGAACCGTCAAGTGTATTATGATATCGAAGAATGACGGTGGGAAAATACGCTCAAACTTGCAAAGTATCAACGCAATAGAATTTTCTAGTTTATCCAGCGTCGCAACCTCCAGCGTTTTAGCACACAACTCCCTGAAAAAACAACATAGGTCGTTGATTACCATACCAACCGAGTCGGGGAGAGAAGTCCTGAGGGCTAATGGAAGAAGGTGCTCCACGATAACATGGTGGTCATGACTTTTCAGCCCATCGATCTTGCCCTTCACAATTTTTATTTTCTTGCTGAATGATCCTGAGAAGCCTGTGGGGACTTTCAAATCATGCAACACCTGCAGGAATCTTTTCTTCTCCGGTTGTGACATATGATAAGCGGTATTGGGAAGTACAAACTTGCCCGGTTTACCCGCTACCGGTTTAGGGTGCAGTTCACTTCTTATTCCCCACTCTTGTAGATCCATCCGGGCATTCATGTTGTCTTTCGATTTCCCGTCTTTACACAGAAGCAAGTTAAGTATGTGCTCTGATACTCCCTTCTCTATATGCATGACATCCAGACAATGACGCACTGAATTTGTAGACCAGTACGGAAGCTCGAAGAAAATGCTTAACTTGTTCCAATATTGTGGTTTGACCTGTCTCGTCGGATCCATCCCGAAGGTCACGTTATTGTAACCATCCCATTTAGCAGGCACGTCCTCTCCGGACAATGGGGATGGAGGCCTAAGAAGCTCCTGATGACCATCAAAGTGAACCGTGTCTAACCTATAGGGGTGGTCTAGAGGCAGAAAACGTCGATGGCCGCAATAACAAACCTTCCTGCTAAAATTCAAAAATTTTGATGTTGTGTGTTCATGGCAATGAGGACATGCTTTGTGACCATGTACGGACCAACCTGAAAGCATTCCATACGCAGGAAAGTCATTAATTGTCCACATTAAAGCCGCACGCAGTATGAAGGTTGTATTTGTGTTTGAATCATATGTCTCTACACCATCAATGAACAAAGTTTTCAGCTCCTCAATCAGAGGTCGGAGATAGACGTCGATATTGTTCCCCGGTGAGTTTGGTCCGTCGATAAGAAGAGGCATCATAAAGTATGATTGGTCCATAGCCAACCAAGGCGACAGATTATAAATTATCATTACAACGGGCCATGTACTGTGACTTCCAGCCATATAGTTGAATGGGCAGAAGCCATCGGCAGCCAGTCCGAGCCGGACATTGCGAGGATCGCTACTGAATATTGCGTGCCTCCTATCGAAATCCTTCCATGCCGGTGAATCTCTTGGATGGCTCATTTTTCCATTTTCGCTTGGAGGAGCACGGTGATGCCAAATCATTGCCTCGGCTGTTTTCTTGCACCTAAATAGCCTCTGTAGCCTCTGTGTTATGGGAAAATATCGTGCTATCTTCACAGGTATATCAGGCTTCTTATCAGAATCTTTCGGCTTATACCTGGCCTCTCCGCATGTTGGACACTCTTTCAAATCTGAATTCTCTTTCCGGTACAACACGCAATTTTTAGGACATGCTTGAATCTTCTCGCACTTTAGACCCAAATCAGACATCATTTTCTGGGCTTCGTACCAGCTTTCGGGCACATTATTTCCCGGAGGCATAGAATCTTTCAAGAACGAAAGAAGCATTGTGAATGACTTGTTGCTCCATCCATTTAGGCACTTAATTTGGAAAAGTTGGACGAACCATGAGAGGGTGGAATACTTCGCATTCTCATAAATTGGTTTCCTAGCATCATTCATGAAATTTTCATATTTATCCGCACGCGGTCCTTGACCGGAAGGAATGTCATCTTCGGTACGAATAGATTCACCTAGGGCAGCCTCTACCATATCCTCCATTTCTTCTGATGGAAATAAATTTCCGTATCCTGCCGTATTACCGAATTCTTCTTCTTCTCCTGCCGCATTATCGTGTTCTCCTTCTTCTACCGCAGTACTGCATTCTTCTCCTTCCCCGTGATATTTCCAAATTGAATAAAGTCTAGTAAACCCATATTTTACAATATGAAGCTCTGCCAATTCTACCTTCCGCCAGTACTTATTGCCACATCTATCACACGGACAAAGAATCTTCTCTATTATGATCTTATTATGTGCTCGTGCAAATTCAAGGAAAGCAGCAACTCCTGCGACAAACTTAGATTGCATACGTTGTTTCCAATCCACATACATCCAGTCCTTAACTCTGACGTACTCATGGGCCATGTTAGACTGAATAACATATAAATTGTAGGTTATGCTGACTATATTGAGAAATATAAGAACGGGATAGTTACTGACAAAGAAGAAAATTCATGTATATGCTTTGTGTGTGCGTTTGTCGTTGAAAAGAATAAATTATCGCACGTTATGTTGACCGATAGACGGGGACTAAGTGGCGCTTTTAGTTTCATATATGGGTATCGATGGGAATATGAAGGTTTCATATTATCATATATTGGTTTTAACCCGAACATCTCGAGTCGCTCTCTGATTATGCGTTTGTATGTATGTGTTCCGGCTGTCGGGGGTAGGCTTCTATCCCATTAAGAATGTATAGAGCGAACGCCCATCACTTGTGCTTTCAACCGTTTCGAGTAAATTTCGGCAGCACCTCCCCGCTGTTCTCCGAGTACACTGTAATAGAATAGATAATCATTTCAAAGCTGAGAAACAACGTTGAAATGAACATCTAATCTATCTTTGTACACGGAGAACCAGCGGAAAGGTACCGACGAAATATCTCGAAACGGATGAAAACACAAGTGAATGAAGGCGTTTGCTTTATACATTCTTAACTTGTCCACACGGGACAAATCTATGGGTTACCATACGATTGAATTTTCTCGTCGCGTAGACTATACGACGGTTGTTAGTATCGAGCTATACTGTCCGATATTTAACAACCTTCGTATAGTTCTAGGTCACGACGAGCATCGCACGTATGTTAACCGATAGACGGGGACTAAGTGGCGCTTTTAGTTTCATATACGGGTATCGATGGGAATATGAAGGTTTCATATCATCATCGAGTATCATATATTGGTTTTAACCCGAACATCTCGAGTCGCTCTCTGATTATGCGTTTGTATGTATGTGTTCCGGCTGTCGGGGATAGGCTTCTATCCCATTAAGAATGTATAGAGCGAACGCCCATCACTTGTGCTTTCAACCGTTTCGAGTAAATTTCGGCAGCACCTCCCCGCTGTTCTCCGAGTACACTGTAATAGAATAGATAATCATTTCAAAGCTGTGAAACAACGTTGAAATGAACATCTAATCTATCTTTGTACACGGAGAACCAGCGGAAAGGTACCGACGAAATATCTCGAAACGGATGAAAACACAAGTGAATGAAGGCGTTTGCTTTATACATTCTTAACTTGTCCACACGGGACAAATCTATGGGTTACCATACGATTGAATTTTCTCGTCGCGTAGACTATACGACGGTTGTTAGTATCGAGCTATACTGTCCGATATTTAACAACCTTCGTATAGTTCTAGGTCACGACGAGCATCGCACGTATGTTAACCGATAGACGGGGACTAAGTGGCGCTTTTAGTTTCATATATGGGTATCGATGGGAATATGAAGGTTTCATATTATCATCGAGTATCATATATTGGTTATAACTTGAAAAACGTGCCGTTGAAACAAATTATTGTTCTCCACCTTGCACTCTCTTAACAATGGTACATGCATTAAACATGTAGAGCTATCTATAACAACTCTAAAGTTTCACCTGTTGGGTTCAACAGAAAGGTTTTTGATATAACAAACACAATCTTCCTCAATTTTTCCCTTGAATCGATGTGAAATTAATAGTGTCCATATGACACAATGGATATATTTTCTACACAAAAGGAAAAAGGCAAACAATAATAAAGCAATTATAATTCTATCAAGTATCCATACTGAAAAAGAATAAATAGCAAACTAAAAATTAATCACTAATGAAAAACAAACAAAAGTGCTTATTATTATACTTCAGAGGTTATAAGTGCTTGATCCCCATAGTACATAGGCTATATCCGCAATTAACCCTTTTCTATATACTTGAGTGTATAGAATTTCTAAAAGTTACACACGGTTTTTCTAAATCCAATTCTTTCCTTTCACTACAAAACCCTTTATATTTTCTAATAGGTACCAAGAACTTTCAAAGTTTTTGGATATGCACAAAAAGAAAGTATCGCCAATAAGATTGACATAACCCAAATGACTTTGACCCATTACATATAAATGTCATGGTCTTTCAATATTTATCAAACAAATACCATAGACTTTGTTTGTTACAAATAAATACCATGAAGTTTTAACGTTTCACATAATTTTCATAGATTTTGTTATTTACAAATACATACCATTGACCTCCAACGTTTTCCAGATAAATACCATGAATTTTGTTGTTTACAAATAAATACATGAACTTTCAGCGTTTTTTAGATAAATCCCATAGACTTTCATGGACCATTTTCTCATATAAAAATCATGGACTGTGTTATTCACAAATAAACAGTATCGACTTTCACTATTTTTCAGATCAATCCCCTAAAATTTCACCTTTTTAAGCCTAACCCAGCCCCAGCCGAACCCCAACCCAACACCAAACCCTAACCCGGCCTAACCCGAACCCCAACCCAACACCAAACCCTAACCCCAACCCAGCCCCAGCCGAACCCCAACCCAACACCAAACCCTAACCCCAACCCAGCCCCAGCCGAACCCCAACCCCAACACCAAACCCCAACCGAACCCTAACCCTAACCCTAACCCCAACACCAGTCGAACCCCAACCGATCGAACCCGTACCCTAACCCTAATCCTAACCCTAACCCCAACCGATACCTAACCATAACCCTCATCGCTACCCTAACATCATTAAAATAATGTTTAACTAACCTGTAGGCTAGGCGGTGGAGGAGACGACGGAGACGCAATCGGCGACGACGAGGGCGGTGGTGACGACGAGATCACTGCAGGCGGTGGCGACAACGATTCGGCCGGCGGTGGCGACGACGAGATCACTGCAGGCGGTGGCGACGACGATTCGGCCGGCGCTGGCGATGACGAGAACGGCGATCGGCGGGAACGTCAAGGTTTGGGGATTTGGGTTCGCGCGTAAAGGAAATAAGAAATAATCAGCGTAGGGAACGATCACTTAAATCGCTATTTAAATGTCCCTACGGATATACCCGTAGGTGCTTGGTTTGCGCCACCGTAGGGGCAAAAAACACTTTAAGATTTAATAAATTTTAAATAAATATTGAACGACCGTAGGGGCAACCACTTTGACCTACGTATTAATCCGTAGGGCCAAACTTTTATTGCCCCTACGGATGATATTATCCGTAGGGGCAACCCCTTATTTTACTAGTGTATATTGATCCTTGATTTGAGAGAGAAAGAGAAGGAGAATATAAGAAGAAGAGAGATGAATAGACCCATTCAATTTCTTTAGCCCTCATAATTTTCTTCTTCTTTCCAAAACCACGAACACTTCAAGTTTTCTCTCTTAGAATTCTGTTTTATAAATTCTTTTCAAATTTTGAGTTCTATTCAATTAGAAGTATTTATACTTCTAGAATGATGGGGAGTAGTTATAGAACTACTTCCATATTTGTAGAGGTGGTGGGGAAAGAAATAACCCCTCCCCCTCCCCCCTCTTAAAAAAATAGACAAAACTGTCTATTTTAGAGAGGTCCTTAGGCAGCTTGACCAAAAACGCATCAGGACACCTCTAAATTAGGACCTCCCGATTGCGGAAAGCGGGTCTCGATCCTATCGGCACCCCTAAAAACAATTCCTTTTGAATTGGGATCCTTATACATGGATCCCTGTCTTAATTTAAACAAGTTTTAGCTTGTTTAAAGACCTTATTTGCGTTAATAGTGGTATGAATTGATCAAATTCTTGATCAATGACTTTGTTCTTTGATTATATACTTTTATAAGTGTTTATTTCTTTGGGAGTTAATTTTTTAACTCCAACACGCATCCTATCTTTTCTTATTCTATTTAATTATAGAACTAAATATAATACAAGCTGTTTTGGTTATACCTTTATTCCAAAATCGGAGTAAGGACGGTTTCGATATCGAAATCGGAGTAAAAACGGTGTCGATATCTAGCTTCTCATTGCGGGGAAGAAAATTGAGCAATTAGGTTTGATCATAACATTTGATGAATCTAGACTAACACGTGAGATCGTGACAAACGTAATGGTGGAAATTGAGAGTGAGAGAGACGAGAAAGGGGGGCAGGGAGGGGGGAGGGGGGCGAATGTATAAATTAAAGGGGCGGTTGTCGCCGAGGTTAGGAATTGTGTAGGTATTATATAATAACTAATTGCACAAAACACTTCACAATTATTTCATTTATATTTACATTAAAAGTGAATTTTAGGATATTACACTTCGTATAAAACACGAATATCGTTAAATTTTTATTAAAAAATCAAAAAATTTCTTTGGTTTTATGATTTTTTGTGCGTTACCTATAGCACATGAAAATTTTAAAAATCCAAAAAAAATCTATTTTCTTCATTTCTTTATTATGTTTCTTGCTATATAATGGAAGAAAATTACACTATTTTCAAGAATCCAACAATTTACTGTTTTCTTCGGGTTTTTTTAAATATTTTGCTTATTATAACAAACGAAAAGGCTTAGTTTCAGAGATCTCAAAATAGTATTTTTTTCTTTTTTCAATATTTTGAATGATATAGCACATAAAAATCGTAAATTTTTTAAAAGTCTCAAAAAAAATTTGTTTTCTTCCTTTTATTTATTATTTTGCATGTTATCTAACATACGAAAATCATGAAATTTAAAAATTCTCAGAATTTTCTGTTTTTTGGTTTTCCAACATTTAATTTGCTCATATTTTCAGAGAACTTCCAAATATCAACAAGACAAAAGGCTGCATGAAGTTAAAAAAGAAAAGATTGTCCATTGCTACTAAAAACCTGACAAAACAAGAAAATTTGGTCCGAGTGACTGAGACTGCGGTGTCTAAGAATCCTTGGCGACACATGAAAATCATGAAATTTTAACACATTTAACAACCCTTTATTTTCTTCGAATTTCCAATATTTTACATGTTGTAATTCACGAAAATCGTGAAATGTTAAAAAAACTCAATTTTTTGTTTTCTACAATTCTCAATATTTTTGTTTGCTATGTAACATACAAAAATCGCGACTATTTCAAAAATCTTAATATATTTTTGTTTTCTTCTGTTTTTCTACATTTATCATGCTATAGCATAAGAAAATCATTAAATTTTCCGTTTTCTTCTTTTTTTCAATTTTAGCACTTGAAAATCACGGAATTTTCAAAAATCACAGATTTTCGTTGTTCTTTCAAAATTTTAATAAACTTATATGTTATAGCACATAAAAATAGAGATTTTTTCAAGAATATCAAAACATTTGTTTTTTCTTAGTTTTTCTATATAATGTTTTTTGAATACCAAACGAAAATCGCGAAATTTTTAACCTTCGAATCCCCCCCCCCCCCCCCCCCCCGGTTTTGTAACATTTTGCATGCTATATTACTATAGCATATAAAAATCATGAAAGTTTTCAATATTTTGCTTGTAAAACCTACATAGAGAGAGAAAAATAGAAAGAGAATTTTAAAAAAGAAGTCTGATTAGAATTTTTTTACAATATAAATCCAGTTCTGGGATAAATAAGTGATAAATATTGAATGGTGAGCCGATAAAATTTCCTTTCATAACCGAAATATAGTAAAACTAGAAAAGGGATCCGGAAAATATTTCTTTTCATATCTTTGAAGAGCGGAATTGAACCAAACAAATTAAATCAACATAAAATATCTTCATAATTTAACAATTAACCATCTCTGATATGCGTTAAATAGATAACCAAAATAAATAAGAAATGCTTCGGCTTGATAGATTAATGTGATCAAACTAGTTCAAATTTGTACCTAGCTGAAAAATTCAAAATTGCACCAATTCTTTCATCATTATAATATCTTATTTTTAATATATAAATTGTTGATACATTTCGACTGAATTCAAAAAAAATATGCAATTTTCTTTCACAGAAAAAAAACCCATCAACTTATTCCAATTTTTATTCGTTTTGATATACCGAGTCCAAAAAAGAGAATATCTAAAAACATTTAACTTGGTAGGGCATACACTAACGGAAATAAGGTAGGAACATAGTCTTTTGGTTGAAAGAGAGATTGCCCTTGTAATTCGACTCGGTTTCCGAGTGTGACTGTTGCCTGGAAGCTCCTATCGTTTGTGCTTGCGGCTACTGTCAGAATCCATGGCGCCTCATTAGAGAGTGAGCTGGCATTAGGTCCTCCATTGGCAGCTGCACAGCTTACAAACACTCCCTTCTGTATAGCTCGAAAGCTACCGATTGCGATGAAATCTTCATGAAACGGTACGGATTCTCCTCCAATAGAAAGAGAGAGCACGTCGACTCCGTCAGATATGGCAGCATCCATCCCTGCTAGTATATCGACTTCTGGGCAGCCCCCCTCACGACAAACCCTATACATGGCGACGTGAGCCATAGGAGCCATTCCGCTCGCTACGCCTCGAGCCTGTCCAAGGACTTGAGCATCAGACACGAATGCTCCCGCCGCTGTGCTTGAGGTGTGGGTCCCATGCCCGAACGCATCGATCGGTGTCTCCGATTTATTGCTGCTAATAAATGCTCTTGCTCCGATCAACTTATTGTTGCAGGAGAAGGCGTCGAGATCGCAGCTCCCTGTCCATTTTGAAGGCGGGGGTGGCATTCCCTCGCCGCTGAAAGAAGGATGGCCGGGGGTTATGCCGGTGTCTAAGACTCCGATGATGACGCCTTGGCCTGAATTGGATGCGTTCCAGAATCCCGTAGGGACGTTCAGGCCTAAAAAGGTCGGCGTGTGGGTGGTTTGGAGAGAGTAGAGGCGACTAGGGTAGGCGTTTATGAAGCCGTCCTTTTTTGACATTTCAGGAACCTCATCTTCCGTCAACCTGGCAGCAAAACCGCTCAGGACATGATTGTACGTATGGATCATACGTGTATTGCTCCTTTCCGAAGTGCTCGTTTTGGTCGTCGGAAGAAAAGATTTGTACCATGATTCAATACCGATGGGGGCGTCAAGAGCGGTGGATTTTGGTTGTTCGACGTGAACAATGTAGGTCTTCAATTCGACGCCAACTGAAGTGGAGAAGAGGAGGGAGAAGAGAAGAAGAGGATAGAAGAGAGCAAAGGGAGTGAAGCTCTCCATTGTGGGAAGAATGTGTGGTGATTGAATAGAGATGGAGGAGTTGTCATTTTATAGAGAGAAGAGAAGAGATTTTAGAGCACTGAAGTGAACTAACTTGTATTGTGGCCTGCAATTTGTATAATAATAATAATGTAGCTAAATTATTCGCAAGTGGAATGTATACACATGAGCTAGCTGATGGAATTTAGGACGTCCAGGAAATATCATGTAGCAGGTTTTCTTGATGGCTGCGTTCTTTCTTATATTTTCTTGTTTGGCTTTCTTGTTACATCGCATTCCAAACTTTTTCATTTTGTTATCAACAAAAAAAAAATTATTTGTATTGCATCATAAAGTCTCTTATTTTTCACTTACTTGTGCATAAACTGTGATAAAGTATCAAGTAAAAGGTTAGAATTTGAATTCTTGAGTTAGTTACTACTCAATCTTATTCCGGAAGGAAAAAACTAATAAGATGTATTCCTGATGGGTTATTTCCAATCCGTCGGCAAAGCTTGGTCATGATATATTTGTTAAGCTGTAGGTAATGTACTGCCATGATAGCAGCGTTGCTAATGAAATGTTTCCTAGCGGATGATTTGTTGCTGATACCCGTTGTTTTTATGAAAAAACTTATTAGAATTAACTTTTTTTCCCGAAAAAATTTATTAAGGCATATTGCCAAAGATTCATCCATGAGCAATAATGCATGGGTTACATCATCAGCATTTCACGTTTGATGTGGATAGGGTTTTTTTTTTTAAATAAATTATTAAAATAGGATGGGTGGAATTTAAATTACAGAAATATGGCGGTTTGCGTCCTTCACCCCCCCATCCCCCCCCCCCCACCCCACCCCATCCCAGTATAGGGAAATATTACTTTTAAATTAAAATTATTTTAAAATTTTTTAAAAATAAATAAACGGAAAAAATATTTGAATAAAATAATAAAATTTTATTATATCAATGTTTTGTACAGAATGAATCCGTCAAATTTACAATAAAAAAAATCATATTTGTTTGTAAAATGTAAATTCTATCTAGACGGTCAAATTTATAATAACAAAATGAATCCGTCAAATTTATAATACCAAAAAATCCTATATGATTGTAAAATGTAAATAACTTTCGTTTTCCTTTTCCCTTTACCTTATGAAATCCGAGGAGGCTTGACATAAGCCTATGCCTCCTGGGATGACTGGAGGACCCGCCAGTTTCTTGGGTAGATGGCAGCGGCGGCGGCGACTGCTCTTCTGCTTCGGCTTCAGCTTCAGCTTCGTCTTCAGCAGCGTCTTGGACAGGCTGTTGTTCCGCAAATCCTGAATGTGGGACAGGTGTCGGATATGTGCTGCCTCCCAACAACTGTACGTAGGACGATAAATCCGTGTCCCAACTGGACAGTTGTAGCGAAGAACCTGTCCTGGTTTCATGCGGCTGCTGTTGTACAAAACCTGGGCCCCATGGCTGCGCAAATCCTGACCCCCAAGGTTGCTGTTGTTGCGCAAATCCTGACCCCCAAGGTGGTTGTTGCTGCGCAAAACCTGACCCCCAAGACGGCTGTTCTGCAAAACCTGACCCCCAAGACTGGTGTTGTTGCGCTTGTCCGGTATGCCAGGGCTGCTGCTGACGGTATTGTGATCCAAACCACCGATCCTGCTGCGCTGGATCTCCGTGATGCTGCGGCTCTGGTGCCGGCTTATGCTGCGGTTCTGGTGCCAGTTCATACTGCGGCTCCGGTGTCGGCTCATACTGTTGCTCTGGTGTCGGCGATAAATGCTGAAAATATTATATGAACCGAATACACCACCAATTAATTGGTTTGCACTTGAAAATAGAGCCTGAGTTTCCGGACCAGCATCAGTCGGGTATGGTTTCTGCACCATTGTTTATATAAGATACGACCCACGAGCCTGTCGTTACATTAAAAATAAGAAATAAGTATTGACTCATACCGCCGGATGTTAAAAAGTAATATAATATAAAGAATTCAACTTACCAAATCTCGTTCCACGTGGCCTCTAGGCTCGTACCGCGCGATGTTTGGGAAGTTGTTAGGGGGAGCAGAAAGATATCTTATGGTGACACGCTTATACCACTGTAGATATGCTTCGGTAGCGTCGGTGGCTGTTTGGTCACCTATTTGCTGTAAGGCAATATTACGCTGCCTATTCTCCCATCTCAGCAAATATTGATGATGATGCTCCCTCCAATCACGCTCCGCCTTTCCTCCTCGCATGTCTCCATCTATTGTCATAGGCGAAGGCGGCGGGACAGGAATATGTTGCGATCTATTAAACTGTCCAACACCCGGTCCAGGAGGTGCATGACAACGACATTAATGCAGAGGAGTGGGCATCGAGCCCGCCAAACCGGCTCTCCTTCGATACAGATGCCGAGTAATCTTTGCAGACGATCTGCTGTATAAGGCGTCCACATGAACTGCGTAAATAACAAAGTACAAAAATTGTGATAAAGGTATTTCTATTGTCGAGGGTGAAAATACATCATCCTGGTCATGGTTTTTCCGTCAACTCAAAAATATCCCATCTGTTATTGATAAAACAGATTTATGCATCATATTTGATAGACATCTAGGAATACTAGCTGCAATGAGATCTGTATTTCCGACGACCCCACATAGGTTTTGCCAAGGCATTTCAGGCAAAATTTTGATAGAAAATTTAAAAATTCGGATCTACATACATAAGCTTATGTACAAAGCCGACTAAACGCCTGACCCTAATGTTCATAACATGTACATGAAGAAAATTGGGGAGATGGGTCAAACCGCGAAAGCGTGGTTAGATGAGTATCCAGTACGCATGTGGTCACAAGCACATGATAATGGGTGCAGATATCTACTAATGACCACTAATATATCTGAAAGCTTCAACGGGGTCCTTAAAAGTGGTAGAGGCTTACCGATACAGGGGTTGATTGTTCGAACCTTTTTTCCGGATGAATACTTACTTTATGCAAAGAAGAGAAAAGTCCTTGGCGATGGAGACTCCGCTCATCGCGTATTACGAAGAAATATTCCGGAAAAGAGAGCGCAGAGCATAATACTACAGATCCGAAAGGTTTGACACGGCGGAGTTTCAAGTAACGGGCAGTAATGGAAATCAATATACCGTGAACTTTAGAGATAAAGGGCTCTCTTCGTGTACATGCGGTGTTTTCCAGCAACAACATTTACCTTGTGCCCACGCAATTGCTGCTGCGAGCAGCATGCATAACTCACATTACAATTTTGCTTTCCATTACTATACAGTTTCCAATTACCAAGACGCATACGATCCAAAATTTCATCATATACCGGACAGTCGCTATTGGCACTATTATACTGGGAACAGACAAACACCGACTGTATTACCGCCGGAAAAATATATAAGGCCCGGAAGACCTAAGGTGCGTCGAGATCGAATGACAATGGATGCTGATCCTCAGCAAAGGCACGCCAGATGTAGCCTATGCAAACAACCGGCCATTATAGGACCAGATGTCCAGGATTGTCATCAGGGACGGGACCTTCGAGATCGTGACAAGTGCACCGGAAGATTTTTTTGTATTATAAATTTGACGGATTCATTTTGTTATTATAAATTTGACCGTCGAGATAGAATTTACATTTTACAAACAGATAGGATTTTTTTATATTGTAAATTTGACGGATTCATTTTGTTATTATAAATTTGACCGTCGAGATAGAAATCGGATATGATTTTTTTGTATTGTAAATTTGACGGATTCATTTTGTACAAAACATTGATATAATAAAATTTTATTATTTTATTCAAAAAAAAATTCCGTTTATTTATTTTTAAAAATTTTAAAATAATTTTAATTTAAAAATCTATATTTATATAGGGGGCGGGTTATTCCTAGAACCCGCCACCTATATAAATATAGAGAGGGCGGGTTCTGGGAACCCGTCCTCTCTATTATTATATAGGGGGCGGGTTCTAGGAACCCGCCCCCTATACTGGTGGGGGGGTGGGGGGGCAAACCGTCCTATTTCTGTAATTTAAATTCCACCCATCCTATTTTAATAATTTAATATTTAAAACGTCCTATTTCAAAAAAAAACCATGTGCATAAGTCCGTAAGCTACGTAGGCAAGCCGAGGAGAGGAAGATTGGGGCTAATCAAGGAGAGGAGGATAGAGGTCGCATCGATGGCAATAGAGGACCGATCGTGGAGAAGAGCAAGGCATAGTTTGGCCAGGTTATCATAAGGCGATCGGGTCATATCGGTGAAGTCACGGTCGAGTGGAGGAAGACGTTATCGGTGATGTCACGGTCATATCGGTGAAGTCACGGTCAAGTGAAGGAATGGCTATGGCAAAAAGGCATTGTTGAGTTGTGTGTGGAGGGGGGGCGGGGGGGGGGGGGGGGGGGTGAGGGGGTGGGGGCGCAAATTTAGAATTGAGAGAGAGAGAGAGAGAGAAGAGAGAGAGGGGGGGGGGGGGAAGCACAGATCTGGATCAAGCACAGTGAAGATGGAGAATGTAAAGGGTGTGTTCGGTTAGGGCAACTTATGAATAACATTCCTGATGGATAAATAATCCCTTGTAAATGTTCTATCCGGACAAAATATTTTTAAAAAATTTATTCATTATTTTGTCAAGATTATATCTTTCTACGACAGAATCGACATTGTTCATATTGCCGACTATTCAACATCTGTTGGCTATTGTTCATACGGCCGATGGAAAGTGTTTATCGGCAATGTTTCATCTAGGGAACAATTTCTCATTATTTGTATAATAGATCAAATCCTAATTCAAGTGGAATTTGAATACCAGACCTTTTTCGCCACAACATAAGACTTTACCACTATGTTATACAGTTATTGGCGGCAAACACAATGTTAGGTACTAAGTGTATCAATATGCTTCAATTACTTTAATACTTAACCCAAAAAATCATAAAATAAAGAAAAGTTATATACCCGTAAGGATCCAAAAAAATTCAAAGGGGACACCAATTTCAGAGAGAACCTCACTCCTCCTGCTTCTAAAGGCATTTGTCATCCATGACCTCGCCATTACCGCTCTTCGACGACTCAATGTCACCGTCATTGCTAACGTTCGTAATTCATCTTGTTGATGACTATCATCGTGATTACTGTCATCAACACTAATCATCGTTGATATGCCTAAAATCCTGTATCTATACAACAGCCCGAATCAAACTACTTTACATTTTTCTCTTGCCGTGTAGCTGCCCAATAAAGTTAATGTAACTCATGGCGGAGAACGAGGATGGGAAATATAAAAACTTCAAAATTTTCTATTCAGATCGGATGTGGATAATGGGTAGTGCAAAATTCCCCAGGCAGTCAACATGATTTATAAATTGATGAAACTGTACAGATATCTTGAAATAATTTAGCCGAGGTAAAATATTTCATGTGAGATTGCCATTGAGCACTAGGGATGCCTGGTACACGACCCTGGCAGCTCTCCACACTTCATGCTGTACAAATTTCCATGATTCTGAAGTGTTCAAAGTCTTTGCTTTCTCAAATGCATAATTTATACCTGGAAATGATTTCGATCCATAATCACTGTGTTGTGATGGTCCGTAGATCTGTCAAGTATTGCACGATTCAATCAGAAAGCTAATAAACTTGTTGCTAAACATGGGGGAGTTGAGTTTTTTTTTACAATAGAACAGGTGCATTTGTTGTGCGGCATTTATCACATAAAATATGTTCCAAATCCATTTGTTGTATGCTTGCGACTTTTGTGTGCGGTTTGGAATTAGAAATGGGTTTAAAATATTCTAAAAATACGCTTTATTATTTTTCAACGGGCGGGCTGCAGCATTCGTTATATTCGAATTGGTTGCAGCATTTGCTGCATTTTGCAGCTCCATTATTATTCTTTTAATAAAATTATAAACATGTCGCAAATCAATCTTTCGCAACAAATACTGCAAGCATAACTATTTTCAATCAGTTTATAGATGAGCACAACCTACCAGATGCTTGTACCATGGTCTTTCAAAGAGGCCCTCGCGATCAGTAAATGCACGCTCCGCCATCATCAGCCGATCATTCAGCTCTCTAACTCTAATTGGATCCTTTCTCCAATTCAATGTCCGAGTTCTCCTTTCTAATGCCTATAAACTCAAGACTCGTACAATAAGCAGAAGAAACAACTTAAATGCTCTCCATCTTTAATTGGATCCTTTCTCCAATTCAATGTCCAAGTTCATACCTTTTTCTGGTTCTCAATTTTGGTCGCTGCATTCTTGAGCTTTATGATAGACTTATACAAGGGACTGAAACGTACAGGCATTTCCAACACCTCGCCTTCTAACATTTTCGTACTTTCCTGTTTATATGGAAGAAGCATTGTGTCAACTTCTTATGAAGCCTTGCTTAGGGCAAAAAGTTCCATAAACTACTTCCTGTAAAACTAATTATCCATATGCTGCAGTAAAAGCTACTTAATGTAAAAACCAAAGAATGGCTTCCTTTGTGCGCTGGTCTATACAGGGTTTCCAACTTTTTCCTTTTTTCCTTTTTTCTTTTGTTTTTTGGGAGGAAAAAAGGAGGCTTCATGGTCATACATGGACATGACTGTATTATTATTATTATTTAAAAAATACCTGGAGCTCAGAAGCATAATTGATATAGTCGAAAGGCAAGAACTCCTCATCAGCAAGCTTCAATGCAACTAATCCCCAAATGCTTGCCGCTATATGAGAAACAGCAATAATCAGAGGAAGTACATCTTTTATATGTTACATGTCGTATCTTAATTATAATTAAAAAAGACGTATTGAAAGCTTTAAAGCAACTCAGCTGCCGTCAGTTGGTAATGCTGATGCCTTAAATAGACCAGATGAATAATTTTATGGAAACAATGTATGCAGAGCTGTGTGAGAAGCAGATATAATTAGGATGTGGCACCAAGGACCTTAAAGGCGAAAATAATATCATTTTATGGTTCCATTAAGAAGCATTAAACATGGTACATGATGCATTCGATAAAGAAAGACTACCTGCTACATGCCTGTGAAACAATGGGTCGCCAAACTTTTGCATCCATACAAAATCATCATATAATGAGTGATAAACTGGATACCCTGCAACATAATTATACAAGTATAATCATTCCAGAAAGAAATAACTAAATAATATAATAGCCGTTAAGGTGAAAATGGCATGTGCTATAATTCCAAAGGAAAAAGGATGAATGTGAATTGAAAATACATGGTTTATTTTGCATCATACTCCATTAAAACAGGATACGCAATTCTAGACAGGTACGGAAAGGTTTTACAGCCACAAATCATAATTAAATTATCTTGTGAAATCCATGAACTCAAATTTGCCTGCTATGAAAGCACAAGCTTTCAATATATGTGCATATACATGAAAGTAACTCTAGCTTGTAGTGAGAGATGCATTTAAGAGTAATTTTTACTATTTAATTTACTCTGATATTAACTTTCATACAAATGAATAATAAAAATTATTAAACTTAACCATCTCATGGTCATAAGCAAACCTTTAAATATGTAAATTTGATTTTTACTTAATTGCTTCCTTCATTTCCTATCATTTTAAGGAAACAAGGCCAGTACGTCCTTCAACTACTACCATCGATAGAGGACCATTTTGATCTCTACTACAGCATATTTTCCAGATAGGACCGATCTAAATTGATGATAGAGGAAGGATACAATGAAATTCTTAAAAACTACAATATTAAAATCCTGAATTGATGAAAATCTCTAAAGATTGGTACCCCTCTATTATGGTTGTTCTGATAAACAATTATTGACAAACCTCAAAAATTAAAAAATAATAATAATAAATAAATAAAAAGGAAATGTGAAAGAAACCTCCTCCAAAAAACATGTCAACTGATGGAACTCCAACATGCTGGATGAAGGCTGTAAAATCCGTCGCACCACCACCTAATCTCCCAATCTTCAGAATTAAATGAAGGAAATTTTAACGTCTTTTAGTACTACAAGAGAAATATAATGAGAGCAAAACAACTGTTTGAAGAAAAAATATACAGTTCCATATGTCTAGAGTATAAAATAATCACCCTTGTTCATTAATGATATGATAAACTCTCTTACCAGGGAAGAACCAGCAGATGCTAGCCAAGATTCATATAATGTCTGTGAAGAGTTATCTGGGTCTTGGACCTTCACCATTAATTCAAAAGGAAAAGAAATCAGTAAACATGTTAGACCAACAATATAAATGCAAACCCTTCTATTATTGTCTTATTGACTGTTCTCCAATCATAAGCCTAACCTCAAAACCCTCCACATATCATAAGCAATCCTTTGTAGTTATAAGAATGTTTTCATGTATACAGTATATAACAAGAGAGGAAAAAGTAAAATTAATCCCAATCAGAACTGAAATCCTGCAAACCTGTTTAGCAGCTTGCTTGAGCAAATCATCAAGTTGCGGGGTTGCATCTACATGAAACCCAGGACCATCGACTGCAGAATCTACATTTAGATAAGCAATAGCTCTTGAAGATAACATCTCCCTGTTTTCTTCAACCCATTCAGTTGATCCAATCTGCAAAATGCATTGATGTGATGAAGCAAGAGGATGAATATAATGCACATGAGAGAGAGAGGGAGAGAGAGAGAGAGAGAGACCAAGCCATACTCTTCAGCATCCCAATTACATAAGATAATGGTTCGCCGAGGCCGCCATCCTCTCTTTTGCATCTTTCCTAGCCTTTCAGCTAGCTAATTTGAACAGAATAAAACAATAAACATTATAAGTAAATTAAAAATATGTGCAGAGAAATAAGAAACGTCATGCTAGGGAACCAGTGAAGCTAATAGCCATAATATTTGTTGTGCTCAGAAAATAGGAGAAGCATGCCAAAGAGGAACCTGAACCACCATTTCACATGCAAAGAATCAGAGAGAGGATTCTAGATTTTACTGAATTGTGGAACGATGTTATTTAACGATTATAAGACGCTCCTGTTCTTCATAATCTAGAATGGTCCCTTATTTCAGATTGAGACTTCTTTCATTTCTGATTCTCACCGTGTTACCTAGATTAAAACATGGCCAACAAGAAATTATAATATTATAAAATGTGTGGGACTGTTTCTTCAAATATGAGGAAGAATGTAAGGTCATCGCTCGGGTCTTAAGTGCAGGTTTAGAGAAAAAGCATTATAGTTATTCATGGTCGAGAAAAGACTGGCTAGTTTAAAATTGACCAACCTTATTTTTTTGGTCTTAAATTGATGGACAAAGAGGTCAAACTGAGGTTTTGTTTCGCGCTTAATTTATGTTCTTCATTTAACATACTTTACTCCATTCATGATATATAAATCCTACAGAGGTTATACATTTGGAGATGTATTTGATTACATCTAGAAGTGAATGCTTTTCACATGTTGCTCTAATGCTTGTAGTCTTGCAGAATCTACTTCACTTAATATGAGTATGTTCATTGATATTCATATGCAAATGCAGCTTTTTAAATCTATTAGTTTTCCATGCACATGCTAACAATTCACCTTAAGTTTCATGCACCTAAACCGAGGAGATAATATAAAAAGAACGACATATTATTGGATCCCAAATTACCTCTAGTAAAGCAGCAGTTCCACTGTTAGGATCAACAGCTCCAAAGGTCCATGCATCACGATGATTGCCCAGAAGAACATACCTGCAATGCAAATTATACAATGTGATGCCCTAGTTTCTTTGAGGTTGGTTTTCTTTTGCAAACTCGCAGAGTATTCCTAAGAAATTGATATTTATATCCTTAACAAGAGATATATTGATAGTAGAAGGCTAAATAAATGACATATTAATCAATTGGAAAAGAAACAAACATATGAATAGGCTCCGGATAAAAAATTAAAAAACAGAGACTCATTCCAAAATCACAAAGCTTTCAATCCATGTCACTCTGGTCACACGACCATTCTAGTTGAAGAATTTAACAACTTTTGAAGGGTAAAATTTTCTGGTGTAACCATCATTTCATAGCATGGAAATTGCAGAAGTCATCATATCTCCTATCAATAAGCTTGGATGGCATCAATAGTATCCATATATTTATATTGGCTCCCCAAGTTCTGCGAGTAGTATGCTAAAAGAAAATTGCCTTCTTGTGGATTGATATAAAACTGGTAAACTCAATTAATTGTCATGTCATCTCTAACACATGCGTACATGCATGTCTATTGGCATCCAAGGAAATTTCTCTGTTTTGAGCATCAAGATTGTATGAAATAGGTAACCTGGCTCTAGCTATAAAGCCGGACAGTTCCTCTTCTAGTGCAAGATGATGTCAAATGATCCTTAGGGGAAGGGGAAGGAAGAGAGAGGAGAGGGGCTTTTCAGCTAACATAGAAAAGGGAATACGTTAATTTTGGCTCTTGTTTCATTTATGCCTTTCTAATTGCTTATATAGCAAAGGGGAGAGGAGGTCAGTTCTATTTATTAAATTCAAAAGGGAATGGGTCCCTTCCAGAGCCAACTCTATATATTCAAACACTGTTGTTAAAAGCCCCATAAAGCCCCACTTTTGAGAAAAGCGGGCACGAGGCGGTTAGCTTTTGCATAAAGCGGTAGTGTACAGCCTTGGTGTTCCTTTTAGAGGCTTAAAGCCCCGCTTTAACCTGCTTTATGTGCTTGGCGGGTTACAATGGGAAAAGCTCTTGTTTTATCAAAAATTGCATATTATCGAATTAAAGGATGGAGAAAACGAATCTCATTATTGTTTCTAATCTATAAAATTGTCTATTGAGGTCTTATATTATGGCAGATAAACTGACATAATTCATAGAAGAAACGAATCTATATGGTTCTGAATTTATCTACCTTTTTAATCACTGACATTTATCTTATTATTCATATATTGAAAACAGGCTTGGCGATTTTTGCTGATAAAGCCTCTCTAAATCCCCGCTAAAGCCCAAGGTATGTGCTTTTGAACTCAAATATATTTATTTTAGGGTTAATTGCACAAAACTCCCCTACAGATTAACACATATAGCACTTATTCCTGTTCAAGTGTTTTTTTTTTTTTTGTGCAAACATCCCCGTTGCTCATCGTCTAAAACCTTTAAAGAACATTACATTTAACTCTAAACAAGATTATTTGTTTGAACTTCAGAACTTTATTGCGCTGTTTAGAGTTGAATTAGAGGTCTTTTAGGGTTTTGGTCGACGGAGCAAAGGGGGTGTTTGCGCATCATGTGATGGTAAATTACGGGGGTGTCTGTTGCAATTAACCTTTTTATCATCTTTCCCTTTCTCTAAACTTTTCTTTTTTAAATCTAATAGTATCTAAAATTCAATGGAGGCCAATTAGTTTTCTAGGATCATGCCAAGTCCTTATTTGTCCATAGATTTATAAAACGAAGAGGGTTGAGGTTGATTGCCACTCAAATCATCTTTCTAACTTTTAGTTTGGCGATTATGATGATGGCATTCATATTAAGATAAGTAATTTACCTATCAGGTTCCTCTTCACCTTCAATGATGGCAATCACATTCTGAATTGTCGCGATGGTATCATTCCCCTCATACCTCAAGCTCACCACCCCCGGCCCTGGCCCCACTCTGTACACCACCTCCCCATCCCCTCCCTGCCAGTCCTCATCCGCCGCAGGCCCCCCGATCGCCTTCAAGATCTCCTCCCCGTCCCTCGCCGACACCGGCAGCGACGGTATCCCTGGCACCAGCCCGCTCCCCCTCACCTCCTCCGCCCCCACCCTCTCGCACTCGTCGCCCCCAGCGTGCGAGCTGGGCCAACCGGGGGTGGTGGGGTCCCCGACCCCCCTGAAGGTGGACCCCACCTGGACCCCGCTCCTCGGCAGCCCCCTCCCCTCCGGGAACAGCCGGGGCCCGCTGCGGTCCTTGGAGTCGCTGTAAACCACCACCGCGGCGGCGCCGGCGTCCTCGGCGTTCCTCACGATGTCGCCGCGGTAGATCTTGCCGTACCTGGCGAGGACGACGGTGCCGTGGACCGGGACCCCCATCCGCTCGAGGCGGAGGAAGTCCTCGACGCGGCCGTAGTTGGCGTAGACGGCTTGCCCGGAGGCGGACCCGGAGGCGGCGTAGGCGTGGAAGGTGGGGAGGACGTCGGCCGCCACATCGGCGTAGGGGTCGCCGGCGTAGGGCTCCTGGGTGAGGTTGAAGGAGACGGTTCCTCCTCCGTCGCCGGCGGGGTCTAGGGTTAGGGAGCGGAGGAGGGGGAAGGAGAGGAGGACGTCGTAGGAGACGGAGCGGGAGGGGATGGAGGCGGAGGAGGAGAGGACGGAGGCGACGTAGGATGCGGCGGAGGAGTCGGCGGCAGTGGAGGAGGAGTGGGGGCGGAGGGTGAGGGTGTGGAGGTGGAGGGAGGCGGAGGCGTTGGAGGAGAGGGAGAGGAAGAGGGAGTGGTAGGCTTGCTTTGAGGGAGGGGTGTGTGTGAGGTGGAGGTGGAGGAGGAGGAGGAGGGCGGCGGCGCCGGCGAGGAGACGGCGGTTGTAGCGGAGGCTGGGCATTTTTTATGGGTTGTCAGCAGCGAGGGAGACGACGGAGAGTGAAGAGTCGAGAACTTGAATGGCGTTTTGTGGGTAGTATTATTTCTATACAAATTGATTGACATTACCCTCCTACCCTTTCCCTGGACTCCTCTGCTCTTTTCCGTCATCCGTTCCAAAGATGCTCTTTCTGCCTCAGATATTGGAAACTTTTCATGATGACGGTGATGGCGATATGTTTCACTCAAATACGTTCAATTGGGAACTGGGGAAGATGAAGCTATGCTTGCAGGAAGAAAAAGCTGTAACAAAAAGAAGCAACTATAGTTGAAGCAGTGGAGTTGTAATTGCAAAATTTAGGCGGCGCATTTAAAAGAAAGAGTATGGCATTTCACGGATTTTATTTGATAATTTTGACCCTTTTAACGGCTCGAACTATAAAGGCTAGATTAGATGAATGCAACTTAACCACAGGGTTCTATTAATCTAGATTGAAGATTTAAGGATTGTATTTTGAAATAGAATGTTTTTGGAATTGATTTAAAATTAGTATGCTTCAAGGGTTATATATAAAGAAAAAATCCTTCGATTATTTGCATATAAACACCTTATATTTTGTAATTTTTTTATGGTTTTAGCCTTCGGCGCTGGATCAAAAATAACCGAAAGGATTGAGAGAGGAGGAGAGAGAGTGTGTGTGTTCATTTAACATAATCAAGGCTGATGTACACATTAATCATCCAGATAAACTTTGGCAAAATTTAAATGCACCAAAGCAAAATTCCTTTCTATCGTATCAACCAAAAAAAGAAAAGAAAAGAAAGAACAAACATGAAGATACGACGAACAGCGGTTGTGTCATTAGCGAATGTTAAAGATGTGTTTTGGAGTTTAATGGTCGTCTGTAATTATCTTCGGCTTCGAATTCTCAGTCGTTTCGTAGGTGATGGTTGTTATTTTTATGGTCATTTGACGGACTAAAATAGTGCCATGTGAGCTTCAATCTTGTCACCAAGTAATTTCCAAATAAATTTTTTAGGGGAAAATGTCAAATACCCCCAAGCATTTTTTCTTTTGTCAAAAACCATCTGGCCTCAAAACTATAGTCAAAACCTCTTTAAAAAAGTTTTTTAGTTTTTAAAAGATTCTTTACCTGTGATATCTAGTAGTTTCCTGTTATATGCAGTTTCCTGCGATATCTAAGCAGAAGCTGACGACATAAAAGTAGCTGCCTGTGATATCTAAACTTATTTCTGCGATATCTAAATAATTTGTATGAATCGGTTAGATATAGCAAACTGAGAGTTTTTGGCTACTGTTTCGAGGTCAAGAGGTTTTTAACAGCGGAAAAAAGCGATGTTTTTTTTACTACAATTTACCCTTTGTTTTTTATGCTAACAATGGGCATTAATGGTGGTCCTATCATGGTCTTTTTATGACAAAAGCAATCATTGAGGGTTACCCTAGGACTTTTTAGCAGAAAGTTCCGTGGGCCTTGTGAAGACTGGACAAGATTAGGAGTATTAATTTGGAAAAGCTAAGAGATTGCGTGGAAGGAAAAGATAAAGATGTTCTGTAGGGAATAGAAATCAAGACGCTATAGGCAAGCTAATAATTGAACTAGGAATTACACTAGAGACAAAATATTGTGCAGTAATACCAGGATATGGTTACCCATAGAACATTTTTCATTTTGATCAACATATTCTAAAACATTTTTTATCGGAAGGATCGCAAATTTAACGGTTTACCGACAACAGAACATTTTTCATTTTGATCGATATATTCTAAAACATTTTTATCGAGAGGGTCACAAATTTAACAGTTTACCGATAATAGAATATTTTTCATTACCAAATCAACGGTCAGATAGTATCAAAATCACATGAAAATTGTTGTGTATATTGTATGCTTTCATTTATTGTAGTTTAATGGTATCTATTTGCAATTTATTAAACTTCATATCAATTTGTTAAATGGTTTCAATACTCTTTGATCGTTCTTTTGGATTTGGAAAATGTTCTATGATCGGCAAACAGTTAAATGCGAGCCTCCAATGCAAGCGCAAGTAAGAAAAGTCAAAATTAAATAAATTTTTGTCTGTACTCACCTTAGAATATGTTAATCAAATATGAATGGTGCTAACTATTTCAAAAGTCTATATATGGATGATTTTTTCTTGATCCTCGGGTTCCTTATCCAAGACGCTCTTAAACTCCATGGTACATGTTGATATTTGTTTAAATTTAAATAGTTAGTTATTATTATAGATAGAGTTAAAATAAGCTTCTTATCTGAATATAGATTTAGAGAATATAAAATATTCTTTTAGATAAGGAAATGAGATTTATGTTGATCATAGTCTAAGCAAGAGAAGGTTTATTCTATATTATAAATAAGGAGGTGTTTTCGTTAAGGAGATTTGGCAAAGGCGTAGGCGAAATGGCAGAGGCACAACAAGGCAAGGCCTTGGCGGGCAAAGGACAAGGCAAGAGATGTAGTCTCTAGGTGTATGAGGATTGTAACTTCCTTCTCTTAAGGTGAGAGAGATTGAGATGTGTGGGATCTTATGACATTTATCTTCATTGAGAGGTTAGGTTTTAATCTAGATTTGAGAGAGATTAATATTTTAGATGATCAAATTAAGGAGAAGATAAAGTGTCGGGTGTAATATCTTACTTATATTTATAGAATTCTCATGTTTGTCCCATGGATTAGACCAGTCAGTCGCACCACATTAAAAATCTCATATTGTTTACTTCTTACCGATTGCTGTCTTACGTGCACGGTCATTAAAATTGGGATTTTTTCCCTTGACGATCGGTATCGGAGTAGAGCAAAACTCCCAACAGTACATTCGAAAATTTTAGCCGACCGCTTTTTCCAAGAATTTTGTAATTCCGATATTCATAAATTTCCTTCATGCGTAGTCTAATCATCCACCAAAATGCAACTCTCCGTAGTTAATACATGCACTAATCGCATGTGTGCTGTATGACATTGTGGCTATTTACTTCCAAGAATTTTGTAATTCCGATATTCATAAATTTCCTTCATGCATACTCTAATCATCCACCAAAATGCAACTCTCCGTAGTTAATACATGCACTAATCGCATGTGTGCTGTATGACATTGTGGCTATTTACTTCCATGGTTATTTATTGACAAACCCCAGTAAATTTGGTCCATAATAAAAAAAACCACTGTTATTTTTAAAACCATCAACAAACCATCAAACTTGACAGTGCCATGTCAGCACGTCATCCATCAACAAACCATCAAACTTGACAGTGCCATGCCAGCACGTCAGCACCACGTCAACTAAGTTGTCACGTCAGTATAAAAATTATAAAATCCCCAAAACAGCCGCTTTTAACCCTAACCCTTATTTCCAACAATAAATAGATAAATAAACCACTTTCTTCCTCCTGTTGGCTATCATCCGGCAATGGCTCCGGCGTCTACACCCCCGACCTCCCCCTTTCTTCCCTCTCCAGCCACCACCATCACCACCATCTTTTTTTCATTATCTTCTTCTTCTTTTTTTCATTTTCCTCCCAACCCTCGCCTTCCACCTCTCGGGCGGCGTCCCTCTCCCCCGGCCTCTCTCCGGCCGAGATGGTCCACGTCGAGACCACTAGATCTCTCATTCTCCTTCCCCCCAGCTCACCGCCCTTTTCTCCCTCTTCCTTCCCTCCGCCGCCGGATTCCCAACTAGCCCCTCCCCCTCCCCTCCCCTTCTTCTCATCATCAATCCCTCCTCCTTCATCAATTACTTCTTCTCTCCAACCTCGACCCCTCCATCCACACGCCCCTTTCCCCTTCCTTCAACAACCTTCATCTCTCTCCCGACCTCACCTCACCCTCCCTTCCCGCGTCCCGTGGCGTCCCCCAAAATAAAATTATTTAGTTAATATTTAATAATTATTTAAAATATAATTTATAATTAATTAATTATATTACAAAGAAGGAAAATTTGTCATTTGACATGAACCGTTAGGGACGTAACCGAGCCGAACTTGAACGAGCCGACCCTTGTCCAAGCTCGGTTCGGCTTAGTTTATGCTGGCTCAAGCTCGCCTCGAGTTCGTCTCGAGCTGAGCAGGTCTGGCTCATGTTCAGCTCGTTAGCTTACCAAACCTTAAACGAGTCAAAGTCGAGCTCGGATGCATTTTCTATTAGGCGATTTTCTGAAAGGAAAATGACAAAGAGGCGTTTGGTGGAGGTTGAGGATAGGTCAATGGCCATTACAGGTGTTTTAGAAAAAAATATGAAAGTATTTTGTAAGAGACTAGGCTAGGAACAACAATTATAGAGTCTAAAATCTAGGGCTTTGAGATATAGAAAGATTAAAAAAAATTAACATCTAGAGCATGGAATGGATCTAAGTGCTAAGTTTCATATTCATCTTACTTGCACTTTATATACTGTCCCTTAATTGAATTAAGTGTACTAAAAGTTGTTTAGAATCCGCTCTATATTACATATTACTATTATTTTTTCAAACTATCTAACCGATTCGAACTTGAGTCAATACCGAACGAGCATGACTGAGCTCGAGTTTGGCTCGTTTAAAAAGCAAGTCATGCTTTCTGGCTCATGTTCGGCTCATTGATAAATGAACCGAGCTGATACCGAGTTAAACCCTAATCGAAGCCGAGCTGACTCGTTCAATTACCACCCCTATGAACCGTAACGTTGACCCATCAAGTCATTGTAGTTTTTGATACTTTGAAAGGTATTGGTTTTTTTTCTGACACTGGCCCACTCTTGTTTGGAGTTTTCGGTAAATAAACCTTAGTTCAAATATCTTCTGTAATCAAATTCCATGTAAATATAGAAAATGCAAAAAATGCAAGGAACAGGAGAGTAAAAAATGGGGAGAAAAAGACGAAAACAACACTCCATTGCATCATGCATCTCAGTAACTAAACTACATAGCTTGTTAGGATAAAAATACATCATGAAACAAAATGACAGGATGCTCCTGAACGATTTCATACAGCATAAACAAACAGAGACTTGAACTTAGCCATTCCTTGATCAAGGAAGTGACCAAAATTACTTGATTTCACAACCAGCTCAAGAGAGCACCTCAACGTATCATCATGATCAAGGAGTTGGAGAAGTCACTCGATTCTGTAATCGATTTGAGCGCCTCAGAGGAGTATGAGCCGTCGACTCCATCTTCTTCCCTTCACTTTTCTCAACAATATCCTATTATGATAGATAGAAAATCTCTATTAGAACTATATAAATGGGATTTAGATGTTGATGAAATATGCTTATATGCCGATATCTCTAACTTGTGTTTGCATAATTATACACTTCAATGAAATAAACTAAAAATAAGGCGTGCAATTCCTCAACCTAGGAATCCTACAGAACAATTATATCCGTGTTGATAAAATTTTAAAGGAGGCAGGTTAAAAAAAAAAAAACTGACCTTTTGCTTCTCTAGATTTTCCTGTGCATGATAAGGATGGACCTTATTGGAAGAAGGCGGTGATTTGATTTTCGCCTTGCTCTTCCTTTCAGACTTGGTAAGCTGAGATTCTTGAGAACCTTTACTCTTCAATGTCTGAGCAGAAGAAGACTCGATCGAGAATTCCCCGAGTAACGAAACCGTCGGTGGTCGGCTCGCATAAAACTCCTTAATTTCATTGCTTAGATAACTTGAAGACAAAGGATGAACATATGAATCCCTGCCGTCAGCTCTAAATTCTTCGGTAGCCGAAACGGTAGGATAAACCGTCTTCTCTACTTCTGGTAGTGAACAAGGTACTAACATAGGCGAAGGAGGCGATACGAGGAATGACATTTTTTGTTCATTGCTGCAATGAGTTGAAGCCAAAGGATCAAAGCTTGAATCTTTAGCACTCATCATCTTCTTCTTCTCATCTACTAACATTTGAATTGGTTTCTGATGAGATGTTGGGAAATACTTGAACATGGTACTCATTAACCCGATCGTTATGGTTAATAAGCCAAGTGAAAAGAAAATCATCTGCACATGTTTCGTATCAAACTCTAGGCGATGCTTCCATCTTAATAAAGTCCCATGAACTATGGAGATCTCAGATTCTTCTGCAACTTGATCATCACCATCTTGTAGCAGACTCGGGAATGTTTCGAAATGAGGAGCTTGAACATCCTTGGTTGACTCATCAGAAACAAAATGATCGTATAAAGCATCAGCCGAAATACTCGAAATTTCAGTTGTTTCATTCTCTGCAATCACTTCTCCACTTTGTTCACTTTGGCTATTCAATTCCTGAACAAGAGACTCGAGGAAACTGACAGGATCTACATCAAACTCTTCAACAATTCGAACTTCCTTAATTTCATCAGACATCAACAAATCATTCTTTATGGAATCGCCGAAATGACCCGTTGCGGGGTCCTTCATACCAACCGAATCAGAGCCGGGACCTTTGATGCCGCACATTGCGTCTCCAACATCTAAGCACGCATCGGAAAACCCCATGTGGGTTTTCAACAAATCTCGATAAAACGGCGATTTCTCAATGGTTGAAACATTTTCTTGCAATGGATTAGACAAAGATTCCGTCCAAGAATCCATCGAAAACAAGAAATGACGTGACAACAAGAAAACCCCAAACATCAAAACCAACTTCCATACCATTCTAGAGCACCAGCTCCTCTTCTCCTCTACTTCTTGCTCTTCAAAATCATCGAACTCCGCGTCTCTTGCTTCTACTACCTCATCATCCCCTTGCGTCTCTTCGACTTGGAAACTAAATTTCGAAGAACTAGAAGACTCCGACACCAAATCCTCTTCAATTGTCTTCTCTTCATCGCGTGAAGTCCCCGAATCGACCGCCGATTCCTCGTCTTCCCTCATCCGAAGAAGTATCTCCTTCCGCCGATTAGGGTTATAACGAAGAAAAGCCGGCCTCGGAGAGGTGTAGTTGTTCACAGGATCGTACGGAACGGTGTCGGAAGAGTCGGAGATCGAATGAATCCTCAAGAACGGGGAGCGGGTTTCTTGAAAATGGGTTTTCGAAGGATAAGACAGCAGAGGCTCGTCGGAGTTTCTCTCGGCCAAGGTCTTCTTCTTCGAGGCCGGTGAGACTGTTGTGAATGGAATTTGAGGACCTTCTTCGTTCTCGACGTCATCTCCGAATTCGTTGCAGAATCCAATTCTTCGTTGAAAATCTGCAACAATGACATGAGATCAAAACTGAGAAGATTCAAGGTGAAAAAAGATTAAAAGAGAAGAAATTAGTGAGAAATTACCATTAGGAGTGAGATGGGCATTGCCAAGATTTGAAGTTGGAGACATTTTGGGGGATTTCTTGGATTGATTCATGAAAAAACTTGAGCTTTGTTAACCTTTCTTGGGGGGGTTTCCCCTAAGTTTTGCGAGAAATTTGGAGGAGGGTGTGAACGTTGGAAGAGTTTTGTCGTTTTTATGATCGATTCAAATTTGAATTGGTTTTTGACCGTTGGGGATTTTGGACTGGAATGTGACCATTCAGAGATCCGATTTAATTAATGGGTTTTGGATCTGGAGAATTTAATGCGGATGTTCTTTTTACATTTAAACCCTGCGAATAAATAAATTTACATGATAGTCCCTGATGTTTGAATGTTTTGCTCTTAGATCCCTCATGTTTGATATGTTATGTCAAAATCGTGAGATCCCAAAGAGCTGTGATCGCAGATGGGATAAACCTTTGGAGTCTCTAACAATCATGAGGTAAAAATCTCTCTTAGATATTAATCTTTTTATATACCTTTTTTGCGAATCAAATAGTAGAGATGAGATTGGCTTTCAATTTATAAACGGAACTAAACTGGTTAATTAATGTTGGGCAAGAGACATATAAATGCCTGGTACATGTTTGATGATATTTCCCTGTGAGGATGATTGTATCTCTAGGTTTTTCTTTCTTTAGAAAGTTATAGAAGAAAAATTCCTAATTTGATGGAAAAGCACAAGGCTCTATCCTTGGAGTTAAGACACCGAACAATCCATTCGGTAGACGGTAGAACTATCCTTTCACCGAAAACTAATTGCTTGTTTGAAAATTTAACATACTCGGTTATTGTGTACTTGATCCGCACGTGCTGTCGATGCGCTAAATTAAATTCAAATCATGTGGGCAGATGTGGCATGCTTTGATCTAATAGTTGCAATAAACTTTCTAGTTTAACTGTTCGCCGCGTTTGAGTTAAAATAATAGAGAATGTTTTTAATGGCTCAAAACTATAGCTTGCCTTGTGACATGCTCTGGTCCTATAAATTGACCTCGCCTTCCGATTTAACCCCCTCCTTATTCAAGTTAAAATAATCGCCATTGCCATATGTCATGCTCTGGTCCTATAAACTTAGCAACCGTTTTCAACGTAAACCTTTCCTGCTTGAGTAAAGATATTAGATGTTAAGCACTCACCGGTTCTTCACATATAATGCCCAATCTGGCATTGTAGAATACTTCATGTTTGGTGTTTTTGCAATTTCATGTTAAGCTAGTGGCACTGCGGATCTTAACATAAAATTCTTCCTATTGAGTGACTGACCAACCAGTCCATGGATTTCTACTTTTGTTTCTAGTTTTTAATTTGAGCTACTGTTTTATTTTGCTTGGTGCTTAATGGAACACAATATATGCTTAAAAAAGCAATTAATTAGATTTTATGTCGACTAAAGACTAAACAATGTAAAACAATTAAGCAGTTGCATTCAAGCTGGTTTTTGAGCAGCTTAAGCGGTTAAAGTGAGGCTTAAGCGGTTAGCCTAGTTGATTATCTATATTTGTTCCCCTCTCTTTGAATTTTCTTTCAAAATAAAGGAGCCAACCAACTCATGCACTTGCTTTAATCAATATTTCGATACTTAGAATACGGAGAGAAAATTTGGCAGCAAACAAGCTTTCTACGAATTCCGGGATCGTACAGTTGGAATTGGATTTTGTATACCTTAGCCAATGTGTTGTGTTAAATCTGAAAAGAAAATTTATAAATTTTTGTACTAATCCTAAAATCCATACATGTATCCACAACAACTGAGTCTTTTATCCCAACCATATGAGGTAGGCTACATGAACCAACATGAGAATCACGCCGGATCCAGCACATGAATCCTCCGCCTCCACTCACTCCTATCGAACACTATACTTTCATTAATACATTGATTACAAGTAGGGGGAGAAGGAAATTAATGATATATGAGATTCTATTAACCCCTGATTTTGTTTCGTGACAATCAGCTTACAATATTTCTCCCAAATTGGGATGTAATGTAATGGTTATTTTGGTAATGGATATTTTACCACACCATTTAATAAAAATTAAAGAGATAATAAGCAGTATCATTTGATTATTTTTATGGAGGTTTCTATGTGCTTGACGAATTCCAAGTGGGAGCTCATGGGAACCCAGAGGAACACCCAGCATTCTCATGTTTCCAAACGGAGTTCACACAAGCACGGAATGACCCGATTTATTTTTTGAAGCAACTTATTGACTTTCAAAATGGGGAAGCCTAGACCTTTTCAAAAACATTTTGTTTAAAAAGTCTATTCCCAGCACAGTATAGATTTAGCAAATATACGACATAACATGTACACAGTATTTGCTACATGACTCAGAAGAATAGCTCCTAGAAGTTTGGGATTATTGCATTTTTTGTTGTCTCGTCGTCATTATCGCCGCCTTGTAAGAATTGCCAGTCTTTATCTTTAAAATCAAGCAAGACACTCGAAGCCTGACTGCAATCCATATCAGGACATTCGTCAAGGCCTCCCTTTGAACTTCTGCAAGCCTGGTTACCCCCTCCCAAACACCCGATCTGCCTTCAGTGACAGGGGCAATGCCACTAAAAAGTGTCTTGTATGTGCTTTCGATATGTGTCCTAATTTTCTCCTCCTCCATTACCTCTTCCTCCTGTTTCTTGGTTACCCCCTCCTCTTGTATGTGCTTTGGATATCCGCATCTTCAAAATCCTGTTTCTTCGTCTTCTTCCATTCACAACATTATGAAAGAAGGCAGTGTTAAGATCTCCTTCCTTTAGCCACTGCACCCTAGCCCGCTGTCTCCACATAATTTCTTCCTTCCTATAAATATCATGAATCCTGACGCGTAATTTACACAAACACTCAAACTCATTTGGTTCCAGTGTCGTACTTTCTTCTTTTTCCTTGAGCATCTTGATATTGCCCATCAGCTCGTCCTTCTGCCTTTTAATATCTTCAAAGGTCCCTTTCGCCTAGTTTTTTCAAACATCTTTGAAGATTAGCCAATTTAGTCGCCCATCTCACAGTAGCCGAACCGTTGTGTGTTTGCACATTTTTTCCCCAAGACTTCTTAATGACCTTTATACAAGAGTCATCCTCCAGCTGCATTTTTTCAAATTTGAAAACCTTGTTATGTTTAAGAGCAGCCTCACCGGTATTTAGGTTGATTGGCACATCGTCCGTGGTGGGGCTTGGTGCAGACACAGAGAAAGCCAAAGGAAATCTTATAGGCCAATCGACAGTCACCAAAATCCTGTCTAGCTTGGCGAGGCAGGGTGATTGTTGTCTGTTAGACCAAGTGAAACGTCTATCCGTGATGATAATGTCAATTAAACCTAGCGACCTTACCAGGTCATTGAATTTACGCCCATCTCTCTTGTCACCCTTACCACGCTTTCTATCTTCCAAGAATCTTGTAACATTGAAGTCTCCCCCAATAACCCATGGGTTATTCCATTTGGCGGCTAGCATGGCCATCTCCTGAAAAAAGCATACACCTAGTTCTTGCGCCAATAAAATTAAAGCATCAAAAGGAATTTCACCAAAGCAAGAAATAGAATTATCATGCATACCTGGGCTCTGAACCATATACCATGCACCATCCACCAGTGTATGTAAAAGCCGCGTGGGATCTCACACCTTCGTCCGCATCCGACTCAAATTCTTGCTCTGCCCCACTCTCTTTCCTTTGTAACTTGGTCGACCTCTATGAGGAACCCGGACCCATTAAGCATTTCTCGGAAAGAAGCTTCAGGCCAGAACCTACTCGGAAGTCCCTTGAGGATCAGCCATCCCTCAAAAGAGAAGGGAACATTCTCTTCTCCACCTTGGGCTCTTTCACCCATCTTTTTTATTTTAATACCAAATCTGCCAAGGGGTATGACCTCCATTCTCGAAATAGCATCCAGTGATCCGGGGTTTTTGAATTTAATCAAGAAACCCTCTTCACCATGTTCCTAACAGTCCATCTAGCTGTGTCCAGATCCGACGACTTTTTTTTTTCCCTTTCCATGATCCCCATCTCGCCACAGTCGAAACAAGGTAGCGCCGACGTCGGATTTTCTTTTCGATGACTCCCCACGTTCACTACTACTCCTGTTCATCTTGCTTAGTTTCTTCATCTACTGGACTAGGATCCACTCCTCTGCCGTTGCTCTTCTCGCACCCACCCCCCAGGTTCAATCGCTCTCTAACCGGGGCTGCTCTCCCTTCACCCTTCTCTCTATTCGTGTTATTATTCCCCAAAAGCTAGAGAGAGCCTTCCCCCTGTCTTGGATACGGAAACTTCCTCTAGCCCTCTGTGCATTGTAGCGGTTCGAGTTATGAAGTTGAGGATTGGTATTGATGTTTTTGGGTGTTGGGTGCTTGGTGACTGAGTTAATGGCCCTAATAGAAATTCCTTTGTTATTAAGTGCGGGATAGCATAGACTGTACCCCTTTGTTCTCCGCTTCATGATGAAACAAGTTCCTTTCTCCACTACTCTTAGCAGAGGGGGTCCTTGGACCCATGATCGTGTTGAAAATATGGAAGAACTTCAGGCGGATATCTAAACGTGCACGCAAATCATATCAGATTTTATCAAAATCACGGCTTCTTAATTAAGGAGTGTTTTATGGCGGTTTCGTAATTATGACAGTTTCTTAATCAAGGAGTGTCGTGTGACGGTTTCATAATTATGTCACTTTCTTAATTAAGGAGTATCTTATGACAGTTTCTTAATTATGGTAGTTCTTAATTAAGGAATTGGTTGTGTATAAATAGGGACTTTTTATATGTTTTATGCACAACCAAATAGAAGAGAGATTATTGTATGAGAGGGTGACGACATAGATTTAGAGAGATTTGAGAGAAATCTCCTAAGGTTTGCCCGTTGTGTACTTGATTCAAGATTTGGTGCAGCTCTGAATTGGGGCACTGCACTTTTAGGCTGAATTTAGAGGAAGTTGAAGGAATAGCAAATAACAATGACAATTTCTTCAAAATTAGGGTTTTATTTCATCAAAAACTAGATCTTACAATTGTTATCGAGCCTTTTAATAGACCTATAATCAAAATCATAACTAATTGCTAACGAAAGTAAAAACTACTGAAAATAGAAAGTGGCTAAAATTTATTTGATCGCGTCCGTAATTGATTCTCGATACTGAATGTAAAATCTTAACTGATCCGAACATTGATTTCATCCCTAATTCGAAAGTCAAAATTTCAAAGCAAAATTTTGACCGCGATTTCGGGCCTTTAAATGATGGATTTTCATGATTCTGAGAAACGTCAATAGTGCTTGCATTATTGAGTCGGACAAGTTTGCAAGATTTTCGATTTGGCTGGAAGAACGCGTGAATTGAATAAGTTTTGGCAGTTCGAGTTTCTCGGTTGAACTCGACGCGGTGTGTTTTGGAACGGTCAAACCATGTAGGCTAGGGCTGCATCATCCACCCCGTCATAAAAAGAGCTCGACCTTGATCTTATACCGTCATCCTCGGAAGAGCTTCTGTCACCCGCATATGGAATCAAGTGCTTGACGTTGAAAATGTCTGATGTCTTCAGATGACTAGGCAACTTCAATTGATATACGTTGTCACCTACCTTCTTAAGAATCTCACAGGGGCCACATTCCTGTTGCACAATTTATTATATTCACCTACCGGGTAGCGGTCCTTGATGAAGATGGCCTAAACAAAGTGACCTTCTTCGAACACCACGCGACGACAATGCTTGTTCGCAGCTGCTTCATATTTGGAGTTGGAAGCGCCAATCTGTTGTCGAACTTGATCATGAATGCTTTTCAGATACTTGATCATATCTTCAGCTTTAGCACTAGGCCGTCCCTTATGGGGAAGTGGCGCTAAGTCGAGAACGCCAGTGAGATTACTCTCATACATGATCTCAAATGGACTCCACTTTGTCATATGGTTAACAGAACGGTTATAAGCGAACTCAGTTGGTGCGAGGGCGAGGTCCCACTTTCTTAGGTTATCTCCCACTAGGCTACGGAGGAGATTACTGAGGTTTCTGTTGACCACTTTAGTTTGACCATATGTTTACGGATGATAAGCGCGGCTAAGGCATTGTCACGACCCGAAAGAGCACGTGACTGGCCCTTGAACCATATGAAGCCTATAGGACTCCATCTGATCCAAGTAAGCCAAAAGCCCAGAAATCTAAAACCCTTTTTAAGAACAAGTAAAGAAAACTGGTTTAAAGAAGTGAAGAAATACAGGTTTGAAATCAAGGTTTTTAAATAACTAAGCCGAAGGTACGTTTTGAAAACAATAAAGTCTTTTCTAAAAATTTCGGCAGAGTTTCTTTTGTAAAACTGGCCCCGAATGGGGTAAAACGAGAATAACAATACATATACAATGATAAAGGCATCCCCAAGCGGGAGCTAGCTCTTCGTCAATCGACGGTCACAACCACACAATGATATAATAATATACAACGCCAAGTGGCGAGGATCAAAACCAAAGAAAGCTCAAAAGCAACAAGAAAACCGCAATACTACTAAGCGCGACTCTAGGTCGAATAATACAACACTATCTCTGAGTCTGAAAGAATATACAAGTTTTGGTTGATGGACAATTTCTAGATACAATGAAATAAATAAATACAAAGGTGATTCCTGATACGAAAGAATCCACCTACCAAAGCAAATCACCCGCAAGAAGGTAGTGTGCCAGAAATGCCGCAATAGGACCTGTACGGCAGAACCTGCAAGAACTGTGGCACAACGGGGGTGAGTTGCCAACTCGTGAATAGAAACATCTACAAGCAGAAACCGAATGCAAGACATAAACCTAAGTCAACGATCAGTAATATAATCCACAAGAGTACATCTGAGTGTAACAAGGTGGCAAGGTAACATCTAATCATGTATGTAGTGCCAGGTACTCAGGTAATAACATGTCATCAATATAAGGTATGTCTGCATGAAGTAAATATGGTGAAATATCAAAGATATCAATTCACATATATTAGCGTCCCATACCACTAATATTGGTGTAAGATAAGTGTAAATCCAGTCTGTATATGATCCATATCTGTATATCTGTGGAACCCGTCCACCTGTCACCCACTGACAGCAAGCATCATGTATGCAATGTGAGGATATAACCAAAATCATGGAAAACTCATCATGAAACCCGTGCCAAGCATCGACACGTAAATCCTCATCCATATGGGGCTCCGTCTGCGGTATCGGCCCTCGGCCCCCGGCAGTACGAGTCAACCCATGTCCATCTCTGGGCTCCGTCTGCGGTATCGGCCCGTCGGCCCCCGGCAGTACGCCCATCTCTCAGCTCTAGGCGGTATCCCCCGGATATCCGCCGAGCTCAAATACAATCACCGGTAGGTACTCGCCCGCCTCCAGGCTCAATCGGCATAACCCATCGATCATCTCGTCGAGGGGAACCATACCGGGCCCACCACGAACCCGCAAACAGTACATTACCTCCTCGAATCGGGTTTCAAGCACACGTCTCAGCACCGAGAAAACGCGTGGTGGACGCACCAAATATCATATCACGAGGTACCGGGTTTTTCATAAAGAGCATCTTTTATTAAATAATCCCACGGTCCTCAAAACCAGAAATCACATGAAAATCCACATCGAGAAGTAAATCCAATGCAACGTGCTATACAATCAATCCATGAAGTATGCGACAAGTAAAGAGAGGTAATCATATCGGAAATCATGTAACATGGAATATCTTGCAGTCCTCAATCTCAATCAAGTATGAATCATCTATGTTTGTGTACAGGTACATGTGTACAATATGCCAAGCAGTAATCATATCATGAATGCAACAGTACTACAGTGTAGTGGCTGTTTACCCCAATCGGAGCAAAGCTCCGATCAAATTCCGAGGTGGAAGATGAAACAACTCCCCAATCAGAAACAAAGCTTTGCTTTGAAAATTTAAACTTCAATAAAGGAAGCAACGCTTCAGTTGCCCAGGCACTGCGCTGCGCGACACGTGTCAGCGCAGATGCGCTAGCGCAGTCGCGCTGCGCTATGCGCTGTGCGACACGTGTCAGCGCAGATGCGCTAGCGCAGTCGCGCTGCGCTGCGCGCTGTGCGACACGTGTCAGCACAGATGCGCTAGCGCAGCCGCGCTGCGCTGTGCGCTGCGCGACAGCGCAGATGCGCTAGCGCAGAAGATGGGGTTTAACACCAAAAGCAATTTATTCATGCAAAGTTACGTACACTTGATAATAACGAATTAAAATCACATGATGCACGAACACAGCAAAGAACTAAAATAAAAGAACCCTTAACGGGCAATGAAATACTTGATTAAAAAGAAAAATGCTTATTCATTATTATTGATATTACATTTAAAAAAGATCACCGAATACGGGATCAGAAAGACAAGGATTCGCAAAAAGAAGAAGAAGATTCCCCAGCTCCCTCTCCGTCTTCTCCACCACATCGAAGCGGCGATCCTCCCGAGGGGTGGCCATCCAACGGTCGACGCCACACTCCTGAGAAAAAGTGGTGATGACAACCCGACGAGCCCGTATCTGGTTCAGCAAATGGAAGGAGCAGTCCTTCAGGGCTTTGGTGATCAAGTGCGCTTCGAGAAGGCCCTCGATCTTGTCCTCGGCTGCATCCAGCATTGCCGGGGACATCTCTGCTGGAGGAGGGGGAATGTCGGAGAGCACCGAGGCAAGGGCCATCCGAAGCCAAATGGAATTCGGAGGAAGATGAGACCCCACACGAGTCAAAAGCTCATGCATTGCAGCGTCGCATTGCTCGTCCGAGAGAGAAGGGTCCACCAGGCGCGCAGCAAAACGGGGAACGATGTCCCGAATCGGAACCTCCCATGGTTGTCGGCGGGCATGAAGGCGGTTGCAAGCCATGATCGAAAAAGTTCTCTGAAGATGAGAGAATAAAAAGCTCGGCCCTGAACTATATATAGACCCAAACACAAAAGATTTTGTGCACAATGGAATTATTTCCAAGACCCGGGAAATCAAAATCTTGGAAATACAAGTTTGACTTGGAAAAGGGGAGATGAAAAGATATCTCAGGTGAAGCAACGCTTCAGATCCTCTGCGCTGGGCGCAACTTGCCACGTGTCTGGCGCAACGCGCCGAGCGCAGCGCCCAGAAAGCGCGCCCAATCAGAGCAAAGCTCTGTTTAAACGAAGCAACGCTTCAGTTGCGCTGCGCTCTGCGCTGCGCGACACGTGTCAGCGCCGATGCGCTAGCGCACTTGCGCTGCGCTCTGCGCTGTGCGACACGTGTCAGCGCAGATGCGCTAGCGCACTTGCGCTGCGCTCTGCGCTGCGCGACACGTGTCATGCGCTGGGACATCTGCGCCAAACAGAATTAAGATTTTTATGAAATCTTTTCTGTTCTTTCCAGAACTATAAGAATTTCTTCGGCCTTTGGATCAAAGATCCAACGGTGGAAAAACTCCCAAAAATCATTCAGGAAAGATCCCGTTAACAAATTCAACAGATTTGTGGTCACTATAAATAGGACCCTAAGCCTCAATTCAAAGGCATCAAGAATTTTCTCGAAAAATCAAGAACCCTAAACAGAGAAAACTCCGAGAAAAAAAAAGGTAAAGAACCTTCATGAGGTAGAAAAAATGCCTTCTAATAGATCATTGATCTAAAAATAAGATCAATGATCTTTATAAAAAAAAACAGTGCTTTGCACTTCTTGTGAACCTTCGGTTCTGTAAAAACAATAAAAATAATAAAATAATAAAAGAATAGTGCTTTGCACTTTTAAGAACCTCTGGTTCTTCGAATAAAGAAAAATTTATTTTTCTTTGATCCAATTTAGACGAAGAAATTAAACAGTGCTTTGCACTTCCCTTCTTGAATCTAAAAGATTCTTAGTGCTTTGCACTTCCAAGTTGCGCCGTTGCGCTCTTAAGAGAGCGCCACGTGTCGGCTATAAAACCATTTGCGCTAAGCGCTCTTAATATAGAGCTTTGCTCTCTGGAATTAGCGCAACTCGCTGAGAGAGCGCCACGTGTCGGCAATAAAACCATTTGCGCTAAGCGCTCTTAAGATAGAGCTTTGCTCTCTGGAATTAGCGCAACTCGCTGAGAGCGCGCCACGTGTCAGCAGCGCAATTGCGCAGCGCAACGCGCTGCGCTAGTGCGCTTGCACTCATCAGAGCACGACACGTGTCATCGCCGTATGGACTTGAGCTCATTACTTAGCGCAAAGCGCAGATGCATTAAAAAGGGCCAAGCCCAATTAAGAGAAGGCCTAACAGGCTCAATAAAGCGCAAATGCATTATTTTAAGGGGCAGAGCCCAAATCAAAACAGATGCTTTGCATCATTTATAAATGGGCAGAGCCCAAACAGAATCTCCAGAATGCTGTGCACTTTACAAGGGACAGAGCCCAAATCAAAACAGATGCATTGCATCATTCATAAATGAGCAGAGCTCAGAATAAATTGATGCTCTGCAGAGCCTAAATGCAATGCATTACTTAATAAAGATGTTGAACTGGACTTAGCCCAATCGTGGCCATAAGTCCTTAAATTAAATTGACTGAGCAAAATGGCTCTCCTAAATCAACTTACATCCGGTTCGAGGGTACATCTCCGAACTCCTTTGACATCCGTCGTTGTAATTCCTCAACGACGTCAAAGAGGTGACGAGTCCCAACGACCACTCATCTAATAATGGACCGAAATGTCCATAAACTAACATCGGACCGAAACGTCCATAAACTAACATCGGACCGAAACGTCCATAAACTAACATCGGACCGAAACGTCCCTAAACTAACATCGGACCGAAACGTCCATAAACTAACATCGGACCGAAACGTCCCTAAACTAATATCGGACCGAAACGTTCCTAAACTAATATCGGACCACCACGTCCCTAAACTGGAATATGGACCACTACGTCCTTAAACTGGCGACGGACCGAAACGTCCCTAAACTAATAATGGACCACCACGTCCCTAAAACTGGCGATGGACCGCCACGTCCTTAAACTAGCGCAATCGAGCCCGAACGCTCTTTTGCCGGATCTAAACGGTCCCGTTTAAGTTGATCTTAGCCCCAAACACGGCTAGCGCATCCTTAGACATTTAAATAAACAATAAAACCCCGAATCAACTTTGGTTCAAGGGTACATCTCTGAACTCCTCTGACGCCTGTCGTTGTAATCCCTCAACGACGTCAGAGAGGTGACGAGTCCCGACGGCCAGATAATTAAATCAATCACCACGTTAAGTTGATCTTAGTCTCAAACATGACTAACGTATCCTTAACGAACGTTTAAGTTGATCTTAGCCGCAACGCGACTAATGTATCCTTAAACTAAAAACACCAAACCCAAATCTAAGTAAATACGGATTTGGAATAATCCATGTCCTACGGGCGACGGCATTACTCAGTCTCCGTATACAATCCACGGGCAATCACAAACAAAACAAACACACACGACACGAAGTGAAATTCTGGAGAAGGAGAAAGTTGTTACCGCGACGCGGTAGCGTAATTAACTGCAGGGGCTTGCGCCTGCAGGGAAGAGCGTCCCCACAATAAAAAAAACCCCTCAACCTGAGGGGGAATCTGACGAAGTCTGCTACATCGGCCGCATCCGTCTAAACCTCCGATACACGGTGCCATAAATCAACTTGGCATCTTCGGAGAGATAGACGGATAAAACCAAATAGCATCTGCCCCGAACCTCAGCGCCAGGACCCCAGCAGTCCTGTGCGGCCGTCTTTCGGAGGGGAACAGATTCTGGCACGCCCGGTGGGACCTCTTCCTCTTTCCACTCCACACTTCGTGTGTTGTGTTCGCGAACAAATCGCGGTTTGTTAAATGATTGCCTTCGGATTTCAAGTTGCTAAGATTTGGTCTTTTGTTTGGTACAGAACTCAAGCATTCAATGGCCACCAACTGCACCAACTGCTCGAAGTGCAACTGCGACGGACGCTCCACCTCACCTAGAGGTATAGCATATGGGCCCCAGGCGGCTTCCTTCCTAACCCTGCCGGTAGACCAGTTGACTCAGGCCACCACCGGCTTGTTCTTCGGGACCATGGTCCCACCTACAAGCTTCTCGACGCCGATACCCACACCGGAAGCGAACAAGAAGTCGGTGTTCGACCGGCTCACTGCTACCGCCACCCCTGTCAGCGGGTCGCCCGCTACTAGACCAACAGCCTCCGTTTTCACCAGGCTGGGTCAGAACTATAAGGTGGCTGTCCCAAAGAGGGCAACGGCCGCTGCTTTGGAAGTCGTTAAAGCGGCTTCTCCCATTAGAGAGTCAGTCTTCACAAGATTGACGGTTCCTACTCCTCCCCCAGCTGGTCAGAAGGCGTCGGTCTTCGATAGGCTGACATCAACAGTTACCCCACGCTCAAACAGGGGGCAACAAGAAACCATCTCAATCTCCGAGCCAGTCCCGGCGGCTCGTCGTGCGCGACGTCGCCATTGGCAGAGAGTAAGGAAAGCAGGGGGCAACTCCCCCTCAGGGCTAACCCCACCTGCTCCGACGGTGGAAGTCGATGCTGCTGTTCCAACTGGGAACAGCTTTGAATTGCTGAAGAAGGTGAGAAAGAACTCCCCGGTGGCTACGTTAAAAAGGTCTCCTCCACCCATGGAAAAAGCTCCGGAGATGAAACAGGAACAGCCTCCTCAACGGCTGTCAGCGAAAGTTTATAAAATTTGGCGGAGGGTTCAAGACTCCGTGATTGACTCAGGTCACTTCCGTCGCCAGAACAGGGCAAGGGTGGAAAAAGACAAAAACCGCCCCGCTAAACGGCAGGGGGCAACAAATGCTAGGATGCTCACTTCAACGGCTCCTTCAACCTCAAAGGCCCATAAAAGGAAGAGACCGGAAAAAGCTCCCATGACGCTGGCAAAGTCTAAGAACGGTGAACCTAAACGCCCCAAGTCAGGGGGCATCACAGTTCATACGGTCTATATAGCTTCGGGGAAAGAAGAAAGTCGTACTTCTATGGGTCACCGACCGCTTACCCGGTCAGTGACCAAGTCTCAGGAGCAGCAACAAAAGCTCCAGGAGATGATGACTACAATGGCTGCACTCACGGGGCCAAAAGAGAATCCTGAGACGTCCTTAGATGAACGTCAAGAAGAAGAGACCGACGCCGAGTTCCTCCGCCGAATGCTCGAAAAGAGAGACCAAGAGGCTGCTGAACAAGCAGCCAATATACAGCGCATGGGCCTTCTCTTCCAGGATATGATAGGGATGATGATACAACCAGAATCCCCGACTGAAGAACCCCCGATCGTCCTTGGGGATGATAGGGGAGAAACATCAAACCCTCAGCCCGTTCTGTCGACGGCTAAAGAAGACACAATCTCTAAAACAGATCTGGACGAATATATAGCCCAGCAGATAAAAGTTCATCACGCGGCCGAAGCAGTCGGCCACGTTGTAAAAACGGGACGGCCATATCCGGGCTGGTATGACCAAATCAAGTACCCTCCAGGTTACACAATTCCAAAGTTTCATGTCTACAAGGGGACCGGCAATCCCCATCAACATGTTGCCCAATTCAGGGCGCTTTGTGGTAACACTGGAGGCGACGACAAGCTCTTGCTGCGCCAGTTTGTTGGAAGTTTATCAGATACGGCTTTCGAGTGGTATTCCGAGCTCCCCAACGACTCCATTAAAACCTTCGCAGAGATGGAGCTGCTCTTCACCCAACGCTTTGCAAGCGCCAGCGAACGTACTCCGATGACGGCGCTGATTAACGCCAGGGTAAAGCCCGGCGAGACATGGGTCCAGTACGCTATACGGTGGCGTAATTTATGGTCTAAATGTGAACAGCGTATAGAAGAAGCCCCTGCGGTGGGAATGTTTGTTGGAACCCTTGATCCACAAGCAACCATTTCGCAGTTTATGATGTTCTTCAAGCCAACTTCTTTCCAGGCTTTGATCGACAAATTGGCGCAGATGGACCAGATGGGCCATAAACCCCCTCTCCCGAAGCCCGACTCTCGAAACGACAAAGGAAAGGGGAAAGCGATCATCGTCGCTAATGCCCAACAGCAACCGAACGACTCGAAGCCGGTTGCTCGTCCAAATAACACGCGCCCATACGTACCCCTTGAGGACAGGATGGGACGTGCTTATTCCTTCCCCCGTGATAAAACAAGGAGGTTATTTGAGCTGGCATTGCGCAATAGGCTTATAAATCTGCCGGATCCAAAACGTCCGTCACAACCAAGTGACGTTAATGAGCCTAATTATTGCCCTTACCATCGAGTGTTAGGACATCCAATCGAAGACTGTTACGTGTTCAAAAATTGGCTCGAAAACCAGTACCGTCAGGGCAAGTTTGCGCTATCTGACAAATGGAAGGTGAATCCTCCGCAGCCCCACACCTATAAGGGAACGAATGCGCCGGGGGCAACATGCTCCGTCATTGAAGAAGCTCCCTGGGAGGTTGTATTATCAGCCAAAACAAGGAGAATGCTAAATGATATGCAGACCTGTCCAGCGGTCAAGTGGAAGAACCCCTTGGAGCCGCAGGTTATTGAGGGGATGTTGAAACCACGTCCGACTCCGAAGGCCGATGGTGGTAGTTCAAGCGTTCATAACCAGCCGTCAAAATCTTTGAAAAAGAAGAAGAAGAAATCTAAGAAGCCCGTGAAGCCTAGCGACAAGCGGACGGACTTACAGAAGCAGATTGACGCACTGGACGAGTATAACCAAAAGGCGCGGACTCCCATTACGCTCCAAGATTTCCTTGATCACGTCTTTCAAAAAAAAGATGAGGAAGAAGCTTCATCGTATGAATCCGACGGAGATGTGGCAAGCTGTCATATGATCTCTCACTCGACCTCGAACGATGAAGGGACTTCTGGCACCAAAACGCCGGGGGCAAATACTGAGTCAAGGGTTCCGGAATTATCAATAGAAATGATTGACGCGTTTCTTAGTGAAGCTCGATTGAAAAGTAAAGCTGATCAAGAACGCGAGACGGCGATATTCGAAACGGCCAAGCGCCAGCGACTTGAGGGAGGAGCTGAGATGACCCCACTGGAGCAAAATGCCTCCACCGCTGACAAAAGCCAATTTAAGATAAAAAAGAAGTTCGCCAAGGCCATATCGATGGGCATGAAGCTACCACCCTCAGAAGAAAAAGTTACTAGCGTGGTAGAAATGCATCCCTCTTATTGCTTATATCATCAGAAGGTCTCACATTCTACCCAAGAGTGCAAAGCGTTCGATAAATGGTGGCAAGGATACGTCGCTAATCAACAACGCTTTAAACGGGAAAAGCGCAAGGTTCGTCGGGAGCAAAGAAACACGACCAAAGTGCTTGAAAGAACTGCCGGCAACTGTCACATGGTTAACACTACCAGTTCATAAGTGCCCACATTTGGGAGCGACTCTGATGAGGAACTAGAGATTGCCCCTCTCTTTAAAGAATCAACTTCGGGAAAAGAAGAAGAACCGAAGTCTTGCGAAAATATACAGCTGAGGAATCGGACACTGCCTGAAAAGAACCTCGGATCCTCGAATAGAAAAGATAAAGGGAAAGAGAAGGTCTCTGAAGACATCACTTTAGATGACCAAGTCGCGGAAGAGTTAACCGCCAAAAATCCGCCAAAGAGGAGTAAGGTGGATTACAATGTCTTAGCGCATCTGAGGAAGCTACCCTCACAACTCAGCATCCTCGACGCCTTGTTACTATCAAAGGAGGCGAGAGACTCTTTGATTAAGGCGCTACAAGACCCGGACCAGTTCCAAGCCTTCTTGGCCGAAGAAAAGATGAAGGACGAATTGGAAGAAGTACACACAGCCGACGTTGCTTTTGGTGATGAAGACCTTCTCCTCGGGACGTGTGAACACAATCGCCCTCTTTATGTCTCAGGATACTACCATGACATAAAGATAGGTAAAATCTTGATCGATAACGGATCGTCCGTCAATTTACTCAACGTACGAGTGTTAAAGGAGATTTGCATGAGTGTCCAACACCTCGCCCGAGACAAGATCACTATCTCCGGTTTCGACTCTCAATCCTCAAAGACTCTTGGATCTGTGATATTGACGCTACGCTTCGGATTGCTCGTCACAGACATCAAATTCCATGTTATAGATGCCAAGACGTGCTATAATGCTCTGCTCGGCCGACCATGGCTACACGAGTACAATATCATCCCTTCTACACAGCATCAGTGCATGAAGTATTCCAGGGATGGCCTCGAGTACACTGTGGCCGGAGAGTTGAATCCGTTTTCCGTGAACGAAGTTCGCAAGTATGAAGATGCCAAATACTTCTTGCCGAGCTTCGAAGACACGGAAAGGTGTCACAAACCGGAGAACAAAACTAATGCCACCGTCCCTGTCTTCGGCAGTGACACCGAGGAGGAGGATATAATTTATTCAGGTCCATCCCAATCTACCAGGCCAGGACCATCCGTTCCTTCGTTGATCTTCGGTAGTGATTCAGAGGATGAAGTTCATGCTGTATTCCCTGCTCGGCCTTCGATACGGATCTCCGCTGATGAAGAGCGAAGTCTGCAGATAACCATGGTGCCGCTTGAACATTACAAAGAACTGGATGCACTCAACACCAACAGTGTAGAAGAATTGCAGACATTCTATATCCCTCCCGAACGAAGGGGCGAGAAGGCAATCTTATTCTACCGTTCTGAAGAGAACAAAGTAGAAAAAGAAGTTTGGCATGGCGCGGATCCCACGCTCGACAGGCTTCAGCCTATCCGTCTTCCCCGGTATTATACCGAAGGTTTGAAGAAACTGCTAAAACGCCAGGGGATGTCCTTCACACAGACCGTTAGAAAAGCCAAATTCTATGACAAGGTCTGGAACATTCCCGGGACCCAATGCAAACTGCCTAATGGGAAAATAGAAACCAAAGGGCTTGGGTACATCCGGCCAAAGAAGCTAAAGCTAGTAAACAGCTGTTATGCCATATATGACTTCGATGAAGAGGCGGACGCTCAATGGGAGGACGCTAATCCTGAACCAGCAAAAGGTCCTGATACAAAACCGCCCAGTCCATCGTCCGAGGACCAGACGAGCAAACTTATAAGGGATGCGAGTCAAAAAGCCCGAGATGATCACAATTGTGAAATGGCAATCTATGAGAAAGCTAAGACACAGCGCCTCCTCCAACAGACAGTAGAGGGCGAAGATGCCGCTCCTTGTCAACCTGCTACAAAAAAGGTTCGACGCGAGAACAAAAACAAGTCGAAAGGCAAGAGAGGCGCTCGACAACTACAAAGCAGAGCTAAGAAGCCGCGCATCCGAGAATCGAGCGTTATTGACTTAGCCCTCGGGAAGAAAATGGGACGAGCATACTCCTTTCCTCGGAACAAAACAAGGAAAATATTCGATCTCGCTCTAAAACATCAAATGCTTACGTTGCCAGAGTCTAAACACCCTGAACAAGCAGGCGAGGTCTCCAACCCAAAGTATTGCTTTTACCATCGAGTAGTTAGGGCATCCGCTTGAAGATTGCTTCACCTTCAAGAATTGGGTTGAGGACCAATATCAGCTTGGCAAATTCGCGTTGTCTGACAGTTGGAGGGTAGCGCCGCCGCAAAAGCACGAACCCGAAAACACAAGAATAAAACCAACTCCGCATTGGGATTGGCAGAAAATTTGCACCTGCCATGTGATAACAATATTAAAAGAAGGGTCCGGAGGGCATGAACAACCTCCCTTGGTGTTTTGAAAGCGGCAGCGATGAGGTAATCTCAGAATTTCCCCCAGCTCCGAAAGAACTGGAAGATGGAATCCATACCACTGCAGATAATCTCAAGAAAATTGAGTTGGGGACGGAAAATGACCCGCGACCGACATTCATCAGCGAACTGCTATCTGGAGAAAGGGTGGCTGCGTTAAAGGATGTGCTTCTACAGCACAAAGATTGCTTCGCATGGAACTATTCCGAAATGCCGGGACTAGATCCAGAAATCGCTGTGCACAAATTGGCGATATCCCCGAACATCAAGCCAGTCAAACAAGCGCCGAGAAGAATGCGACTCGAGCTTGAGATGAGCATCAACGCCGAAGTCAAAAAGTTGATAGATTCAGGCTTCATCCAAGAAGTCCAATACCCTGAATGGATCGCCAACATTGTCCCAGTGATGAAGAAAAATGGGACAGTGCGCATATGCGTAGACTTCCGGGATCTCAATAAAGCCTGCCCAAAAGATGATTTTCCAGTGCCAGTCACCGAACTGATGATAGACAACACATCCACTCATGAGGTTTTCTCCTTCATGGATGGCTCATCGGGGTATAATCAAATAAAAATGCACCCTGAAGATCAGAAGCACACAGCCTTCAGGACTCCGCTTGGTATATTTTGTTATAAAGTGATGCCTTTCGGTTTGAAGAACGCCGGTGCTACTTATCAGAGGGCCATGACGAAGATCTTCGACGACCTTATACACGAAATCGTCGAATGCTATATCGACGATCTCGTGGTCAAGAGCAAATCATACGAGGAACATCTCGAGCATCTGAAGACTGTATTTTAACGCCTTCGGCAATACAACTTGAAGATGAATCCTCTTAAATGTGCGTTCGGGGTTTCCTCGGGCAAATTCCTGGGATTCGTCGTTCGACACCGAGGTATTGAAATAGATCCGTCAAAGATCAAAGCGATCATGGAAATGCCTCCGCCGAGGACTCTCAAACAGCTGCGGTCTCTCCAAGGGAAACTTGCGTATATACGGCGATTTATAGCCAACCTTTCAGGAAAGTGCCGTCCTTACAGCCACCTGATGAAGAAGGGAACCCCATTCGTTTGGGACCAAAATGCCAGGGTGCACTGGACGAGATCAAGCAATACCTGCAGAACCCGCCGGTATTGGCTGCTCCGGTTAAGGGGAAACCTCTTATTCTCTATACAACCGCCCTCGAAGGTTCTTTAGGCGCATTATGGGCACAAGAGAACGATCAAGGGAAAGAAAGAGCACTCTACTACTTAAGTCGAGTCCTGCTGGGGGCAGAAAGCAATTACTCTCCCATTGAAAAACACTGCCTGGCATTGATCTTCGCAATAACAAAGCTTAGGCACTATGCGTTGGCGCACGAGGTCCGTCTGATTTCAAAAGTGGACCCTCTTAAATATTTAATGTCAAAAGCCATATTGACGGGACGACTCGCTAAATGGGCCCCTGCTCTTGATGGAATTCTCGATAACATATCAACCTCTCAAGGCAGTGAAAGGCCAGGCCATTGCCGACTTCCTCGCTGAGCATCCAATACCCGCCGATTCTCCTCTGAATTGCGATCTTCCGGACGAACATGCGTTCGATGCGATCGACGGCGATAATATCCGATGGGAGCTTTATTTCGATGGAGCATCTTCCATGAAGAAACGCAAACAAAGTACCCCTATAATTAAATCAGGGGTAGGACTCATCTTCGTAACTCCACAAGGAGGGATAATGCGCTACGCGTTCTCCCTAACGGAGCCGAGAACAAACAATGAAGCCGAATACGAAGCTCTGATAGCAGGCCTCGAGATCGCCATTGACATGGGAATCGAAGATCTCCTCATATACGGTGATTCCCAACTGGTCGTTAGTCAAGTAAACGGCGATTACCAAACATGCAAACCGGAATTGGTAAAATACGGTGAAAAAGTGCAACAACTGCTAACCCAAATTCCCTCATATACTTTGGAGAGCATACCGCGCGCGGAAAACAGCAAAGCGGACGCACTAGCCAAACTTGCTAAAGAACTGGCGGACGAGAACCTCGACGACGTTAGAATCGTGGTACAAAGCCGTCGAGTGCTTGCCCCAACGGAAATATCTCCAGGATCATATAAAGAAAATGGAGCAACTGAGGAGACAACCCTGCAAATAAAAGACAGGGAAAATACCGAGGACTGGAGAGAAGTCTTCATAGATTACTTCAAGTTCCACCGAATACCTGAAGAGGCGTCCACAAGACATCAGCTCACGAAACGAGCTCTGTCTTTCGCCTTCGTCAATGATACTCTATACAAGAGGTCATTCGACTCTCTGTGGTTAAGATGCTTAGGACCTGACGAAGCGAGAAGGGTCGTTCAAGAAGTTCACGACGGACTCTGCGGTTCCCACCAAGCAGGCCCTAAGATGAAACTGAAGATAAAGCGGATGGGCTATTACTGGCCCACGATGATGCAGGATTGCCTGGATTACGCGAGGCAATGTCATCCATGCCAAATTCATGGGGACTTCATCCATCAGCATCCCAATCCACTACATCCAACAATGGCTAGTTGGCCATTCGAAATGTGGGGAACTAACATAGTCGGTCCCATCGAACCAGCATCGTCAAAGGGACATCGTTTCATCTTGGCGACGACTGATTACTTCTCCAAATGGGCAGAGGCAGTACCGTTGAGGGAAGTGAAGACGGAGAACATCCTCCATTTCTTCAAAACGCATGTCATCTATTCGTTTGGAACCCCGAGAAGAATCATCTCTGATAATGGACCAGCCTATCGAAGTCATAAAATTAGCCGTTTCGCACAGCAGCACAATATAGACTGGAGATATTCCTCAGTTTATAACCCGCGAGCTAACAGTCTAGCTGAAGCTTTCAACAAGACCTTGACGAAGATCATAAAGAAAACAGTGTCACGAAATAAGAAAGATTGGCACGAAAGATTGCAGGAGGCTCTTTGGGCATATCGGACTACGTTTAAAACGGCCACAAACACAACGCCATACGCATTGGTATTTGGGACGGAAGCAGTACTCCCTCTCGAGATAGAATTACCCTCTCTACGAGTGGCAGTCCACTACGAGCTGACAGACGAAGAAAATGCTCACCTCCGGTTTGAAGAGCTTGACGCCCTTGATGAAATCCGGCTTCTAGCACAACAAAATCTGGAAGCCTATAAAGCAAAGATGACGCGCTCGTATGAAAGATTGAGCCGCCCGAGGACATCCCACCAAGGCGAACTCGTGCTAGTGGTCAAAAGGCCCATGATCCCCAATCGCGCCAAGCGGGAAAAATTTGAGCCAAACTATGAAGGACCGTATATCATTGATAAGGTCTACCAAGGTGGGGCCTATCTACTCATGGATATGCACGGTGAAAGGCCTTTCAGGCCAATAAACGGACGCTTCCTAAAGAAATACTACGCTTAATGAGCCACAGCCTAGGTCAATGGTAGATGACGACGACTATGTCCGCTCGCTATCTTCCTAAGCTCAGGCTTTATAAATAGTAGCCAACCCTCTCAACGATGGACCGAAATGTCCTTAAACTAATAGCAGACCGGAACGTCTTTAAACTAATACTGCAGCATCCTTGGGTTGACACAAAAAAAATATATATATATATATAACAATAAAAATAAAAATAAAAAGAAAATAAAAAAAACTGTATGTCCATAAGCAAAATGGGTACGGATGAAAACCCGAAAGGACTCCGTGAGTAAAAACAGCAGGACTACCGGCGAATGTTTGTGAAAACCCGAAAGGGCGCAACTTCGTTAAAAAACCCTTATAGAGTCCTCTCGACCTTGTAAGGAGAAACTACCTGCGTGAGATCCTTACGACTCACAAAGGAGCAACACACTTAGGGATCCCCACGATTCCTAAGGAGAAAATACACTTGCGAGATCCTCACGACTCGTAAGGAGAACTCTCTTATGGGACCCTCACGGCTCATAGGATTTGAAAGTCTTAAGTTACAGAGACCTAAACCTGTGCTTAAGCAACCCCCACAACCTTCGATATTGCCCTACAAGTGGTTCAATATCGACCCTTGTATACAATCCACGGGCGCGAATAAACATTTCCCTAACTAAGTCCCATCTGAAACTAGGGATATGTTTGCATGGTAAACAACCCTTATAAATCCCCTCGATTTATGAGGAGAAAACATTCCTGTAGGATCCTTACGACTTACAGGAGAACAAAACACTTAGAAACCCTCACGGTTCCTAAGGAGAAAATACACATACAAGATCCCCACGACTTGTAGGGAGAAGTACCTTCACGAAACCCTTACGGCTCATGAAGTCAAAAGCCTTAGCCGACGGGATCCTAACCCTGGTCACTAAGCCTCCTTTGTTCAACAACGATAGAGGCAAATGATGATTCCCTCCTGGTAATATCCCAGTTGCAGCGGTGCTGATGCCGAAATCGGTGTCCAATTTCAGGTTTACGGCGAAAAGCCGATAGGCCGCACATGCATACGAAATGGCCGAAATGATAGGGCAACTTGCAATAAAAAGCAGCAAGTAAAAATGTATGCATGCGAAATAGCCGAAATGATAGGGCAGCTCGCAATAAAAAAGCAGCGAGTAAAAATAAAATAAATAGCCGAAATGATTGGGCACCGCGAAAAATAGCCGAAATGTTTGGGCAATCGCGACCTTCGCGATATAAAAGCTGAAATGATAGAGCATCGCGGAAATAAAATAAAACAAAAAAATAAGAAATGATAAAACCTCGGCCCTACAGTTAAGATCACATCAATCCCTGTATACAATCCAAGGGCGTTGTTTCCCCCAATCAGAGCAAGGCTCTGTTGAATTTTGAAAATTCAAAATTCGAAGCAACGCTTCGGTTTCCGTGCGCAGCGCGCAATTTGCCACGTGGCAGAAGCTGAATGGGCAGCGTAACGCCCGAAACAGTGCGTCCCATCAGAGCAAGGCTCTTCAGAAAACGTAATTAAAGACTTAACTGCGCAAACGCACGGATGCGCGACACGTGTCTGCGCAAGCGCATGGATGCACGACACGTGTCTGCGCAGTTGCGCAGTCGCAGCTGCGCAAACGCACGGATGCGCGACACGTGTCTGCGCAAGCGCATGGATGCACGACACGTGTCTGCGCAGTTACGCAGTCGCAGCTGCGCAAACGCAAGGATACGCGACACGTGTCTGCGCAAGCGCATGGATGTACGACACGTGTCTGCGCAGTTGCGCAGTCGCAGCTGCGCAAACGCACGGATGCGCGACACGTGTCTGCGCAGTTGCGCAATCGCAACTGCGCAAGCGCTCGGATGCGCGACACGTGTCATTTGCTGGTGAGTTGCGCAGCAACTGAATGAAGATTTAGATAAATCTTTTCTGTTCTCCTGTAAAACAGGAACCCTTGGATCAAAGATCCAAAGGTGGGAAAATTCCCAAAATTATTCAGGAAAGATTTTGTTAACAAATCCAACAAATTTGTGGGCACTATAAATAAGACCCCAAGCCTCATTCAGAAGGGAGGAATCAGATAATCAGAGAGAGAATCAATCATCAAGAGAAGGAAAAACTTCTGAAAGAAAAGGCTCTTGAAGATTAATCAAGAACAAAAAGAAGGTAAAATTTCTGAAGAACAGAAGATTAAAAAAAAAAGTGAATAATAAAGAAATAAATAGCGCCTTGCACTTGATATGAACCCCTGGTTCTAAAGAAAAAAATAAATAAAAGAATAATAAATAGTGCCTTGCACTTAATATGAACCCTCGGTTCTGTATGATCAGGAAAAAACAAGAACTTGTTTTTCCTTTGATCCAAATTCAAATCAAAAGTGCCATGCACTTGTGTTCTTCAATCTGAAGATTTCTAGGGTTCTGCAACCCCTTGTTTTGGGCCAGGCCCAAATTAAGTTGAAATAATAAAAGGGCAAGGCCCTGTTTGGAAAAATTCCTGAGTTTCTGCAAACTCATTATTTAAAAGGGCCTGGCCCAAACTAAACTGCAGAACAATAAAAGGGCAAAGCCCTGTTTGTAAAAATTTCTTGAGTGCCTGCAACTCATCATTTAAAAGGGCCTGGCCCAACCCAAGGAAATTATTGAGTTTCTGAAACTCATTATTTAAAAGGGCAAGGCCCTGTTTGGAAGAATTCCTGAGTTCTTGTAACTCATTAAAAGGGCCTGGCCCAAACCAGACTTGCAAAATAATGAAAGGGGCAGAGCCCTGTTTAGATCGATTCTTCTAATCGGGCAGAGCCTAAAAATAAAAATTGGACTTAACCCAATCCTGGCTGTAAGTCCTTAAATTAAATGCTTCTCATAAAACAAGTCATGACCGGTTCGAGGGTACATCTCCGAACTCCTTTGACACCTGTCGTTGTAATTCCTCAACGACGTCAAAGAGGTGACGGGTCCCAACGACCATTCATCTAATATCGGACCGAAACGTCCCTAAACTAATATCGGACCGAAACGTCCCTAAACTAATAATGGACCACTACGTCCCTAAACTGGCGAGGACCACCACGTCCCTAAACTGGAATATGGACCACTACGTCTTTAAACTGGCGACGGACCGAAACGTCCCTAAACTAATAATGGACCCCCACGTCCCTAAAACTGGCGATGGACCGCCATGTCCTTAAACTGGTACAATAGGGCCCAAATGCTCCTTTGTTGGATCTAAACGGTCCCGCCTAAGTTGATCTTAACCCCAAATACGGTTAACGTGTCCTTAGACATTTAAATAAACGATAAAACTCCAAATTAACTTTGGCTCAAGGGTACATCTCTGAACTCCTCAGACGCCTGTCGTTGTAATCCCTCAACGACGTCAGAGAGGTGACGAGTCCCGACGGCCGGATAATTAAATCAATCATGATGTTAAGTTGATCTTAGTCTAAAACAAGACTAATGTATCCTTAACGAACGTTTAAGTCGATCTTAGTCGCAACGCGACTAATGTATCCTTAAACTAAAAACACCAAACCCAAATCTAAGTAAATACGGATTTGGACTAACCAACGTCCTACGGGTGACGACATCACTCAGTCTCCGTATACAATCCACGGGCAATCACAAACAAAACAAACACACACGACACGAAGTGAAATTCTGGAGTAGGAGAAAGTTGTTACCGCGATGCGGTAGCGTAATTAACTGCAGGGGCTTGCGCCTGCAGGGAAGAGCGTCCCCACAATCAAAAACCCCTCACCCTGAGGGGGAATCTGACGAAGTCTGCTACATCGGCCGCATCCGTCTAAACCTCCGATACACGGTGCCATAAGTCAACTTGGCATCTTCGGAGAGATAGGCGGATAAAACCAAATAGCATCTGCCCCGAACCTCAGGCACGTGACGTCCTAACGTCGCAGGCCGCCGTTCGGAGGGGAACAGATTCTGGCACGCCCGGTGGGACCTCTTCCTCTTTCCACTTCACACTTCGTGTGTCGTCTTCGCGAACCAATCGCGGTTTGTTAAATGATTGCCTTCGGATTTCAAGTTGCTAAGATTTGGTCTTTTGTTTGGTGCAGAACTCAAGCATCCAATGGCCACCAACTGCACCAACTGCTCGAAGTGCAACTGCAACGGACGCTCCACCTCACCTAGAGGTGTAGCATATGGGCCCCAGGCGGCTTCCTTCCTGACACTGCCGGTAGGCCAGTTGACTCAGGCCACCACCGGCTTGTTCTTCGGGACCATGGTCCCACCTACAAGCTTCTCGGCACCGATACCCACACTGGAAGCGAACAAGAAGTCGGTGTTCGACCGGCTCACTGCTACTCCGACCCCTGTCAGCGGGTCGCCTGCTACTGGACCAACAGCCTCCGTTTTCACCAGGCTGGGTCAGAACTATAGAGTGGCTGTCCCAAAGAGGGCAACGGCCGCTGCTTTGGAAGTCGTTAAAGCGGCTTCTCCTATCAGAGAGTCAGTCTTCACGAGATTGACGGTTCCTACTCCTCCTCCAGCTGGTCAGAAGGCATCAGTCTTCGATAGGCTGACATCAACAGTTACCCCACGCTCAAACAGGGGGCAACAAGAAACCACCTCAATCTCCGAGCCAATCCCGGCGGCTCGTCGCGCGCGACGTCGCCATTGGCAGAGAGTAAGGAAAGCAGGGGGCAACTCCCCCTCAGGGCTAACCCCACCTGCTCCAGTGGTGGAAGTCGATGCTGCTGTTCCAACTGGGAACAGCTTTGAAATGCTGAGGAGGGTGAGAAAGAACTCCCCGGTAGCTACGTTGAAAAGGTCTCCTCCACCCAGGGAAAAAGCTCCGGAGATGAAATAGGAACAGCCCCCTCAACGGCTGTCAGCAAAAGTTTATAAAGTTTGGCGGAGGGTTCAAGACTCCGTGATTGACTCAAACCACTTCCGTCGCCAGAACAGGGCAAGGGTGAAAAAAGACAAAAACCGCCCCGCTCAACGACAGGGGGCAACAAATGCTAGGATGCCCGCTTCAACGGCTCCTTCAGCCTCAAAGGCCCATAAAAGGAAGAGGCCAGAAAAAGCTCCCATAACGCTGACAAAATCTAAGAGCGGTGAACCTAAACGCCCCAAGTCAGGGGGCATCACAGTTCATACGGTCTATATGGCTTCGGGGAAAGAAGAAAGCCGTACTTCTACGGGTTACCGACCGCTTACCCGGTCAGTGACCAAGTCTCAGGAGCAGCAACAAAAACTCCAGGAGATGATGACTACCATGGCTGCACTCACGGGGCCAAAAGAGAATCCTGAGACATCCTTAGATGAGCGTCAAGAGGAGGAGACTGATGCCGAGTTCCTTCGCCGAATGCTCGAAAAGAGAGACCAGGAGGCTGCTGAACAAGCAGCCAATATACAGCGCATGGGCCTTCTCTTCCAGGATATGATAGGGATGATGATACAACCAGAATCCCCGACTGAAGAACCCCCGATCGTCCTTGGGGATGATAGGGGAGAAACATCAAACCCTCAGCCCGTTCTATCGACGGCTAAAGAAGACACAATCTCTAAAACAGATCTGGACGAATATATAGCCCAGCAGATAAAAGTTCATCACGCGGCCGAGGCAGCCGGCCACGTTGTAAAAACAGGGCGGCCATACCCGGGCTGGTATGACCAAATTAAGTACCCGCCAGGTTACACAATTCCAAAGTTTCATGTCTACAAGGGGACCGGCAATCCCCATCAACATGTTGCCCAATTCAGGGCGCTTTGTGGTAACACTGGAGGCGACGACAAGCTCTTGCTGCGCCAGTTTGTTGGAAGTTTATCAGATACGGCTTTCGAGTGGTATTCCGAGCTCCCCAACGATTCCGTTAAAACCTTCGCAGAGATGGAGCTGCTCTTCACCCAACGCTTTGCAAGCGCCAGCGAACGTACTCCGATGACGGCGCTGATTAACGCCAGGGTAAAGCCCGGCGAGACGTGGGTCCAATACGCTATACGGTGGCGTAATTTATGGTCTAAATGTGAACAGCGTATAGAAGAAGCCCCCGCGGTGGGAATGTTTGTTGGAACCCTTGATCCACAAGCGACCATTTCGCAGTTTATGATGTTCTTCAAGCCGACTTCTTTCCAGGCTTTGATCGACAAATTGGCGCAGATGGACCAGATGGGCCATAAACCCCCTCTCCCGAAGCCCGAATCTCAAAACGACAAAGGAAAGGGAAAAGCGATCATCGTCGCTAATGCCCAACAGCAACCGAACGACTCGAAGCCGGTTGCTCGTCCAAATAATACATGCCCATACGTACCCCTTGAGGACAGGATGGGACGTGCTTACTCCTTCCCCCGTGATAAAACAAGGAGGTTATTTGAGCTGGCATTGCGCAATAGGCTTATAAATCTGCAGGATCCAAAACGTCCGTCACAACCAAGTGACGTTAACGAGCCTAATTATTGCCCTTACCATCGAGTGCTAGGACATCCAATCGAAGACTGTTACGTGTTCAAAAATTGGCTCGAAAACCAGTACCGTCAGGGCAAGTTTGCGCTATCCGACAAATGGAAGGTGAATCCTCCGCAACCCCACACCTATAAGGGAACGAATACGCCAGGGGCAACATGCTCCGTCATTGAAGAAGCTCCCTGGGAGGTTGTATTATCAGCCAAAACGAGGAGAATGCTAAATGATCTTCAGACCTGTCCAGCGGTCAAGTGGAAGAACCCCTTGGAGCCGCAGGTTATTGAGGGGATGTTGAAACCACGTCCGACTCCGAAGACCGACGGCGGTAGTTCAAGCGTTCATAATCAGCCGTCAAAATCTTCAAAAAAGAAGAAGAAGAAATCTAAGAAGCCCGCGAAGCCTAGCGACGAGCGGACGGACTTACAGAAGCAGATCGACGCGCTGGATGAGTATAACCAAAAGGCGCGGACTCCCATTACGCTCCAAGATTTCCTTGATCACGTCTTTCAAAAAGAAGATGAGGAAGAAACTTCATCGGATGAATCCGACGGATATGTGGCAAGCTGTCATATGATCTCTCACTCGACCTCGAACGATGAAGGGACTTCTGGCACCAAAACGCCGGGGGCAAATACTGAGTCAATGGTTCCGGAATTATCAATAGAAATGATTGACGCGTTTCTTAGTGAAGCTCGATTGAAAAGTAAAGCTGATCAAGAACGCGAGACGGCGATATTCGAAACGGCCAAACGCCAGCGACTTGAGGGAGGAGCTGAGATGATCCCACTGGAGCAAATTGCCTCCACCGCTGACAAAAGCCAATTTAAGATAAAAAAGAAGTTCGCTAAGGCCATATCGATGGGCATGAAGCTACCACTCTCAGAAGAAAAAGTTACTAGCGTAGCAGAAATGCATCCCTCTTATTGCTTATATCATCAGAAGGTCTCACATTCTACCCAAGAGTGCAAAGCGTTCGATAAATGGTGGCAAGGATACGTCGCTAATCAACAACGCTTTAAACGGGAAAAGCGCAAGGTTCGTCGGGATCAAAGAAACACGACCAAAGTGCTTGAAAGAACTGCCGGCAACTGTCACATGGTTAACACTACCAGGTCACAAGTGCCCACATTTGGGAGCGACTCTGATGAGGAACTAGAGATTGCCCCTCTCTTTAAAGAGTCAACTTCGGGAAAAGAAGAAGAACCGAAGTCTTGCGAAAATATACAGCTGCGGAATCAGACACTGCCTGAAAAGAACCTCGGACCCTCGAATAGAAAAGATAAAGGGAAAGAGAAGGTCTCTGAAGACATCACTTTGGATGACCAAGTCGCGGAAGAGTTAACCGCCAAAAATCCGCCAAAGAGGAGTAAGGTGGATTACAATGTCCTAGCGCATCTGAGGAAGCTACCCTCACAATTCAGCATCCTCGATGCCTTGTTACTATCAAAGGAGGCGAGAGACTCTTTGATTAAGGCGCTACAAGATCCGGACCGGTTCCAAGCCTTCTTGGCCGAAGAAAAGATGAAAGACGAATTGGAAGAAGTGCACACAGCCGACGTTGCTTTTGGTGATGAGGACCTTCTTCTCGGGACGTGTGAACACAATCGCCCTCTTTATGTCTCAGGATACTGCCATGACATAAAGATAGGTAAAATCTTGGTCGATAACGGATCGTCCGTCAATTTACTCAACGTACGAGTGTTAAAGGAGATTTGCATGAGTGTCCAACACCTTGCCCGGGACAAGATCACTATCTCCGGTTTCGACTCTCAATCTTCAAAGACTCTTGGATCTGTGATATTGACGCTACGCTTCGGGTTGCTCGTCACAGACATCAAATTCCATGTTATAGATGCCAAGACGTGCTATAATGCTCTGCTCGGCCGACCATGGCTACACGAGTACAACATCATCCCTTCTACACAGCATCAGTGCATGAAGTATTCCAGGGATGGCCTCGAGTACACTGTGGCCGGAGAGTTGAATCCGTTTTCCGTGAACGAAGTTCGCAAGTATGAAGATGCCAAATATTTCTTGCCGAGCTTCGAAGACACGGAAAGGTGTCACAAACCGGAGAACAAAACTAATGCCACCATCCCTGTCTTCGGCAGTGATACCGAGGAGGAGGATATAATTTATTCAGGTCCATCCCAATCTACCAGGCCAAGACCATCCGTTCCTTCGTTGATCTTCGGTAGTGATTCAGAGGATGAAGTTCATGCTGTATTCCCTGCTCGGCCTTCGATACGGATCTCCGCTGATGAAGAGCGAAGTCTGCAGATAACCATGGTGCCGCTTGAACATTACAAAGAACTGGATGCACTCGACACCAACAGCGTAGAAGAATTGCAGACATTCTATATCCCTCCCGGACGAAGGGGTGAGAAGGCAATCTTATTCTACCGTTCTGAAGAGAACAAAGTAGAAAAAGAAGTTTGGCATGGCGCGGATCCCACGCTTGACAGGCTTCAGCCTATCCGTCTTCCCCGGTATTATACCGAAGGTTTGAAGAAACTGCTAAAACGCCAGGGGATGTCCTTCACACAGACCGTTAGAAAAGCCAAATTCTATGACAAGGTCTGGAACATTCCCGGGACCCAATGCAAACTGCCTAACGGGAAAGTAGAAACCAAAGGGCTTGGGTACATCCGGCCAAAGAAGCGAGAGCTAGTAAACAGCTGTTATGCCATGTATGACTTCGATGAAGAGGCGGACGCTCAATGGGAGGACGCTAATCCTGAACCAGCAAAAGTTCCGGATACAAAACCGCCCAGTCCATCGTCCGAAGACCAGATGAGCAAACTTATAAGGGATGCGAGTCAAAAAGCCCGAGATGATCACGATCGTGAAATGGCAATCTATGAGAAAGCTAAGACACAGCGCCTCCTCCAACAGGCAGTAAATAACGAAGATGCCGCTCCTTGTCAACCTGCTACAAAAAAGGTTCGACGCGAGAACAAAAACAAGTCGAAAGGCAAGAGAGGCGCTCGACAACTACAAAGCAGAGCTAAGAAGACGCGCATCCGAGAATCGAGCGTTATTGACTTAGCCCTCGGGAAGAAAATGGGTCGAGCATACTTTTTTCCTCGGAACAAAACAAGGAAAATATTCGATCTCGCTCTAAAACATCAAATGCTTACGTTGCCAGAGTCTAAACACCCTGAACAAGCAGGCGAAGTCTCCAACCCAAAGTATTGCTTTTACCATCGAGTAGTAGGGCACCTGCTTGAAGATTGCTTCACCTTTAAGAATTGGATTGAGGACCAATATCAGCTTGGCAAATTCGCGTTGTCTGACAGTTGGAGGGTAGCGCCGCCGCAAAAACACGAACCCGAAAACACAAGAATAAAACCAACTCCGCATTGGGATTGGCAGAAAATTCGCACCTGCCATGTGATAACAATATTGAAAGAAGGGTCCGAAGACATGAACAACCTCCCTTGGTGTTTTGAAAGCGGCAGCGATGAGGTAATCTCAGAATTTCCCCCAGCTCCGAAAGAACTGGAAGATGGAATCCATACCACTGCAGATAACCTCAAGAAAATTGAGTTGGGGGCGGAAAATGACCCGCGACCGACATTCATCAGCGAACTGCTATCTGGAGAAAGGGTGGCTGCGTTAAAGGATGTGCTTCTACAGCACAAAGATTGTTTCGCGTGGAACTATTCCGAAATGCCGGGACTAGATCCAGAAATCGCTGTGCACAAATTGGCGATATCCCCGGACATCAAGCCAGTCAAACAAGCGCCGAGAAGAATGCGACTCAAGCTTGAGATGAGCATCAACGCCGAAGTCAAAAAGCTGATAGACTCTGGCTTCATCCAGGAAGTCCAATACCCTGAATGGATCGCCAACATCGTCCCAGTGATGAAGAAAAATGGGACAGTGCGCATATGCGTAGACTTTCGGGATCTCAATAAAGCCTGCCCAAAAGATGATTTCCCAGTGCCAGTCACCGAACTGATGATAGACAACACATCCACTCATGAGGTTTTCTCCTTCATGGACGGCTCATCGGGGTATAATCAAATAAAAATGCACCCTGAAGATCAGAAGCACACGGCCTTCAGAACTCCGCTTGGTATATTTTGTTATAAAGTGATGCCTTTCGGTTTGAAGAACGCCGGTGCTACTTATCAGAGGGCCATGACGAAGATCTTCGACGACCTTATACACGAAATCGTCGAATGCTATATCGACGATCTCGTGGTCAAGAGCAAATCATACGAGGAACATCTCGAGCATCTGAAGACTGTATTTTAACGCCTTCGGCAATACAACTTGAAGATGAATCCTCTTAAATGTGCGTTCGGGGTTTCCTCGGGCAAATTCCTGGGATTCGTCGTTCGACACCGAGGTATTGAAATAGATCCGTCAAAGATCAAAGCGATCATGGAAATGCCTCCGCCGAGGACTCTCAAACAGCTGCGGTCTCTCCAAGGGAAACTCGCGTATATACGGCGATTCATAGCCAACCTTTCAGGAAAGTGCCGTCCTTACAGCCACCTGATGAAGAAGGGAACCCCATTTGTTTGGGACCAAAAATGCCAGGGCGCACTGGATGAGATCAAGCAATACCTGCAGAACCCTCCGGTGTTGGCTGCTCCAGTTAAGGGGAAGCCTCTTATTCTTTATACAACCGCCCTCGAAGGTTCTTTAGGCGCATTATGGGCACAAGAGAACGATCAAGGGAAAGAAAGAGCACTTTACTACTTAAGTCGAGTCCTGCTGGGGGCAGAAAGCAATTACTCTCCCATTGAAAAACACTGCCTGGCGTTGATCTTCGCAATAACAAAGCTTAGGCACTATGCGTTGGCGCACGAGGTCCGTCTGATTTCAAAAGTGGACCCTCTTAAATATTTAATGTCAAAAGCCATATTGACAGGACGACTCGCTAAATGGGCCCTGCTCTTGATGGAATTCTCGATAACATATCAACCTCTCAAGGCAGTGAAAGGCCAGGCCATTGCCGACTTCCTCGCTGAGCATCCGATACCCGCCGATTCTCCTCTGAATTGCGATCTTCCGGACGAACATGCGTTCGATGCGATCGACGGCGATAATATCCGATGGGAGCTTTATTTCGATGGAGCATCTTCCATGAAGAAACGCAAACAAAGTACCCCTATAATTAAATCAGGGGTAGGACTCATCTTCGTAACTCCACAAGGAGGGATAATGCGCTACGCGTTCTCCCTAACGGAGCCGAGAACAAACAATGAAGCCGAATACGAAGCTCTGATAGCAGGCCTCGAGATCGCCATTGACATGGGAATTGAAGATCTCCTCATATACGGTGATTCCCAACTGGTCGTTAGTCAAGTAAACGGCGACTACCAGACGTGCAAACCGGAATTGGTAAAATACGGTGAAAAAGTGCAGCAACTGCTAACCCAAATTCCCTCTTACACTTTGGAAAGTATACCGCGCGCGCAAAACAGCAAAGCGGACGCACTGGCCAAACTTGCTAAAGAACTGGCGGACGAGAACCTCGACGACGTTAGAATCGTGGTGCAAAGCCGTCGAGTGCTTGCCCCAACAGAAATATCTCCAGGATCATATAAAGAAAATGGAGCAACTGAGGAGACAACCCTGCAAATAAAAGACAGGGAAAATACCGAGGACTGGAGAGAAGTCTTCATAGATTACTTCAAGTTCCACCGAATACCTGAAGAGGCGTCCACAAGACATCAGCTCACGAAACGAGCTCTGTCTTTCGCCTTCGTCAATGATACTCTATACAAGAGGTCATTCGACTCTCTGTGGTTGAGATGCTTAGGACCTGACGAAGCGAGAAGGGTCGTCCAAGAAGTTCACGACGGACTCTGCGGTTCCCACCAAGCAGGCCCTAAGATGAAATTGAAAATAAAGCGGATGGGCTACTACTGGCCCACGATGATGCAGGATTGCCTGGAATATGCGAGGCAATGTCACCCATGCCAAATTCATGGGGACTTCATCCATCAGCATCCCAATCCACTGCATCCAACAATGGCTAGTTGGCCATTCGAAATGTGGGGAACTGACATAGTCGGTCCCATCGAACCAGCATCGTCAAAGGGACATCGTTTCATCTTGGCGACGACTGATTACTTTTCCAAATGGGCAGAGGCGGTTCCGTTGAGGGAAGTAAAGACGGAGAACATCCTCCATTTCTTCAAAACGCATGTCATCTACCGGTTTGGAACCCCGAGAAGAATCATCTCTGATAATGGGCCAGCCTATCGAAGTCATAAAATTAGCCGTTTCGCACAGCAGCACAATATAGACTGGAGATATTCCTCAGTTTATAACCCGCGAGCTAACGGTCTAGCTGAAGCCTTCAACAAGACCTTGACGAAGATCATAAAGAAAACAGTGTCATGAAATAAGAAAGATTGGCACGAAAGATTGCAGGAGGCTCTTTGGGCGTATCGGACTACGTTTAAAACGGCCACAAACACAACGCCATACGCGTTGGTATTTGGGACGGAAGCAGTACTCCCTCTCGAGATAGAATTACCCTCTCTACGAGCGGCAGTCCACTACGAGCTGACAGACGAAGAAAATGCTCACCTTCGGTTTGAAGAGCTTGACGCCCTTGATGAAATCCGGCTTCTAGCACAACAAAATCTGGAAGCCTATAAAGCAAAGATGACGCGCTCATATGAAAGATTGAGCCGCCCGAGGACATTCCACCAAGGCGAACTCGTGCTGGTGGTCAAAAGGCCCATGATCCCCAATCGCGCCAAGCGGGGAAAGTTTGAGCCAAACTATGAAGGACCGTATATCGTTGATAAGGTCTACCAAGGTGGGGCCTATCTACTCATGGACATGCACGGTGAAAGACCTTTCAGGCCAATAAACGGACGCTTCCTAAAGAAATACTACGCTTAATGAGCCACAGCCTAGGTCAAGGGTAGATGACGACGACTATATCCGCTCGCTATCTTCCTAAGCTCAAGCTTTATAAGTAGTAGCTAACCCTCTCAGCGGTGGACCAGAATGTCCTTAAACTAATAGCAGACTGAAAACGTCTTTAAACTAATACTGCGGCATCCTGGGGCTGACGCGATGAGGAAAAAAAAAAAACGGTAAGTCCATAAGCAGAATGGGCACGGATGAAAACCCGAAAGGGCTCCGTGAGTAAAAACAGCAGGACTACCGGCAGATGTTGTGAAAACCCGAAAGGGCGCAACTTCGTTAAAGAACCCTTATGGAGTCCTCTCGACCCTGTAAGGAGAAACCACCCGCGTGAGATTCTTACGACTTACAAGGGAACAACGCACTTAGGAATCCCCACGATTCCTAAGGAGAAAATACGCTTGCGAGATCCTCACGACTCGTAAGGAGAACTCGCCTATGGGACCCTCACGGCTCATAGGATTTGAAAGTCTTAAGTCACAGAGACCTAAACCTGTGCTTAAGCAAACCCCCACAAACTTCCAATATTGCCCTACAAGTGGCTCAATACTGACCCTTGTATACAATCCACGGGCGCGAATGAACGTTTCCCTAACCAAGGTCCATCCATGACTGGGGATACGTTCGTATGGTAAACAACCCTTATAAATCCCCTCGATTTATGAGGAGAAAACCTTCCTGTAGGACCCTTACGACTTACAGAAGAACAAAAACACTTAGGAACCCTCACGGCTCCTAAGGAGAAAATACACCTACAAGATCCCCACGACTTCTAGGGAGAAATACCTTCACGAGACCCTTACGGCTCATGAAGTCAAAAGCCTTAGCCGACGGGATCCTAACCCTGGTCGCTAAGCCTCCTTTGTTCAACAACGACAGAGGCAAATGATGATTCGCTCCTGGTAATATCCCAGTCGCAGCGGTGCTGATGCCGAAATCGGTATCCAATTTCAGATTGACGGCGAAAGCCAGTAGACCGCTCATGCATACGAAATAGCCGAAATGATAGGGCAACTTGCAATAAAAAGCAGCAAGTAAAATGTATGCATGAAAAATAGCCGAAATGATCGGGCAACTCGTAATAAAGAGCAACGAGTAAAAAACAAAATAATGAAAAGCCGAAATGATTGGGCACCGCGAAAAATAGCCGAAATGTTTGGGCAATCGTGACCTTCGCGATATAAAAGCTGAAATGATAGAGCATCGCAGAAATAAAATAAAACAAAAAGAATAAGAAATGATGAAACTTCGGCCCTACAGTTAAGATCACATCGATCCCTGTATACAATCCAAGGGCGTAAACAAAGAAGAAACCATACCTCCTCAGTGGATTCCGTCAAATGACGAAACCAAGCCTCAAAGGTTCATTCCAACCGAAGAAGCCAGTGACTTCAACGAAAATCCCTCGACTCACGGATACAAACACTCCTTGACGAGAGCCTTCTGATCCGCGTCGACCCGCAGAGCCACCAGTGCCTCCGTAGGAACCCTCGACTCGTTTCAAACCCCAAGGACACAAATAATCCTTGGCGCTCGGGAAACAAATAATCCCGGCAAACTTCTCAACTCACGGATACAAACACTCCTTGACGAGAGCCTCCTGATCCGCGTCGACCCGCAGAGCCACCAGTGCCTCCGTAGGAACCCTCGACTCGTTTCAAACCCCAAGGACACAAATAATCCTTGGCGCTCGGGAAACAAATAATCCCGGCAAATTTCTCAACTCACGGATACAAACACTCCTTGACGAGAGCCTCCTGATCCGCGTCGACCCGCAGAGCCACCAGTGCCTCCGTAGGAACCTTCGACTCGTTTCAAACCCCAAGGACACAAATAATCCTTGGCGCTCGGGAAACAAATAATCCCGGCAAATTTCTCAACTCACGGATACAAACACTCCTTGACGAGAGCCTCCTGATCCGCGTCGACCCGCAGAGCCACCAGTGCCTCCGTAGGAACCCTCGACTCGTTTCAAACCCCAAGGACACAAATAATCCTTGGCGCTCGGGAAACAAATAATCCCGGCAAACTTCTCAACTCACGGATACAAACACTCCTTGACGAGAGCCTCCTGATCCGCGTCGACCCGCAGAGCCACCAGTGCCTCCGTAGGAACCCTCGACTCGTTTCAAACCCCAAGGACACAAATAATCCTTGGCGCTCGGGAAACAAATAATCCCGGCAAACTTCTCAACTCACGGATACAAACACTCCTTGACGAGAGCCTCCTGATCCGCGTCGACCCGCAGAGCCACCAGTGCCTCCGTAGGAACCCTCGACTCGTTTCAAACCCCAAGGACACAAATAATCCTTGGCGCTCGGGAAACAAATAATCCCGGCAAACTTCTCAACTCACGGATACAAACACTCCTTGACGAGAGCCTCCTGATCCGCGTCGACCCGCAGAGCCACCAGTGCCTCCGTAGGAACCCTCGACTCGTTTCAAACCCCAAGGACACAAATAATCCTTGGCGCTCGGGAAACAAATAATCCCGGCAAACTTCTCAACTCACGGATACAAACACTCCTTGACGAGAGCCTCCTGATCCGCGTCGACCCGCAGAGCCACCAGTGCCTCCGTAGGAACTATCGACTCGTTTCAGACCCCAAGGACACAAATAATCCTTGGCGCCTGGGAAACAAATAATCCCTCACAAAACTTCTCAACTCACGGATACAAACACTCCGTGACCAGAGCTTCTATGACTCACATCTTGGGCAGTAAGGATTCAAAACTTGCTTCCTGAACAATGGGACCCTGCAAGTCAATCCTAAATGGTCTCTTGCATACTATCCACGGGCCTCACTCTCTGAAGTCGATTCTCGACAAAGAGGGAAACAACCGCTTACGAGCCCTCTCGACTCGTAAGAGGGAGAAATTCTCTTATAGGATCCTTCCGACTTATGAGAGGAAATCACACTTGGGAATCCTCACGATTCCTAAGGAGAAAATTCACCTGCGAGATCCTCTCGATCCGTAGGGAGAAGAGTCTCTATGAGACCCTCACGGCTTATAGAGTTGGAAAGTCTTAGGCAGCAGATCTGAACCTGCGGCCTAAGCCATCGTTATTTCTTAATAAGGTCGGGATACTCGTCCCAATCGTTCGTCAATTGTGGTTATTAAGGTGGCGTACTGATTATAAAAGAAAAGAAAGACAGAGAAATGACACAAGACATTACAAAATGTGTATCTTTTATTCATAAAAAATTGGTTGAGTACAGGATACATTGTGCTAAAGGATAAAAAAAAATATACATATAATTTACAAAGACAAATGATACAAGGGGGATTATGGGGAAGGAAGCGTCTTGCACATATGTAGCAATTGGTCGCATACGTCCTTCCATGCTTTCTCCTGATCAACTGCCACTGCCAGCTCCGCCTCTACTTGAGCCCGCTGTTGCGTGAAGGATGCGAGCTCTTCCCCAACAACCTGATGAGCTGCTTCTTGGCCTTGGGCATCGCGCTCAGCAGCATCAAGTTTCCGCTTCAACGCTAGCCCATTAGATATACGCTTAAGAAGACCTTCAAAGACAGCTTTCACCTCAGCAGCATTCGTCCTAACTTCGGCACGAAGGCAAGCGGTCGCGTTTGAAGATTTCTGATGCGCCTTTAGCCGTAAAGCTGCCTTCTGCTCCAAATGGCGGAGATAAGAGGTGCTTTGCTCAAGCCAAGCTATCCGTTCGGCGCTCGCGGCCAAAGCCTCGGGAGAAGGGCGTGTCGACTCCAATCGATGCAGGCGAGCTTCGATCTCTCTGCAGTGGTTAACCCACGATTCGACGACGCCTTCGTTATGGAAAGTTACGAGCGCCGCCAACATTGGGTTAACGTCCACAGCGAAATCTACGGCCGAAGGAAGGGCATCCATGTTGAGCTCTTCGATGTACCCGCTCAACATACCCAGGCTCATTACAGCACCCTTTGAAGACGGGCGTCGCGAGAAAGGACCCGCCGGTGAGAGGACATGAGATTCAAAAGGAATTGGAGCTGGGACAATAGCTGCAAAAAACGAAACATGGTCAAACAATGATTCGAAAAGTCGATGAAAGATCATATAAAAAGAGGAAAGGAATATCTGTACCAGTCGCAACGGACGTCAAAGCCGGAAGCGCCGGTGGCAGCACAAGCCCGGCGTCCCCTCCTTCGATCTGAGGCACTGCAGTCAGGAAGAAGAAAAGTCAGATACGATCCTATATTCCCTCGAAAAAGACCAAGACGGCACTCACCGGTACCCTTAGAGGGAGAAGCGAGCTCGGATGGGAAGGAGAAGTGTGGGAGCAACACCTGATATAGATGATCAAAGAGCCCTCCTGAAAAGGCACAAGGGCGTAGCATTGGTACAAAAGCCACATTTTTGAAAGATTAATGCATGAGTCGTGAATCCGTACCTTCCAACATCCGTGACGGCACGAGGGAAAACGGGGAAGTGACCACCGCCAAAGCAGTAGTTGACGGTGCTCCCTCAAGCAATGGAGCGTCGGCACTGACCGCACCTGCAAAGACAAGCTTGTTAGAAGAGATCACGAGATATATACAAAAAAAAATGGAAACGCTGGTGACTCGAAAATTCACCTGACGAGCTGCCAGCAGAAACTGAGGTAGTCCCTTCCTCCACTGACGGAAGACCACCGCCTGTAGCTTCGTCACCCGACTCAAGGGGAACCGTTGTTACGCTCTCAAGCTCTGCAGGCGGCGGGGAACCATAAGCAGGGAGGGCCAAGATAGGAACATTGCCCGATTCCTGAGAAGGAGCACCTCGCTCGTCTTCAGGAATCATGGCCACATCACCTGCTGTTCCTTCAGGATCAGCGGTTACAGCTGTCCCGTCCATCGGCACCACGAGGTCCCCAGCCTCAAGTACCTCGCCCTCTACCGCCTTCGGCACGGTTGAGACAATCATCTCATCTGCCGCCACTTCGGGTACGGCATCAATGACCTGCTCCGCAGTAGGTTCCTCAATCTCGGCTCCAGGCTCCATGACCTTGACGAAGTTGTCCACTGTCGGTTCGGGGTCGGCGAGTACCGCTTCCTCCGCTCCCCTGGGCTCGACGGTCGTCTCCGCCTCCCCCTCAGTTGGACTTGACCCTACAAAATGGAATACGTATAAGCCAACAGCTCTACAATTCGTACGACGAGATTCTGAAAGAAGTACTACCTGAAGTGGATTTGTCATTGGCACTCCGAACCGCGCGCGCCACTTGCCGACGAGCAGTAGACAGGGCCACAGGGGGCTCTTCAGAAGGAGCATTATCGTGAAGAGTAGTGCTAGGGCCCGCTCCTACGGCCAAAGCAGCTCTGCGCGCCTTAGCTTCGCGTCTAAACCGTTTCTGCTCCTCTCGAGCCGATGAGACAGATGCCACCAGGGCCTCCTTAAGGGAGGCTTCTTCGCCCGTATACAGGGATGCCTCTAAATCCTTCAAGGCATCCCTCGTCGCGCTATCAAGCTGAGGCTCTTGCGGCAGTTTCGACGGAGCTGGGACCCCGATGACAGGCTTGGGAAGGGTCCTTGCGCCGATTAATACAACCCCTGTAGAGAAACAAGAGAAGGTCAGGTCGACTATCATAAAAAGACAACAAACTTTCCTTATAAAAGAGAACGAAGTAAAACATACCGACGCTTTCTAGGGCACGCTTCTTCTCCTCCGCCTGGAAGGTCTTCAGAGAGGCATCAATGGCCTGTTCAGTAGATTCACCTGCTGAAAATGAGGCAAATATTAGCTAAAGATAGTAATAAAAAGTGGGATAAAATGACAAATAAGGAGGCTGATGATTACCTGATTCAGCGAGTCTGCTTAACATCGCTTCGAGCCTCGCTGATCGCTCCGAAGCTGCAATGGCAGCGGCTAGATTGGTGTCCTCTGGGTCCACCACGAAACCCTCATTGCTGCCGTACTCGCATATAGTCTCGGCAGGATGAGCCGCGGGTTCTAAGTTAAGGATCGCGTCAAGGGATAGGATGGATTTCTTCTTCTTCTGTCCACCAGCCTTGGATCCACCCGGAGCATCTTTGCGCTTGCCAGTTTTGGCAGTCACTTTCGGGCGGCGAGTCCCGATGTCCGCTCCTACACCCGACTCCGGTGAGGCCGCTTTAGCCGTCTTCGTCGGAGCACGGGGTACCGTTGGAGCATCCACCGCAGTGGGCAGTGGCAGTCCACGCGGAGGAGCCAATACGCGTGGTCGATCGTCTCCAGCCTCTTTCGTCGGAGGGATAACCTGAACCCTGGGCTGCAATGGAGCCTTGCGATTGCCGCCGGGAGGCGCAGCCCTACGATCGACCAATAGACGTTTCTCCATCAAGATGATTGGTCCCATCGCGTGCGCGTACCAGGCCACATACGAATTGAGTATCTTGGGGGTACAGCTGGGCTCGCTGATGAAAAAGTAAGAGCCTGTATTTAGCCGGATGAAGTGATGCATCGCATTCCGTACCCCCTCTAGACCGATTGCAGGTGTCCCCAAGAAGGCTTCCAATGGGACCCCTTGGTTATAACTCGATTGCCGGGCGAATCGATGCGGGTTATACCTCATGAAGAGGGCCGTTTCATTCTGCCTAAATACCAAGTAGCCCGGCCGAATGGAATAAAGGTGAAGAATCTCTCGAGCCTTCAACACGGAAACACCGCCCTTAAAGTCATCACGCAGCGGCACCACCGACTTAGTGGATTCGGAACCCATGGTGATGACCTTATCCACCAAAGAGGTCTTCGCCCCGACTAGATGCGAACGCAGAAGCAGTCCCCTGGACTCCCGCGGAGGTGCAAACACGATGGAGGCCCCGACCAATCGCATGATTCTTGGAAGTTTGAATCTCTCAAAGAACTGAGGAGTTTTATGGGCACTGAACACTCCTCGAACATGCAGCTCCATCCAAGAAGTGAAGTAGTGCATCGGGAAGTTAGCAGGCTGTACCCCAGGTTCATTAGCGTCCGCCGCTATGCTAAGTCCATTGTAGAGGTAAGCCAACCGGCGATCCCCACTGATAACTGCAGACCGACCACCATTCGATGCGCCGGGTAAAAGACAGAAGACCGCATAAGGCGTGGGTGCATAGGAAGCGCGAAGCTGCACAGCCACAGACCTAAGAACCCGATGAAGAAGGTCTCCTCGTCCATGCCGGGAACGACGATCTCTAAGAAGGGGACGCTGGTGGTGCCGGGAAGGTAAAAACTTCTCTGATCAATTTCCGATGAAGGTCGGCGGTCCAGGCCGAAACCAAAAGGGTCAGCAGGTTGGGCGAACTTATCACCTTGCTCTGATAAAAATTCCGGGCGGACAAAACGAGCAATGAAGTCCGCGAAACTAACGCCGCGGTCGCCCAATTCCAAATGAAGCTCCTCGTAAATCTCCAACACCCTCACCAGGCCCGGATGCTGATGCTGGATGGCATTTTCCGGAGTTAAGTCGAGTACCACCTGCTTGGTGGCAAAGACGTACTCATCAGGAGGAAGCAGCTCCTCATAATGCTCCCCCCTCGCCGGTAAACCCGAAAGCTCAACGAACTCCTCTAGAGAAATAGAAACTTCCCTATCCGCCGTCAGGAAAGTATGCGTAGGGATATTCCATTGTTCAATGAAAGCCCTTGTCCACCACGTTGGAGGAGTAGGATATTCGAAAAGCGAGACATAGACGGCGGAGTATAAACCGATCTTCGTCAGATGAGCTCTTTTCGCCGCTAAGATGTACCGGGCCCATGGCAGGTATCCAGCAAGCGGTCGCGGATTCAATCCAATATTATAGGCCTGTCCCCAAGGGCGTGCTTCACCCTGACAGATTCGCCTTCCTAAGATGTCTATGGCCGGCGGCGGCTGTACCGGAATAGCGCCGATTGCGGGCTGGAGAAGATCGTCCGAATTCCAATTTTTAACCTCCACGGCATACTCCACCGGGGGTTTATCTGCGTAGGGGATCGTGACTATAGGTTCGGAGGGCGAGGCAGAACTAAAACTGCGACGACCCTGGATGATTTGGCTATACCACCTTCCCCATAGGTGGAGATGTTTGCACTCAGGATCACGATCTTTGATCAAGGCAAACACGACCCGGTCCACTGGTGCGTGTGGGAACCCTCCTTCTGAGCGAACGAAGGGAAAAGACAAGTCGTCAGACATCCTTCCTGCATAAAATATATATATATCATTAGAGGCTTGACACTGAACATTCAATAAAAATAATATATAAAAAAAAATAATAATATAATAATAAAAATAATAATAATAAATAAAAATCTGGCTCCACGCTGTGAGGCAGTGGGTAGTGGACCAAAGGGGGACCCACAAAATCAAGATGACGGCGCATCATTTGATAAGACAATTCCACCATTGGATGAGACTGTCAGTCAATTAAAAGACCCCCAAGAGAATATCCCCATTGGGGGGACCCCTAGAGACAAGGAGAAGATCTCCTCTTTTCAGAGCAAAGCTCTGCCACAGAGTGACATTTGTCAAACTCCTGTTTCAAAGGAATAAAACTTCTTAAAAAGAGCCTAGCTCTGCAGTAGTGATAAAAATTTATAACTCCTAAGAATTAAAATTTTGGGATCTTAAAGATCCATGGAAACTTTTAAAAAGTTTTCTAGTTGATCTATGAAGCAGGGCTCTGTTCATGGGTTAAAACCTAAGAACAGAGTCTCTGTAAATTTGGAGAGCAAGGCTCTGTGAATAAAAAAAAAAACCCAAAGGGGTTTCTTTTAGATCAAAGATCTATAAGAGCAAGGCTCTGTTGAAGAAACCCCAAAGGGGTTTCCTTTAGATCAAAGATCTATAAGAGCAAGGCTCTGTTGAAGAAACCCCAAAGGGGTTTCCTTTAGATCAAAGATCTATAAGAGCAAGGCTCTGATTAGTTAAATTTAATTTAAATTAAATTAATTTAATTTTACCTATAATGGTTCTGAAGTTAGAACTTGGAAGTTCTTAAGGAAATCACAAGAGCAAGGCTCTGGAAGTTCTCAAGTAAGAGCAAGGCTCTGAAATTCAATTTCTTGAGAATGGTAAAAAAATTACCAAGGACCAAAGGTCCTATTTATAGGCGCCTGCGCCTGTTCACCTGACTCGTCGACCCGACGGTCAGGATCTTGCCACCGTTGCACCCACGGGCGCGCCACGTGAGCGCAACGGTGGGGGGGCATCTGTTTCCCCCAATCAGAGCAAGGCTCTGTTGAATTTTGAAAATTCAAAATTCGAAGCAACGCTTCGGTTTCCGTGCGCAGCGCGCAATTTGCCACGTGGCAGAAGCTGAATGGGCAGCGTAACGCCCGAAACAGTGCGTCCCATCAGAGCAAGGCTCTTCAGAAAACGTAATTAAAGACTTAACTGCGCAAACGCACGGATGCGCGACACGTGTCTGCGCAAGCGCATGGATGCACGACACGTGTCTGCGCAGTTGCGCAGTCGCAGCTGTGCAAACGCACGGATGCGCGACACGTGTCTGCGCAAGCGCATGGATGCACGACACGTGTCTGCGCAGTTGCGCAGTCGCAGCTGCGCAAACGCACGGATGCGCGACACGTGTCTGCGCAAGCGCACGGATGCACGACACGTGTCTGCGCAGTTGCGCAGTCACAGCTGCGCAAACGCACGGATGTGCGACACGTGTCTGCGCAGTTGCGCAATCGCAACTGCGCAAGCGCTCGGATGCGCGACACGTGTCTGCGCAGTTGCGCAATCGCAACTGCGCAAGCGCTCGGATGCGCGACACGTGTCATTTGCTGGTGAGTTACGCAGCAACTGAATGAAGATTTAGATAAATCTTTTCTGTTCTCCTGTAAAACAGGAACCCTTGGATCAAAGATCCAATGGTGGGAAAATTCCCAAAATTATTCAGGAAAGATTTTGTTAACAAATCCAACAAATTTGTGGGCACTATAAATAAGACCCCAAGCCTCATTCAGAAGGGAGGAATCAGATAATCAGAGAGAGAATCAATCATCAAGAGAAGGAAAAACTTCTGAAAGAAAAGGCTCTTGAAGATTAATCAAGAACAAAAAGAAGGTAAAATTTCTGAAGAACAGAAGATTAAAAAAAAAGTGAATAATAAAGAAATAAATAGTGCCTTGCACTTGATATGAACCCCTGGTTCTAAAGAAAAAAATAAATAAAAGAATAATAAATAGTGCCTTGCACTTAATATGAACCCTCGGTTCTGTATGATCAGGAAAAAACAAGAACTTGTTTTTCCTTTGATCCAAATTCAAATCAAAAGTGCCATGCACTTGTGTTCTTCAATCTGAAGATTTCTAGGGTTCTGCAACCCCTTGTTTTGGGCCAGGCCCAAATTAAGTTGAAATAATAAAAGGGCAAGGCCCTGTTTGGAAAAATTCCTGAGTTTCTGCAAACTCATTATTTAAAAGGGCCTGGCCCAAACTAAACTGCAGAACAATAAAAGGGCAAAGCCCTGTTTGTAAAAATTTCTTGAGTGCCTGCAACTCATCATTTAAAAGGGCCTGGCCCAACCCAAGGAAATTATTGAGTTTCTGAAACTCATTATTTAAAAGGGCAAGGCCCTGTTTGGAAGAATTCCTGAGTTCTTGTAACTCATTAAAAGGGCCTGGCCCAAACCAGACTTGCAAAATAATGAAAGGGGCAGAGCCCTGTTTAGATCGATTCTTCTAATCGGGCAGAGCCTAAAAATAAAAATTGGACTTAACCCAATCCTGGCTGTAAGTCCTTAAATTAAATGCCTCTCATAAAACAAGTCATGACCGGTTCGAGGGTACATCTCCGAACTCCTTTGACACCTGTCGTTGTAATTCCTCAACGACGTCAAAGAGGTGACGGGTCCCAACGACTATTCATCTAATATCGGACCGAAACGTCCCTAAACTAATATCGGACCGAAACGTCCCTAAACTAATAATGGACCACTACGTCCCTAAACTGGCGACGGACCACCACGTCCCTAAACTGGAATATGGACCACTACGTCTTTAAACTGGCGACGGACCGAAACGTCCCTAAACTAATAATGGACCCCCACGTCCCTAAAACTGGCGATGGACCGCCATGTCCTTAAACTGGTACAATAGGGCCCAAATGCTCCTTTGTTGGATCTAAACGGTCCCGCCTAAGTTGATCTTAACCCCAAATACGGTTAACGTGTCCTTAGACATTTAAATAAACGATAAAACTCCAAATTAACTTCGGCTCAAGGGTACATCTCTGAACTCCTCAGACGCCTGTCGTTGTAATCCCTCAACGACGTCAGAGAGGTGACGAGTCCCGACGGCCGGATAATTAAATCAATCATGATGTTAAGTTGATCTTAGTCTAAAACAAGACTAACGTATCCTTAACGAACGTTTAAGTCGATCTTAGTCGCAACGCGACTAATGTATCCTTAAACTAAAAACACCAAACCCAAATCTAAGTAAATACGGATTTGGACTAACCAACGTCCTACGGGTGACGACATCACTCAGTCTCCGTATACAATCCACGGGCAATCACAAACAAAACAAACACACACGACACGAAGTGAAATTCTGGAGTAGGAGAAAGTTGTTATCGCGATGCGGTAGCGTAATTAACTGCAGGGGCTTGCGCCTGCAGGGAAGAGCGTCCCCACAATCAAAAACCCCTCACCCTGAGGGGGAATCTGACGAAGTCTGCTACATCGGCCGCATCCGTCTAAACCTCCGATACACGGTGCCATAAGTCAACTTGGCATCTTCGGAGAGATAGGCGGATAAAACCAAATAGCATCTGCCCCGAACCTCAGGCACGTGACGTCCTAACGTCGCAGGCCGCCGTTCGGAGGGGAACAGGCGTAAACAAAGAAAGAGCCATACCTCCCCAGCAGATTCCGTCAAACGACGAAACCAAGCCTCAACGGTTCATTTCAACCGAAGAAGCCAGTGACTCCAACGAAAATTCCTCGACTCACGGATACAAACACTCCTTGACGAGAGCCTTCTGATCCGCGTCGACCCGCAGAGCCACCAGTGCCTCCGTAGGAACCCTCGACTCGTTTCAAACCCCAAGGACACAAATAATCCTTGGTGCTTGGGAAACAAATAATCCCGGCAAATTCCTCGACTCACGGATACAAACACTCCTTGACGAGAGCCTTCCTGATCCGCGTCGACCCGCAGAGCCACCAGTGCCTCCGTAGGAACCCTCGACTCGTTTCAGACCCCAAGGACACAAATAATCCTTGGCGCTCGGGAAACAAATAATCCCGGCAAACTTCTCAACTCACGGATACAAACACTCCTTGACGAGAGCCTTCTGATCCGCGTCGACCCGCAGAGCCACCAGTGCCTCCGTAGGAACCCTCGACTCGTTTCAAACCCCAAGGACACAAATAATCCTTGGCGCTTGGGAAACAAATAATCCCAGCAAAATTCCTCAACTCATAGATACAAACACTCCTTGACGAGAGCCTTCTGATCCGCGTCGACCCGCAGAGCCACCAGTGCCTCCGTAGGAACCATCGACTCGTTTCAAACCCCAAGGACACAAATAATCCTTGGCGCTCGGGAAACAAATAATCCCGGCAAATTCCTCGACTCACGGATACAAACACTCCTTGACGAGAGCCTTCTGATCCGCGTCGACCCGCAGAGCCACCAGTGCCTCCGTAGGAACCCTCGACTCGTTTCAAACCCCAAGGACACAAATAATCCTTAGCGCTCGGGAAACAAATAATCCCGGCAAATTCCTCGACTCACGGATACAAACACTCCTTGACGAGAGCCTTCTGATCCGCGTCGACCCGCAGAGCCACCAGTGCCTCCGTAGGAACCCTCGACTCGTTTCAAACCCCAAGGACACAAATAATCCTTGGCGCTCGGGAAACAAATAATCCCGGCAAATTCCTCGACTCACGGATACAAACACTCCTTGACGAGAGCCTTCTGATCCGCGTCGACCCGCAGAGCCACCAGTGCCTCCGTAGGAACCCTCGACTCGTTTCAAACCCCAAGGACACAAATAATCCTTGGCGCTCGGGAAACAAATAATCCCGGCAAATTCCTCGACTCACGGATACAAACACTCCTTGACGAAAGCCTTCCTGATCCGCGTCGACCCGTAGAGCCACCAGTGCCTCCGTAGGAACCCTCGACTCGTTTCAGACCCCAAGGACACAAATAATCCTTGGCGCTCGGGAAACAAATAATCCCAGCAAATTCCTCAACTCACGGATACAAACACTCCTTGACGAGAGCCTTCTGATCCGCGTCGACCCGCAGAGCCGCCAGTGTCTCCGTAGGAACCCTCGACTCGTTTCAAACCCCAAGGACACAAATAATCCTTGGCGCTCGGGAAACAAATAACCCCGGCAAACTTCTCAACTCACGGATACAAACACTCCATGACGAGAGCTTCTTTAACTCACATCTTAGGCAGTAAGTATTCAAAACTTGCTTCCTGAACAATGGGATCCTGCAAGTCAATCCTAAATGGTCTCTTGCATACTATTCACGGGTCTCACTCTCTGAAATCGATTCTCGACAAAGAGGGAAACAACCACTTACGAATCCTCTCGGCTCGTAAGAGGGAAAATTCTCTTATAGGATCCTTACGACTTAGAAGAGAAAAATACACTTAGGAATCCTCACGATTCTTAAGGAGAAAATCCACCTGCGAGATCCCCTCGATCCGTGGGGAGAAAAGCCTCTATGAGACCCTCACGGCTCATGGAGTTGAAAAGTCCTAGGCGGCAGATCTAAAACTGCGGCCTAAGCCATCGCTATATCTCGAAGAAATCAAGAAGCTTACTCTACTACCTGCTAATTGTGACGACATGCTGAAAAAGAGGAAAAGCAACAAAAAAAAAGCATATGATTTACACTTGATCGGGCATATGAGACGCATTCAGTCAGGTGAAAGATTCAGAGCAGAAGATAAGACAGGATATGAAAGACAAAATTTTCATTAATATCGCCCAAAGTTCTTACAATCATAAAGCGATAAATTAAAAATGTTATTACAACGGAATAACCTCGAACCCAGAGCATGGATTAAGGAACTCGAAAGCTACCCTATCTATGACTTTCCAGGCCGCGCAGACCATCCTGGTATGCTTCCTTTCACGAGCACAAGCGTCAGGGTCCCCCCTGATGTCTTCCACCCTTCGATAAGCGGCGAGTATGGCGGACTGTTGAAAGACCTCATGCAGGAGATCGATAAGGCTGTCTCGTCGCCTCTTTGAGATAAAATTCAACAGGTACACCGATTGCACCTTGTCCTCAGCAGCATCCAACGCCCTAAGCGGTACGCCGGAACAGAAGAGGGGAAACGCCTCCCAGATGGCCCCCACTATAAGCTTGAGAAGAGAGGAACGCCGGGGAAGCAGTGGACCATTGTATGCGTCAAAGCGGCTCATGATTTCAGCACACTCCGCGTTTGTGAACTCTCGATTTTGAGAGCGGCCAAGTCGGCGGATGTCCCCGTAAGAGATGATCTCGTTAAGAGTATACATATGGGCGTCCATTGTTCCTGTAGAAGAAGATTGACAACAATCAGTAACCCTTGAAAGCTATGTTATATAATCTAAAAGGAGCAAAGCTCCATTAATGAATCAAGAAATTACAAATCTTTTAGAGGGCAAAGCTCTATTCAAGGATTAAAACCCGCGAACAAAAGCTTAATGAAACCCTAATGGGGATCTCTTTAGATCAAAAGATCTGTGAGGGCAAAGCTCTTTGACTGAGATTAATTTGGATTAATTTGATTTACATTAAAATTTACCTAAAGTTTTCAATTTTGGGAGTTGAGCAAAGCTCTGCTAGTGAAACCCCAATAGGGATCTCTTTAGATCAAAAGATCAGTGAGAGCAGGGCTCCCTGATTAAGACTAATTTAAGTTAATTTGATTTATATTAATTTTACTTAAAGTTTCTAACTTTGAAATTGAGCAAAGCTCTGCTGTTTAAGATTAATTAAAGTTAATTTAATCTAAAATTCAATTTTACCTAAAGTTTTCTCCAAAAAACTTTGGAAAGAAGAGCAAAGCTCTAGAGTTCTTGAAGATAAGAGCAAAGCTCTGAAGCTTTTGAAAATAAAAAAAAACGGAAAGATGATAAGCATCTGTGGGAGACCAGAGGTCCTATTTATAGGCACCAAGTGCCTCTTCGACTTCCAGAAGTCGTCACGGCGGTTGGAATTTCGCCACCATTGCGCTCACGTTTGGGGCCACGTAAGCGCAATGGTGCGGGGGGCATTTGTTTACCCCAATCGGAGCAAAGCTCCGATCAAATTCCGAGGTGGAAGATGAAACAACTCCCCAATCAGAAACAAAGCTTTGCTTTGAAAATTTAAACTTCAATAAAGGAAGCAACGCTTCAGTTGCCCAGACACTGCGCTGCGCGACACGTGTCAGCGCAGATGCGCTAGCGCAGTTGCGCTGCGCTGCGAGCTGTGCGACACGTGTCAGCGCAGATGCGCTAGCGCAGTCGCGCTGCGCTGCGCGCTGTGCGACACGTGTCAGCACAGATGCGCTAGCGCAGCAGCGCTGCGCTGTGCGCTGCGCGACAGCGCAGATGCGCTAGCGCAGAAGATGGGGTTTAACACCAAAAGCAATTTATTCATGCAAAGTTACGTACACTTGATAATAACGAATTAAAATCACATGATGCACGAACACAGCAAAGAACTAAAATAAAAGAACCCTTAACGGGCAATGAAATACTTGATTAAAAAGAAAAATGCTTATTCATTATTATTGATATTACATTTAAAAAAGATCACCGAATACGGGATCAGAAAGACAAGGATTCGCAAAAAGAAGAAGAAGATTCCCCAGCTCCCTCTCCGTCTTCTCCACCACATCGAAGCGGCGATCCTCCCGAGGGGTGGCCATCCAACGGTCGACGCCACACTCCTGAGAAAAAGTGGTGATGACAACCCGACGAGCCCGTATCTGGTTCAGCAAATGGAAGGAGCAGTCCTTCAGGGCTTTGGTGATCAAGTGTGCTTCGAGAAGGCCCTCGATCTTGTCCTCGGCTGCATCCAGCATTGCCGGGGACATCTCTGCTGGAGGAGGGGGAATGTCGGAGAGCACCGAGGCAAGGGCCATCCGAAGCCAAATGGAATTCGGAGGAAGAGGAGACCCCACACGAGTCAAAAGCTCATGCATTGCAGCGTCGCATTGCTCGTCCGAGAGAGAAGGGTCCACCAGGCGCGCAGCAAAACGGGGAACGATGTCCCGAATCGGAACCTCCCATGGTTGTCGGCGGGCATGAAGGCGGTTGCAAGCCATGATCGAAAAAGTTCTCTGAAGATGAGAGAATAAAAAGCTCGGCCCTGAACTATATATAGACCCAAACACAAAAGATTTTGTGCATAATGGAATTATTTCCAAGACCCGGGAAATCAAAATCTTGGAAATACAAGTTTGACTTGGAAAAGGGGAGATGAAAAGATATCTCAGGTGAAGCAATGCTTCAGATCCTCTGCGCTGGGCGCAACTTGCCACGTGTCTGGCGCAACGCGCCGAGCGCAGCGCCCAGAAAGCGCGCCCAATCAGAGCAAAGCTCTGTTTAAACGAAGCAACGCTTCAGTTGCGCTGCGCTCTGCGCTGCGCGACACGTGTCAGCGCCGATGCGCTAGCGCACTTGCGCTGCGCTCTGCGCTGGCGACACGTGTCAGCGCAGATGCGCTAGCGCACTTGCGCTGCGCTCTGCGCTGCGCGACACGTGTCATGCGCTGGGACATCTGCGCCAAACAGAATTAAGATTTTTATGAAATCTTTTCTGTTCTTTCCAGAACTATAAGACTTTCTTCGGCCTTTGGATCAAAGATCCAACGGTGGAAAAACTCTCAAAAATCATTCAGGAAAGATCCCGTTAACAAATTCAACAGATTTGTGGTCACTATAAATAGGACCCTAAGCCTCAATTCAAAGGCATCAAGAATTTTCTCGAAAAATCAAGAACCCTAAACAGAGAAAACTCCGAGAAAAAAAAAAGGTAAAGAACCTTCATGAGGTAGAAAAAAGGCCTTCTAATAGATCATTGATCTAAAAATAAGATCAATGATCTTTATAAAAAAAACAGTGCTTTGCACTTCTTGTGAACCTTCGGTTCTGTAAAAACAATAAAAATAATAAAATAATAAAAGAATAGTGCTTTGCACTTTTAAGAACCTCTGGTTCTTCGAATAAAGAAAAATTTATTTTTCTTTGATCCAATTTAGACGAAGAAATTAAACAGTGCTTTGCACTTCCCTTCTTGAATCTAAAAGATTCTTAGTGCTTTGCACTTCCAAGTTGCGCTCTTAAGAGAGCGCCACGTGTCGGCTATAAAACCATTTGCGCTAAGCGCTCTTAATATAGAGCTTTGCTCTCTGGAATTAGCGCAACTCGCTGAGAGAGCGCCACGTGTCGGCTATAAAACCATTTGCGCTAAGCGATCTTAAGATAGAGCTTTGCTCTCTGGAATTAGCGCAACTCGCTGAGAGCGCGCCACGTGTCAGCAGCGCAATTGCGCAGCGCAACAGCGCAACGCGCTGCGCTAGTGCGCTTGCACTCATCAGAGCACGACACGTGTCATCGCCGTATGGACTTGCGCTCATTACTTAGCGCAAAGCGCAGATGCATTAAAAAGGGCCAAGCCCAATTAAGAGAAGGCCTAACAGGCTCAATAAAGCGCAAATGCATTATTTTAAGGGGCAGAGCCCAAATCAAAACAGATGCTTTGCATCATTTATAAATGGGCAGAGCCCAAACAGAATCTCCAGAATGCTGTGCACTTTACAAGGGACAGAGCCCAAATCAAAACAGATGCATTGCATCATTCATAAATGAGCAGAGCTCAGAATAAATTGATGCTCTGCAGAGCCTAAATGCAATGCATTACTTAATAAAGATGTTGAACTGGACTTAGCCCAATCGTGGCCATAAGTCCTTAAATTAAATTGACTGAGCAAAATGGCTCTCCTAAATCAACTTACATCCGGTTCGAGGGTACATCTCCGAACTCCTTTGACATCCGTCGTTGTAATTCCTCAACGACGTCAAAGAGGTGACGAGTCCCAACGACCACTCATCTAATAATGGACCGAAATGTCCATAAACTAACATCGGACCGAAACGTCCCTAAACTAACATCGGACCGAAACGTCCCTAAACTAATATTGGACCGAAATGTCCATAAACTAACATTGGACCGAAATGTCCCTAAACTAACATCGGACCGAAACGTCCCTAAACTAATATTGGACCGAAATGTCCATAAACTAACATTGGACCGAAATGTCCATAAACTAACATCGGACCGAAACGTCCCTAAACTAATATCGGACCGAAACGTCCCTAAACTAATATCGGACCACCACGTCCCTAAACTGGAATATGGACCACTACGTCCTTAAACTGGCGACGGACCGAAACGTCCCTAAACTAATAATGGACCACCACGTCCCTAAAACTGGCGATGGACCGCCACGTCCTTAAACTAGCGCAATCGAGTCCGAACGCTCTTTTGCCGGATCTAAACGGTCCCGTTTAAGTTGATCTTAGCCCCAAACACGGCTAGCGCATCCTTAGACATTTAAATAAACAATAAAACCCCGAATCAACTTTGGTTCAAGGGTACATCTCTGAACTCCTCTGACGCCTGTCGTTGTAATTCCTCAACGACGTCAGAGAGGTGACGAGTCCCGACGGCCAGATAATTAAATCAATCACCACGTTAAGTTGATCTTAGTCTCAAACATGACTAACGTATCCTTAACGAACGTTTAAGTTGATCTTAGCCGCAACGCGACTAATGTATCCTTAAAATAAAAACACCAAACCCAAATCTAAGTAAATACGGATTTGGAATAATCCGCGTCCTACGGGCGACGGCATTACTCAGTCTCCGTATATAATCCACGGGCAATCACAAACAAAACAAACACACACGACACGAAGTGAAATTCTGGAGAAGGAGAAAGTTGTTACCGCGACGCGGTAGCGTAATTAACTGCAGGGGCTTGCGCCTGCAGGGAAGAGCGTCCCCACAATCAAAAAACCCCTCAACCTGAGGGGGAATCTGACGAAGTCTGCTACATCGGCCGCATCCGTCTAAACCTCCGATACACGGTGCCATAAATCAACTTGGCATCTTCGGAGAGATAGACGGATAAAACCAAATAGCATCTGCCCCGAACCTCAGCGCCAGGACCCCAGCAGTCCTGTGCGGCCGTCTTTCGGAGGGGAACAGTGGCATGGCAATTATCGATGATGAAGTGTGTGAGCCGGCAAATAGTGTACGTGAAACATACGCATCATCGATAATGGTGCTGGTGTCCTAACAGCATGATAATAGCATAATAATGAACATATGCCAGCAATGCGAATAGCAGGAAAATGCAGATATCTAGTAGTCAACACCACAGTGAAGTATCTACTATGCAAACTACATCTAAGTATCCGGTCAATCAGGAGGGGTAGGTGTAGAAACCACCTAAATCTGAGTCAATGTATATATATAAAGATATGTAGTCGGTGATCTCGCCTCAATGTCATATCGTAAGATATCCTCGAGTTATGAGTGCGGATCTATCATCAATATTGGCTCGTACGGTAAATCATCGTACGGCATCCCCGATAGCTGGGTAGGGGTCAACATCTCACTGTCTCATCACATAACAGATATCACCATCATCAGATCATATAGTCTGGAGTACTTCTCTATGTCTAGTACAAAACGGTAACATCAGTAAGTATGCATGCGGGGGTAAACACATATCCCAAGCCCGCGAGAATCACAAGTCATATCCCACATATGAATCGTATCAAATCACCGATCCCAGGGCACCAAGCCCACATCATCGACTCATCTCCAAAGTCATCACATATCGTCAATCACAGTGCAAGTACAAGTGATAAGCAAGGGTGTGTGTATAGGTGTAATTCTATCCTAGGGTTCGCGACTATGAACTACACTAGTCACTTCTAATCCTATACTATCCACAATACACCTATATCACAATAAACTGCAAAGTAATCTATCTACGGACTGCGGGGGTGCTATACGCCATCCACCCGACTTCCCCCTGTAGATATAATCTACTCACCTTGCATCACCAATTGCGGACGTCACCACGTATGCTTGTCGTCCCGAAGTCTTCATGGGTACCTACACATCAAAATATCGTATATGCGCATTAAAACCAAATCCAATCTAAAACGGCGCATGAAATCCAAAACGATACGATAAGGGGCCTATAGGTGAAAACCTATGGCACGCCTTCAAAACCATCAATAACTCCTCTATACCGTCGTATAAACGACAAATAGTCGAGGCAAAACACGTTCCACCATTTCAGAATCAAAAATACGGAATACGGAAATACGAATCCAAAACAGCAACTTAGGATATATGTCCCAGATTTCCCCCTAGATAGAATCTGTCAAAACTAGAAGTACCCAGGGCCAAGAATTGATGAAATGGGGCTAGGCACGCAAAACGAGGAATTTCCTCACTGGTCTGGCCGCAATTTGCGGCCAGAATGGAGGTTTTGGCAGCCTGAAGGTGGAGTGGGGAGCTAGGGTTTTGGGTGTTTCCTCTATGTTGCCTGCACACCTCAATTTCCACTCAATATTATTTTAGGGTTCTCGGGGTGTTAGCAGATTCAATTTAACAGTGGCAGATTACACAATTTCCCCGATATCGGTTTCTAAAATCCGTATTATGGGTTTAAACTTCAGGTTAGGGTCTCAATTCATACACTAGGGTGTTGGTGTATCCTCAATTGAACTCAATTTCACAATACAACCCAAGTTCCTCTCAAACCCTAACTAGGTTTTCATCAAATCCATAATATCACACAATATCGATTAAATCTTAACATGGGGTTATAGGAAAAGCTATAATTAAGCAAATGGTTCAGAAATTACCTTCATTAGCAACTCAAGAAAATTCTTGAGTTGCCCTCTAGTGGCCAAATCCATGCTTCTTTAGCTCCATGTGTAGATCTAGGGATTTTGCACATTTTTAATGAAAGGAGATTGGGGTTTTGGGGTGTTTTATGAGATGAAGTGGGGAGTTGAAGAGGGGAGGAAGATGAGGAAGGGCAGCAGCAGCAACTCCATGAATGGAGAGGGAAATGGTGAAGGAATTGGTGGAGAATGACTAAGCATGATAAGTCAAAGTCCACCTCTCTCTCTTACCTACCCTCATCATTACACTTTTTCTTTTCTTTTTCCCTTTTCTTTTTAAACCATAAACCTTCTCACAAGAATAGTAAACCCAAATGAAAACCATGGCTAGAAAATGCACAAGTGTAGAAAATGTGATATAAGCAAGTTTTGCACAAAATTGCCAAAAAACCCGATTAGCGATTTTAATCGCGATTAGCACTAAATTAGTGTCAAAATGATCACAACAACTTAAAAATGTCATAATTTCAATAATTAACCCATTTTAGAATTTTCCATAATTTTTCATAATTTTTCAAACATTTTTCCTAATTAATTGCATTTAATATTAAAATAATCAATAAAATAATATTAAATTATAAAAATTCCCAAAATTAATATTTTTTATTTTTGAAAATGTTACAATCTACCCCCCTTAAAGAAATTCGGTCCCCGAATTTAAATTTAAACCCCCAATACTAAAAACAATTTCAGTAATAATCCATTGTCGGGGCTCCGAAAATATCAACACATAAAACATCACAGCGCAATGCATGCGCATGAAAAATGAGCAGATAACTCAAAGGCAAAAACTCCGTCAAGCATCTCGCAATCATCGGAGTCGAGGTAAAAACACATGTCAAATCCAATACAAAACCGATATGATATGGATCAATACTACACATGTAGACATCTAATCCATACATAACACCATCATGTGCGTCTGGTGCGCACTGAAATCAAAAATCCATATATGTGCTAAACAGGTGCACAAAACAATATCTAGGTGCAACGGGTGTGCACGAAGCATCTGTCATGGGTAACGTATGTGCCTGACAGTAAAATAAATCAGGTGCATGTGACATGCACGAAGAATCCCGATTTAGCGCATCTGGCGTGCACCAAAATCGTATCTAAAAACATGCGCCCAACATGCGCGAAAATCCAAACCGGTGCATCCATCGTGCACGAATGAAAATCTAGGCCCTGCGCACTCAACATGCACGGAATCACGAAATCCAATAGCAAACACCGAACAGGCGTAAAGCATATCACCAGCACGGAGTGCAAAAATCCACCATCAAAATCCGGGTCAAAATCAACGATATAATGCGGCTCAAACCAAAATCAGGTGTACCGCAAAGGAGAATCTCACAACCGTGTGCATCAGCGTGCACGAATCAAAGCATAACACTAAAATGCATGAAAACTCTGCGTAAATTATATAAATGTCCAGTGGGTGCATGAAACCAATACCATGAAACTCAGTCACCAAAACTAAATCATGCAACAGAATGCCCAAAATACCGAAATCCAAAATGACGGATACGTGATAATCAAATCACAAAATCACAAATCATAAATACCGTCTTCGGTAGTTCCTCCTTCAAAGTCGAGAAGGAGTCGGTGTAATCCACTGCTAGCAGCGCAGGATATTTACCTGCCTCTTGCTCACGATCTGGCGTCCTCTGACTCTCTGGGTCCTTATCTTCTCTGTGGGTTACCAATCTCACAGTCAATCGGCTCATCGGCCCTGTCAGGTGTGCTAACGGGGACGATTCCGTTCTGGCACTTCTCTGGTCACCTCTCGGTCAAACCTCACGACCACTCGTAAGGCAGCATATCACTGGCGTCGGCCTCTGGCTCTCTGAATGTACGTCACACATCTGATCCTGGGTGCAAACATCATTGCAGCAACGTCCTGGAAGGAATCCTGCTCAAGGGCTCTTCCAATCATGCCTATGCCGATCTGTACAGAGGCTGGCTTTCCTGCACAACCTCTTCTCGCTCAAAAGACACCTGTGTCCTCAGAACGACATTTCTCAGAAACTGGTCACATCCCAACGTCTCTGTAAGCAAATCAGGTCTCTAGTCTCGACGGGAAGCAATGACAGCTCGTCAGTGTCTTACACGAACCTCTGGTTTCAACTGTCTCTATCATCGTCCACTATGACGTCATGCCAAGCTACTATGCACTGCACTGTTCTCGGCCACGGTCAATCTGAAGTCTCTCACACGGACTCGAAATCGCGTAATCTGTAGCTTCATCACTCTGTAGCAGATGTCAGGCCGAACTGGTCCTCGGGAACCCGTCCCGACCATCGGAGGAATACTCATCACTCGTCCGTCCTTGATCAATTCGCAACGCATCTGGTTAAGTTCCTTTATCCGAACTTGGTCAACTACCTTGTCGACAATGCCGAACTCTGGCCTGCTGGGTGTGCGCAAAATGACCACTCCTGGGTCCAGGTCTTTTCGTAACGTACTCCAGAAAGGTCCTGTCGAGGTTCCTTTCTCAAATCTCTATCCTGCCGAATTGCCCGGAAGTCATCATCCAATGCTGAAGCTAAAGCTTATTCCGGAATGGCTGCATACTTATCGCGCTTCTTTCTAGAAGATATATCCATATACCACGCCTCGGGGTGCATATCACATCTCTAATGTCAGCGGAGGGGGACATCATCTCGTCGAAATCTCGTACGAACTCTTTTCTTCACTCTGCTCAAATGTCGACTGGTTCGGGCTCGTCTCATCGTGGCTACACGAACTGCGCTCCGACGGCTATGCTCGCATCTGGAGTCTCCCAAGCAGTGTACCATCACGATATCCGAAAGATGTCGAACCATCCGATCGACTCGTCAGATCCTCATAATCCCCCAAGAGCTCACATCTCGGGTACAGTTTAATAGTATCGAGTACATGCCACAGCGTCGGTGGTCCAGCCGTAGAAGGGCAAACCCAAGCCTCACTAATGGCGCCGCGGAACCGCCGTAAACCCTAAGGTTCAAAGGCTGTCACACGGTCATTAAGTCGAGTTAGGGTTTCATTCTTCTAGAGGGTCCATAGAATCACCTGCATGTCTTTCCGTATACTTTAAACTTGGAAAATAGGCGCCTGACATTCGATCGTCTCTATCGACTCTCAACAAACCTGCGTGAAGTCGTCTCTAGCTGGAATCGATCCGCCTGATGACCTCGCATCGGGGTAAGCGAACTCACCACACGTCCTAGTCATCCATCCTCGGTGACTAGCAACTCGCTAACATCTCTCTAAGAACATGCTCATGCTGCAGTAGCTCCAATCATCTGGGCGATATCTCATCATTTGCAGCAGCAACTGGCTCATACGCCTGTACGCCGAACAACGCCTCAATCCTCCAGGAAAGGCAACACATTGGCGGTCATCTCTGAGTCGATCTGCTCTAGATCTGAGTAAGACTCTCCACACTGGAAATCTTCAACTCAACTGGGCCCGCTCTGGCGCAAAATCGGACGAATTACCTTCGTCTCTCCAATCGGGTAGACTAGCTATCAACCGTCGCATATCTGCCCGAAAGCTCCGGCAATCTCAGCTCGTAAGCTTCGGAAGCAACCTCCTGTCAATCTCAGCAACAGCTGGTCCATCTGTCTGCACGGTAGGCGACATCACAATCTCTGAGGTATGCTGTACATCCACAGTCCTCTCTCAACTGGCAGCTCTAACAATGGCCCGATCATCCGGTGCAAGACCAAGCACTCGCCTCCACTAGAGGTCACAAACACCAATACTAACTCGAGACGTTCCCATGTCACCAGAAAACACAATGGTCGGCCCTCATACCAAACGAGCTCACACCGGCCGTAACCCTAGCAGCAGCCCAAACTGCGCTCAAACATGGTGACATGAACCTCAATCGAGTATCAAAGAGAGCACATCAATGGCAAGAAAGGAAACAACAGATCCAAAGTGGATACATGATCATAGGAAGGAACAGCATCAATGAAGGTATGATCATGAAACTAATAGAATCGGGGATCTCAAATGGATGTATAATCCAGGATATGAAGAGAATCACTGATCTCGAAGAATATGTACATCCTAAGGTTCCTTAAGCGGAGTGGCGTGTCGTAAGTATGCCGCGGAACATACCAACGGTACGTCACTCTACCTTAGTCACCTAATCCATCAACTAAGGGTCATCCTACGCGAAGAAAGTTCGGGTCGAATACCCCCTCGACCAAGTCTAAGTTCCGTAAGGTCAAGCCTAAGTTCCGTAAATAAATAACTCCCTAGGCTCCACATAGTCAAACTTAGACTCGAACCAAGGTCAACCTAGCGCTCTGATACCAACTTTGTCACGACCCGAAAGAGCACGTGACTGGCCCTTGAACCATATGAAGCCTATAGGACTCCATCTGATCCAAGTAAGCCAAAAGCCCAGAAATCTAAAACCCTTTTTAAGAACAAGTAAAGAAAACTGGTTTAAAGAAGTGAAGAAATACAGGTTTGAAATCAAGGTTTTTAAATAACTAAGCCGAAGGTACGTTTTGAAAACAATAAAGTCTTTTCTAAAAATTTCGGCAGAGTTTCTTTTGTAAAACTGGCCCCGAATGGGGTAAAACGAGAATAACAATACATATACAATGATAAAGGCATCCCCAAGCGGGAGCTAGCTCTTCGTCAATCGACGGTCACAACCACACAATGATATAATAATATACAACGCCAAGTGGCGATGATCAAAACCAAAGAAAGCTCAAAAGCAACAAGAAAACCGCAATACTACTAAGCGCGACTCTAGGTCGAATAATACAACACTATCTCTGAGTCTGAAAGAATATACAAGTTTTGGTTGATGGACAATTTCTAGATACAATGAAATAAATAAATACAAAGGTGATTCCTGATACGAAAGAATCCACCTACCAAAGCAAATCACCCGCAAGAAGGTAGTGTGCCAGAAATGCCGCAATAGGACCTGTACGGCAGAACCTGCAAGAACTGTGGCACAACGGGGGTGAGTTGCCAACTCGTGAATAGAAACATCTACAAGCAGAAACCGAATGCAAGACATAAACCTAAGTCAACGATCAGTAATATAATCCACAAGAGTACATCTGAGTGTAACAAGGTGGCAAGGTAACATCTAATCATGTATGTAGTGCCAGGTACTCAGGTAATAACATGTCATCAATATAAGGTATGTCTGCATGAAGTAAATATGGTGAAATATCAAAGATATCAATACACATATATTAGCGTCCCATACCACTAATATTGGTGTAAGATAAGTGTAAATCCAGTCTGTATATGATCCATATCTGTATATCTGTGGAACCCGTCCACCTGTCACCCACTGACAGCAAGCATCATGTATGCAATGTGAGGATATAACCAAAATCATGGAAAACTCATCATGAAACCCGTGCCAAGCATCGACACGTAAATCCTCATCCATATGGGGCTCCGTCTGCGGTATCGGCCCTCGGCCTCCGGCAGTACGAGTCAACCCATGTCCATCTCTGGGCTCCGTCTGCGGTATCGGCCCGTCGGCCCCCGGCAGTACGCCCATCTCTCAGCTCCAGGCGGTATCCCCCGGATATCCGCCGAGCTCAAATACAATCACCGGTAGGTACTCGCCCGCCTCCAGGCTCAATCGGCATAACCCATCGATCATCTCGCCGAGGGGAACCATACCGGGCCCACCACGAACCCGCAAACGGTACATCACCTCCTCGAATCGGGTTTCAAGCACACGTCTCAGCACCGAGAAAACGCGTGGTGGACGCACCAAATATCATATCACGAGGTACCGGGTTTTTCATAAAGAGCATCTTTTATTAAATAATCCCACGGTCCTCAAAACCAGAAATCACATGAAAATCCACATCGAGAAGTAAATCCAATGCAACGTGCTATACAATCAATCCATGAAGTATGCGACAAGTAAAGAGAGGTAATCATATCGGAAATCATGTAACATGGAATATCTTGCAGTCCTCAATCTCAATCAAGTATGAATCATCTATGTTTGTGTACAGGTACATGTGTACAATATGCCAAGCAGTAATCATATCATGAATGCAACAGTACTACAGTGTAGTGGCATGGCAATTATCGATGATGAAGTGTGTGAGCCGGCAAATAGTGTACGTGAAACATACGCATCATCGATAATGGTGCTGGTGTCCTAACAGCATGATAATAGCATAATAATGAACATATGCCAGCAATGCGAATAGCAGGAAAATGCAGATATCTAGTAGTCAACACCACAGTGAAGTATCTACTATGCAAACTACATCTAATTATCCGGTCAATCAGGAGGGGTAGGTGTAGAAACCACCTAAATCTGAGTCAATGTATATATATAAAGATATGTAGTCGGTGATCTCGCCTCAATGTCATATCGTAAGATATCCTCGAGTTATGAGTGCGGATCTATCATCAATATTGGCTCGTACGGTAAATCATCGTACGGCATCCCCGATAGCTGGGTAGGGGTCAACATCTCACTGTCTCATCACATAACAGATATCACCATCATCAGATCATATAGTCTGGAGTACTACTCTATGTCTAGTACAAAACGGTAACATCAGTAAGTATGCATGCGGGGGTAAACACATATCCCAAGCCCGCGAGAATCACAAGTCATATCCCACATATGAATCGTATCAAATCACCGATCCCAGGGCACCAAGCCCACATCATCGATTCATCTCCAAAGTCATCACATATCGTCAATCACAGTGCAAGTACAAGTGATAAGCAAGGGTGTGTGTATAGGTGTAATTCTACCTAGGGTTCGCGACTATGAACTACACTAGTCACTTCTAATCCTATACTATCCACAATACACCTATATCACAATAAACTGCAAAGTAATCTATCTACGGACTGCGGGGGTGCTATACGCCATCCACCCGACTTCCCCCTGTAGATATAATCTACTCACCTTGCATCACCAATTGCGGACGTCACCACGTATGCTTGTCGTCCCGAAGTCTTCATGGGTACCTACACATCAAAATATCGTATATGCGCATTAAAACCAAATCCAATCTAAAACGGCGCATGAAATCCAAAACGATACGATAAGGGGCCTATAGGTGAAAACCTATGGCACGCCTTCAAAACCATCAATAACTCCTCTATACCGTCGTATAAACGACAAATAGTCGAGGCAAAACAGGTTCCACCATTTCAGAATAAAAAATACGGAATACGGAAATACGAATCCAAAACAGCAACTTAGGATATATGTCCCAGATTTCCCCCTAGATAGAATCTGTCAAAACTAGAAGTACCTAGGGCCAATAATTGATGAAATGGGGCCAGGCACGCAAAACGAGGAATTTCCTCACTGGTCTGGCCGCAATTTGCGGCCAGAATGGAGGTTTTGGCGGCCTGAAGGTGGAGTGGGGAGCTAGGGTTTTGGGTGTTGCCTCTATGTTGCCTGCACACCTCAATTTCCACTCAATATTATTTTAGGGTTCTCGGGGTGTTAGCAGATTCAATTTAACAGTGGCAGATTACACAATTTCCCCGATATCGGTTTCTAAAATCCGTATTATGGGTTTAAACTTCAGGTTAGGGTCTCAATTCATACACTAGGGTGTTGGTGTATCCTCAATTGAACTCAATTTCACAATACAACCCAAGTTCCCTCAAACCCTAACTAGGTTTTCATCAAATCCATAATATCACACAATATCGATTAAATCTTAACATGGGGTTATAGGAAAAGCTATAATTAAGCAAATGGTTCAGAAATTACCTTCATTAGCAACTCAAGAAAATTCTTGAGTTGCCCTCTAGTGGCCAAATCCATGCTTCTTTAGCTCCATGTGTAGATCTAGGGATTTTGCACATTTTTAATGAAAGGAGATTGGGGTTTTGGGGTGTTTTATGAGATGAAGTGGGGAGTTGAAGAGGGGAGGAAGATGAGGAAGGGCAGCAGCAGCAACTCCATGAATGGAGAGGGAAATGGTGAAGGAATTGGTGGAGAATGGCTAAGCATGATAAGTCAAAGTCCACCTCTCTCTCTTACCTACCCTCATCATTACACTTTTTCTTTTCTTTTTCCCTTTTCTTTTTAAACCATAAACCTTCTCACAAGAATAGTAAACCCAAATGAAAACCATGGCTAGAAAATGCACAAGTGTAGAAAATGTGATATGTGCAAGTTTTGCACAAAATTGCCAAAAAACCCGATTAGCGATTTTAATCGCGATTAGCACTAAATTAGTGTCAAAATGATCACAACAACTTAAAAATGTCATAATTTCAATAATTAACCCATTTTAGAATTTTTCATAATTTTTCATAATTTTTCTAACATTTTTCCTAATTAATTGCATTTAATATTAAAATAATCAATAAAATAATATTAAATTATAAAAATTCCCAAAATTAATATTTTGTATTTTTGAAAATGTTACAGGCATGGTTTAGGGCCCAGTTTCCTCCATAAGGTCTTCCAAAAATGGTTCATGAATTTAGTGTCCCTATCCGAGGAGATGGATTTGGGTACCCCATGAAGGCGCACGATTTTCTTGAAATACAGATCACCGATCCAAGATGCGTCCATAGTTTTCTTGCAGTCCAGAAAATGTGCCATCTTGGAGAATCTATCGACCATGACATAGACTGAATCCATGCCTTTTTGAGTTCGGGGTAGGCCTAGGACAATGTCCATGCTGACGTTTTCCTATGGTGCTGTTGGAATCGGGAGCGGGTGTACAAACCCGCATTAGTAGTTGTCCCATTGGACACTTGGCAAATATGGCAATGCTTTCCGAAACGTATCACATCTCGCTTTATGTTAGGCTAATAGTAGTCACGAGAGATAAGGGACAGGAGTTTATCACTCCCAAAATGGCCCTCATTATGAAGCTCCTCCATGATCTTTTCTCGCAGCGACCACTCAGGAATACAAAGTTGAAACCCCTGAAAAAGTTAGTTGTCCATAAGAAAATAGCCTGGCTTACTGTGCTTAGGCCCATGTTGAGGCTGCTTCAATGCTTTATGGATAGGGCTGAAGAACGGGTCCGCAGGGTAAAGTTTGCGAAAGGTATCGAACCCCACAACCCGATCTTGCATTACGTAGAGTAAGGTCGCTCTTCTGCTCAGAGTATCGGCCACTCGATGATCGACCCCCGCGATGTACTTCAAGGAGAAGGTGAATTGTTGAATACATTCAACCCATCGACCATGTCGACAGTTCAGCTTATGCGACCCATTAACGTACTTGAGTGCTTCATGATCAAAATGAAGGATGAACTCGTACTGCAATAGGCAGTGCTCCTAATGTCACAGGGCTTGGACAATGGCGTAGAACTCGGCATCGTAAGTGTGTACTTGGCCCTTGCGCCATTTAATTTCTCGCTGAAGAAGGCCATTGGTCGCTTTTCTTGGCTGAGTAAGCCACCAATACCCACCCCGATGCATCACATGCCACCTCAAATACTTTGTCAAAATCCGACAAAGCCAGCACAGGGGCAGTAGTTAGTTTCTATTTGATGGCGTCGAATGCTTGCTATGCTTCATTGCTCCAGTGGAAAGGTACCCATGACCTAAGACAGACAGTGATTGGGTCCATTACTTAGTTGAAATTCGGTATGAAACGATGGTAGAAAGAAACGAGTCCAGGCTTCATGAATGTTCCTTGGTGTATGCTAGTCTTGAACTGCCTGTACTTTGGATAGGTCTACACGTACTCCCTCACTGGATATGATGAAACCCAAAAACATGATTTGATCTGCCATGAAGTGGCACTTTTTCGGGTATGCATAGAGTTGTTGCTTCCTTAAGACCTCGAGAACGTTTCTCAGATCCGGTCAATGGGTCTCGCGAGAAGGACTATAAATAAGGATGTCGTCAAAATATACAACCACGCACCTTCCAAAGAATGGCTGTAGAAGGTGGTTCATGACCCTCGTGAGGTATTGGACATACCAAATGGCATCACCAACCATTCATAAAGCTCATCTTGCATCTTGAACGTGGTTTTTCATTTGTCCTCAGATCAGATATGGATTTGGTGATACCCACTCTTCAAGTCTATCTTCGAAAAGATCTTGGCTCCCGCAAGTTGATCGAGCATGTCGTCGAGTCCCGGTATCGGGAAGCGATACTTCACATTGATTATGTTGATGCTATGACTATCGATGCACATACGGCAAGATTCGTCCTTCTTGGAAGTCAAAAGGGCTGGTACGGCGCAAGGATTCATGCTGGGTCGCACAAATCCTTTCTCCAGTAGTTCCTCCACTATCTCCTCCGTTCTTGGTTTTCTCTTGGGTTCATACGATATGCTGGTCTGTTAAGGAGGCTTGCGCAAGGAACAAGGTCAATGCAGTGTTGTATGTCCCTCATCGATGGAAGATTGTTGGGAAATCTTCCAGGAATACGTCTACGTAATCCCGCAGCAGTGGCTTGACCATATCGGGAACTCCTGAAGGTTCAGATTCTGCACAGGCTTTTGCGCTCACCAGGGCATAGATAACTCCTGTTTCTTATGCTTCCTCCTCGAACGGACGCGCCTCATTGGTAAGCGTTACCATTGTAAAAAGATTGCTTCCCTCACTCGATGCCGATTTGGGCCCAGCTTCTTCTCTCATGGGTCGAAGCACAAATTTCTGGTCATCTTTCACAAAGGTGTAGGTATTCCGCTGGCCATCATGCACCGTCTTCTGATCGTATTGCCACGGCCGCCCTAGTAGTAGATAGCATGCGCCTATGGTCGTGACGTCACGCAAGGCTTCATCAAAGTACTTATTTCCCATAGAGAAGGAAACCAAGTAACGCGAATCTACAATCACTTCTCTACCTTTCTTGAGCCAGTGAAGTTTGTATGGGTGAGGATGTTTCTGGGTGACTAGGCTGAGCCTCTTGACCACCTCCTTAGAGTTGAGGTTCTCACAACTTCCTCCATCGATGATGATCTTGAAGACTTTTTCTTTTATGGTACATGTGATGTGGAAGACGTTGGTCCGCAGCCAATCCTCTTTCTCCTCTTGTCTAGTTGCGAAAAGGGTCCTCTGGACAGCAAAGGCGGTGTGAGTCCCATCACCGTCCAACAAGAACTCCCCTTGGTCTTCGTCCTTGCCAGATTGATCTTGATCGGGTTATCCCTCATCTTCAACATTGACCATCAACTGCTTGCCTTTGTTCAAGCATTTTGGGCAGTTTCCAGCGCGATGCCCCGGTTCCCCACAATCAAAACAACGGAAGTTGGACTTTGCGATTGTAGATCTCGTGTTCGGACCTGCTGTTGTTGGCATGGCTGTTGTTGGGGCTATAGAGCGATTGTTCATATCTCCTCGGGAATAGGTTCTTCCCCCACTTCGAGACTGTTTCTTCTCGGCAAGTAAAGCATGTTGACACGCCTCGAAAAACTTGAATAGTGGATGAAGGGTTAGCTCGTCCTGGATCGATTGACGGGGTCCCCTAAGGTAGCGGGTTACTCGTTGTTCCCCGGTCTCTGTCAGATCATTGCGAGCGATCAACAGATAGAAATCTTCTGTGTAGGCATCTACAGATCGAGTCCCTTGCCGCAATTGTTGTAGTCACTGGTACATGGTTTGGGTATAGTTGAATGGAAGAAATACTTTTTTCTGTTTATCCTTCATTTTTTCCCAACTCGTGATCTTAGGCTTGCTACGCCTCTCTTGGACGTGATGTTCTTGCTCCCACCATACCGAAGCCCAACCTTTATGTCACGCCCCGCTTCCCAAAATACGGAATACGAGAGGTTGACAAGGCCAGCCATGCTCCTACGGTCAAGGAAATGTCCTGCCGTAGTCACACTTCGGCTTCTAGTTTTTCATGGTAAACAGTAAATGATGCGTATGTAATGAGAAATGCAGTAATTGAATGAAAAAATGTAAAGAACTGACCTGAGGGGAAACAAATTGGATATAACTCTGGATAGCAAGTCGAAGTGTCTGTGATATACGTCTAGTCCTGGTCCAGGCTAAATCTTCTCCTCACACTGAACATGCATACTCAGGTCGTCAGAGCGACACAATAGCAATATAATATATAAAATCATGTGACAATTCTAATAGTGATAATATATATATATATAACAGTAAATCAATGATGGTATAGGTATGAACATGCAGTAATCAATGCAGCGGGACAGTAAAAGCAGTAGAATGATATGCCACGTATGTCAACACAGTAAGTATGTATATCGATGCGATCATCCCTATCGGTCTCTAAGTCTCACTGTACAAGTCACTAAACCTATCGTCAGTCCAAGTGTGAGAGCCAATCACTCGCGAGTGTCTTCCATCCAAGGGCAAGGGACCACGGGCCCAACATGTAAATCACGGTAATAATCATGTACCATGTAAATCTCCATATATCTCCCTAAATATATAAGCCGGCATGGGACTCTCAAGATTCTGTTGAACTCACACTCAAACTACCCCATACCTCGTGGTCTGCATCAAACGCTAACCATAACCCTAAATACCGATCGGTCTGTGACAAGTCTGCGCGAGAACTGGAGGCAGGGCCTCCATCAAGCACGTCCCGACTAATACCTAAGATAAATGACAGTGTCTGGTGCCTTATCTGTGACACCCATGCAAGAGCTTCCATAAGTGTCCCATACCACTTATAGTCACACGTACACGCGTCCCACAGACGTCGACAATGCAATAGAATAATAAGGTTCACTGATTGTGTACAAGTACGTGTCACTTTCACTTATTCACTTATACACGAACACTAACGTACTTGCCACAATCATCACTAATACCTAACACTAGTTAATACACATGATCATTACGTTATCAATGCAATGACATAAGTATGATATGATGAGGAAACGGTATATAAGGCATGATTAAGATATTATAAGTCAGTATTCTACCACTTGCAATATTTATCATAAATAACATGCATACAGTTTAGCGAAACTATAAAAAGAGAATAAATAGTATGATTAATTATATAACCAGCGAATTTGGTTTCACGGCGATCGGGTTTCAGGATCCTTAGTTATGGCCATTTTCTTTTAAGCGTTCACGGCTGGAAATCCGGTTTCAGAATCAGAAATCCGTTTCGCAACGCATTTTAATCCCAGTTGGGATCAGATTTTAGCGACGCTACAGTTGAATGAAATCTAGAGTTTTCAGTAAGGTTTTCAACGCAATAGACGGATCTTCAATCGCGTCTGTACGTAAAGAGATATACACTGTTCAATACTAGTATGTCAATTCTAATTCTGTTGGGACTGTTATACGTCCACATCTATTAAATTACAGATTAAATAACAAACGATAACGAAACAGGATGAAACCACTTGTGTTGTCTAGATAACAGAATCACCTATAATAAACGGTGGAGTTCCGCAACCTACAAGTTAGGGAAACAGAGTGGTGCTCATTGCGAGACAGCACACAGTAAATAGAGTCGCTCTGGACTGCAGTCCAGAGTCGCACCTCGATCCAGATATTGTCATAGTTTATGTACAGAAACAATCAGAGACTTGCATAGGGTTATAGTTCGTCGAGTTGGCTTCGATTTGAGCCCTTGAACGTAGCATTCCAGCATGTATATAATTTATGGTGATTTTAACGGTTTTCAGGTACAAGAAGTTTCCAGATTTACAGGTAAACTTGGGGGTAGTCGTTTTAGTCATTACCGATCATATTTTCCAACGAAATTTATACACGATATTCATCACCACAAGGGCCAATATAAACAATCCAGTTCCGTCAATATAGACAAGTATTTTCATTGGGAACACATGTAAGACCCGGTTCTTTTTATACGCCTAAAATCCGTATTTCCCTTTTTAAACCAAATTTTGTTATCTAATGAAACCCAAATCGCATAGTATCCAAAATTGTCCCAAATTATTTCCACCAAGCCGGCCCCATTCTTTTCCTATAATCTTGATTTCCTCAGCCCAACACCTTTGGTCAGCCCAGAAAGAGTAAGGAATTGGAAACCCATTTGTATTTAAACCAAAACCCCAAATTTCTCCTTTCGTCTCCATTATTCTTTTCCTTAATCCCCAAGCCCATTTCTTTATTTGTTCATAAACTTTCCTTCAGCCGCAGCCCAGCCCAGCCCTCTCTAAATACTTAATCCTTTTCTTTAATTTTCCCGAGCCCATAGAGCCGGCCCATCTCCCCTATTAATTATTCTTTGATTTTTCGCTGGCCCAAGCCCGCCAGTCCAAATTTTCTCGGCCCGGCACTCAATTTAATTTCCCTTCACAATCCCCTTATTGTTTTTGGCCCAGCCCGTTTTCTTCTCTATAATTTATTTAAATCCCTTCCCGGCCTTTTCTTTCCTCAGCACTCGCGCCCGCTTCACCCAGCGACCCGACCCGCTTCTACACCCCTTTCTTCCTTCAACGGCTATTTTCCTCCTCTCGCGCGCTCGATCCACCTCCTGCGCCTCCGCTGCACCCCGCGCCTGCGCCCACGTCGCCGCTCATCACGCGCTACGCCCGCTAGCGTTACAACCACGATGCTCACCCCCTCGTCTCCCCATTTTCCCCCTCACTTCCAGCACTCCCTCGCCCTCCTCTCTTTCTTTCCTCCTCTCTCCAACCGACCAAACTCCCCTGCACCCCGAGCACGAGCCCCTCTACGTCTCGTCAATTCCCCCGTACCATCGTCGTCGTCGTCATCATCATCGTCGTAGTCATCATCATCATTATCGCCGTCTCTACCCAACTTCATCACCTACAGCTCCCAACCCCGACGCCGGCGAGCCCCACTGCACCCACACATGCCTTTGTCGCCGACGTTCACCTCTAGTCGTCGACCGAGCACCTCCTTACCTCTTCAGTTCCTCACCCGCTCCCCTCGCCGGAGCCCCGACCTCCGATCACTCCCCTCTCTCTTCCTCTGTCCCACTCTCTTCTCTCTCTCCCTCTCTCTCGCTCTAACTCTCCGTTTTTCCCTCTCTCTCTCTACAACTCTCTCTCCCCCTCACTCCAGATCTCCCCTCTCTTCCTCTGTCCCACTCTCCTTCTCTCTCTCACTCTCTGAAAATCTCCCTCTGTGTTTTCTCTGTCCCCTTCATCTCATCTCTCTTTCTCTCTCTCTCTACAATCTCACTCTCTGCCTCTCTCTGTTCCCTCTCCCTCAATCTCTCTCACTCATCCCACTCTCTCTCTAACTCTCTCTCTATCTCAAAACCCTCTAACAAAACCAACTCAACCGAGCCCGTGCCACCCAGTTCAAACCGAGGCCAAATCTTGACGTTGTCGCTCGCGCGTGTGTCATTGCCGTGCCGCACGTGTGTCGTTGCCGCTGCCGTGTGCCCCAACGTCTCCAGGAAAGTCCCCACTTGCTACATGCTACTTATTATTAATTTACGAATTATAATCGTTTATATATCCCATGTTTTGCCTTGTGTTAAATGTTACAACGTAACTGTTCGATGTGTGTTCTCATAGGAAATCATCATTAAACTTGACGGAACTAAATGGTGTTGTTAGGCCCGTATGGATGTGGACCTAATGTGTGAATTTCGTTGGATAATATGACCGATAACGACTAAAACGACTACCCCCAAGTTTACCCGTAAAACTGAAATTTTCCCGTACCTGAAAACCGTTAAAATCGTCATAAATTGGATACACACTGGAACGATGCGCTCGAGGGCTTAAATCGAAGCCAACTCGACGAACTTTAACCCTATGCTAGTTTCCAAGTATTCCTGTACTTAAACTGTGACGATATTTGGATCGGAGAGCGACTCTGGACTGCAGTCCAGAGCGACTCCAATTGTTGCTTGCTGTTCCGTAATGGGCACCACAAGATTTCCTAAACTCGTAGGTTGTGGAACTCCACTGATTATTATAGGGGAATCTGTTATCTAGACAACACAAGTGGTGTCATCCCATTTCGTTATCATTTGTTATTTAATCTGCAATTTAAAAGATCGGGGCGCATAACAGTCCCAACAGAATCAGAACTGACATATTAGTGTTAAACAGCGTATAACTCCTGACGTACAGATGCGATTGACAATCCGTCTATTGCGTTGAAAACCTTACTGAAAACCCTAAAATTCATCCAACTGTAGCGTCGCTAAAACCTGATCCCAACTGGAATTAAAATGCGTTGCAAAACGGACTTCTGATTCTGAAACCAGATTTCCAGCCGTGAACGCTTAAACTGAAATGGCCATAGATAATGATCTTGAAACCCGATTGGCATGAAACTAAATTCGATGGATAGATAACTAAACATACTAATTATTACCTATTCATCGTCTCACTAAATTGTAACCGTACGATTTATGATAATTTATGCAAGTGGTAGGTTATTGATTGAGGACATCCTAAACATGCTTTATATACTGCTTATGCAGCATATCATACACATGTCGTTGCATTGATAACATAGTGATAACGTGCATTTACCCAGTGTTAGGCTTTAGTGATGATTGTGGCAAGTACGTCAGTGTTCGTGTATCAGTGAATAAGTGAAAGTGATACGTACTTGTACACAATCAGTGACCCTATTATTCTATTGCATTGTCGACGTCTGTGGGATGCGTGTACGTGTGACTATAAGTGGTATGAGAAACTTATGGAAGCGCTTGCACGGGTGTCACAGATAAGGCACCAGGCACTGCCATTTATCTTAGGTATTAGTCGGGACGTGCTTGATGGAGGTCCTGCCTCCAATTCTCGCGCAGACTTGTCACGGATCGATTAGTATTTAGGGTTATGGTTAGCGTTTGATGTAGACCACGGGGTGTGGGGTAGTTTGAGTGTGAGTTCAACAGAATCTCGGGATTCCCATGCCGGCTTATATATTTAGGGAGTTATATGGAGATTTACAGGGTATGTGATTATCACCGTGTTATACATGTTGGGCCCGTGGTCCCTTGCCCTTGGGTTCTACCCTTGGGTGGAGGATACTTGCGAGTGGTTGACTCTCATACTTAGACTGACGATAGGCTTAGTGACCTATACAGTGAGACTTAGAGATTGATAGGGATACTGGCATTGATATATCTTACATACTGTGTTGACATACGAGGCATATCTTTCTACTGCTTCCACTGTTACACTGCATTGATTACTGCATGTCCATATACATACTGCCATTGATCTACTGATATATATATATATATATATATATTATTACTGTTAGAATTGTCACAAGATTTCATATATTATATTGCTATTGTGTCGCTCTGACGACCTGAGTATGCATGCTCAGTGTGAGGAGAAGATTTAGCCTGGACCGGAACTGGACGTGTATCACAGACATCTTGACTTGCTATTCAGAGTTACATTCGTTGGTTTCCCATCAGGTCAGTTTATATTACTGTTTTGTTCCAGTTACTGCATTTCTTATTACCTGTGCATCATTTACTGTTTACCATGAAAAACTAGAAGCCGAAGTGTGACTACGGTAGGACATTTCCTTGACCGTAGGAGCATGGCTGGCCTTGTCTACCCCTCGTATTCCGTATTTTGGGAAGCGGGACATGACAACACACATCGAACAGGTATGACACATAATTGATCTAAAATTGTAATTTTATGATATAAGTAATCTAAGATTGTAACTTGAGTATATAGCATGTAAGCAAGTAAAATACTTGCCTGGACACGTCTCGGGGATGTACGGTGACGGTAACGTCACGAACACGCGACGAATGGTGCTCCGGTGATGGCAGCAGTGGCTCGCAGGCTTGGTGGTTGGGGCTCGGCTGTGAAGCTCGGAAAGTGAGGAGGATCAAGAGAGAGAGAATAGAGAAATGGAGGGGGAGTGATCAGAGAGAGGGGGAGAGAGAGAGAGTAGAGGAAGAGAGAGAGTGAGAAAGAGAGAGAGATTTGAGAGAATGAGAAAGACACAGAGAGAGAGAGAGAGAGTTGTAGAGAAAGAGAGAGATTAGTTAAAGAGAGAGAGAACGGAGAGAGAGGGTTTAGAGAGAAGAGAGAGAGAGAGCAGAGTGAGAATAGAGAAAGAGAGAGAGAGAGAGATAACTGGGAAAGAGAGAGAGTGGTGGAAAGAGAGAGCTAGAGTGATGATGGCGACGGTGATGATGATGATGCTGGGATGACGGTAGTGGTTGAACGGCGGTGAGGCAGGGGTCGGGTCGGGTGTTGATGAGTTGGTGGGTGCGACGAGGGGGACTGTGGCGAGTGCGCTCGTGAAAAGAGGCAAAGAGGTTGGTGGTCGGTTTCTCGAGGTGGAGGCAGGGGCTCGATGGGGGTTGGCCGATGAATGGGTGTGTAGGGATGGTGTCACGGCGATGATAGGGAGGGTATCGACGGTGAAGACGAGAAGGAGATGACGAAGTGGAGGCGTGCGACGCGCTGGCGTGAGCGTGGGTTCGAGGGAGAAACGGGAAGGGAAGGAGAGAGAGGGAGGGAGAAGACGTGGGGGAGAGAGGGAGAGAATTATGAGAGGAGAGAGAGGCGCGCGTCGCGGGTAACGCTCGCGAGCGGGGCACGACGCATGACGAGCTGCGACGTGGGCGCAGGCGTGGGGTGCGGCGAGAAGAGTGGATCGCGAGCGAAAGAACGGACGGGAAAATTTTATAGCCGTTGGGGAAGAGAAGAGAAGGCGGGTCGGGTCGGAGGTTGAAGCGGGTCGGGTGTGAGGTGAAGCGGGCTGCGGGCAGAAGGGCTTGGGCCGCAGAAGAAAAAGAATTCCTTTTTTTTAGAAATGGTTGCGGAGATGGGCCGCTGGGTTGGGCCGATGAATTTAAGGGAAAAATCAAAGGAAAAATACATAGGAGTGGGCCGGGGAAGCTGCTGGGCCGGCAACGATTTTAAAAATTTAAAATGGAAAGGAAAAATAGGCCGGCCTGAGAAGGGAGGTTGGGCTGGAAAAAGAATAGGAAATGAATTTATTTAAAAGGATGGGCTTTGGTTCTATTAAAAGAAAAATGGGATTGAGCTGAGGGAATTTGTTGGGAAAAAGTAATAGGGTTTGGGTTTTATGGAGTTTCTTTAAAATAATTAAATAACTAAAAAATAACAAAATATATAGTTTAAAGAGAAATACGGATTTAGGCGTATATAAAAGAACCGGGCATTACACTTTAAGTTTGATAGCGACTAATTTCACCCTCTTTACGGGGGGGGGGGGGGGGGGGGCGTCTTTATAATCAAAGACGCATTCCACCGTGTTGAGCCAATCAAGAAACTCTTTGAGTTGGGAGCCGCCTGCATAATCAGGGAGATCTACCTTCACACCATCCCAAGGTCGTTCATAGCCCCCTCGGAAGCCACGCCCTTTCTTGTAACTCGCTTCAGAACCTGAATCGTCATCTTGATCCGAATCGGTAGTCCGTCACCTCTGGGGATGTGTTTGTTCTATTTTCAACGTCTCGATCTGTCTTACCAGCTCGGTGTTCTGCCTTCGTAGGTCGTCTACTATGACGTCCCGTGGTTCTCGCTCGCGAAAGATTTCTCCATCTCCTGACATCGCATCTCTCCAACCCTCATGACCCCCACGATTTCCACGCGCGGCCATTGAATGTTGTCGACGAGTATCGAACATTGTCCTTTGATACCGCTTGGTGTAGCCCTGATTTTGGGTGCTGGACTTTTAGACCGAATTTAAAGGATGTTGAAGGAATAGTAAATAACAATGGCAATTTCGCCAAAATTAGGGTTTTATTTCCTTAAAAACTAAATCTTACAATTGCTATCGAGACTTTTAATAGACCCATAATCAAAATCACTACTAATTGTTAATGAAAATAAATACTGCTAAAAATAGAAAACTGCTAAAATTCGAAACTAATTATTTGACTGCGTCCCTAATTGATTCTCGATGCTGTCTATAAAATCTTAACTGATCCGGGCACTGATTTCATCCTTAATTCGAAAGTCAAAGTTTCGAAGCAAAACTTTGGCCGTTGTTGGGGTCGAAAATTTCACCCCGGTTGACTAAGTCAAAGTCAAGATCAACCCCAAGCCAAGTGGGCCCAAGCCCGGATCAAGTGGGCCAATGCCCAGGTCGAGTCTGAATATGAAGCGGCCGGCCCTCCTCCATGCCCAAAATGAAATCATGTAATAAATGATTATTTTTTGTAATTTTTTATGCATGAATGGGCATAGAGCCAAATTTTTGTAAAGTCAATGGCTTATGTGCAAAAAGAAATGACACATGAGCCATGCGATGGCCAAAATGACATTTTTGTAAAGCCCAAGGAACTATATGTAAAGTGTATAGCCTATAAAGACCAAGATAATGAAAATATCTCAACAACTATTTTCTCTCTCCAAAAAGAATCCAGATCTGCGATCTTCTCCTTCCCCATGTTTCTAAAAACCTTCTTCTCTTTTTGAATTAAATGAAGAGTTTTACTCTTCCTTTTATAAAACTAAATAGTTTTTCACCACAAAACCCATAAAGGGGAACTCAGATCTGCCATCAGATCTCAGAAAGGAGAGATTTTTAAAATCTCATATTTCTCGATCTTCAAGATCCGGCCAACAAAGAAAGAAGAATTAGACCCATCTCCAGAAACCCCACTTTGGGGAAGATCCAGGGCTCAAGGGGAGAAGCCCCTTTATCAGCTTCAAATTATCCTAGGAGTTTAACTCCTCATACACACACACACACACACACAGAAAATAATAAGTGCTCCTTTCTGGGAGTACAACTCCCTTGGTTCCTTTTGCCGCCCGAGCGCCCACGTGCCTAGCACGTGAGGCGCTAGCGCCTTTGCGCTCAAAGCGCTAGCGTCCGAGCGCCCACGTGCTGACACGTGGGGCGCCAGCGCTCTTGCGCTCAGAGCGCTAGCGCCCTAGCACCCAAAGCGCTGACGCTTTTTCCCACGCATCATTTGGATGCCCTTTCCCTTTCTTTCTTTATATATATATATATATATATATATATACTCTACAACACTGTCCCTCTCAAAAAAATTTGGTCCGGGACGCTGCCCCGCACCCCGCAAGGGGGCTGCTAGTCCCCTTGACCCCCAGCCCGCTATCCGGGTAGCGGGACCCTCTTAAAAACTCTGCGGGGCCCCCGATATTTCCAAAACCCTTTTCCAAACACGCACACTGTGTATTGAGTTCGCATGACCAGTTTAACCTGTCAATCGGAGGTTCTCTCGCTCCAAATGCGAGGGGTAATTAACGACGGCTTAGTCTGCGGCTGCCGGAGATTCGGATCCCCACAATCAATAAACCCCAACCTACCCTAGGCAGGGGGAATCTGTAATGCGCCTGACAAGCGCGCGCATATTCCCATCTCAATCGGGTGACGAAAAACACCCTACAGCCGTGATTTCGGGGTCCTAAACGATGGATTTTCGCGATTCTGAGAGACATCAATATGTTTGCAAAATCGACCCAGATGATTTTGCTAGATCTTTGATTTGGCTAGGACAACACGCGAAATCGGACAAGATTTGCCAGTTCGGGTTTCTCGGTTAAACTAGACACGACATGTTTTGGAATGGTTAAGCCGCTCTATGTAGGCTAGAGCTGTATCAAGATTATAGTAGATATTGCAGATTCCGCTCTGCCGGTGACTAACCATACAGTGAGTGAAACTCGTTAACAAATACTTCTGTTGTTTAGTTTGTGATTTCTATTTATTTATTCTTGCATGGTTATTAATTTGTGTTTTCATTGTTAATTGTGTGGTTGTTTATTGCATGATGGGTTTCTCACTAGTATTGTTCTGTGACTCGTTTTCGCCGACCCAACTTGCTCTTTTCCTTTACTTCTTGACGAAGCAAACTCCTCCCTAGGGCCCTGATCTTTTGCTTGCTCCTTTCCCTTGTCCATTTTAGGTGATCTGGACAAGGATCGCCCCCTCCGTTGGTCGACGTTTTTGCCGTCGATCGTCCTTCTTCTTGCGTGCCTTCGGAGGTCTTCTGTCTTCGTCACGCCCTCTCCCTCGTCGCTGCTTTCCGATCTTTCCATTCTCAAGTATTATAGAGAAATGAACATGTTTCACTAGCTTTAAGGTGGAACTATAACATTCTCATGGAAAATAATATAATTCTAGCTCAGGAGCAGAAAATTTTCTTAATGAATAAGGGGTAACTTGTAAATTATCCGACAAGCAATAGAAGATTGCAAAGTAAAATTCAATTCTGTATGTAAACTTTTGTTTTCATAATTTTGGTACTGTGATAACTCATTTGTACGCTTTTGATGATGATCACTCATTCACCCATGTGTCATGCAATTCCTAAAGGCCGTCAATATTTATCTCTTACATGTAAGAATTATTCCATCTCACTATTGCTAGTAAGATAGGCCTTTGTAGTAGGAGTTTTAATTAAATGGAGTCTCAAAAGCGAAAGGAATTGCTTTTAACTATGCTTCAAATATAAAATTAATTTTATTATCATTCCAAACTAGTAAAATAATCCCTCTGGTATTTATGCAATGAGTCAAAAGTCTGAACTTTCTTTAATATGAATATTTCAAACATTTAGCTGCCGGTGGTTGCTTCATATTTTTATAAACATATTATTTGGCCTTGGGAATATACTGCTCTCCATAATATCCTTCTTGTAAGTACAAACAATAAGAAAAGGGGAAATTACAGACCTATGTATGATAAGAAAAAAACCAAATTAGACAAGGGAAGAAATTTGAGGAAGGAGAATAGAAGGGCAGTGGAGTTCAAACCAGGAAGAACAAAATTTGGTGATGAGATGTTTGAAAATTAGATCAAGACGAGAGTAGAAAAGCAATATCAACCGATGAATACACAACTATTCATTCGTTTCGTTCAAAACTTTTATCCCTGTTATTTAATAAAAATAGAATTAAAAGCTTGCTGTTAAAATGGTTATAGGAACATTTAAACCAACTATTTCAGGAAATTGTTTAGATCAAGCAATTGTTTATGGTCTCTCTTAGGAACTGAACTATTCCCCCCCCCCCCCCACCCCCCCCTGAATTAACTAAAACAGGATGCTTATGACGAAGCAGGCTACCAACTGTTTTCTCTGCATTCGTAGCAACATTCTTACTTCCTCAACTTAATATTTTTGGGAAAATACACATGCTACATGGTTTGTTATTTGGCAACTATTTGATGAGACCTGACGCAACCAATAGCTTGCTAATCTTTTTGGTTGATTCCTCACTTTAAATTTTCAGCTGTTGAAATTACTAGATTTACATGTTCGTCTGTTTTTTTTGTTAATTTAGATGCTTGACCATATTTTCCTTTTCCTTTTTCTTTGGAAGGTTTGTGTCAAAATTAAACCAATATTAGGATCCTCCTCATGAGCTAAATTAGGGCCATTCACCTTTCTTTTTAATTTTTTTTAATCCATATATGACATTAAGAGTTATGAGATATAATTAAGATGAAAATTGCTAATGTAATTCTCTGTAACTATCTTATTGTACACAGCTATCATGGTTTCTTCACTCCCCAAGGGTCATGTTGTCACTGTATTCCTCTATGGTAGTTAGACAATAGTCAGATATTAACAGTAAGCTTGACATTAATCACTGGAAGAATGCTTAATATAATCGGGATGGTAGTTCTCTAAACTAGACAAAGAAAGGTGGAGGAGATATTGATCAAAACAAGTCTAGTCTAATCCTGAACAACACCTTTTTAACACATTCTGGCCCCAATCTGCTTTTGTTTTTAATGTCTTTGCGTTATGTAGTTCCAGGACTCTGAAATCACTTGTTAAAATGAGGGCAGAAAAGCTCGCTACGAAGAAAGTGCTACTGATCCTAGTGATAAGAACATTGGATTTGTTCGGATCCTTAGCCAATATTGTCTCCCCTCGTATAACCAATCCCATGGAGTACATTTCTCAAGTAAGCAACATCTGAACTTTTTAGTAATTGATCTTTCTTTTGTTTCTGGATCGACATCATAAAAAAATAATCTTTTTAATTGCTACAAACTGCAATACTAGTTGCGCTAGACATTGTGTATGACTACTACCTCAACCTTCTCGATTGGGGAAGGAGCAATGTGTTGTCAATTGCGTTTAGAAACACGGTTTATTTGTATAATGCATCGAATGGATTGACTTCCGAGCTCATGACCATCGATGAGGATGTTGGTCCGGTCACGAGTGTGAGTTGGACGCTTGATGGGAAGCACTTGGCTGTTGGGTTGAACAATTCACATTTTCAGTTGTGGGACTCCATCAACAATTGCATGGTCAGTGATCTTTCCTCATCCTTTTCTTCCAACAAACTCCTGAAATTGAATATATCTGCACCCTTTAACTATTCCATGGATAGATTACATTACAGTTAATGGGAATTACTCTCCAAATTGCTTATATTGAAATGTTATACAAATCAATTTTGTATTAGGACATTGCTTCTGACTTACACTGGTATACCAAACCAATTAAAGAGAATTTGGTCATTAAAGAGGTATTGAGTGATTATGAATCTCTTTAATGACCAAATTCTCTTTAATTGGTTTGGTATACCAGTGTAAGTCAGGAAGCATGATCCTAATACACAATTGATTTGTATAACATTTCAATATAAGCAATTTAGAGAGTAATTCTCATTAAATGTGATACAATATATCCATGGAACAGTTAAAGGGTGCAAATATATTCAATTTCAGGAGTTTGTAAGAAGAAAAAGATGAGGAAAGAGTACTGACCAGGCAATTGTTGATGGAGTCCCACAATTGTGAATTATTTAACCCAACATCCAAGTGCTTCCCATCAGGCGCCCAACTCACATTTGCGATAGGACCGGCATCCTCATCGATGATCACGACCTCGGAAGTCAATCCATTCGATGCATTGTACAAATAAACCGTGTCCTTAAGCGCGATTGACAACACATTGCTATTTCCCCAATCGAAAAGGTTGAGGTAGTAGTCATCCACAAGGTCTTGTGCATCTAGTATTGCAGTCTGTAACAATTAAAAAGATTGTTTTTTTATGACGTCAATCCGGAAACAAAAGAAAGATCAATTACTGAAAAAATAAGATGTTGCTTACTTGAGAAATGTATCTGCGCTGCTCCGTGGGCTTGGTTATACGAGGTGAGACAGTATTGGCTGAAGATTTGTTATACGAGGGGAGACACTATTGGCTGAGAAATGTATCTGTGCTACTCTTAAGGAAATGTGTCTATTAGTCGTTATAGTCAAGCAGTAGTAATTAGATTTGTTTCATTCATAATCAAAATTGAATTTGTTAGATAATGTTGGGCAACTTCGCTTACTAATTAAGCCATTTATTTGTAGCTAACAGCTTCAAATGTGAGCAGGTTTTTATCTCTAAGTAATTCGCCATTAGATCTAAGAAAAAAGTATTGACAACAATGGGTAATGCCTTATGGGAATGCAGAAAAGTATGTGCCTACAATTTACAAACTCTGATTCACCAATTTAAAGAGGGAATTATTGCCAATCTATTTGATATGGATTCATGCTGATCCTAGGGTGTTGCATTTAATGCCTAGTGTATATTCAGATTGTGTTCTGTCGAAACTAATGCCCCAACAACAGTAGATTCTTTTCAGATTCATATGTTTGAACAAACTGTTGAAAACTTGAAATGGTTTTTGAAGGCTTTGTGAATGTAACATTATAATTTAGGAGGTCTAAATATGTGAATTTTGTGATCAATAATGAATGCAATCATCGTTTACTTCTTACACATGGATGCAATCTTTGATCATTTTTTTGACTGAATTTACAAAGTAGCTGATTGTGATGTATGAGGACTTTCATCCTGTACATATCCAGTGTGCTGGTATCGTGTTTATTAGTTTTAGATTTACCATTTCCACATATTTGCAATGTATCTTTTTTCCCATTCTAATAAGGATACAGTCATATTTCCAATGGGTGACAAGGAGATGAACACCATAAAACTCTCTACTAGTATAATGCCAGAGGGTTCTGCTACATTAAACTTTTTTGTCGCCATAGTCACCTTCTAAATGTGTTGGTCTTATCTTTATTTTGGAAAGCAACATTTATATATGCACCCTAATATTCTTGCACAAAAGTTCAAACACCAATAATGTGGCGTGTCATTTTTATGTATACCCGCCAAGTTAGAATTGTATTTTTTGTATTATCGTTATAACAGTGCCTTTTGCATGTGCGGCGTGTCATTTTTATGTATACCCACCAAGTTAGAATTGTATTTTTATTTTTTGTATTATCATTTATAACAGCGCCTTTTGCATGTCCCTACCTTCCAAAACTAATTTGTCAAAGGTGCATTGATGCATCAGAAATTTATTACGGAATTTGCTCTAAAAGCCTTACTTGATCTATTAAACCTAATAGGTTTAGGATTACGCCAACACATTTACCACCTGCATAGGTTCGTTCGGGTGTAAGCTTTATCATGGTGGTCCAGATCAAGGTTGAAAAAGCTGGCTTTTCCATATTATTCAGCAGTTATGTTCTCTCTTTTCTGAAATTCTATTTCAGATTTCAAGAGCTAAAAAATGACATGAACATATTTAACACTTTTTTCCACTTGATCCATTTTAGTACCAGAAAATAGGAAATAGCGAAAGAGGAGACAAAGTGCTTTCTTGGGAAATCTATAAATTATATTTATAAATAGCAAAGAACCCATTTGGATGAAATATGTTAAAAAGAATAGTTACGTTGTTTCATTTTGAATACAGATCCCTCAACACATTTTACAGAAAAAGCCTGGACTCGAGGTCGTGGACGGTGCATGAATGCAATATTCCCATTTGGCTTCACATTATTGTTGTTCTTGTTGTTTCTGCTGCGTTTGTCATTGAATGGAACCTGGAAACTTTTTTTGGAAGAAGTATTGACATACCAGGCTCTGTAATAATTAAAAAAATTGCTTCCAACCAAGTGGCGGCCTTCACTTCAATTGTGGTAGGAAGTTTGGATCTTGGGAATCTGGTAGTGATACATCTGAAGGCCTCATCATGAGGAACTTCATGTTATTTAACTTTTCCATTATAGTGGCAGCTTTCTTTTCCTTTTTCCTTTCTTTTCAGTTCTTCATACTCGGCCTTTAGAACTTTGTGGACACACTTCTCTTTGTCAATTTTCCGTTTGTCCTTTATGTTCATGAGCTGCGTCACAACTTTGAGGAGCTGCTGAAGGGCTTCCCTTCTTTTTTGTCATCGAGGAGCTTCTGCTTAAGGGCTTCCTCTTCTGCTGATGTGGCTCTTTTAGTGGTCCTGCATTGAAAGAGAAGCCAGATGAAGAAATGTTTCTTTATAATGCAAACCCTGATCGATGCAGGAAGGTTACCGCTTCCTTGACAATGAATCCGACAGACAAAAAACCAGTCATCTTAAAAGAAATATCTGTATCATTATTAGCATCTGATGATCATAAGAGAAATTACCTCATGATTTCATTTATATTTAAGGTTCTATTTTGTGCATGAAGGACCAGGATGTGAGGGGGCTGCGGAGGCGATCCAATTGATGAAGCATTCCTTGACTTGTTGACCATGTTGCCCAAGATGACTCGGCAGAGTCATACATGGTGTTGTGATCGCATGCCTTTCGCCAAGCCGATAGTCCTATCGAGACATCAGATTCAGGTGATTACTATTGATTGTTGCATGTGTTTGATTATTTGTGGCATATCCCACTACTATTTACTCCACCCATTTCACATCTGTTTTTTTCCCAATCGTTTATAACATATGAATTACAAGTGAAGTGAAAGGAATTAAAAACACATGTGATTGCATTGGCTTTCAATTATGTTTAGTGACAATACAATTAGTAAGTGTGTAGCAAGTACAGCCGTGCACGCACATGCGTGACGCGCGCTTTTACGCGCACACAAGTTCCAGCATATGTGTGTGTACCAATTATATCTCTAACTTTTTTGTGATTATTTCACAATCATTATCAGATACATGTCACACAAATCCTACGATTCGATCAATACATAAACCAAACCTGATGATATGATATATCTCACATAATCACTAGCACTCATAGCCTTAAAATAGCATTTATGGGTGCATGAATGCCTATAGTACTAACCACAACATGCAATTTGGGAATGACAAATCTACCAAACCATGTATAAATAGAGAAAGAGAGAGACGGCAATGCTGCAAACTAAGAGTGATTCAGGATCTTACCCATTAGATGGAGACCACCTCAAATGCTCCTCTACATCTGCGGGGCATCCGCCTGCCTGAACACATTCATAAGAATGTGCCTGTTCAGAGCAGCTTCTCGCCCATACCATCCATGCCTATGCCTGGATGTACATCGTGTCAATTGACCCTTCGTCTCCAGCGATCGGAAGGCCGTCTGAGCGGTCCCCTCATCCTTGCCTTTGGATCCAACTTTCTCATCGGCTGCAAGAATGCCACCATAATCGCTTGGTATTTCAAATTTTCCAAGGCCAATTTCACTGCCATGTGGAAGCTTCAGGGAGGTTGTATCATTTCTGATTTTCTGACTTATAATGTCATTTTAGACCAGATTATGAATTCTGAAAATGAGTAGCTTGTTATATAAGGATTTCCTTTTGAAAATGGGCATGATCTTTTAAAATATTTACTGATTATGCCATTTACGAGGTTTTTTTTTTGGGTCGAAAGGCATATTTCGTTCAATGTACTTGGGGTATCAGATAAATGGAGAGACTGAATTTGGCCTCTGGGCTAGACAAGTTCATGCATTTTGTGATACACTTGCATGAATTAGAGATAATGGTAGATAATGGTAGACAAGCTAAAAATCTCCATCAGGAGTGGAAAAACATAAAATTTTACAAATTCAGTTTTCTAGCATGAGATCAATTTATTAAAATCTACAGCCTAGAATATTTTAAACCCAGCAAAAGAATCGGTGCCTTAGAGTTTTCGAGTGTCTAGGTTATGAGCACTGACTTTTATGTTAGTTTTCAAAAATTTGGATGTTTTCAAGTGTCCAGGTTTCTAGGTTATGGTGGCTTATAAACATCAATATTTATATAGATCATAAAAGATCATAAATTACCAATATTTTTATTCAACCTTTATATTGATTGAAAATTATTTATATTACTTTCCAGGCCTTTTAAAATGACACACACACACATGTAGCATATTATGGTTACAAGGTATCAGAGTAAAGATTTATATATGACTGGTTTTCCATCAACTTTCTTCATGCGGCGAGTGTCAAGAAACCCCCATTATTTATCAATACACATGATAGTTTTTCTTTACTTATTTATCGGTTAGTCACATAAGTGACAAACCCTAAGGGGGTTAAGCTTTATGAATTTTTCAACCCTTAAAAAAAGGTTCTCCTCCAAGTCCTTGTACTATTATTACAGAACATTGTTGCCTGATTCAGCTTTTTTGGCACGTTGTAATTGTGTGCTGGTGCTATCATTTACATGGAGCATGCATGTCTGGTTGTAAATGCGACCATTGTATGGGTCATTCTTTGCTCAACATTAACGGTTTTGCTGGTTTTCTTTTTTCGGAATAGAGCGGTGTAGCAACACCTTGCTTCATTAAAGAGCGAATAATGAAACATAAACCGTCAACGGTTATGTTTATTTGAGCCCCCCCCCCCCCCCCCCCTCCAACACACACACAAAAAAAAAAGAGATAAAAGAAAAGCAAAGCAAAATTTCATTAAATAGGCTTTAATGGACCAGCACAAGATAAACCACCATTACTACAAGATGCAACCTAGCACACATATGCAGGTATGAGGAAGTGCATATCATCCTACCAAAATAAAACAGACGCAGCCTCGCATTTTCCTCTTTCTCCTCCGCCTCCATCGACTATGATCGCCCCACCTAGATGTCGAAAACAATGAATTTGTGTGTGTGTGTGTGTGTGAAGCCAGGTCCCCGTGTCCTATATATTGGGACTTAGTCGTATCGCCATGTCATATCGTGTCATGTCCGTGCAACCTTGTGTGCGCCTCTCCAGATTCTCCGGTTGGAGAATGAGAGTTTGAGTTGGATCTTGTTACCATATGGTATTTATGCTTGACCAATACTTATGTCAAATCTGACAGGAAGATCTAACACCTTCAACATTAATTTTCTTTAGGCTTCGTACACCATTATTTATAGCTCAATTTGAAAAATCATCAAGGCATGGTCTTTAATGAAAATTAAGAAGGGGGGAATTAATGTGTTAACTTCTACTTTTAGGACTCCGACACTATACATATTAAGTGGAGAGGAGATCAACTGGTCTTCCCGTCAGACATGTTCAGATGGACCTAAAGGATGAGGACTACAGCCACCCAGATGAAATGGGCAGGAGATTTCAAGCCGATTTTGATCTTTAAACTTTAGGGCCCAAAGTTGCATGGTTGGGGTGGAGCCCGGTATAAGTATATTCACATCTTATTTCTTGTATTTAGTTTTGTGCTTTGTTCTCACCAACAATTTGTTGAAAGCACTTTTGTTTTACTTCAACAAGTTAGAGAGAAAGAAGAGTTTGTGAGAAAGGTGTTGTGATGCGGTAGCGAGCAAAAGTGTGTTGTATTTTGTAGCAACAATATTATTAAATAAAGAATGCTTGAGTTATCTTTTATACAAATAGTACAATTTATTTTAATTTGCATTCTATATCCTTCCTACTTCCATCAAATTGGTTTCAGAGTCGGTTGATTAAACCAGACCAATCGAAGTCGACGAAATGGCGAATACGATCCAACCGCAAATTCCGGAGTTGACAAAAACAAAAAACAAACTACAACAACTGGAGCATACAAATGAAAGTGTTGCTTGGTTCGCAAGAGTTGTGAGAGGTCGTCGAAAATGGTTATGAAAAAACCGAGTCGTCGGCTGCTGAAGCGATGCTTAACAACATTCAGAAGAATGAATTAGAAAGTCAAGAAAAAATAACAAGAAAGCGTTCTTAATTTATCAAGGTGTGAAAGAGTCTGCATTCGAGAAAAATTCAAATGCAAAATTCTCCACATAAGCCTGGGATATTTTACAAAAGGCTTATCGAGACGTCGATAAAGCGGAAAATATACGCCTTTAAATTTTGAGTGCAGAGTTTGAAATTCTGGAGATGACTAGTGAAACGGTTTCGGATTATTTCAATAAAGTCCAAATCATTTCAAATCAAATGAAAAGAAATGGAGAGGAGGTTGATGAGGTTAGAATTATCATAAAAATTCTAAGATTATTAACTCCGAAATTTAATTATATAGATCCTGCAATTGAAGAATCGAAAAACCTCCCTCAACTTTCTATTGATGAACTATAGGCTCGTTGAAAACATACAAGGAGAGAATGAGCAGAAATAAATCAAAGTGAGAATCTTAAGCAAGCTTTGCAAAGCAAGATCACAATTGGGGAATGCGTTCAAAGAAGCTGAGGCGATTACAGAGGCCGAGGAAGGCAATAAAGGTGGCCCAAGTTTTCAAAGAGGTCGTGGCGGGCAACCGTATCAGAACAACCGTGAAAACCAAAGTCTAGAAGTCGTTCGTAAACAATCAACTAACTATGGCAGAGGCCGTGGAGGCTGAGGATGAGAAGGATTTTATCAAACAGATCGATCTCACATAAAATGTTACAACTGCAAGAAGTACAGTTAGTTCAGTTGTGACTGTACTTATAAGCCAGAAGAAAATGTCTAGAGAGAAGCAACTTCGCAGAGAAGAATGAGTTCGAAAACTCAGCTCTCCCACTAGCATACAAGCACGGTGACAACAAGCCTCATAATGTTTGGTGCTTGGACTCCGTTGCAAGAAACCATATGTGCGGCATCATGGGATTCTTTACCGATTTGAATGAATCAGTGAATGACGAAGTCACATTTGGTGATCAATCAAAAGTTGCCGTCAAAGGCAGTGGCAACATAATGATCCAGATGAAGAACGGAGATCACTTGTACATCTCTGATGTTTACTATGTTTTTGCGCTCCGTAACAATATTTTAAGCTTATGACAACTTGTTGAAAAAAGCTATGATAGTCGTCCTAAATATTTTTCTCTGACAATCAAGAATGTGTTGGAGATTTTGACATAGCAATAATGAAAAATTGGAAGCAAAAGTGATTCTGCAGATCATTTTTATTAGAGTAAAAAACAAAGCCTTTAAATAGGCATTACAAGCTAAACGTGACTTGAAAGCAGAGCAAATTCTAAGCCTAGAAAATCTTAACTGTTTAACTATTTCCATCGGCACATAACCTAGAAGATTTATTCAACTTGACTGCTAACAAACTACTAACAAACCTGCCTAGGAGATTTATTCAACTTAACTACTAACAAACTACTAACAGAAACATTCGAATTACTCTAACTTCAACACTCTCCCTTTATTCGAAAGCTGAAACTCCCAATTGTGTACTGAACTCTTCATGTTTTGCTTGTGGAAAACTCTTGGTTAATAAGTCTGCAATCTGTTCATTGGTTCCACAGTTATCCAAATGAATTTCTTCTTTAGCAATCAGCTTCCTTATAAAATGATGGCTTGTTGGACTGTGCATAAAACATGAAGTTATCTTCCTTTTCTTCAGCATATTTTGCCTCTTCTGGTTTGGACCAACAATACCTATCAAAGTGTCCAAATTTATTACAGTATGAGCATTTGACAGTATTATTTCTGCCTCAGCCCCTGCCTCTATGGCCTCCTCGACCTTTTCCTCTTCCATATTGATTTGAGGATTCAGACTCCCCCTTGATCTGAAAGGCTATTTCTTCTTCTTTCCCATTAGATCGGTTGATTCGCGCCTCATGAGCTTGAAGTGATCCCATCAGTTCATCAAACGAGAAGGTGGACAGGTCCTTAGATTCTTCGATTGCAGTCACCACATGATCGAACTTGGATGACAGACTCCTTAGAACCTTGGCAACGACTGTTTCGTCTGATATCTGATCTCCGTAGGATCTCATTTGCCCTACAACCGACGAAACTCTTGCCAGAAAATCTTGCACAAACTTGTTATTTTTCATGGAAGAAGTTTCAAAATCACGCCTTAGGGATTGCAATTTTACCCTTATTACCTTGGAGGAACCCTGATATTCAGTCTTGAGCGTGGTCCACGCTTGCTTGGCCGTGGTAGCTGCGGCTATCCTGGAAAAAATCGACTCATCCACTGCCTGCTGGATGAAGAAGAGAGCTTTGGCATCCCATTTTAGATGCTCTTTGTTGCGAGTCTCGTCTTCTTTATTTTCTTCATATCCTGTTTCGACATAATTCCATAGATCTTGAGATCAAAACAGTGTCTTCATTTTGATGCTTCAAAATTCATATGAATCTCCTTTGAACAGCGGAATTTGTGGCTGTGAAGTACAGACACCGGCGTTGGCAGCCATGTTTGCGAGTGAAGCAATCAAAGAAAATTCCCAGTTCTGAAAGAACCTGGCTCTGATACCACTTTTGTTGGAGATTTTGACATAACAATAATGAAAAATTGGAAGCAAAAGTGATTCTGCAGATCATTTTTATTAGAGTAAAAAACAAAGCCTTTAAATAGGCATTACAAGCTAAACGTGACTTGAAAGCAGAGTAAATTCTTAGCCTAGAAAATCTCAATTGTTTAACTATTTCCATCGGCACATAATCTGTCTAGGAGATTTATTCAACTTGACTACTAACAAATTACTAATAAACCTGCCTAGGAAATTTATTCAACTTAACTACTAACAAACTACTAACAGAATCATTCGAATTACTCTAACTTCAACAGAATGGAAATGAATTAATTGCAAAGATGGATATGTCTAGAAATAGACCATTTACCTTAAACATTAATCATGATTCTACGAAGTTCTTAAAGTCCGTTATAAAAGATGAGTCCTGGCTCTGGCATCTACGATCCGGACATCTGGCATTCAGCGGCCTAAATCTCCTGAGAAAAGAGAAGATGGTGAAAGACTTATCTCAAATCGCTTAGCCAAATTAGCCATGCAAAGGCTGGATGAGAGATAAGCAATACAGACTAAGTTTTAAGGTTGGCAAATCTCAAAGAGCAACATAGCTGTTAAAACTGGTGCACACAAATATTGCGGGACCATTTGAAATGGTTTCGCTTGGAGGTAACAAATACTTCATTACATTCATTGATGCTAAAGCAGAAAAATGTGGATCTATTTCTTGAATGAGAAATCAGAGGCGCTGGAGAAATTCAAAGAGTTCAAAGCGATGGTGGAGAACCAAAGTAGGCACCACATCAAGGTGCTCTGATCCAATCGAGGTGGTGAGTACAATTCAAAAGCGTTCGAAGAATTCAACAATCAGCACATGATAATCCATCAACTCACTGCTGCCTACACTTCACAACAGAATGACATAGCGGAGCGGAAGAATCGTACAATACTCAATATGGCGAGAAGCATGCTCAAGACCAAGTACCTGCCAAAGACTTGCTGAGCCGAAACCGTAGATTGCATAGTGTACATTCTCAATCGATGCCTAAAGAGTGTTAAATTCATGATACCATTGGAGACATGGAGCAGTCTCAAGCCAAGTGCCAACCATTTGAAGGTATTCGGGTGCATCGATATGCACATATCCCGGAGCAATGGAGAAAAAAGCTCGATAATCGAGGAGAGAAATGCATCTTTGTCGGTTATCACAAAAGAACAAAGGCATATAAACTCTACAATCCAATCTCCAAGAAAAATATTATTTCTAGATATGTGGCAATTGACGAAGAAGATTAGGGGAAATGTAATGATGAGGAGAAAAGTACCGAGGTTTATTCTTTGAAGATAAATACGAAGAGATTGAAGATCCAAATCAAACCCCACCAACTACGCTAACTCTAATGACGACCACATCAACACCAGTAACAACATTCTCTTCAAGTTCAAGTGAAGGAAGCTCTTCAAGGGAGCACCTAGAAGAGTGAAAAGTCTTCAGGATCTGTATGATGATATAGAACCTGTAACACCCGAGTCCATTTATACCAATTCAGTTTCTCATATTTCTTTATTCGTGATATTTCTTGATTTAACGTATTTTGGGTGCGAATGGTATTTTATATTCTACTTTGCATTCGACCCGACCCGTTTGCTTGAACCTGTTTGATTCTTATTTATAGATTACATTGACTTGTTGCATGGATACGTGCATCTCATATTTAGTACATACTGATATTTTATCTAATATTGCATCTTTTATCATATAACATTTTAGGTCATAGAGAATAATTTAAAATTGTATTTCTTAGCCTGCTTGATACTCCTAACCCTGTGGTAGTATCCATGCATCTTGTTTTCGTCCCGTTCAGTAAAACGAACGTGTTTGGATGGTTACGCGCACGTATGTGCCTCCGTTCTTGGGGGTATGCTTTTTTGTTACTTAAGCGTTCATTTTAAATTTTGGGAGTCACATATATTTTTCATATTGTAAAACTGGATTTTTAGACCCGACCCGGACGCGTTTTGAAATATTTTTGTATTTACCAAAACCTAATTTTAACTAATAAAATATTCATTATATTTTAAACTGTTAATATATTTTGTAAACGAATATATTTTTTTAACAAACAATCTCATCTCAGTCTCTCTCTTCCTCCTTTTAAATATTCTAAATCCTTAAAATCCTTCACAATCTGATTCTCTCTCTCTTTACTTTCCCCACCAACCAATCAAAATACCTCTCTTTTATTTGCCGGGCCCCACATCTCTTTCTCTATCTCTCTCATATCCCTATCCACACCGCAACCTCTCTCTTCTCTCTCCCTCTCCCCACTACAGAACAAATTTCTTTCTCCTCTTCTCTCTCTCTCCTCTCACTCCCTCTCTATCTCTCTCCTCTCGCGATCCTCTCTCTCTCTCCTCTCCTGATTTCTGTAGCCGCTCTCGTCACCGCCCCTGCTACTGTCACCTCCCTCTTTCATTCTCTTCTTCTTCTTCTTTGTAAACCCCAGTGCCCACGAGAAAAACCCTAGCCTCGTCGCCGTCGTCGTCTCACCCCCGCGACCACCATCTCCTCCACCTTTCTCTCCTCTCCCCATCTCTTCCTCCTCGTCATCTCCTTCTCATTCTTCCTTTCCCCGAGCCTGCAAACCACAGAACCCATCACCGCCATCCTCACCTCCATCGCCGCCGATCACATCGTCATCGCCAACACCTCCTTCTCTCCTCATCTCTATCATCTCCTTCTTCTTCTCTTCTCCCTTCCTCACCCGAGCACCACCTGCAGCCAACCCAATCAAGAAAACCCTAACCTAACCCTAGCTCCTCGACTTCCTTCCATCGCCGGCGACCCCACGACCAGTCGTCACCATCCCCGTCGCAACCATCACCTCCTTCTCCTTCACTACCTCCTCATCTCACTCCTTCTCCAAGAACCCACCTGCACCACACCCAGCCAACATCAGCCGACCCAAACCCTAACAACCAACCCTCTTCGCCGGAGCTCCGTCGACACCTTTGCAACCTTCTCCCAACCCCAGTGAGCTACCTCTTCTTTCTCCTTCATCCTCTTCTTCTTTTCTTTCTTTCTTTCTTCTTTTCTTTCCTTTGCTTTCTTCTGATGTTCTCTGTCCTTATTTGGATCGCCGGAGCCGGTAGCGCCGCCGACGATCACGATGACCCAGCAAGCATCACTGACCCGTGTGACCCCCTGGCGCATTGTTTGGACTCATTCCGTGTACCATGCGCGCGTCGCGACTTTTCTCGCCGACGTGTGACACTCCGTATACCGTATCGCGATCCGTCGAGGCAAGTAAAACTTGCTACTTGCTATTGTATTATTTTATACTTATTCAACTGCATATTGAATCGGTAGATTGAATTTAATGCCGCATGTTCCATGCTAACTTTTCGATGTCTATTATATCATTTTAGATTTATAGCTCGAAATATACCATGTTGCATTTTAGTTTACTATACATAGTTGTAACATTTCCAAAATAATAAAATATTATTTTTAGGAATTTTTATAATTTAATATTATTTTATTGATTATTTTAATATTATTTTAATAATTAAATGCAAATAAACGAAGAAAAATTATGGAAAATTCTAAAATGGGTTATTTATTGGAATTATATCATTTTTTAGTGTTTGTGATCATTTATATGCGAATTTAGTGCTAATCGCGATTAAAAATCGCTAATCGGATTTTTTGGCTTTTTGTGCAAAATTGTGCACATATCATTTTTTGAACTTGTGTTACATTTTCTACCATGTTACTTTGGGTTACTATTGGTGTGAGAAGGATTAGAGATTTAAAGAAAAGGAAAAGAAAAGAAAAAGAGAAAAGAAATGGGTATGGTGTGAGAGTGAGGGTAAGTGAGGGTATTTTGACTTAGCCATTCCTTTGGATTTTCCTCTCACTTCCTCCCCCCTCTTCCTTGAACTGCTGCTGCTGATGCTATTGCCCCATTCCCCCTCCACAAAACCCTCTCAAATCATCTCACAAACTATCTCAAAACCCCACTTCCATTTCACAAAACATGCACACAATCTCACAAGCTATAGGATGGACCAAGAAAGGTGGTGTTTTGGTGCTGTTGAGGATCCATGAGGGTCTTGTGAGGTAATTTCTTCTCAATTGAGTGTTAATTGTCGTATTTAAGGTTTAATTCAAGTTTCATATCGATATCGGGTGATTTGTGGATATTTGGACAAAACTAGAGAGGATTAGGGTTAAGTTGAGTTTTGGCTTTGCAATTGGACTCTAATGGTGACCTTAGACCCTATATTGACTTGAAACCCAGACCAACCCCACTGGAAACCAAAAAATACGGAATTACGGGACTTTCATGTCGGTTTGTGAGTGTTTAGAGTGTGCAGGGAAATCTGGAATGTACTGGGACTGTTTCAGGCAAATTCAACAATACCAGGGACCAAATTGAGACCATAGGAGGCCACCCTGACCAAACGGACCCCATTGGGCATAGAGGGGCCGGCGAGGCCGGTTTTGGGAGGGTTGTGGCCGGCCAAGTGGTGAGGGAATGCTTCGGGGTTGGTCCAGTAGCTCAAATACATCATATATAGCACCCTAGAGTTGTTTATTTGAGCTGATTTGGCCTGAGACGAAATCCGGGATCGTTTTCTAGGGTTGCCGCTTTGAGTTCAGTTTTGGTTTTGCGTATTTTGATTTGGTGATTTTGGTATTTGTGTGTTATCTCGATTGTGTGACGTTTGTACGTCTATATCGAGTGATTCCGGGTTGTTTTGCGAAGGCTAACCGTAGGTTCTAACCTATAAGCCTTTTAGCGTGTCGTATTGGTTTTAGCGTATCGTATCGGTTTTAGCGTGTCGTTTCGAGTTTGATTTGGTTTTGATGCGATGCGATACGTGTGATATGTGTAGGTACACCGCGACGATCCGAGGCGATGCGGAAGATGACGGTGACATCGACACCGACACGCAGGAGACAGGTGAGTAGATTTATATCTACGGGGAGAAGTCGGGTGGATGGCGTATAGCACCCCCGCAGTCCGTGGTGTTGTATACGAATACGTATACACACGTATATTTATTATATGTTGTTAGGATCATTGATATTGATATTGGTAGTTTTGATGCTAAGATTGTTGGTGTAGTATAGTGCGAACCCTAGGGTAGCGATTGCACTCATACCTACATTTACACATATACTTACACACATTCTTGCATCCATTCTTTCATTTGATGGTGTGTATATCTACACATGGGTATGGGACTATTTGTTTATATACGGGATTTGAGGATGATACGTGGATTTGTGATGACACTTGATGTGAGGCCGTGAGATCGGCGATGTAACATAGTTGCCTTTGAGGTGCGATATGATAGTTTTAGCGGGCCTTTGGACATGTGCTTTACCCGCATTCATACTTTGATAGATGGTATCGATTTGTACTAGACTTAGAGTAGTATCCCAGATTGTGCGATCTGATGATAGTGATACCTGATATGTGATGAGATTGGGTGATATTGACCCCTACCCAGCTATTGGGATGCCGTACGACGATCTACCGTACGAGCCGATATTGATGATAGATCCGCACTCATAACTCGAGGATATCTTACGATATGTTATTGAGGCGAGATCACCGACTATCATATCTATATATATATACCGACTCAGATTTAGGTGGTTTCATACCCCTCCTGTCTAGATTACTTGGTAGACATTAGACTAGACCGAGTCATACCTATTTCAAAACTAACGAATCGGGGATATTTTAAAGATAAGCAGAAGGGTTATACGGATATTTTCAAAAGACGTATCTTTTCATAAAAACACCGTAGCCCCTATTTCCAAAACCCTATGATTCGTGTTATTTCAAAAGGCACCATTTGTAGGACTTATATTAGATTAATGCAGATTAGTTGTAGTTGCGTCTTGTATTCAGCTTCCGCTCATTATTGTGGTTCGCTTCGCATCGCATGCTTATATTATGTTTCATACTCCATTATTGATGTTATGCTGTTAGGACACCAGCACCATTACCGATGATGCGTATGTACCACGTACACTTACTTGCCGGCTCACACACATCTTCATCGGTAATTGCCATGTCACGTACACCTTAGAAAATATTATTGCATCGACATAGGTTGTTAGCTAATAATTTAGACATGATATTAGTGTACTTGCCTTATATGCTAGATTAGACATTGTAATTATTACTTGTTACATCATGCATGTTATTATTCATGGATTTTATGCCTATATGCACTGTTTACATGCTATTGAGGATTGGATTCGGATTTCCATGAGATTTTCTGGATTTGGGGGAAAACCGCAAAACTTATATAAACTTCCTTTCTCTCTTTAAAATAAAAAGTGCGGTTTTCCCATGATGTATGAGTCGTCCACCATGAGTTTGCTGATGGATTTGGAAATCCGATTCGAGGAGACGGATGAACCGTTTCGGGTACATGGTGGACCCGGTGCGGTACCCCGGGGCAAGAGGAATGTGGTGATGACGTTGAGCCTGGCAGGGGAGCACTACCTACCGGTGATTTTACCCGACGCATCGGATATCCGGAGGATACCGTCGTGGTCTTGAGATGGATGGTAGGGGCCGATCTGGACTGACGGCGCCCTAGATATTATGATCGAGACATTGATATTTCGAGATTTTGAGGTACAGAGACTGTGATACAGAGATACCGAGATATTGGGATTATGTTTTGTGCCGATGCTAGGCACTGTTTTATGCCGATTTCATTATGGTACCTCATTTTAAAAATACAAGGGAAATCTCACTAAATTATGAAAACAGTTGCTTCATGTAAATGTATTCTGTTTTCACGCATTCATATCTCATTCATATGCTATATTGTTACCTGAGGCACTAGCACGAGCACTTGGCACTACACTCATGTATAGAGATTACATTGCCAGTTTAGCATGCTTCAGCTTTATCCATATTGAGGATTATTTATATCTGATCGTATTGACCTAGGATGGGTCATGCATTCGATCTCTGCTTGTAGATATCTTTCTATTCACGAGTTGGCAACTCACCCCCGTTGTGCCCCAGTTCTTGCAGGTTTGCCGTACAGTTCCATAGCGGCATTTCTGGCACACTGCTTCCTTTTGGGTGACTTGCTTGGATAGGTGGGTTCATTTGTATCAGAACCGCTTTTGTATTTGTATTATTCATTGTATCTAGATTTGTCCATCAACCAAAACTTGTATATTCTTTCAGACTTAGAGACAGTGTTGTATTATTTCGACCTTAGAGTCGCGCTAGTAGTATTGGGGTTTCTGGCTGTTTTTGAGTTTTTCTTTCAGTTTGATCCTCGCCTTTTGGCGTTGTATATTTCATTGTTGTGTGGTTGTGACCGTCGTTTGACGAAGAGCTAGCTCCCGCTTGGGGATGCCTTTTATCATGTTATATATATTGTTCTTGTTGTACCCCGTTCGGGGCCCGTTTTTACAAAAGAAACTCTGCCGAAATTTTCAGGAAAGGTTACACATTTTAAAAAAATGCATATTCGGCTCAGTTATTTAAAAACCTTGATTTTCGAAACACGTTTCCTTCACTTCTTTAAACCAGTTCTCTTTATTTACTCTTAAAATGGTTTTAGATTTCTGGGCTTTTGGCTTACTTGGATCAGATGGAGTCCTATAGACTTCATATGGTTCAAGTGCCAGTCACGTGCTCTTTCGGGTCGTAACAAAGTTGGTATCAGAGCGCTAGGTTGACCTTGGTTCGAGTCTGAGTTTGACTATGTGGAGCCTAGGGAGTTATTTATATACGGAACTTAGGCTTGACCTTACGGAACTTAGACTTGGTCGAGGGGGTGTTATACCCGAACTTTCATCGTGTAGGATGACCCTTGGTTGATGGAACAGGCGACTAAAGTAGAGTGACGTACCGTTGGTATGTTCCGCGGCATACTTACGACACGCCTCTCCGCTTAAGAAACCTTAGGTTGTACATTTCTTTGCGTTATGTCATATTCCTTCCTATGATCTATCTTCATCGGTACTGGTTATGGTTTTGCTGCCGCGATTGCACGGGCAGGGTGAGCTATGGCTCGAGTTGTGTCAGCGTGAGCTCGTCGGGGACGAGGGCTGACCGGGGGGGTGATTCCCGAGACATACGGTTGCATTGAGGCTTCGTATTTTGTGTTTCCGCACTTTGAGTGTTTGACAGATCGCTGTTGCGAGATTTTCTGGTTGTGCTGATCGGCACCAGAGGATTGAGCCACTGATAGAGGCCAGCTAGGTTGTGATGACCGTCGATATTATCGCTCATTCAGGGTGATTGAGGCGCTGTTCAGCGTACGGACGGATGAGCCAATTGTTGCTGCGAATGATGAGATATCGCCCAGATGATTGGAGCTACTGCAGCATGAGCTTACTCCTGAGATTTGATGGTGAGTCGCTAGTCACCGAGGAGGAATGACTAGGACGTGTGGTGAATTCGCTTACCCCGATGCGAGGTCATCAGGTGGATTGATTCCAGCTAGAGGCGACTTCACGCAGATTCGTTGAGAGTCGATTGAGACGATCGAATGTCAGGAGCCTATTTTCCAAGTTTAAAGTATACGGAAAGACATGCAGGTGATTCTATGGACCCTCTAGAAGAATGAAACCCTAACTCGACTTAATGACCGTGTGAAAGCCTTTGAACCTTCGGGTTTGCGGCAGTTCCTCGGCGCCATTAGTGAGGCTTGGGTTTGCCCTTCTACGGCTGGACCACCGACGCTGTGGCATGTACTCGATACTATTAGACTGTACCCGAGATGTGAGCTCTTGGGGGATTATGAGGATCTGACGAGTCGATCGGATGGTTCGACATCTTTCGGATATCGTGATGGGATACTGCTTGGGAGACTCCAGATGCGAGCATAGCCGTCGGAGCGCAGTTCGTGTAGCCACGATGAGTTGAGTCCGAATCAGTCGATATTTGAGCAAAGTGGAGTAAAGAGTTCGCACGAGATTTCGATGAGATGATGTTCTACTCCGCTGACATCAGTGATGTGACGTGCACGCTGAGGACGGGGTCGGCTAGATATCTCCTACTGAGTGAGGAAGATACCGAGTTCGCGATTTCGAGTCCGCTTGAGGGACTTCGGATGGACCGTAGCCGGAGGCATTGCAGTGCGCAGATAGAGGCGCAATGTCGAAATGGACGATGATACAGACAAGCGGAACAAGAGGTTCGTGCGAGACGCTGATGAGCTGTCATTACTTTCCGTCGAGACCAGAGGTCAGATGTGCTTACAGAGGCGCGGGGATGCGACCAATTCCCGAGGAATTGCTGTGCCGAGGACACAGATGTCCATTGGACGAGAAGAGACTATGCGAGATACCAGCCTCCGTACAGATCGGCATAGGCAAGATCGGCAGAGACCTTGAGCAGGATTCTTTCCAGGACACCGTTGCAATGATGTTGCACCCAGGATCGGTCGTGTGAGGTGCATTCAGAGAGCCGGAGGCCGACGCCAGTGACATATTGCTTTACGAGCGGTCGTGAGGATTGACCGAAAGGTGACAAAGAAGTGCCAGAACGGAATCGTCCCTGTCAGCACTCCTGACCGGGCCGGTGAGCCGATGGATTGCGAGATTGGTAATCTACAGGGAAGATCAGGAACCAGAGGCAGAGGACGCCAGCCGCGAGCAAGAGGCAAGTGGAGATCTTGCGCCGCTAGAATTGGATGTGCCGGCACCTTCTCGACTTCGAGGGAGGATATACCGATGACAGTATTTAAGATTTGTGATTTTGTGATTCGATTATCACGTATCTGTCAGTTGGGATTTCGGTATTTTGGCGATCCGTTTTCAAGATTTGGTCCCGATGACTGAGTTCTATGATTTCTGTTTTCGTGCACCATGGTTGCACTTATTGGGCATTTATACCTGGCGCATCATTATTATTCTTGAGGTATTGATTGTGATTTCGTGCCTATTATATGCCGGTGATTTGATTTATGCTTCTAGCATAGTTTTCATGCATTTTGGTGTTATGATTTGATTTGTGCACGCTGATGCACACGGTTGTGAGATTACCCTTTGAGGTACACTTGATTTTGGTTTGAGCCGCATTATATCGCTGATTTTGACCCTGATATTGATGGTTGACTTATGCACTCCGTGCCTGTTGAGTGCGCAGGGTTTAGATTTTCATTCGTGCACGATGGATGCACCGATTTGGATTTTCGCGCATGTTGGGCGCATGTCTTGAGATACGATTTTGGTGCACACCCGATGCACTAAATCGAGGTTCTTCGTGCATGTCAGATGCACCGGAATTATGGCTGTCAGGCATACACGTTGCCTATGACAGATGCTTCGTGCACACCTGTTGCACCTAGATGCTGTTTTGTGCACCTGTTTAGCACATATATGGATTTTTGATTTCCGTGCGCACCAGACGCACAGGATTGTGTTATGTATATTTTTGAGATTTATTCCTTTTGGAGCAGTACATTTTTATGATATGGGATATTTGTTTTCATACTGAGCAGGACTAGTCAGAGGACAGTACCTGGATATATTTTGCATGCATTGATAGTTTGAAGGTATTTCCAAGGAGCGAGCTATAGTCTTGATATATATATATATATACTTACGTGTCCGATATGACACGAAACGTTTTAAAAACAAGGAAACCCTTCTGATTGTTTTCAAAACGGCGGAACGTGCTTAGTAAACAAAAGATATATATACATATATAGTTATTTTCTTATGAGAAACGTCCGCCACTGTGCAGTGTTATGTGCATCGTGCAGCGATTTTTAAAGATTTGGCATGCTTTTTCATCAGCTATTCACATGTTTAGATTGGATGTCTACATGTGTAGTTCTGATCCATATCATATCGGTTTTTGTATTGGATTTGACATTGTGTTTTTACCTTGACTCCGATGATTGCAGGATGCATGATGGAGAGTTATTTTTGAGTTATCTGCTCATTACCCATGCGCATGCATTGCGCTGTGACGTTTTATGTATTGATGATTTCGGAGCCTCGACGACTTAGAATTTGTATCGAAATGTTTTAGTACTTGGGGGTTTTAAAGTTTAAATTCGGGGACCGAATTTCTTTAAGGGGGGTAGATTGTAACATTTCCAAAATAATAAAATATTATTTTTAGGAATTTTTATAATTTAATATTATTTTATTGATTATTTTAATATTATTTTAATAATTAAATGCAAATAAACGAAGAAAAATTATGGAAAATTCTAAAATGGGTTATTTATTGGAATTATATCATTTTTTAGTGTTTGTGATCATTTATATGCGAATTTAGTGCTAATCGCGATTAAAAATCGCTAATCGGATTTTTTTGGCTTTTTGTGCAAAATTGTGCACATATCATTTTTTGAACTTGTGTTACATTTTCTACCATGTTACTTTGGGTTACTATTGGTGTGAGAAGGATTAGAGATTTAAAGAAAAGGAAAAGAAAAGAAAAAGAGAAAAGAAATGGGTATGGTGTGAGAGTGAGGGTAGGTGAGGGTATTTTGACTTAGCCATTCCTTTGGATTTTCCTCTCACTTCCTCCCCCCTCTTCCTTGAACTGCTGCTGCTGATGCTATTGCCCCATTCCCCCTCCACAAAACCCTCTCAAATCATCTCACAAACTATCTCAAAACCCCACTTCCATTTCACAAAACATGCACACAATCTCACAAGCTATAGGATGGACCAAGAAAGGTGGTGTTTTGGTGCTGTTGAGGATCCATGAGGGTCTTGTGAGGTAATTTCTTCTCAATTGAGTGTTAATTGTCGTATTTAAGGTTTAATTCAAGTTTCATATCGATATCGGGTGATTTGTGGATATTTGGACAAAACTAGAGAGGATTAGGGTTAAGTTGAGTTTTGGCTTTGCAATTGGACTCTAATGGTGACCTTAGACCCTATATTGACTTGAAACCCAGACCAACCCCACTGGAAACCAAAAAATACGGAATTACGGGACTTTCATGTCGGTTTGTGAGTGTTTAGAGTGTGCAGGGAAATCTGGAATGTACTGGGACTGTTTCAGGCAAATTCAACAATACCAGGGACCAAATTGAGACCATAGGAGGCCACCCTGACCAAACGGACCCCATTGGGAATAGGGGGGCCGGTGAGGCCGGTTTTGGGAGGGTTGTGGCCGGCCAAGTGGTGAGGGAATGCTTCGGGGTTGGTCCAGTAGCTCAAATACATCATATATAGCACCCTAGAGTTGTTTATTTGAGCTGATTTGGCCTGAGACGAAATCTGGGATCGTTTTCTAGGGTTGCCGCTTTGAGTTCAGTTTTGGTTTTGCGTATTTTGATTTGGTGATTTTGGTATTTGTGTGTTATCTCGATTGTGTGACGTTTGTACGTCTATATCGAGTGATTCCGGGTTGTTTTGCGAAGGCTAACCGTAGGTTCTAACCTATAAGCCTTTTAGCGTGTCGTATTGGTTTTAGCGTATCGTATCGGTTTTAGCGTGTCGTTTCGAGTTTGATTTGGTTTTGATGCGATGCGATACGTGTGATATGTGTAGGTACACCGCGACGATCCGAGGCGATGCGGAAGATGACGGTGACATCGACACCGACACGCAGGAGACAGGTGAGTAGATTTATATCTACGGGGAGAAGTCGGGTGGATGGCGTATAGCACCCCCGCAGTCCGTGGTGTTGTATACGAATACGTATACACACGTATATTTATTATATGTTGTTAGGATCATTGATATTGATATTGGTAGTTTTGATGCTAAGATTGTTGGTGTAGTATAGTGCGAACCCTAGGGTAGCGATTGCACTCATACCTACATTTACACATATACTTACACACATTCTTGCATCCATTCTTTCATTTGATGGTGTGTATATCTACACATGGGTATGGGACTATGTGTTTATATACGGGATTTGAGGATGATACGTGGATTTGTGATGACACTTGATGTGAGGCCGTGAGATCGGCGATGTAACATAGTTGCCTTTGAGGTGCGATATGATAGTTTTAGCGGGCCTTTGGACATGTGCTTTACCCGCATTCATACTTTGATAGATGGTATCGATTTGTACTAGACTTAGAGTAGTATCCCAGATTGTGCGATCTGATGATAGTGATACCTGATATGTGATGAGATTGGGTGATATTGACCCCTACCCAGCTATTGGGATGCCGTACGACGATCTACCGTACGAGCCGATATTGATGATAGATCCGCACTCATAACTCGAGGATATCTTACGATATGTTATTGAGGCGAGATCACCGACTATCATATCTATATATATATACCGACTCAGATTTAGGTGGTTTCATACCCCTCCTGTCTAGATTACTTGGTAGACATTAGACTAGACCGAGTCATACCTATTTCAAAACTAACGAATCGGGGATATTTTAAAGATAAGCAGAAGGGTTATACGGATATTTTCAAAAGACGTATCTTTTCATAAAAACACCGTAGCCCCTATTTCCAAAACCCTATGATTCGTGTTATTTCAAAAGGCACCATTTGTAGGACTTATATTAGATTAATGCAGATTAGTTGTAGTTGCGTCTTGTATTCAGCTTCCGCTCATTATTGTGGTTCGCTTCGCATCGCATGCTTATATTATGTTTCATACTCCATTATTGATGTTATGCTGTTAGGACACCAGCACCATTACCGATGATGCGTATGTACCACGTACACTTACTTGCCGGCTCACACACATCTTCATCGGTAATTGCCATGTCACGTACACCTTAGAAAATATTATTGCATCGACATAGGTTGTTAGCTAATAATTTAGACATGATATTAGTGTACTTGCCTTATATGCTAGATTAGACATTGTAATTATTACTTGTTACATCATGCATGTTATTATTCATGGATTTTATGCCTATATGCACTGTTTACATGCTATTGAGGATTGGATTCGGATTTCCATGAGATTTTCTGGATTTGGGGGAAAACCGCAAAACTTATATAAACTTCCTTTCTCTTTTTAAAATAAAAAGTGCGGTTTTCCCATGATGTATGAGTCGTCCACCATGAGTTTGCTGATGGATTTGGAAACCCGATTCGAGGAGACGGATGAACCATTTCGGGTACATGGTGGACCCGGTGCGGTACCCCGGGGCAAGAGGAATGTGGTGATGACGTTGAGCCTGGCAGGGGAGCACTACCTACCGGTGATTTTACCCGACGCATCGGATATCCGGAGGATACCGTCGTGGTCTTGAGATGGATGGTAGGGGCCGATCTGGACTGACGGCGCCCTAGATATTATGATCGAGACATTGATATTTCGAGATTTTGAGGTACAGAGACTGTGATACAGAGATACCGAGATATTGGGATTATGTTTTGTGCCGATGCTAGGCACTGTTTTATGCTGATTTCATTATGGTACCTCATTTTAAAAATACAAGGGAAATCTCACTAAATTATGAAAACAGTTGCTTCATGTAAATGTATTCTGTTTTCACGCATTCATATCTCATTCATATGCTATATTGTTACCTGAGGCACTAGCACGAGCACTTGGCACTACACTCATGTATAGAGATTACATTGCCAGTTTAGCATGCTTCAGCTTTATCCATATTGAGGATTATTTATATCTGATCGTATTGACCTAGGATGGGTCATGCATTCGATCTCTGCTTGTAGATATCTTTCTATTCACGAGTTGGCAACTCACCCCCGTTGTGCCCCAGTTCTTGCAGGTTTGCCGTACAGTTCCATAGCGGCATTTCTGGCACACTGCTTCCTTTTGGGTGACTTGCTTGGATAGGTGGGTTCATTTGTATCAGAACCGCTTTTGTATTTGTATTATTCATTGTATCTAGATTTGTCCATCAACCAAAACTTGTATATTCTTTCAGACTTAGAGACAGTGTTGTATTATTTCGACCTTAGAGTCACGCTAGTAGTATTGGGGTTTCTGGCTGTTTTTGAGTTTTTCTTTCAGTTTGATCCTCGCCTTTTGGCGTTGTATATTTCATTGTTGTGTGGTTGTGACCGTCGTTTGACGAAGAGCTAGCTCCCGCTTGGGGATGCCTTTTATCATGTTATATATATTGTTCTTGTTGTACCCCGTTCGGGGCCCGTTTTTACAAAAGAAACTCTGCCGAAATTTTCAGGAAAGGTTACACATTTTAAAAAAATGCATATTCTGCTTAGTTATTTAAAAACCTTGATTTTCGAAACACGTTTCCTTCACTTCTTTAAACCAGTTCTCTTTATTTACTCTTAAAATGGTTTTAGATTTCTGGGCTTTTGGCTTACTTGGATCAGATGGAGTCCTATAGACTTCATATGGTTCAAGTGCCAGTCACGTGCTCTTTCGGGTCGTGACAATAGTACCAACATCCATATTTAAATCAAATAACACTTATTTGCATAGCCCATAGTACCCATTTTATAGTTTATACCCTATCGGACGACCGTTTACATACATCTAGCCTAAATTATATTCAATTGCATCTCTAAATTATTTAGTACATATTAACATGATTTTAACATCCATATTTGTTATACTGTATTTAAGTAATGTTGAAACTAACCCTTAAACCCAAACTGATAACCGTGCATCTATATACCTTAATCTGTACCTGATTGCATTTCACATTACAATGTTCCAGTTTATTGTTCTATTAGTGCACATGCTTGTTTTGTATACCCATGCTTATGCTAGTTTGATTATGAGCACCCACATGACATCTTGTGCATCCTAACACGACTTGTTACACTTCTTACTTGACACGACATGGTACCGTGCACCTTTCGACATGACATGATATCTATATACTACCTGGCTTGACCTGATGTACCATGGCTTTACCTGTTACTTGATCTTGTGTCTAATGCCAACAAACTAGACATGTTGTCCTTACGGACAGTTCCTTTTGTCTATCCAGACAAACATGTACCTGCCTGATCCTGAGTTGGCATTAGCTCTAGATTACTTGATACCTGACTTGAATACATATAACTTGGGGGTATATGGAAATCAATGATGAAACCTGACTTGTAACTCGACAGTTCTATACCTTTTCTGATCAGTCTTACGGGTTAGGCCAGCACCGGAGTGATGCTACTGACATCACTCGTCATTACCTACCACCCTTTACTGCCTTGCGGCACGTCTCGGTTTCAGTCCGAGAGTCATAGACCGTGATCCCGGGCACGCACGGGATACTATTGAGTTATATCGATGATTCATCAAATTGATTTCAAAGACTTGAGAGTAGTTAACCAATAGACCAGTTTAGATTACTCACTACACACTACCTTTCACTGCCCTGATTTATATTGCTGTTACACCTGCTTTATCTTTTATGATCATACTTGCATGTCTTGCTATCCTGTTTATATATTATTGCTTGATGTTATGACGCGCTGACATCTGGGTTTTGCATGGTCCAGATCCTCTACCTTTGTTGCAGACTGATCAGGAGCATTGCCACTGTTAGACCGAGCGGTAAGGATCCTGTTGGTACCCAGTTTTACTTTCCAGGTGTTTTATTTCGGACCTTTTGCTTCCGCATATTATATCATTTCTTGATTCATTTACTCTGGCTCATGGACATGTATTAGATAGTTTAGTTTACTTTCTTGTTCTTGATATCTCTACAGCCGTAATGTGACTGTGGAAGAATAATTCCTATCCACAGGTAGCATGGTTGGCTATGTCACGTGCCTACCTTAGCGTACTCTGGGAAGCAGGGCGTGACAGAACCTATCGAGATGGTGGAGAATTTCATATTATTCTATTTTGCAGAATGTGATTTTGTCACCTTTGAAGATGCCGCTCAAGAAGAAAAGAAGAAGAAAAGTGGCAAAGGGCAATGGACGACGAAATTAAGACGATACAAAAGAATGATACATGGAAACTCACTGCTCTACCTGAAGGCTACAAACACATTGGTGTGAAATAGGTATACAAAACAAAGACCAATCAAGAAAGGAAGATCGACAAATTCAAGGCAAGACTAGTCGCTGAAGGCTATAGTCAACGACATGGTATCGATTATGAAGAAGTGTATGCACCTGTCGTCAGAATCGACACTATCAGGCTTATCATCGCACTGGCAGCACAAAACTGGTAGAAGATATACCAGATGGATGTGAAGTCAGCATTTCTTAATGGTTATAATAGGTGAATTATAAGTCCTATTAGTATATCCGCAAGTGCACGGTCGCTTTGTAGCACGTGTGCATGAGCGAGTCGATCTCACAGAGAAAATAATACTTGATTGAATCTAGACAAACTAAAAGTAAAGATTTTGTGAATGAAGGTTGATTAATACTAATAAAAAAAAATAGAGTCTTTTAAATATTAGAAAGAAATATACCTAGCTTTGAATTCTCTAGATAGTGTTTGCATAGAATAAATCATAATTTATTTTCCTTTTAAATTTCCTCTTTATCACATTAAGAAGTATAAGATAATAAATTATATGATATCCATTATAATTTATCAATCTTAAGAAAGTATAAATTATAAGGTTTTCAAAATAATTTATCAATTAGATAGATCAATCACAATTTGAAGGATGTTTAAATCTCAATGATAACAAATAAAATTCTAATACTATTAAGCATGAAATATATGTAAGGCAAAATATCCCATCAAAATTTGCATACAAAACTTATATTTGCATCATAAAAACTTAATTTTTAATGAACCCTAATTAGCATGACATGGATTAAAAACATATTGCAACATTTAAGAATAAAACATAAACATTCGCATCATAATTTATCAAAAATAGTAAACAAAAGAAGAGATCATGTCATGCAAATATAAAAACAATCAATAAAGCACTTAGAAAAACTCATCATAAATATTCTAAGCATAACCTACCTTGATTCATCAGCTTAGATACATATGAAATTAACTACACATAATTAAAAAGAAAACGATGCAAATAAAATTCATAATTAAAAAAAATAAAGCTTTTTACAAACTTGTTGATCTCCTCCAAGCAAACTCTAGACGGCTCGAAAACAAACAAAGAGATAAAACCTAAAATAATAATACTTCAGTATATATAAGCTTTTTAACCGATTGCAAGAGATAGAAATGTATATTTTTAAAACCGTGAGATGCACGTGAAAAATCAAGAGAAATCTCGAACATTGGGCGATGAATCGCCGGCCCAAGTCGGCTATTAGCCGGCCTATTTGGTCCAATTGGATTCAGCTTTGGGTTGGTGCCTTGGCTCTCTGAGTTAACTCGTTTAGCTATTTGCTCGGTTCTTTGGCTCGACTCTTATATCAGTTTCTTCATTAACTTGTTTACGTCGAAAGCATGTAAGTTCGTCTTTACATCATTTTGCAATTGAGACCCTATAATCTGCAATTATCATCAAAACACACCTCGAGCAGTATTAAATATAGCAAATAAGATAGATAAAGACATAAAATTGTGCAATAAATTACACCTATCAAATACCCCCGCACTTACTTTTTGCTGGTTTTCAAGCAAAACTAAAAACTAAGACTCTAAAAAAATGAAAAGTTCTAAAAACTAAACCAAGCCTATGCTCATTTACGAAGATGCTGCGATTGCACTTTGCACGTGCAACAAGCCATTAAACCCTAGTTTACCCTAGTGGATGAGTGTTGTCTCGCGAAGGTTTTCAGCGTATACTACTCACAAAATCCCAAAATGTAAAAGAAAAGGAAAGAAAAGGAAAAATAAAGAGAAAGAAAAGAAAAAATAAAGAAAAAGAAAAGAAGAGAAGTGAAAACAATAAAAGGTAGAATCTTACTAGTTTTTCTGTTTTCAAGAACTATCATCTCAAAGTGTCGTTTCAAAATCAGAATTTCAATTCTCCCTCATTAGAAATCGATCGTATTTTTTCACTCCCCTCTTTCTTTCAAATACAAATCCTACACCCTTACGTGTGTAATGCATCTTTTCCTCTTGAGATTTCAATTCAAACTATCATATCAATGTCTCATATATTCGTATTTTATTTATATATATAGCTACCCATAACACTTTTTAGTGCGACCGTTAATGCTTCCTAAGACACCAACCAACCGATTACTCAGTGTGTGTGTTTTATTATGTCTAGTCTCGCAACTACCTAGAACACTCATGTAACGATTTTTCAGCCAGCGACTCCTTAACCACATGGCTTGAGGACACTAAGTGAAAAAACACTCTAAAAGACTTAATCATTCAAGTATCCTAGGCAATCACAAAACTAAACTTATTTAATTAATAATATGTTTTTTTTCATTTTTCGACGTGAGCAACCAATACTTCTTAGGACATGAATTTCTAGCTATTAGTGATAAAAGGTGGTTTTTAATAAAACAAAAGAAGATATTTCAACAAAGATATTTCTAATTATCTTTTAGATCTCAAGATTCAAGATTCGTGATCGTGCGACTAGTAGAGTGTATATTCGCTATATCTAACTTCAAGATGGGGTTATTTTTCAGATTTTGTTCTATTCTCAGATTCAATAGTTTTCCTTCATATCATTTAATTTTCGGATTTCAGATTCAAGATGATCTATTACCAGGTTGATTCAAAAACTTTTTTATTTTTATTTTCAAAATAAACCTAAAAGAAAGATAAATCTAAAAGAACTAAAAATAAAAACAAAAAACTTTACAAACTATCCTCCCCCACACTTATTTTTGACAGTGTCCCCCCACTCGTCTCCTAGACTTACTCAGAATTCAAATAAGCATAAGTCATTACAATGTTCAATACTAAACATAACAATAAAATAATATAGTGAAATTAATTCGGATAGAGATAAACTCATTAAGATTGATAAACAGAATAACCAAGATCAAACTTACAGAGCCCAAAAAAATTGGGAAATTCTGCGCTCATTAAGCCACTAATTGGCGGTGGCTAGCCGTTGACATGCGATCTGATATTGGAATTATACTCATGCTTTATATTGATGCTCTGCAACTTATTTCTTATTTTTATGTTAGGTTTTGGAATCAAATAAAAGTTTAAATAAGTACGGAGAGATAAGATAATTTTTTAAAAATTATTATTATATTTTTTATAACTAACCCTAAAAATTAAAAGAAGGAAAAGAAAAGGAAATTAAATTTACAAAACGCTTTGGCCAATCTAAATGTTAATATTAACCACTTAAATTTGTTATCAATGTATACGAAAGAATGGTAAAACACGTGATAAAAGCAATCAGTGAACACTCCATACTTAATATGTGCAGTAGTGGTATCGTGTCTAGGTGTGGGTGAACGAAATTGCGGATTTATTTTAGCTAAATAAACTAGTGCAGTCATAAAGGGTCAAAGTCTAAAATTGAAGTTTGCAAACTGCACTACTTTATCAATATCTTGAATGATGGGATCAAAATGCTTAAATGGGAAAATCGGTGATCCAGTTATGGGAGTTGAAGGTAAAACTTCATCTTGCTTTATGGATAAATCGGTGGTAATGGTGTCAGTAAGTAATTGATGATTTCCATCGGTTCTGCAATACCCAGTTCCATCGTACGCATCCATATTTGTGAATAAATAATTTTCCTAATCTATATATTTAATTTATTCCTTTTAATATTATTCCAAATATTTCTTACAATTATTTTCCTAATAGTTTCTCCTTAAACCAAACCCAAATCCTTAGCCCAAAGCCCACTTTACCCAAACCCAACTCCCTAATCCCACTCCTCTCTCCTTCTTTTCTCTCAACTGTTACTCATTTATTTTGAATTTCAAAAAAAAAAAGATTAAGAACCGAAATCTCTCCCATTCAAATTCCCATTAACCCCCTCATTATATTCCATTAATTACCACTTAAATCCCTCTTTTATTTTCTTTTAATCTCTATGTTGGGGTCAAAAATTACACCCCGGTTGACCAAGTCAAAGTCAAAGTCAACCCCCCAGCCAAGCGGGCCCGAGCCTAAGCAAGCGGGCCCAATCCCAAGCCTAATGGGCCTAAGCCCAAGTCAAGACTGAGCATGGAAGGGACCGGTCCCATGACAAAAAGAATGAACCAATAAATTAGTTTAATATAATTTTTTAAAAATAAATGTATGGAATATGGGTAAAAAACCAAAATTTTGTAAACTCCATGGCTTTGTGTAACAAGAAATAAGCGCATGAGGCATGGAGAGGCACAAGTACCATTTAGAAAAGCCCAAGGAGTTATATGTAAAGTGTGTAGCCTATAAAAGTCTTAAGAGAGGATCCAAGGCTTAAGAGAGGATCTATGGCTCAAGGGAGAAGAAAGGGGTCCCCTTTCATCATCTCCGAAAGTCTTTTGGGAGTTTAACTCTAAACAAGAATTTCTTGTTAAAGAGTTTAACTCCAAAAAAATATTTGAGGAGCTCAACTCCAAGATCCAAATTTTCAAAAGAGTTTAACTTCAAATTCAGATCTTTTAGGAGTTTAACTCCAAATATCTCTTTCCCTAGAAATTTAACTTCAAAGACCCTCGAGAGTTTAACTCCCAGCCCATGGGCTAAGCCCCTTCTTCCGCTGGTGTTTCCAGCGGTCGCGTGCAGCGCACGTGATCCGCTGGCGTCTAGCGGCCGCATACGTGCACGTGACCCATTGGCACCGATATGCTGGGCACGAGACCTGCTAGCATCCAACGCCCACGTGCCATCTTACGCGTCCTTAGGACGCTCCTCCCTTCTCTTTTTCGCATACGCTCCACACTCAAAACACCTCCCCCCCGTTAGAACACTGCACATTGAGTTCTAGTCCTGATATGTCCAAGTCCCCTTCAAAACACAATACACACACACTGCACATTGAGATCGCATGACCAGTTTTACCCGTCAATCAGAGTTTCCCTCGCTCCAAAAACGAGAGGTAATTAACGGTAGCTTAGTCCGTGGCTGCCGGAAATTCGGATCCCCACAATCAATAAATCCCGGCCTATCCCAGGCAGGGGGAATCTGTTATACCGCTGACAAGCGACGCGTATTCTTATCTCAATAGGGTGACTAAAAACACCCTACACTCTATCAATCCCTAATCTCTCTCTCTCTCTCTCTGATCTCTCCAAAATCTCTCTTTCGTTCTCTCTCTCCCTCTTCAAACCCACCATCGAGCTCACTCCCTCACCCACGAACACCGACGCCCTCCCCCTCAAACTCCGGCCACCTTCCCCCGTTAGCTCTGGTGTCCCATCGCCCTTTCATCACCTCTTTCCTCCATCAACGAGCTCTACCCCCGAGCTCCTCACAGCCCGCACTTGAGCTCCCCTCATCACTGTGACCACAAGCATCTTGCCTCTATCAACCAGCTCCGTTGCCGGCCCTCTTGCCATCAGCCACCATCGCTTACATCAAAGTTGGGCCGAGAGTCCTCGCTTGCGAAGCCGAGCAACAACTTTGACTCTTTCATCGTTCTAGCCATCTCCGTCATCGTAAACGTCGTCGTCTCCTTGCCTCCCTCATTGTCATGATCTAGCGACAATTCATGTAAGTGAAAACTTGCTTATCATGCTATAGATATAGGACTCGTTACGTTTATTATTATCGATTTTGAGAAATACCGAAAAAACTACAAATTGTAAAGAATCATCTGGGACTTGTGGGGAGCAAATCCCGCTTCGTTTAACTGACCAAAACTTGATTTTAATACCACGCATACAACGTGTTCGACAAAATGCCCAACCCAAACTTTTAGGCTCGGAACCACCGACAAACCGCGGTTATGACCTGACATGATTAGGCTAGGAAAATGTTAAATTGGAACCCGACTAAGGCTTACTACCATGTTGGTATCACATAGAATTTATATGGATAATATTTAGTTTCGATTAGTTAAAGAACACGTGTGTTTCGATCGATAATTGAATTTTTACCCTGGGTGTTCAATGCGAACCATAAACGAAAACTTATTTAAAAATGGTGAAACTTGTGTTTCATAAACTCCTTTACTGATTATAAATATCGTATAGAAATTTGGATGCAAATTAACTTAGTTTCACATATGAAATGATACCCTGATAACCGACACGAAATTTGAAATTTACTGTTCAAATCGCCGTATTAAATTCGTAGTAAATTGTAAAAAAATCGTATCGTGTCTTGCTTAGTATCGTTACGAAGTAGACTAGACAATATATGAATATATGGAGACGGTTACTGAATATCCTGTCGTTTCAATAGTGCAAACTGAAGAGATTTATGTCTCTCGACTGCAGTCTAGAACATAAATCTTTATTAATACATGTAATTAAACACCTGTCACTTCCTGTTTAAATGCGCAGATTTGCGGAATTGAGTTAACTTTCTTATGCCACTGGTTTCACTGAATTCCGTCACTGTTTGATATTTATAACACATTTTATATTGTCGAGATGTATGTCTGATTTCTGCCGTATTAGTTTAAACGTAGTGACAATAAACTGAACATAACTCGAAGCACAAGACGACTATTACTGATCCGTCTTTTGCATAGAAACTCTAACTGATAACCCTAAATTTTATACAACTGTAGTGACAACCAAATATGAATGTAACTTATGGAAAAACATGTTTGAAGATGGACTTTCAGTTGAGAAACTGAAATTCCAACAGCGAACATCCGTATTGATACAACCGTATCTCCTTAACCAGAACCCCGATTGGTATGAAACCAATTTATTGTGTAGATAATTGAGTCTATTGTTTATTCCTTTTATATTGTTTTGCCAAATTTTATACGTATAATTAACTGTGATTTTCCTAACCTGGATGACATCGCTGCCCATATATTATTAGTAGCATATTTTATTGCATTTCCATTATATTGCATAACTGTTGTACCCTTAGTTCATAGTTATCATTTGCATTGACACCATATTCATTATAGCGCATTGTCGAGCGATAGTGATATAAATTGGTTGTGTCATGTACGCCAGTGAAAGTGATTGAACAACGATAGTGATGCGTATTTGTATACAACCAATTCGATACATAAATATTTACTGAAACCTGCGGAAATCATGAATGTAACTGAATTGTAACTCAAAAGTATGATTGACATGTACATTTTTCCCTGGCGTAGATAGGAAATTATTGATTGGCATGTACCGTTTTCCTAGACGTGGACGGGATATTATTGATTGACATGTACCGTTTTCCCAGACGTGGACGAGATATACTTGTACCGTGATCCCGGGGGTGCACGGGATATACTTTTGAGTTGCGTTGAGGATTACATTAATTAGTTTCAAATACCTGTAGAATAGATAGCCTAGCGACATAGACCCATAGGATACACGTGATATGATTGATACTGAAATCTTACTTGTTACCTCACATGATACTGTTGTTTCTTATTGTTTATATTCATGACATCTCATTCTTGCACATGACATACTATATCACATACTGTTTACCCTATTGTTATGATATCTATGACGCACTGACATCTGGATTTTGAATGGCCCAGATACTTGACCTTAAGACATAAGGATCGTGATTACTTCAACAGGATTGTCGATCAGTGAGAAGCATCTGACCGATCTAGTTCTTATTGATGGTTTATATATTCTTTGTTTCCTTTGTTCTCTATAGCTTCCGCTATTATTTCCTGTTTTCGTTTCTTATGGCTATTGGACATGTTTACTTATATATGTTTAGATTCATGTTCTTGATTACTGTAACAACCGAGTCCAGTTATACCAATTTCAGTTACCGTATGTGTTGTTTATGGTATTTATTTCATTTATCATGTTTGGTTGCAAATGGTAATTTACTTTATATTCGACCCGTTTACTTGAGCTCGTTGTTTCCTAGTTATAGATTACACTAACATTTCATATTCTTGCATATAACCATTTAAGCTTGTAACAACCCTAAATTTCCTATACAAAATTTTTTCAAATATTTTTTCAAAAAATCCACAAAGGGATATTTAACTTGAGCACAAGAGATAGGTAATTTTTTTGTTTTTAATTACAAGCTACAAGAATGTAATAACTCTATTTTTATTGTACAAGAAATTACTTTAAAATTTAATGTATACTTGGAGTATTTACTCTTGCTGCTATCATTTTAAGTAATTAAATAACACAATAATTACAAGAAGGAGCTTGTAGCTCATTGGTAATACCTTGCACTGCTGAACCAAGCCACCAGAGTTCGAATCCCATGCCCCACATTATTTTTAGATTATTTTTCTTTTAAAATTCTTGGAAGCCCAACAGTCCACAGGCCATAACTCCCAAAAGATGAACTGAACCCTAAAAAGTGAGTATACCATGAGCTACGTCTGAAGACCCCCCACGCTTTGACCACCGGACTCGGCCGGGATCGGCCGAGTCGCCAACACGAAAGATCTGCCTTTTCGTCTTCCCAACTCCCCTGTTTACTCCAATTTAATGGATCGGTTCCCTAATTTTAATTACACCCTATTTACTACAAATTTTAATGATTTTTCTTTAATTTTTACAATTTTTTTAAAAGTAAAAACCCTTCATCTATCCTACCCTAGCCTACCATATAAATAGACCCCCTACCCTCTACCCTCTCATCCCAAAACACTAGGTTTACACTCTCGAAATTTCTACAAGAAGGGTGTGCTTTGAAACCGAGTTCACGGCGAAGCGCTGACAGATTTCCGGCGACGTTTTTTTGAAACAACCGGTGACGAAATAACGCCTCGGCCACTCACCTAGTTCCCCTATACTCTTTAGTATAGATCGAAACCCGTAAGTCCCGTTCTTTTCTTCTTTCTACTTCTCAAAAATATGGAATTACGAAACCCGACGGAAATCGGAACAAACCGATTTCCGATTCGGTTTTTCTATAAAATCTCACTTGTCACCAACTCCATAATACCCAAACTTATCCATGTTGACTATTAATCACATAACAACTAATTTGGACAAAATTTCTCACATGAAATGATAGCTTTTGCAATATCGTATTCTTTTTCGCTTTAATACCATGATGTTTATTTTTCTTCTTCTAATCAATTCCATCACTCATAAACATCTCTATCTTGACCATAAAACTTGTAAAAGTCAATTTGAATAAGTTTTCACACATGAAATGATAGCCTTTTCAATTTACCGTATTTTTACACTTTAATACCATCATGTTTCAATTTCACATTTAACCCTTAACTTGCTATACAATTAAAGTAGAGCACGAGGTAACGACCTACCTCCACCCACACGTAAATACAAACCCTAAAATGATATCATCAAAATTTAGAATACGATAAAACGAAATTTTCATTAAAATACCATAATCTTCATAAAACCATTCTTAAAGGTTTAGATTTGTTACAGTTTTAAATAAATACTTCTTACTAGGAAAATACGATAAGTTGTGGATATCAATCGTTTATCTAAACCTGACTTTGTGGTGTCTAGGCTAGGCAAGTGAGCTTGGGTAACTTTAAAAGGCCCGCCTCACGATTCGTGAGCAGATCCCTCCCTCTTCACTTGTACTTACCTGGCCACAATTGGCGGTGAAGAGGCGATTTGAGGCTTCTAACGACTTGTCGTTTAGACCTTTTAGAAATAGGCTAGTTGGCTTAGGAAACCCTAGAATCTAAAATACGGAAAGTTAAACTTTGCAAATAAATACCTTTTACTTTATAAAACCGTTTTCTAAAGGATTAGTACTTTACAATCTTTGCAAAGCGCCGCTACAACCCATCTTTGGGGAACCTGTTCGGGATCGTGCGGTTTATCGCGCACCCTCGGGCTAGTAGTGCGAGATTCAGACCTCCGCAAGGAGCATTCGGTCTCGAAAGGTTTAAAATACGACATCTTAAGAAAAATGAGATTTTTGAAATATAAAATATTTATTAAAACTATTTTTGTATAAATATATGTATATTTTATCATTTTAAATATCTATTTTATTATAATATAAATATTCCACCTTTTTCTAAAAATCACAAGAATAAAGGTTACACTAAAATACCATTAACTTCAAAGAATCAATATTACTGATAAATACAATTATTTATGAAACTAGGGTATTTTCATTTAAAATGTCACAACATAAAATCCACAACTCTAAAGACGAACAATAAATATTTGAGGTGTATTTTGAAAAGTATATAAAGGTATTTTATATAAAACCCCCTCAAGTTTTATAAATTATCCTAAGGACCCTAGCAGTTATAAGACTTCGTTTCACAATTCTGATTGTCTGACTCGGGTTTGAGTCTGATTAATTTAACTTGAATATGATTCTAGTCAATCCATAATCTACAAGTTTCAAATTCAATATGAACACATGAATCCATGAATACAATTATCAGTTTATACAATTTGGCTGAACCGAACCATGGATATATTCCTTTTACATGATTCCCAGTATTCCATTTACATGAATTTACGGTTATAACCGTTTCCTGATATCATGGTTTCGGTCGGTCGGTCAATCAATCATACAACCAACACATTTACAAGATAACAATATAAACAAGACATCGCGGGATTTAAGGGGTAGAATGGTACGGAAGGTGTTAAAGGTGGCACGAGGTGGTCAGATTTAACACACCTAACATGAATCCAGTTGCTGTTGTACCGTGGCATAAACGGTACCTTGTACTATACGTGCCCTTAGTCTCTGGCATATAGAGACTCCCCTCGTATACACTGGCATCCTTCTGTACCAAGCTACAAACAACAACGTTAACACAATACTACAATAATATAACAATATAATACAACTGAAACAGCCACTCTCTCTCTCTCTCTCTTACTCTCTATCTATTCTCCTCTTATCTTTGGGACTTACCGAGCGAATTGTTCGCTGACGACGTTCTGTTTCTATCTTCTTTGAATGTCGTCAGGTGGTTTGGACCCGACAGAAGTTGAGCCATCGCAAGAATACTTGGAGCAGTTTACTGAAGACCATGCACTGTAGTTTCATTGTACATTTTTCTTTTCAGTACTTTTCATTTCCTGTTATGCCACTATTTAGGCATCGTTTTATTTCAGTTGTATTTCCTTTCATGTATTGTATAAAGAATGTTAATAAATAAAAGTTGTTGTTCTTTTTATTTCTTGTCTCTTGTGTTTATTTTATATAGCTTATATACGCTTAGCGTATGTACTTCTGAGTATATACGTAGCGGACCTCGTCGCGCCCACTTCGTCGTACACTGGGAAGCGGGGTGTGACAAAGTTACTTAAAATAATTTAAAAATACATGTCATGGCCTGCTTGATACCCCTAACCCTGTGGTAGCATCCTAGTATCGTGTCCTCGTCCCGTTCAGTGAAACGGACGTGTTTGGATGGCTACGCGCACGTGCGTGCGTCCGTTCTTGGGGGTAGGCATTTCTGTTACAAAATCCTTCAGTTTAATTTTTGGAACTTGCCAATAATTTTCATATTTCAAATTCAAAATTTTGGACCCGACCCGGGCGTTTTTCTGAAATATTTTACATCCCGCTAAAATTCAAATGTTTGAATTTTAAAATTTATTTCTAAATGTCTTTCAGCATCATATTTCTTAAAACGATTTTTAAAAATCTTTTAGAATTATTTTCTCTAACTAACAGTTTTTCCTCCCTCTACTATCTCTATTTTTCCACCAATCAGAAAGATCCTTTTTCTTTACCGGGCCCACCGATCCCCTCTCTCCTTTCCCTTCTCCTTCTCTCTCCTTCTCTTTTTCTCTCACCACCCGCTTGCAAATAACTTTCTCTCTCCTCCTCTTTCTCTCTCCTCTCGTTTCTCTCTACCCCTCTCCTCCCGCGCCCCTTTCTCTCTCCTATCGCGGTGATTGTAGATCCCGTCACCTCCCCGCGATATCCTCACCTCCCTTCTATCTTCTTCTCCCTCCTTTAAAAACCCATGCACGAGAATAAGAAAAGGAAACCCATCCAAACCTCGTCGCCTCCTCAAACACTAACCCTATTTCTGCTCCACACCACCGTCTCATCTCCTCCTTCTCTACATCTTAGTCTCCTTCTCTTCTTCTTCCCAAGCCGCTTCCCCTGCACACACACCCGAGAGAGAACCAAGAACCCAACACCGTCTTCCATCGCCGCCGACCACCCTCGCCATCGCCATCTCTTCCCTCTCCTCTACTCCACTTCATTCTCTTCTCCTCTGTATCTTCTTCTCTAAAAAAACCCACAATCAACAGAACCCCACAACCATCAAAACACCAACCTGAACCCTGCACCCACGCCGGCACCACACCGTCGGTGACCCTGTCACCACCACCTCGTCTCCCTGACCCCTGCGCACAACCCAATTGCCGAAATCCGATCGGGCCATCGACAATCTCGACGACCCAGCGAGGACGTCTGACCCGTGTGATCCCACCGTTCGTTGTTTGGACTCATTCCGTGTACCGTGCACGCGTCGCGACTTTTCTCGCCGACGTTAGACGTTCCGTTTCCCTTATCGCGATCCGTCGAGGCAAATAAAACTTGCTACATGCTACTTAATTTATTATATATATATTTGATGGCACATTAAACCTGTAGTTTAAATATAATCCCATGATTTCCATTTTACATGTTCGAGGTCACGTTATATCATGTTAGATTCAAAACTTGAAACATACCCGATGCATTTACTTTACCAAACCTAGTAACCACATTTACATTTTAATCACGTGATAAATATTTACCTAGTCTATGGTGTCCCTCCTATAGTTTACTCTATTGGACACCCGTGTGCATTTTGACTTGTTTTAGTTATAATTGCATCTAAAGAACCTATTATACATATCATTGCATCTCTAGATTACGTAATACATGTTAACATGATTCTAACATCCATATTTGTATACCGTATTTAAGTAATGATAATCGTGCCTCGATATGAATTAATCTGTACCTCGTTGCATATCATATTACATGTTCCAGTTTATTGTTCTGACAGTACCCGCGCTTGTTTATTTATAACCATGTTTATATTAGTTTGATTTGTGAGCACCCACATAATATTTTGTGCTTCCTGACATGACCTGTTGCACTTCCTACTTGATATGACGTGATACCGTAAACTCTTGACATGACATCTAAATACACTACTCGACATGACCTGATATACCATGGCTTTACATGTTACCTGATCTTGTGTCTAATGCCAACAAACTTAACATGTAGTCCTTACGGACCGTTCCTGTTGTCTATCCATACAAACCTGCACCTACCTGATCCTGGGTTGGCATTAGTTCTTGATTACTTAATACCTGACTTGAACACATATAACTTGGGGGTATGGGGAAATCAATGATGAAATCCTGACTTGTAACTCGACAGTTGCTTGCTTATACTGATCAGTTTTGGAGGCTAGGCCCGCCTCGGGATGCTGCTGCTGACATCGTTCGTCTTTACCCTTTTCCTTTTAGTGCCTAGCGGCACGTCTCGGTTTCAGCCCGAGAGTCTTAGACCGTGGTCCCGGGCATGCACGGGATACTATTGAGTTATATCGATGATTCATCAAATTGATTTCAAAGACCTGAGGGCAGATAACCCAATAGACCAGTTTAGTTTACTCACAGCACACTACCCTTCACTACCCTGATTTATATTACTGTTACACCTGCTTTACCATTTATGATTATAATTGCATGTCTTGTTGCCCCGTTTATATTTTATTGCTTGATGTTATGACGCGCTGACGTCTGGGTTTTGCATGGCCCAGATTCCGTACCTTTGTCGCAGTCTGAGCAGGAGTACTTCAGCCAGCAGGCTGAGCAGTGAGGACGCAGTAGTAGTTAGTCCTTTTACTTTTAGCATTTTATTTCTGATGTGAGCCCACATTATGGGACATACATTCCAATTATTCTTGTATTGGATCTTTTGCTTCCGCATTATTTATTCTTGACTCTTTTATTTTGGCTTATGGACATGTGCTAGATAGTTTTATTTTTTTGTTCTTGATATCTCTACAGCCGTAATGTGACTGTGGATGGATACTTCCTACCCACAGGTAGCATGGTTGGCTATGTCACGTGCCCATCTTAGCGTACTCTGGGAAGCGGGGCGTGACATGGTTCTTTTGGTATCAGAGCCATAGGTTAATCGGGTTTGATTCTTTTGTAGTTGGGTATTGGACCCAATACATGAATCAGAATACTCGTGATTAGGAAACATGTCCTGCTACCTTGACGTTTTACCGTTCTTGAACCAAACCTCCTTCTGATTATACTTTTACGGTATGCAAACTTCCTTTGCATATCGACTCGAAACCTGGTTCCTTGTTATCTCTAGAACTTAGGCGACTTGGGTGGAGTTATGTAGTTGTAACTATGATACCGCGGCATGGTTACAATGCGGTACTCTATTTAAGTAACTCGGAGTTCTAGCCTTGATCTACATTTTGAATCTGTTATCATGATAATCCTTGGGTGTTTTGATTTCAGGAATATGGCAGACAAGAATCTGAAGACGTACCAAAGGCGTGTTGACGAAACCGCTATGCTTGGAGTAATACGTGGGATGTTAGAGAACCAAAAGCGACAGACCGAGCTGATCCAGCAGCAAGCTGAATCTTTTCAGGAAGGTTTGTGGACCTTTCAGCAGTCCGTGAACAATGTTGGGGCCAGACCAGTAGATCGTGTGGGGACCGTAGCAAATTTCAGGAGACTAGGTCCGTCTGTCTTTACTGGCCTGGAGGAGCCGTTGCCAGCGGAGTAGTGGCTAGTTGACACGGAGAACTTACTCATTACGGCACAGATCCCAGATGATAAGAGGGTGGATGTAGTACGCATCCAGTTAGTGGATTACGCCCGTGAATGGTGGCTTGTGGAGGAGACCCGCTTGCCCAAGCCGATCAAGTGGGCGGATTTTTCGAAGAGTTTCCTGGAGAAGTTCTTCCCGCGGACTTCACGGGAGGAAATGGAAGAGAAGTTCATTAGTCTAAGGCAGAACGGTGCACCTGTAGATGTACATGCAGCGGAGTGGACGTGGCTCAGTAGATTCGCGGGACTGTTGGTTGCCGATGATGCTGATAGGGCAAGGAGGTTCATGCGTAGTTTGGATGTGGACATCGAGAGGCAGATTGTCTCCTTGGGTTTGACCACTTTTTCTCAAGTGCTTACAGCGGCTCGAGAGCAGCGGAGCCTATCTACGAAGACTGGGAGTTCACAGCAGCCAGAGGTTACAGTAAGGAAGACGGCATTTGCACCAAACCGAGCACATGGACGCAGAGGTATTCCAGTGAACCGTCGTGGTGTAACACCGATGAAGAAGCCTGCTGTCGTTGATCAGAGAAAGAGCGTGATTTGTAACTACTGCCATTTACCCGGACATTTGCAAAGGGAATGTCGCAGGATGCGGGGACTCTGTTTGGTTTGTGGATCGGCAGATCATACTATCAACTCATGTCCGTCAAAGCTTCGCACGAAAGATGATGCTCAGAAGCCACCGCAGAAACCGTTTCAGGGACAGAAGCAGCTGACTCAAGGACCCAATTAAGCTCGAGCATTTACCCTGACGGCTGAGAAAGCCAAGGCTTCAGGAGAAGTTGTTTCAGGTATTCTACTTGTTCATGGTTTTTCCGTATTAGCGTTATTTGATTCTGATGCATCCCATTGTTTTATGTCGTCCAAGTTTATAGCTACACACTCGATTGCTTGCACGACCCTGTCTAGTTTCTGGGACATACACACTGGGAATGGGAAAATCATATCTAGTGGAGAATATAAAGATTGTGCAGTTGTTGTTTGCGGACGGGAGCTTTTTGCAGATTTCTTGGTGATTGATACGGGCAGCTATGAAGTCGTCTTGGGAATGGATTTTCTCGGCACTTTCCATGCTCACATTGATTGTAGGGCAAAGAAAGTAATTTTCCAGATTTCCGGACATCCCGAGTTTATCTTTACTGGAGGAAGCAGTTCTGTCGGGCCAGTCGAGTTTAGGGCTAGGCCGACAGCTAATACTCTTGCATCAATGGAGGTTGCTCAAGATGAAACGCCAGCTGTTGTTCGAGATTTCATGGACTTGTTTGAAGACATATCAGGTTTACCACCGAGGCGAGACGTGGAGTTCGCGATTGATCTTATTCCTGGTGCAGCGCCAGTATCTAAAGCGTATTATCCAATGGCACCAGTGGAATTAGAAGAAGTTAAGAAGCAGGTTACGGAATTACTTGAGAAGGGTTGGATTCGAAGCAGTAACTCGCCTTGGGGAGCTCCTGTTCTTCTAGTCAAGAAGAAAGATGGCACAAGAAGGATGTGCATCGACTATCGAGAATAAAACCGGGTGACTATTAAGTACAAGTACCCGATCCCTCGCATTGGAGAATTATTTGAACATCTTAGTGGCGCGAGGGTATTCTCGAAGCTGGATTTGCGATTCGGATATCATCAGGTCCGAGTGAAATCAGAGGATATTTGCAAGACGGCGTTTCGAACTCGGTATGGACATTACGAGTATTTAGTGATGCCCTTCGGAGTGACGAATGCACCGGCGATATTCATGGACTTGATGAACCGAATCTTTTCACCATTTTTGGACCAGTTCATAGTGGTGTTCATTGATGATATTCTGGTCTATTAGAAGAGTATTGAAGAGCATGCAGAACATTTGAAGATCGCACTGCAGACGCTAAGACAAGAAAAATTATATGCAAAGATGAGCAAGTGCGAGTTTTGGCTAGAAGAAGTAAAGTTTTTGAGGCATGTCGTGTCTGGCGATGGAATCTCTGTTGATCCCGAAAAAATTGCAGCAATTCGTGATTGGCCGATTCCGAAGAATATTGCGGAGATAAGAAGCTTTCTTGGACTCGGCGGGTATTACAGAAGATTTGTGGAGAAATTTGCTCGTCTGGCGGAGCCGTTGACCAAGCTTATGCGCAAGGAGGTACTTTTTGTGTGGACGGATAGGTGTGCGTCAGCTTTTGAGGCGTTGAAGCAGAGATTGATAACCGCTCCTATTCTGACCGTGTCAGACAGTTCCGGAGGATTGGTGATTCACAGTGACGCATCTGGGAAAGGATTGGGATGTGTTTTGATGCAACATGGGAAGGTTATAGCATACACATCGAGACAATTGAAGACCCATGAGAAGAATTGCCCAACTCATGACTTGGAGCTTGCGGCTGTGATCTTCGCTTTAAAGATTTGGAGACACTGCCTTTTGGGCGAAAGAGTCGAGGTTTTTACTGATCACAAAAGCTTGAAGTATGTGTTCACGCAGAAGGAGCTTAATATGAGGCAACATAGATAGTTGGAGCGGATGGCTGACTACGATCTTGATCTTAAGTACCATCTGGGGAAAGTTAATGTCGTGCCGGATGCGCTCAGTCGGTTACCAGCAATTCAGACGTTGACTGCTCAGAAGGAACTCATTGAAGATTTTCGAAGATTTGATTTGGAGGTTGTGCTACCGCACTCTTCTGGACTGTTGATGCAGCTGCAGGTACATTCGTCATTGATCGAGGACATTAAAGCAGCACAATCGCAGGACCCTATATTGCAAAAGTTTCGAGAACAGGTGGAAGCTGGACTTCGGACTGACTTACTAATTCATGAAGATGGTTCATTGAGATATAGTAGCCGTTTGTGTGTGCCAAAGGGAGATATTCGCGAAGAACTTATGAAGAAGGCGCATAGTTCAGCATATTCCGTACATCCTGGAGGCACGAAGATGTACCGATATGTACGACAGCATTTCTGGTGGGAAGGCATGAAACGGGAGATTGCCCGCTTTGTGGAAAAGTGCTTGGTGTGTCAGCAAGTTAAGGCTGAATATCAAAGGGTTGCTGGTTTATTGCAACCACTTCCGATTCCTCAGTGGAAGTGGGAACATATAACCATGGATTTCATGACAGCTCTACCGCGGAGTCCAAAAGGCAACAATGCAGTTTGGGTGATTGTCGATCGTTTAACCAAGGCAGCTCATTTCATTCCTTTTCGGGTTGGTCAATCAACAGAAACTTTGGCAGAACGGTACATGCAGGAGATTGTAAGATTGCATGGAGTACCGGTGAGCATCGTGTCCGACCGTGACACTCGGTTCTTAACGCACTTTTGGAGGAGCTTACAGGAAAGTTTGGGGAATCGATTGAAGTTTAGCACAGCTTATCATCCTCAAACAGATGGCCAGTCGGAGAGAACGATCCAAACTCTTGAAGATATGTTGAGAGCTTGTATGTTGGACTTCAAGGGTTCATGGGAGGATCATCTACATTTGGTGGAGTTTTCTTACAACAACAGTTTTCAGGCGACAATTCAGATGGCTCCATTCGAAGCTTTATATGGTCGCAAGTGTCGTTCACCTGTTTGTTGGGACGATGTCAGTGAACGACGATTGTTGGGACCAGACTTGGTTGTGCAGACAGTTGAGAAAGTTAATGCTATCCGAAATCATATGAAAGTAGCACAAGACAGACAGAAGAGTTGGGCAGATACGTCGAAAAGACCTCTAGAGTTCGCCGTGGGTGATTTGGTATTCTTGAAGATATCACCGACTAAAGGGGTAATTCGTTTCGGAAGTCGAGGAAAGCTCAGTCCTCGATTCGTAGGACCCTTTAAGATTTTGGAGCGTGTCGGTGAGGTAGCGTATCGATTGGCGTTACCGCAATCCTTGGCGAATATGCATGATGTGTTTCACGTATCTTAACTCCGTAAGTATGTTCAAGATGAAACACATGTGTTGGATCATTCGGAGCTAACTGTACGAGAAGACTTGGCTTTTGAGGAGCGACCGATTGCGATTGTGGATCGAAGAGAAAAGGTTCTTAAGAACAAGGTTATCCCTCTTGTACTTGTTTCTTGGGGTAATCACTCACATGGAGAGTCCACTTGGGAACGAGAAGATGAAGTCCGGCAGATGTTTCCCCATCTTTTCTTATAGTGTTGGTCGTTTATCCTTTTGTGTTCTTGGAATTTCTAGGACGAAATTCTTTTGTAGTTGGGTATAATGTAACAACCGAGTCCAGTTATACCAATTTTAGTTACCGTATGTGTTGTTTATGGTATTTATTTCATTTATCATGTTTGGTTGCAAATGGTAATTTACATTATATTCGACCTGTTTACTTGAGCTCGTTATTTCCTAGTTATAGATTACACTAACATTTCATATTCTTGCATATAACCATTTAATTTACTTAAAATAATTTAAAAATACATGTCATGGCCTGCTTCATACCCCTAACCCTGTGGTAGTGTCCTTGCATCGTGTCCTCGTCCCGTTCAGTGAAACGGACGTGTTTGGACGGCTACGCGCACGTGCGTGCATCCGTTCTTGGGGGTAGGCATTTCTGTTACAAAATCCTTCAGTTTAATTTTTGGAACTTGCCAATAATTTTCATATTTCAAATTCAAAATTTTGGACCCGACCGGGGCGTTTTTCTGAAATATTTTACATCCCGCTAAAATTCAAATGTTTGAATTTTAAAATTTATTTCTAAATATCTTTCAGCATCATATTTCTTAAAACGATTTTTAAAAATCTTTTAGAATTATTTTCTTTAACTAACGGTTTTTCCTCCCTCTACTATCTCTAATTTTCCACCGATCAGAAAGATCTTTTTTCTTTACCGGGCCCACCGATCCCCTCTCTCCTTTCCCTTCTCCTTCTCTCTCCTTCTCTTTTTCTCTCACCCTCCGCTAGCAAACAACTTTCTCTCTCCTCCTCTTTCTCACTCCTTTCGTTTCTCTCTACCTCTCTCCTCTCGCGCCCCTTTCTCTCTCCTATCGCGTTGATTGTAGATCCCGTCACCTCCCCGCGATATCCACACCTCCCTTCTATCTTCTTCTCCCTCCTTTAAAAACCCATGCATGAGAACAAGAAAAGGAAACCCATCCAACCTTCGTCGCCTTCTCAATCCCTAACCCTATTTCTGCTCCACACCACCGTCTCCTCTCCTCCTCCTCTACATCTTAGTCTCCTTCTCTTCTTCTTCTCGAGCCGCTTCCCCTGCACACACACCCGAGAGAGAACCAAGAACCCAACGCCGCCTTCCATCGCCGCCGACCACCCTCGCCATCGCCATCTCTTCCCTCTCCTTTACTCCTCTTCATTCTCTTCTCCTTTGTATCTTCTTCTCTCAAAAAACCCACAATCAACAAAACCCCACAACCATCAAAACACCAACCTGAACCCTGCACCCACACCGGCACCACACCGCCGATGACCCCGTCACCAACACCTCGTCTTCCTGACCCCTGCGCACAACCCAATCGCCGGAATCCGGTCGGGCCATCGACAATCTCGATGACCCAGCGAAGACTACTGACCCGTGTGATCCCACCGTTCGTTGTTTGGACTCATTCCGTGTACCATGCGCGCGTAGCAACTTTTCTCGCCGACGCGAGACGTTCCGTTTCCCGTATCGCGATCCGTCGATGCAAGTAAAACTTGCTACATGCTACTTAATTTATTATATATATATTTGATGGCACATTAAACCCATAGTTTAAATATAATCCCATGATTTCCATTTTATATGTTCGAGGTCACGTTAAATCATGTTAGATTCAAAACTTGAAACATACCCGATGTATTTACTTTACTAAACCTAGTAACCACATTTACATTTTAATCACGTGATAAATATTTACCTAGTCTATGGTGTCCCTCCTATAGTTTACTTTATTGGACACCCGTGTGCATTTTGACTTGTTTTAGTTATAATTGCATCTAATGAACCTATTATACATATCATTGCATCTCTAGATTACGTAATACATGTTAATATGATTATAACATCCATATTTGTATACTGTAGTTAAGTAATGATAACTGTGCCATGATATGAATTAATTTGTACCTCGTTGCATATCATAATACATATTCCAGTTTATTATTCTGACAGTACCCGCACTTGTTTATTTATAAACATGTTTATATTAGTTTGATTTGTGATCACCCACATAATATTTTGTGCTTCCTGACATGACCTGTTGCACTTCCTACTTGATATGATGTGGTACCGTACACTCTTGACATGACATGACATCTAAATACACTACTCGATTTGACCTGATGTACCATGGCTTTACCTGTTACCTGATCTTGTGTCTAATGCCAACAAACCTGACATGTAGTCCTTACGGACCGTTCCTGTTGTCTATCCAGACAAATCTGCACCTACCTGATCCTAGGTTGGCATTAGTTCTTGATTACTTAATACCTGACTTGAACACATATAACTTGGGGGTATGGGGAAATCAATGATGAAATCCTGACTTGTAACTCGATAGTTGCTTGCTTATACTGATCAGTTTTGGAGGCTAGGCCCGCCTCGGGATGATGCTGCTTACATCGTTCGTCTTTACCCTTTTCCTTTTAGTGCCTAGCGGCACGTCTCGGTTTCAGCCCGAGAGTCTTAGACCGTGGTCCCGGGCATGCACGGGATACTATTGAGTTATATCGATGATTCATCAAATTGATTTCAAAGACCTGAGGGCAGATAACCCAATAGACCAGTTTAGTTTACTCACAGCACACTACCCTTCACTACCCTGATTTATATTACTGTTACACCTGCTTTACCATTTATGATTATAATTGCATGTCTTGTTGCCCCGTTTATATTTTATTGCTTGATGTTATGACGCGCTGACGTCTGGGTTTTGCATGGCCCAGATTCCGTACCTTTGTCGCAGTCTGAGCAGGAGTACTTCAGCCAGCAGGCTGAGCAGTGAGGACGCAGTAGTAGTTAGTCCTTTTACTTTTAGCATTTTATTTCTGATGTGAGCCCGCATTATGGGACATACATTCCAATTAATCTTGTATTGGATCTTTTGCTTCCGCATTATTTATTCTTGACTCTTTTATTTTGGCTTATGGACATGTGCTAGATAGTTTTATTTTTTTGTTCTTGATATCTCTACAGCCGTAATGTGACTGTGGATAGATACTTCCTATCCACAGGTAGCATGATTGGCTATGTCACGTGCCCATCTTAGCGTACTCTGGGAAGCGGGGCGTGACAATTACTGATTGACGACTGTAATATGGCTATAGAAGGATATTTTCTTACCGTAGGTAGTATGGTTGGCTTTGTTACGTTCCCGTATTTATGTATTTTGGGAAGCAGGACGTGACAGGTTCAGAAGGATGTTCCAAAAATGCGTGCAGAACATGATGAGTCGGTGAATCTAGCTCATCCATATGGTTGAGTTCATCCTCAAAACTTTGATCAAAATAACCTTTATCGAGGTAATCCTCCTCCTCGAACACTTCTTTTATTACATTATCTAGGTGTCATGCCCTGCTTCCCAAGAGACGGCAGCAGGCATGTGACGAAGCCCACGACGTATTTATACCGAGAAATGGTCCTTGCCGAAATAAATACGTTAAGCGTATAGTAAGCAATGTGTCTAATATAACAAAATTTTAAATTAGATATAAATCCAACTACCTAATACATTTCCATGTCATAAAGTTCAAAACAAATGACAACAAGTCTGGAGTTCAAATACAATGAAAGTAAAATTAAACAAAGCCTGAACATGTAAGGACCTTAGTGCTCATGCCACAAGACTCGTGGTGAAGGCAGAAGCAAAAATAATAATTTAAAAACAAGCACTAGTAACCTATACTCTATAATCAATTCCAAACACTAACTAGATAACTAAACATACAAGATTAGGGAGCTAGCTACCTTTGTAGTATATCCGCGCAATTATGGAAGGCCCCTACACCGCTCCATGGACTCTAATTCGGCTCCGAAGTCGTCGGGAACGAGTTTGGTTGTCGATCTTCCTTGTCAAAGATGATCCACCGAGGGAGTTCGAATGAAGTTTTAGCTTCACAATATGAAATCAAGTGAAGCAACTCATAAACAAAACTTGCTAAGAATTGTTTGTGAGATTGATGTAGTAGTGGTAATCTCAAGTTTCTCTCTTTGCAATTTTTCCTCTAAAAAAATGGAAGCTCAAAAATCAAAGAGAAGAAGAAGAAGTGTGTGTGAATTATCCAACCCCATCTCCTTTCTTTTTCTTTTCTCTTATCTAGATGAGAGTGTGAATCAAAAGCATGAGTCACCAAGTGACTCACCTCATGTCTCATGAGTCTAAACACTTCTCATAGCTTCCAATATGAAGAAGAAAAGATGTGTGTATCAATACACACACTTGCATACACACACACACACACACATATACACAACCCAAATATGTATCAAAATACATATATCCCTATTCTTATCAAAATACGAATACCCGTATTCGTATAAAGATAAAATTATCCGTATTCGTATTAAGATACAAATACCCGTATTTATACAAATACTCATATTCGTATAAATACTGTATTCATGTCAAAATACGAATACCCAAAAAGAGGGATAAAGAGAAATATAATACTAGCTCACAATGATCCAGCTATCTTTCAAATCTGTCAGTATTATCAAAATGGCCGATTAAAATACGTGCACTAAATACATGTATTTAATCGAACCTGAGTGCGTATCAAAATACGCAAGTACTGCATCATTTCGCATGAACCAGAAACCCCTCTGTGTGGGACTCTAAAGACTCGACAATACGCTGGCAGTGGGTTTAACCACAAGCACGTCAGCGGCACTAACTGTACGTAACGGATACCCATGTATTGAATGAAAGGAAGGTCGATGAGCAAACTCATCTGTATCCCTACAGAGCCTATAAGTGACAATTTTCGTACAGTCCGATCTCTTCGTCTAAGAGTATCGCATACCAGGTCTAGAAGGGTGGATAACGTCAGACCCTTAATAACCCAATAAATCGTGTCGATATTAAGCTCATCACCAACCGAGAAACTACTGATCTACAATCAGTAAATCTCATCCACCCTGGCCAGGGATTTATGGTGATGGCCAATCGAACATAACGCGACATCGACTCCCTATACCGGGAGAGACGAATCCCTGGCGATTGCTCACTGCCTCCATATGGCTCGTGACTGTTCCCAACTAAAACCTGTTTGCATGACTCGGTAGATCCGTGGTAGGGTTGTTTACCACCGAAGACTAGACTGAGACGTGGAGACGTCTAGCCTGAATTTGGGGGCAGATACTATTTGGATATATCCATCCACCTCTCCGAAGATACCAAGTTGATTTATGACACCGTATATCAGAGGTTTGGATAGATGCGACTGTTGTAGCATGACTTTTTCAGATTCTCTCCCATTTATGAGGGGTTTTTTTATTGTGGGGACGCTCTTCCCTACAGGCACAAGCCCCTACAGTTAATTATGTTATCGCGTTGCGATAACCACTTTCTCCTACTCCAGTATTTTACTTCGTGTCGTGTTATGTTTTGTTTATTTTGGTTGCTCGTGGATTGTATACGGAGACTAGTTTATGTCGTCGCCCGTAGGACACGGATTAGTCCAAATCCGTATATTTTAGATTTGGATTTGAACTTAAGTTGTATGTTCCTTTAGTTCAAAGAATATTTTATTTTATTTAAGGACCGTTAATCTGTTTTTAGATTAAGATCAACTTAAATATATGAGCATTTGGGCTCAATTTAATTTAACTAAGGATACATTAGTATTATCTGAGACTAAGATCAACTTAGAAATATTTTCATGACCATTAAATTTTATTAAGATCCCACAACATAGCATTTGGGCTCAGCTGTAAGAAAACTTCATAGAGAGACTTAACCAATTTAGGCTCAGTCTGCTCGATCTTGGGCTTTCTCATTTTATTCAGAATTGTTAAACACTTATTTGTGGCTCTGGCGCTCACATGGGAAACACGTAAGGCGCTCAGACATGGGCATTGCCCAATCAGTACTAAGCACTTAATCGTTTTGACTAGATATAGTGTTAAGCACTTTTATACAGCGCTCACGTATGTTTCACGTGAGGCGCTGGGTCTTCACCTTTAGGCGCTCACGCGGGAAGCATGTGAGGCACTGAATTTATATTTTTGGGCGCTCATGTAGGAAGCACGTGAAGCGCTCGTTTTTTTTTGTTTAGAGATTTAATCTCTGTTAATGGCATTTTTAGCTATTAATGATCACCAAGATCTCTGTTTTGAAGATCCGAGAGCAAGTTTTTTTTAAGAACAAAGTTCTTATATTTTTTATTATAAGAACTAAGTTCTTTATAGGGTTAAACCATGTTTTCAGACGAATTAAATTCCTGGAATATGTTTATTTTCTCTCTCTTATTTTTTATCTAGTTTTTCCTCGAGATTTTGAATCTGAAGAACAGAATTTTCCCTATGAGGATTAAATTCTCAATTTGTGGGAGATTTGTGTTATGGATTTCGGATCCAGAGAAAGAACTAAGTTCTTTTATGAAGGGTTAAACCCTTGTTTTTTACTAGTTCTGGACGAAGGAGTTATATTTAATCTCTCTTTTTTTCTTTATCTAGTGTTTGAAAGGAGGAAGATCTTCTTCTTCAAAGAGAATTAAATTCTCTATTGCAGTTTCTAACTTTTTGTTTGCAGAAACTTATGGAGGGTTCTCTCTATTTTTTTCGTCACAAGACTCAGGTCCTTTATATAAGCAAGGCAAATTGTTGACCAGTTTTGAGAAAATCTCTCATTGAGAGATTCCAATTGATTTAATTTGTCTCAAAAATTATTTGGGGAATTTTATCCACCGTTGGATCTTTGATCCAGTGATTTATGTTTTATAGAATATATTTTCTTATTTTTAACAAGATTGGGGAAATATTTTCCCATATATAGAATTTTATTCTATTAAACGGTGATTTTTAATTACTATTGGATTTTTGATCCAAGTATTCTCTATTTAACATAGCATATCTTTCTTGTTTAGATAGATTGGGGAAATATATTCCCAAAAATAGAATTTAATTCTATTAATGGATCTTTAATCCAACAGCTCTCTATTTAACAGAGAATATCTCAGGGAGATATTTTCCCCCCAATAGAATTTAATTCTATCATTTGATAATTTTTAATCACCATTGGATTTTTAATCCAACTGTTGGGGTAAAAATTTACACCCCGGTTGACCGAGTCAAAGTCAAGGTCAACCCCAAAGTTAGGTGGGCCCAAGCCCAAGTCAAGCGGGCCCATGCCCAAGTCGAGCCCGCGGCCAGCCCCCCCATGCCAACAACAAAATCATGTAATAAATAATTTTTATGTAATTGTTTATGCATGAATGTAAACAAAATGGGCATAAAGCCAATATTTTGTACGCTCATGGCTTATGTGCAAAAATGAAATGGCACATGAGCCATGGGATGGCTAAAATGCCATTTTTGTAAAGCTCAAGGGGCTATATGTAAATATGTAAGCCTATAAAAGGCAACAAGATGAATAAAAAAAAGAGACCCTTTTCATTCTCTCCACAAAAATTTTAGATCTGAGATCTTTTGTGCCTCCTGCTCCTTCTCTAAGGTTCTAAACCTTCTCACTTCTTTTGAATTAAATCAAGAGTTTTACTCTTTCTTTTCAAAAACTAAGAAGTCTTCCACCACAAAACCCACAAAGGGGAACTTGGATCTACCATTAGATCTCAGAAAGGAGAGATTTTTAGATCTCACATCTCTTGATCATCAAGATCCAGCCAACAGAGGAGGAAGAGGAAGAACCCCTTTCATCAACCAAAACATTTTAGGAGTTTAACTCCATATATTTACATATATATATATATATATATATATAAAATAAATTTTCCTTTTCTGAAGCATAGCTTCCGTTTTTCAGGCTAAAAGCCTCTTTTCATCGCCGGCGCTAAGCGCAGAGCGTCCACTTGGGCGCAAGCGCTCGAGCGCAAGTCGCCCCCGTGCCGACACGTGGCGCGCTTGCGCTCCAGCGCAAGTCGCCCACGTGCCGACACGTGGCGCGCTTGCGCCCAAGTGCTCAGCGTCCGAGCGCAAAGCGTCCACGTGCCGACACGTGGCGCGTTGCGCTCCAGCACTCTGCGCTCGAGCGCAAAGCGCCCACGTGCCGACACGTGGCGCGCTTGTGCTCAAGCGCCTAGGCGCTGGCCCCACGCATCCTTTGGATGTCTTTTCCCCCTCCTATTTATATATACATGTATATATATACATATGTATACAAATGTACACATACACATACTCCACGACACTGTCTCTGTTAGAAAAAAAATTTCTAACGGGGCGCTGCCCCACACCCCGCAAGGGGGCTGCTAGCCCCCTTGACCCCCAGCCCGCTGTCCGGATAGCGGGACCCCCGTAAAAACTCTGCGTGGCTCCCGATATATTTAAACCCCCCTTTTCAAAACACAACACACGTACACTGCACACTGAGTTTGCATGACCATTTTAACCCGTTAATCGGAGGTTTCCTCGCCCCAAAGACGAGGGGTAATTAACGGCAGCTTAGTTCGCGGCTGCCGGAGATTTGGATCCCCATAATCAATAAACCCCGGCCTACGCTAGGCAGGGGGAATCTGTAGTATACGCCTGACAAGCGCGCGCGTATTCCCATCTCAATGGGGTGACGAAAAACACCCTACAGATTCTGGCACGTCCGGTGGGACCAATCTCTCCTCCCATATTTCGGGTTAAGCGTTCATGCGAACTCAATCTATGTACATGTCTATATTTATACTAAAATAATGCTTTTTCATGCAGGTTTTTAACCAATCACTTTCCAACAATGTCTCCGATGATAAACTCAGCTCTCAGCACAGCTCCTGTCTCCTACACAATGAAGATAGGCTCCAGGATGGTCCTTCCGGCCAGTCTCGGGCGACAATGGGAGGAGGAGCCGCTACCATTTGGCTCTATTATGTTCATACCAGCTAACGCTATTCCAGCTCCTCAAGCTCCAGCAACAGACAAACCAGTCTCGAAAGGCAGGAGACCAAATGTGGTGATCTCAAGGGCGCCCCAACCCAAACGCAAGTCGGTATCTGAACGACTTTCCTTGGCCCCAGCTGGGGGCAAGGCCATCAACACCAACAAAGCTACAACGCGTCCCGAGCAAGCTCCAGCGGCGCCTCTGACAACTGCTCGATTGGGTGTCTTCTCAAGTCTCCCCATCACTCAGCCCATGGCGGATTCCCGAAGAGCAGAAGCCTGCCAAGCACTTAAGGCAGAGAAGCTGAGGCAGAAGCGGCTCAAATATAGAGCCAACAAAAGGGCTAGGGCTCTGGCCATGTTAAAATTTATGAATTTCCAAAGCCCAGACCGCTCCGCGAAACCAGCTGCCAGTGATGAAAGAATGGCTGAATGTGTTATCCACACTGTCTACATGGCCGGACATGAAGAAACGAACCATCATCTTCTTCACAGCCATGGTGATGATACGATTGACGCTACCCAGCATCGGCTCGATCTAAATGATGAAGAGCCCGCTCAGGCCGATAAGCCAGAGGAACCCGTGGTTCCTACGGAATGGAGCTCAGGCAATAAAGATTACCCGGTTGTCATAGCCGGAACTACAGAACAAGCATTATTCCAATAGCTTCAAAGGCAATTTCAGGACAGGGATGAGAAGATGGCCGAGGTCTATTCCAAAGTCGACGAGCTGGCAAACGTCGTGGCAGATCTCGCGACCCAAGTCGCCCGATTGCAATTACAGCAGAATCAAATTTTGGCTCATGAGCCAGGGTTGGTACCCGGGAGCAACCAACTGATATCCCTTTCAACCTAAAAGCGGAGCGCCTTCACGAAAAATGGCCGCAATCAGCCTCCAGTCCCTCCGATACATATGCCGGGGAGGAATCGCCTCTGAAAGAGAAGCTGAAAAAGGTCTATTCCTTCAAGAGGGAAAAGGTCCACAAGATATTCAGGGACGCCCTAAGAAACGGTCTACAGCTGCCAGAATCAAAGAGACCGCAAGAAGAGAATATGACCGACGACCCAAAATATTGCCCCTATCACAGGGTGATGGGTCATTCCATTGAGGACTGCTTCGTCTTCAAAGATTGGGTCGAAAGGCAATACAAGACGGGAGAGATAGAACTGTCTAAAGGCGCGTTAGCAAACAGTCAAGCTACGACCGCCGATTTCATGCAAATGGAGACCGAAGCCTTTCGGGAACCTAATCCTCCCAGACATGTGCCATTATCTGAAAAGGACGAACCAAAGACCGATCGGCTTCGAGGACCAGCATCAGTAAAGGCACCTACTCCAATGGAGGGAAAGAAGAAGGTATACTCCTTCAGGAGGGATGAAGTCCGCAAAATATTCATGGATGCCTTGAACAACGGTCCACAACTGCCTGTTCCAAAAAGGCCACAGGAAATGAACATGGCCGGCAATCTCATATACTGCCCATATCATAGAGTGGTGGGTCATACCATCGAAGACTGCTATATTTTCAAAGATTGGGCAGAGGACCGATATAAGCTTGGAAAAACCTCACAATCCTCGGATGTATCGGCAAGCCACAGAGGTAGGTCATCAACACAGCTCCGCCAAGATCAAAGTTCAAGAAGCTGGGATAAGCAAAAAGGACCACCACGTCGTTAAACTGGGAACATCCGCTGACCACCACGTCATTGAACTGGGAACAACCGACCTCTAAGTCGTTAAACTGGGAATGTAAAAAAAAATAATATATATACATGTGTAAATAAAAAAATGTGTAAATAGAAGAAAAAATGAAAAGCCGAAATGATTGGGCAACTCGCAATAAAAATCAGCGAATAAAAATAAAAATGAAAATAAAGCCGAAATGATGGGGCAACCGCGAATAAAAGCCGAAATGATGGGGCAATCGCGACCTTCGCGATAAGAAAAGCTGAAATGATAGAGCAATCGCGGTAAAACAAAAACAAAAACAAAACGAAAAAAAACGGCGAATGATGAGTCGCTCCTGGTACCATATTCCAGTGCAGCGATACAGACGCCAACCAAAATCCAATTTCCCAAAATTCTCCCAGCCCTACGGCCAGTCCCCGAATTGACTACCGTATACAATCCACGGGCTCAAATAATTCTCATCATACCCATGCCCCACCGTAATCACCAGTTACGCGGCTGGTCTCCGCCTTTGGAATTATGCTTCATTGGAAAGACCCACTCATGTGTCCTCACGATGCATGAGGAGAACAAACCTTCGTGAGATCCTTACGACTCACCAAGGAAAAACACACTTAGAAGTCCTCACGACTCTTAAGGAGAAAATACACCTGCGGGATCCTTACGACTCGTAGGGAGAAAAAGCTTTTATGGGACCCTCACGGCCCATAAAATTGAAAAGTCTTAGGTGATAGGGATCTAAACCTGTCTCCTAAGCCATCGCTCCCCAATCCCCAAGCGGCGAATGATGAGTCGCTCCTGGTACCATATTCCAGTGCAGCGATGCAGACGCCAACCAAATTCCAAATCCCATACCCCAACGGCGAATGATGAGTCGCTCCTGGTACCACATTCCAGTGCAGCGATGCAGACGCCAACAAAGTCCTGAAATTTTTCCGGCCCTACGGTCTGGATCATACATCCTGCAAAACCGTATACAATCCACGGGCGTAAAACAATCCCGATCTCTCCTAAAAAAAAGAAAAAAAAAGAACGGTATGTCCACAAGCAAAATGGGCACGGATGAAAACCCGAAAGGGCTCCGTGAGTAAAAACAGCAGGACTGCCGGCGAGTTTGTGAAAACCTGGAAGGGCGCAAACTCGTAAAAAAAAAGAAATGAAATGCACTCGCAAAGTCCTCTCGACTTTGTGAGGAGAAAATTCCCGCGTGAGATCCCTACGACTCACAAATGAGCAACACACTTAGGAGTCCCCACCACTCCTAAGGAGAAAATACACCTACGGGATCCTTACGACCCGTAGGGAGAAAATGCTTTATGAGACCCTTACGGTTCACAAAATGGAAAAGCCTTAGGTGACAGGGATCTAAACCTGTCTCCTAAGCCACCAATTCCCAAATCCTCCAGGGGCAAATGATGAGTTGCTCCTGGCATTATTCCAGTGCAGCAATGCAGATGCCAAACGAAAAAAAAACCAATCCCCAAATCCTCCTGGGGCAAAATGATGAGTTGCTCCTGGCATTATTCCAGTGCAGCAATGCAGATGCCAAACAAACTAAATCCAAATCCTCTCGGGGCACATGATGAGTTGCTCCTGGCATTATTCTAGTGCAGCAATGCAGATGCCAAACAAACCAAATCCAAATCCTCTCGGGGAACATGATGAGTTGCTCCTGGCATTATTCCAGTGCAGCAATGCAGATGCCAAACGAAAAAAAAACCAAATCCAAATCCTCCCGGGGCAAATGATGAGTTGCTCCTGGCATTATTCCAGTGCAGCAATGCAGATGCCGACAAAAATACCAATCCCAAAACTCTTTCATGACAAATGATGATTCGCTCCTGGTACCATATTCCAGTATAGCGATGCTGATGTCAACTCAAGTCAATCAAATCAAACCAACAACCTCTACGGCGGAATCATGCTCCGTCCCAGAATTTACCCCGTGTCGAAATCATGCTTCGCCTCGGAATATCTACTCTCCCTGCCGGAATTATGCTCCGCCTCGGAATCAAATCAACCAGCAAGCTCTGCGTCGGAATTATGCTTCGTCTCAGAATGCATCCCGTGTCGAAATGATGCTTCGCCTCGGTGTACCTGCCTTCCCTGTCGAAATTATGCTTCGTCTAGGAATCAAGTCAACCCCCGACACACCGTGCCGGGAAAAAGTTGATCAGTGACACTCCGCGCCGGGGAAAAGTCGATCAGCGACACTCCACACCGGGGAAAAGTCAACCCGACACTCCGCGCCGGGGAAAAGTCCATCAGCGACACTCCGCGCCGGGGAAAAGTCAACCCAACACTCCGCGACGGGGAAAAGTCGATCAACGACACTCCGCGCCGGGGAAAAGTCAACCGACACTCCGCGCCGGGGAAAAGTCGATCAGCGACACTCCGCGCCGGGGAAAAGTCAACCGACACTCCGCGCCGGGGAAAAGTCGATCAGCGACACTCCGCGCCGGGGAAAAGTCAACCCGACACTCCGCGCCGGGGAAAAGTCGATCAGCGACACTTCGCGCCGGGGAAAAGTCAACCCGACATTTCGTACAGGGGAAAAGTCGATCAGCGACACTCCGTGCCGGGAAAAAGTCAACCCGACACTCCGCGCCGGGGAAAAGTCGATCAGCGACACTCCGCGCCGGGGAAAAATCAACCCGACACTCCACGCCGGGGAAAAGTCGATCAGCGACACTCCGCGCCGGGGAAAAGTCGATCAGCGACACTCCGCGCCGGGGAAAAGTCAACCCGACACTCCGTGCCGGGGAAAAGTCGATCAGCGACACTCCGCGCCGGGGAAAAGTCGATCAGCGACACTCCGCGCCGGGGAAAAGTCAACCCGACACTCCGCGCCGGGGAAAAGTCGATCAGCGACACTCCGCGCCGGGGAAAATTCAACCCGACATTCCGCACCGGGGAAAAGTCCATCAGCGACACTCCGCGCCGGGGAAAAGTCAACCCGACACTCCGCGCCGGGGAAAAGTCGATCAGCGACACTCCGTGCCGGGGAAAAGTCAACCCGACACTCCGCGCCGGGGAAAAGTCAACCCGACACTCCACGCCGGGGAAAAGTCGATCAGCGACACTCCGTGCCGGGGAAAAGTCAACCCGACACTCCGCACCGGGGAAAAGTCGATCAGCGACACTCAGTGCCGGGGAAAAGTCAACCCGACACTCCGCGCCGGGGAAAAGTCCATCAGCGACATTCCGCGCCGGGGAAAAGTCAACCCGACACTCCGCGCCAGGGAAAAGTCGATCAGCGACACTCCGCGCCTGGGAAAAGTCAACCCGACACTCCGCGCCGGGGAAAAGTCGATCAGCGACACTCCGTGCCGAGGACACGTCAACCAGCGACACTCTGCATCGGGGAAACGTCCAACACAGACACTCCGCATCAGGGAAACGTCAACCAGCCGATACTCCGCCTCGGGGAAACGTCAAGCAGACACTCCGTGCCGGGGGCACATCGACAAAAGACACTCCGCATCAGGGAAACGTCTAACAGCGACACTCCGTGCCGGGGACACGTCTACCAAATCGCTCCGGATCAGAGCGTCGGCCGTCTATGTCGCAAAAAGGGCAGTGCAGGCTCCCGCAAATTGGGAACCCAAATCGCTCCGGATCAGAGCGTCGACCGTCTATGTCGCAAAAAGGGCAGTGCAGGCTCCCGTAAATTAGGAACCCAAATCGCTTCGTAACAGAGCGTCAACCGTCTATATCGCAAAAAGGGCAGTGCAGGCTCCCGCAAATTGGGAACCCAAATCGCTCCGGATCAGAGCGTCGACCGTCTATGTCGCAAAAAGGGCAGTGCAGGCTCCTGCAAATTGGGAACCCAAATCGCTCCGGATCAGAGCGTCGACCGTCTATGTCGCAAAAAGGGCAGTGCAGGCTCCCGTAAATTGGGAACCCAAATCGCTTCGTAACAGAGCGTCGACCGTCTATGTCGCAAAAAGGGCAGTGCAGGCTCCCGCAAATTGGGAACCCAAATCGCTCCGGATCAAAGCGTCGACCGTCTATGTCGCAAAAAGGGCAGTGCAAGCTCCCGCAAATTGGGAACCCAAATCGCTCCGGATCAGAGCGTCGACCGTCTATGTCGCAAAAAGGGCAGTGCAGGCTCCCGCAAACTGGGAACCCAAATCGCTCCATAACAGAGCGTCGACCGTCTATGTCGCAAAAAGGGCAGTGCAGGCTCCCGCAAATTGGGAACCCAAATCGCTTCGTAACAGAGCGTCAGCCGTCTATGTCGCAAAAAGGGCAGTGCAGGCTCCCGCAAATTGGGAACCCAAATCGCTCCGGATCAGAGCGTCGACCGTCTATGTCGCAAAAAGGGCAGTGCAGGCTCCCGCAAATTGGGAACCCAAATTGCTCCGGATCAGGGCGTCGACCGTCTATGTCGCAAAAAGGGCAGTGCAGGCTCCCGTAAATTGGGAACCCAAATCGCTTCGTAACAGAGCGTCGACCGTCTATGTCGCAAAAAGGGCAGTGCAGGCTCCTGCAAATTGGGAACCCAAATCGCTCCGGATCAGAGCGTCGACCGTCTATGTCGCAAAAAGGGCAGTGCAGGCTCCCGCAAATTGGGAACCCAAATCGCTCCGGATCAGAGCGTCGACCGTCTATGTCGCAAAAAGGGCAGTGCAGGCTCCCGCAAACTGGGAACCCAAATCGCTCCGTAACAGAGCGTCGACCGTCTATGTTGCAAAAAGGGCAGTGCAGGCTCCCGCAAATTGGGAACCCAAATCGCTTCGTAACAGAGCGTCGACCGTCTATGTCGCAAAAAGGGCAGTGCAGGCTCCCGCAAATTGGGAACCCAAATCGCTCCGGATCAGAGCGTCGACCGTCTATGTCGCAAAAAGGGCAGTGCAGGCTCCCGCAAATTGGGAACCCAAATCGCTCCGGATCAGAGCGTCGACCGTCTATGTCGCAAAAAGGGCAGTGCAGGCTCCTGCAAATTGGGAACCCAAATCGCTTCGTAACAGAGCGTCGACCGTCTATGTCGCAAAAAGGGCAGTGCAGGCTCCCGCAAATTGGGAACCCAAATCGCTCCGGATCAGAGCGTCGACCGTCTATGTCGCAAAAAGGGAAGTGCAGGCTCCCGCAAACTGGGAACCCAAATCGCTTCGTAACAGAGCGTCGACCGTCCAAGTCGCTAAAATGGCAGCACCGACCATCCACGTCGCAAAAAGGGCAGCGCAGGATTCCTACAAAGAGGGAACCAGATCACTCCGGGCCAGGGAAAAGTCTACCACGGACACTCCGTCTCGGAGACGCGTCAAGCGTCGACTGTCTATGTCGCAAAAAGGGCAGTGCAGGCTCCCGCAAATTGGGAACCCAAATCGTCCGGATCAGAGCGTCGACCGTCTATGTCGCAAAAAGGGCAGTGCAGGCTCCCGCAAACTGGGAACCCAAATCGCTCCGTAACAGAGTGTCGACCGTCCAAGTTGTTAAAATGGCAGCACCGACTGTCCACGTCGCAAAAAGGGCAGCGCAGGATTCCTACAAAGAGGTAACCAGATCACTCCGGGCCAGGGAAAAGTCTACCACGGACACTCCGTCTCGGAGACGCGTCAAGCGTCGACCGTCCAAGTCGCTAAAATGGCAGCACCGACCGTCCATGTCGCAAAAAGGCAGCGCAGGATTCCTACAAAGAAGGAACCAGATCACTCCAGGCCAGGGAAAAGTCTACCACGGACACTCCGTCTCGGAGACGCGTCAAGCATCGACCGTCCATGTCGGAAAAAGGGCAGTGCAGGACTCCCGCAAATTGGGAACCCAAATCGCTCCGGATTAGAGCGTCGACCGTCCATGTCGCAAAACGGGCAGTGCAGGCTCCCCACAAATCGGGAACCAAATCACTCCGGGTCAGGGAAAAGTCTACCACGGACACTCCGTCTCGGAGACGCGTCAAGCGTCGACCGTCCATGTCGCAAAAATGGCAGTACAGGCTTCCTACAAAGCAGGAACCGGATCGCTCCGAGCCAGGGAAACGTCTACCATGGACACTCCATCTCGGAGACGCGTCAAGCGCCGACCGTCCACGTCGTAAAAAGGGCAGTGCATCCCAAAAAGTGGGAACCAAAGCAAGTCGCCTCCACGCAAAAGAAGATCCATCAATTTCATGCACACGACCCACATATGCTGTGTGCATTTATTGATGCGGGGCAATTTGTTGGGGTAAAAATTTACACCCCGGTTGACCGAGTCAAAGTCAAGGTCAACCCCAAAACAAGGTGGGCCCAAGCCCAGGTCAAGCGGGCCCATGCCCAAGTCAAGCCCGCGGCCAGCCCCCCCATGCCAACAACAAAATCATGTAATAAATAATTTTTATGTAATTGTTTATGCATGAATGTAAACAAAATGGGCATAAAGCCAATATTTTGTACGCTCATGGCTTATGTGCAAAAATGAAATGGCACATGAGCCATGAGATGGCTAAAATGCCATTTTTGTAAAGCCCAATGGGCTATATGTAAATATGTAAGCCTATAAAAGGCAACATGATGAATAAAAAAAAGAGACCCTTTTCATTCTCTCCACAAAAATTTTAGATCTGAGATCTTTTGTGCCTCCTGCTCCTTCTCTAAGGTTCTAAACCTTCTCACTTCTTTTGAATTAAATCAAGAGTTTTACTCTTTCTTTTCAAAAACTAAGAAGTCTTCCACCACAAAACCCACAAAGGGAAACTTGGATCTACCATTAGATCTCAGAAAGGAGAGATTTTTAGATCTCACATCTCTTGATCATCAAGATCCAGCCAACAGAGGAGGAAGAGGAAGAACCCCTTTCATCAACCAAAACATTTTAGGAGTTTAACTCCATATATTTACATATATATATATATATAATAAATTTTCCCTTTCTGAAGCATAGCTTCTGTTTTTCAGGCTAAAAGCCTCTTTTCCTCGCCGGCGCTAAGCACAGAGCGCCCACGTGCTGACACGTGGCGTACTTGCGCTCAAGCGCTCGCGCTCGAGCGCAAAGCGCCCACGTGCCGACACGTGGCGCGCAAGCGCTCGAGCGCAAGTCGCCCTCATGCCGACACGTGGCGCTCTTGCGCTCAAGCGCAAGCGCCCGAGCGCAAGTCACCCCGGTGCCGACACGTGGCGCGCTTGCGCTCCAGCGCAAGCGTTCGAGCGCAAGTTGCCTTCGTGCCGACATGTGATGCTCTTGCGCTCAAGCGCAAGCGCCCGAGCGTAAGTCACCCCGGTGCCGACACGTGGCGCGCTTGCGCTCCAGCGCAAGCGCTCGAGCGCAAGTTGCCCTCGTGTCGACACGTGGCGCTCTTGCGCTCAAGCGCAAGTCACCCCGGTGCCGACACGTGGCGTGCTTGCGCTCCAGCGCAAGTCGCCCCCGTGCCGACACGTGGCGCGCTTGCGCCCAAGCGATCAGCGTCCGAGCGCAAAGCGCCCACGTGCCGACACGTGGCGCGTTGCGCTCCAGCACTCTGCGCTCGAGCGCAAAGTGCCCACGTGCCGACACGTGGCGCGCTTGTGCTCAAGCGCCTAGGCGCTGGCCCCACGCATCCTTTGGATGTCTTTTCCCCCTCCTATTTATATATACATATGTATACAAATGTACACATACACATACTCCACGACACTGTCCCTGTTAGAAAAAAATTTCTAACGGGGCGCTGCCCCACACCCCGCAAGGGGGCTGCTAGCCCCCTTGACCCCCAGCCCGCTATCCGGGTAGCGGGACCCCCGTAAAAACTCTGCGTGGCTCCCGATATATTTAAACCCCCTTTTTCAAAACACAACACACGTACACTGCACAATGAGTTCGCATGACCATTTTAACCCGTTAATCGGAGGTTTCCTCGCCCCAAAGGCGAGGGGTAATTAACGGCAGCTTAGTCCGCGGCTGCCGGAGATTTGGATCCCCACAATCAATAAACCCCGGCCTACCCTAGGCAGGGGGAATCTGTAGTATACGCCTGACAAGCGCGCGCGTATTCCCATCTCAATGGGGTGACGAAAAACACCCTACACCAACAACTCTGTTTAACAGAGAATATCACCAGATTTTAAGTAAATATTTCCAAGTAGAATTTAATTCTACCCGTTTTAGTTTGGGCAATGACGCTCACGTGCTATGCACGTGGACGCCGCTCAAGAATTTAATTCTTACACAAAAACATGTATATACATGCTTTGCACACCGGCGCTCACTCGTGTATCACGTGAGACGCTGCCATAAGATTTAATCCTATCATAGATTGGCATCGGCGCTCACGTGTCTTTCAATATCCAAAACACGCTCAAAAGAAAGGGTTTGGATTCAAACCAAGCCTTCCTATGGTATTGTAGACTTGGTCATATAAATGAAATAATGTTGACTAAGTTGTATAAAGATGGATATTTAGATTCGTTTGAATATACATCATATGCAACTTGTCAATCATGTGTCAAAGGGAAGATGACCAAATCTCCGTTCACAGGACACGAAGAAAGAGCCACGGAACTCTTAGGACTTGTACACGGCGATGTATGTAGTCTGATGTCTACACATGCACGAAGCGGTCACTCCTACTTCATCATTTTTACTGATGATTTCTTAAGGTATGGACATGTGTTCTTAATGAAACATAAATCCGAAGCCTTTGAGAAATTTAAGGAGTATAAAAATGAAGTGGAGAAACAGACTGGTAAAAGCATCAAGACTTTTCGATCTGATCGAGGTGGAGAATACTTAAGTACCAGTTTTCTTGAATGCTTAAAAGAGAATGGAATTCTCTCTCAGCTTACTCCTCCATATACACCTCAGCATAATGGTGTATCAGAAAGGAAGAATCGCACGCTACTAGACATAGTGCGTTCAATGATGAGTAGTGCTGAGTTGCCACTTTCCTTCTGGGGTTTTACGCTGGAATCAGCTGCATACCTATTGAATAAAGTTCCGACTAAGTCTGTGCCTACCACTCCATATGAAATGTAGAGTGTGAAGAGACCATATCTCAAGTATCTCAAGATATGGGGGTGTCCAGCATTTGTTAAAAAGCAGAATCCGGACAAGCTTGAGGCACGATCGGTTTTGTGCAAGTTTGTGGGATACCCCAAGAATTCAAGGGGATATCTTGTCTACCACACTGAAGAACAAAAGGTGTTTGTCGCTCGCCACATTGTCTTCTTAAAGAGCGATTTTCTTGCAAAAGAAATTAGTGAGAGCACGGTAGAACTGGAAGAAATTCCAGAACCCCAAACTACTGCCTAGAACTTAGTAGAATCTCAGGTTTTAATAAAGCCCGACGAACCAACTCCGCTCCGCAAATCTAATAGGCTTTCTCGTCCACCTGAGAGATACTATGGGTTTCTTGTAGATGGGGATCAAGAGGATTGTATTATCGATGATAATGAGCCTAATAATTGTCAGCAGGCTATCACGAGTAAAGACTGGTGAAGTGGCTGGATGCTATGAGATCCGAAATGGAATCCATCTACACCAATAAAGTATGGACTTTGGATGTTGCTCCTCCTGGGGTGAAACCAGTTGGAAGCAAATGGATCTTCAAAAAGAAGATTGGTGCATTGGACAAGTGGAAACCTACAAAGTTAGACTCGTTGCAAAAGGTGTCAAAGACCAGGATTGGACTATGATGAAACTTTTTCTCCAGTAGCTATGCTTAAATCCATTCGGATCCTGCTTGCCATTGCTGCCTTCCATGACTATGAAATCTAGCAGATGGACGTAAAAACAACTTTTCTAAATTGACATTTAGAAGAAAGTGTTTACATAGATCAACCAGAAGGTTTCTTAGACAGTGGGAGCAGTGGAAAAGTGTGCAAGTTGCTTAAATCCATTTATGAATTAAAGCAAGTATCTGTTAGTTATATGCATGCCCTAGAGGCCATTACTGTACATGTGATGTATATTGTAGTAGATGCTTGGACATATATAGGAAGGACTTTCTTGCTCGACATGATAGTATGCTATCTGGTTGCACTTTATCTTAACATGTACACTTATTGTCTCTCTATTACATGTTGATAAAGCGCTTAGAATGAGTACTTGACTGCAAGGATTATGATGCAGATCATACTAGTGGGGAGAAGGTAGTCGGTAAGTACATCCTTCAAATGTTTCTAGTCGTGGGAGTATCGAGACAGGGCATCGATACTCCAAAGTAGACTAGCGTATACGCTTCTCGACCCATATGATGGACGATGGATGATCACATATCCATTGGTGTTTGTCATCAGAGATGGTATACGGATGCTCAGTGGAGATTGGGTATACTGGACGGACTCGCTGAGAACTCTTATATGGTATTATACCTATCGTCAGATAGCAGTTCTCTGGTGACACTGGTACATATTAGTCTGTCAACCCGAGACGTCATAGAGTCTTGTGTGATTCCCACTGTGCTTTGATTTCCACCATACCACGGTCAAGTGATCGTGCAAAAAGGTGGTTTTTAGGTACATTCCCGAGTCACATGGAGGCAATGAGCGATAGGAGAGGATTCGTCTCTCCTGGTACTGTGAGTTGATGTTGCGCTATACTCGATTGGCCATAACAAGAAATCCCTGACCAGGGTTGCCGAGATCTACTGGTAAGTTTTATCAGTAGTTTATCGAACCGTTATGGACCTCACATTGGCATGACTTATTAGGGCTATTGGGTTCTGATGTTTACCACCCCCAGGCTGAGATATACGATATATCAGATGAAGAGACCGGACTGTACGGTAGTGTTACGGATTAGATTCACAAGAGTATGAGCAGGCTTACTTATTGATCTTCTGATCGCTCAATACCCGGGTGGCCGTTACGTTTAGCAGACCGCTTGCGGCTTGTAGGTGACTGATATGATCACCACCTACTGCCAGTGTATTGACGAGACTTTAAAGTCCTACATAGAGGTTTCCTGGTTCATGCAAAACGAAGTAGGAGCACATATGTGATATATGCGGGACCAAGATTAATGCGCGTATGTGATACCGCATTCTATTCTCGCGATATGTGATATCGGTCGGTTATATATGATATAGCCGGGTTATCGGATCAAGTGTTGATTCGATAAGTTGATACATTTCCTATTAGTCGGTTGTATATGATATAGCCGGATTATTAAATCAAGTGTTGATTTAATAATTTAATATATAATTATATATGTGATATATTAATTTACATTAACTAATATTTGCTCACTTAAACATTTCTTTTTCTCACTTGTGTATACTTAGTATATATGTGATATATATTAATGTACATTATTTTGTGTCATGCTAGATGCCACATGCAATATGGGTGTATGAGACTCACACCATGCTCATAATAATGATAAGGTTTTATTTATTTAAAGTAAATCAAAATTAATGGTAATTAGTCACATGGTTAAAGTTTGTAGAAACTTATGGAACCATTGACCAAGTCCATTAATTTTGTTTTACTTATAGATATCTATTAACCTAACCATTATTGTTAGTCATAGTTTATTCTCTACATGAGTTAATGTATGACACTAACTCACCCATGGTTTCTATTCTCACCTAATGAGTTTCATTCTCATCTCCACTTCATCTTCTTCTTCCTCATGAGAAAGCTTGCTAGCTTTTCTAAAAGTGAGAAAATATTGTGAGAAAAATAAATCTAAAGTGAGCTCATTTCCTATTTCATCGTCCTTTACTATATTAGCCATTTAGTTTAGGGTGTTTGCTTCACTAATCTACAATTAGTGAAGAGATAGCAAGAGCTTAAGTTTCCTCGACGTAGATCATTTTCTGCCTCGAAGACTTCGAGCAAGCCTGTTCATTTCTTTATGTGAACCCTTACTAGAGTTTGGGTGTTCACTACTTGGAGCGAAGGGACTACTACACGGAGCTTTAGAAGTGAAGGACCGGTCTACAAAGGTTGTATTCCTCATTCACTTAGATGTAAAGTTGTTTACATTGTAGTTCGTCTAAATCTCTAATTAAGATTCTAGGGTTAGGGTTCTTTAGTACGACAAATTTTTGAAATTGGCATGGACGATACCTCCTGAAACCTTGCTGCCGCCCTACGGAACCCTTCAGTGGTATCAGAGCCAAGCTAGAGAATTAGACGATGTTTGTTAGATCACGAAACCGAAACTACTCTGAAAATTGCAGCACTAATACCTAGTTTCTGTCGAATTTTAAATGGCCTCTAAAAATTTTTTAAGCAACTGCAGAATGTTGTATGAGATATAACATAAACACCATAGAAATTTGAAGCAAATTGGTGTGAATATGGCCGGCCACATAGGCTCAAAAACCGGCCTGCTCAATTTTGTTAAGGAGTTTTAGGTTCAAATTTTTAGGGTGTTCCAGTCTCTGGGTTTTGGTGTTGCTTGTTTTGCTAAATTTGCATTTGATGTTAACTTTCTGCAAAGGCAATTCGGAGTGTTTCATAATCGTAATTCTAACATCTATTCGGGTTATTTAGACGACGTTAAAAAGTTTGAACGGATATCAATAACCCATATTTTTCCTCGCTGGAAATTTTCCAAGAGTTGGATTTTTTCCAAGTTTAAAATCTTCAGAAAAATCATGCAAGCGATTCTGTGGACTCTCTAGAAGAATGATACCCAAACTCGACTTTTTGTATCGCGGAACCACGGTCATACCCTAGGGTTTGCCGCAGTTCCGCGGCGACATGAGTGAGGCATGGGTCGGCCCTTCTACGGATGGTTCATAAGTGTTGTGACATGTTCTGGGTACTTTTTGAACTCCGCTCAAGTGTTGAGCTCTTCGTGAAATTTTGGGTGTTTGTTTGTTCGATCGAAAAGTTTAAGATCGTCTAGCTATCTGTGATTGTGATACAATATTTGGAATCCACATAATTAGTTATGTGATAACTAGTTTGAATTTTATAAATCTAGCAATTTAGTCTCATTTGATCGGTTGCCACGGAATTTTGATATGGATCAAAAGTCTGTCGCAATTACGTAGTGTACACAGATACTCGTCGGGTAACCTTACTAGATAGCAACGCCCCATAGCCTCGACCAAATGACTGTAGGAGAACCCCGTCTCCAAAAGCATCCGTTCGGGTGCTCGCGGCCACGGTGTTCCGCCTTAGTGCACTTCGTCGTCAGCATCGGGAGTGCGGCCGTCTACTAAAGTTTCCGACGAGCATTTGATCAGGTTAACGGGAATCTTGTTGAACTACCCGACTGGTTATTGGAAAGTGTTTTCAATATCGACACTAAAATGCGGGGTTTATAATTGTTATGCATGTGATGTCTAAGGAATTCATTTGGTAAGGCATGAAATCCAAATTATGTGATACATTGGGTTTATGATGTCTATGGTGGTTGTGTATTCCAATTGTTGTAGTTATTCACTTTTTTTTCTACGACCGTAAGTGTAATATGTGGTGTATCGCCGGTTTCGTTGCTATATGTCAACGACAATTGGGATACGCATATTTACTTACGTTGATGACATGTGATGTTATGTGTTGCTGTGATATGTTATATTGAATCACCGTGTTTTGAATAGCCGGGGGTTTTATGTGAGATGAGAGTTTTTCATTTTCATTCATGTAAAATCTTGTATGTAATATTCTTTTATTGGGGCACTTCCGGGTTGAGGATGATGTCACCATTGTTGCATATTATTTACTTTTCCGCATTAGGATAGACCCAAGGAGGAGAGCACAAGTAACCGAGTTCTAGGGTCCAGTGGGAGACCATCTCGAGGAGTCGAGACCGGGTCTCCTAACTCTAGAATTGGTAGGGTTGCTTGCCGCTCTCGTAAGGGTCTAGGGATGTAGGTTTGGCTATTTATCGCAACTGTGGAATCCGTGTGTTATACTGGCTTAATTTAAAACACGGAATTCCTAGTATATCCAATATTTCATATATTTTCTTCTACTGCTGATATTCTGTGATGTGATCACTTGATATGTTGAGATGATTTCTTATATTATATATATGAGATATAATAAATATTGTTGCTTCGTTTCTTCTGTGATCCTTAGAAAGCAAAAATGATGGGACTTCATTAATGAGATTAATGAAATAAAAGAAACCTAAAGATGTTGCAGAATCTTGTTTTAAAAACTGGTAGCTCTAGTTCTTTCTTTGCATAGCGGTATTCCTTGTAGAATATCCAGCACCTTATTCGATGAGGAAAGAGCCGAGATCTCTTCACCGGGAGTGACCTCTTTAGCGAAACTGGCAGATACTACATCCCACTCGGTTTGTCTTTTGATTGCTTCTATAGTTTTTGCTTTGCATAGTGGTATTTGTAGAATATCCAGCACCTCATTCGATGAGGAAAGAGTCGAGATCCCTTCACCGGGAGTGACCTCTTTAGCAAAACTAGTAAAAGCCTAAAAAACACTCATTTTCAAAATCACTCGATTCTACGACGATATAAAGTTCATTACGCAAAAGGTTTTCTTAAAAACCTGTCATAACCTCCGTCATTTTAGGAAGTAGAGTACTTAGTATTCGTGCTACGTTTGTTGACCAAAGTTAAGGCGTAGTGTGCAGTAGCTAAGTGATGCCTTCCTACACAACATATGATGCGATTAATTAGGATAGTCATGTGACTTTGTTGACCATAGTTAAAGGTCATGTGGGTGGGTCTAATTAATCACGAAATGACGGGTAGAACTTGACTAGTGCTTATGATTTGTTGACCATAGTTAAGGTCATAAGTCACTAGGGGTAAAAACCATTATCGGGAAATTCAAGTGTTGAAATTTGCAATGAGATTGCATACCTTCTATGAGATAGTTGGATCCCGATACCCACTACGAGTAAGAGTTACTCCTGAGAGAGTTTTGCACATTACAATTAGCTGATCAAGTAGGTGTCTAGAAAGGTGTTAACAGGGTTATGCCCCTGGGAAAACGAGGTTTATTTTAATTAGGTCTGTGCGAAGGTACGGGGAACCTCCCTCAAAGTACCGACACTGGCATGGCCGAAAGATTGGCGAACTTGTAGGGTGTAATTAATCCCGGCTAGTCTTACCTTTGAAGGAAGATTTAATAAAAACAGTGGGAGCTATCCTGATTAGATAAAATAATAACCAATCTGATCTTGGAAGGGCGCACGCAGAGTGTTTTCTTCTCTCTCTCTCTCTCCTGGTAGCGACTATGTCATGCCTTAATCAAGATAATAATATGGATGCATTGACCGGACCTACTTATTATACCGAGCTAGGGAACGTTGGTTCCGCTCCAACTTATAATTGTTATAAGTCCGAGTAGGAAATAGGGGAATATCCGGATTCCCATGCCACCCAATCGAAGAAAGTGCATGTTGATGCATCTTCTTCGGGTGTGTTCATTAGCGAGAACTGTTTCTCAGTATTCTCTATGTTCTGGGTATGTGATACCAGATCAGGATCCCGCATATGTAATATGTTACATGGGATAGAGAAAGGTAGAGAACTATGAGTGATATATCTCTAAGTGTTAGAGAATGGTGCAATTGTTGCAGCCAAATGAGTTGGCAGATATCACCTTGTATTTACCAAATGATAAATACATTGATTCTGAACAAATGTTATTACATACCGAACCTGATATACAACATTGCATCAGATTCTTTATTGAGTTAAAGAAGGATATAATTCTGTATAGGAGGATAATATTGTGAACATTTTCCTGAATCAAGAGTTGATTGGATCATGCACGTTATAAAATGGCTTATACGTTCTAAATTAAACCACAGTTCAAAGTATGTAGAACACACACAAGAGGAGTAGTTCAGAAATGAACGAGTTCTTCTTGTGGCATTGTAGACTAGGTCATATCAATGCGACATGACCAGCTAAGTTACATAAGGATGAATATGAGAATCTGTTCGAATTTTCATCTTATGATACTTGTCAGTCTTGTCTCAAAGGTAAAATGGCCAATACTCCATTTACTGGAAACACAGAAAGAGTTACTGAACTCTTGGGACGGATACATGATGATGTATATAGTCCTATGTCTACAAATGCCAAGGTTGGTTCTTCGTACTTCATTATATTCACTGATCATCTCTCAGTATTCATACATATGTTCATATTGAAACATAAGTCTGAAACTTTTGAGAAATTCAAGAAATATAAGCTTGAAGTTGAGAACCAGAAGGGTTGAAGTATTAAAGTCCTTCGATGTGATCGAGGAGGCGAATACTTGGGTATGGAGTTCCTGGATTTTCTAAACGGAGAATAGGATTCTCTCTCAGCTTACTCCTTCGTATACACCACAGCACAACGGTGTATCGGGACGGAGGTATCGCGGCGGAGGTATCGCGCCCTATGAGTTATGGTGTGCTGAGTACTGCTGAGTTACCTATTTCCTTTTGGAGTTATGCACTTGAGAAGCTGCATACGTATTGAATGGGGTTTCGACTAAATCAGTGTTTACCACTCCATACGAGATATGGAATGGGAAGAGACCATGTCTTAAATGAGTTAAGATATGAAGTTGTCCGGCCTATGTTGAAAGACAGAATCCGGACAAGCTCGAGACAATGTCAGTTCTGTATAAGTTTGTTGGATATCCCAAACATTAGCGAGGTAATATCTTCTACCAAACCGAGGAGCAAAAGGTGTTTTGTTTCTCAGCTTGCCACCTTTTTAGAAAATGAATTTCTTATGAAGAAATTTATGGTCATGAGATAGAACTGGAAGAAGTTCCAGCTAGACAAACTAACAACTGATGATTTGATGAAACAAAAGGATTCAATGGTTTCCAACGAAGCTCAGCCTCTCCGCGAATCTGGTAGGGTTCCTCATCCACTTGAGAGATACTACGGTTTTCTCGATGACAGTGGGAGTGAGGATTGCATCATGGCAGATGATGGCCCAACTAGGTTCATACAGGCCATCACAAGTGAAGACTTTGTGAAATGGCTAGATGCTATGCGATCAAAGATGGAATCCATGTACACCAACAAAGTATGACATTAAATGTTGCACCTGAAGGGTAAAACCCATTGGGAGAAAATTGGATCTTGAGAAGATTCTTAGTGTAGATGAAAAAGTTGAGACTTTCAAAGCTATGCTTAAGTCCATCAGGATTAGAGCATGCATCGCGGAGTTGGAACATCTGTTTTGATGTGGTAGTCAAAGAGTTTGACTTCATCAAAATGGTAGATGAACCTTGTATATACAAGAAGGTTGTAGAGAGTAAGGTTGTCTTCCACGTATTGTACGTAAATGATATACTCTTGATAGGAAATGGTTTCCTATGCTGCTCTCGGTCAAGCTCCTCTTATCATGAGGATTCTTCATGGAAGATCTGGATGATACCTACTATATCTTATGGATTATGATATATGATGATAGATCTAAGTGGATGTTGGGATTGTCCCAAATTCAGGTACATTAACACCATACTAAAGGGGTTAAGTATGGAACATTCTAAGCGTGGTGGTTCGCCCACCTACTCAGGAATCACTCTCTCCAAAAAGATGTCTTCCGAGACTGATTTGGAGAGAGCTCGCGTGTGTTACCCTCCGAACGGCGGCCAAGACATGGACGTCTTGCCTGAGATTCGGGGCAGATGCTATTTGGTTTTATCCATCCACCTCTCCGAAGATGCCAAGTTGATTTATGGCACCGTGTATCGGAGGTTTAGACGGATGCGGACGATGTAGCAGACTTCGTCAGATTCCCCCTCGCTTGAGGGGTTTTTGATTGTGGGGACGCTCTTCCCTGCAGGCGCAAGCCCCTGCAGTTAATTACGTTACCGTATCATGGTAACCACTTTCTCCTTCTCCAGAAATTTCACTTCGTGTCGTGTGTGTTTGTTTTGTTTGTGGTTGCCCGTGGATTGTATACGGAGACTAAGTGATGCCGTCGCCCGTAGGACATGGATTAGTCCAAATCCGTATTTACTTAGATTTGGGTTTGGTGTTTTAGTTTAAGGATACGTTAGCCCTATTTAAAGCTAAGATCAACTTAAACTTTTGTTAAGGATACGTTAGCCTAATTTCCAGACTAAGATCAACTTAACGGGATCGTTTGGATCCGACAAGAGAGCAATTGGCTTTATTGTTTAGTTTAATAACGTTGCGGTCGATTTCCAGTTTAGGGACATGGTGGTCCATCATTCCCATTTGGGGACGAACATTAGTTTAAGGACATTTCGGTCCAACGTTCCCATTTTGGGACGAATATTAGTTTAAGGACGTTTCGGTCCACGAGTTTAAGGACCCCGCAGTCCATATTGATGTGTGGTTGTTGGGACCCGTCACCTCTCTGACGTCGTTGAAGGATTACAACGATAGGGGTCAGAGGAGTTCATAGATGTACGCTTGAACCGGACGTAAATTGATTTAGGAGAGCAGTCTTGCTCGGTCTATTTAATTTGAGGACTTATGGCCATGATTGGGCTTAGTCCAGTTGAGAATATGTTTTTTGTTTATCTTTGGCCTATTAGGCCTGTGCTAGGGCTTTGCCCCTGTTTACACTGCATTTCATTCTGGCCTGTTAGGCCTTTTTGATTTGGGCTCAGTCCCTTTGTAAATGATGAAGAGCGTCTGTTTTGGGCTCTGCCCCCTTTTTTTAAAAAATTAATGCATTGCATTTAATTTGGCCTGTTAGGCCTTTTTTAATTGGGCTTGGCCCTTCTTCAAATAATGCAGTGCATTAATTACTTGACAGTGGTTTGTCAGGCGCTTTGCGCTAATTATTGAGTGCAAGCGCATGTGGAGGTGACACGTGTCACACTCTGGTGAGCGCAACCGCAGTGCGCTGTGCTGTTGCGCTGTTGACACGTGGCGCGCTCTGGTGAGTTGCACCAACTTTGGAGAGCAATGCTCTATATTAAAAGCGCATAGCGCAAGTGGTTCTGGCGCTGACACGTGGCGCTCTCTGGTGGGTTGCGCCAACCCAGGAGCGCAACAGTGCAGTTTTTTGCAAGTGCAAGGCACTGTTTTAATTTCTTGATCAAACTTTGGATTCAAGAAAAGAATCTTTAAGATTTCAGAACCATTGGTTCACAAAAAAGTGCAAGGCACTATTATTATTTAGTTTTTATTGAAGATCATTGATCTTGTTTTTAGATCAATAATCTATTCAGAAGAAGTTCTTCTTGAATAAAGGTTTTTACCTTTTTTGTTCTTGAGTTCTTCTCACAATCTTTCAAAGTTCTCTCTGTTTTGTTTTTGAAGTTCTTGATATTCTTAATGTTCATCCCCTTTGAATTGGGGTCTAGGGGCCTTTATATAGTGCCCACAAATTTATTAAGTTTGTTAAAGAGATATTCTCCGAGTGATTTGGGGAACTTTCCCCACCGTTGGATCTTTTATCCAAGAGCTTCTGTTTTACAGAAGACAATCGTCTTGTTTTAACAAGAACAGAAGGATCTTACTAGAATTTTAATTCTGTTTGGCGCAGATGCACCAGCGCTTGACATGTGTCGCAGAGCGCAGCGCAACTGCGCGAGCGCAACTGCGCGAGCCACGTGTCGCGCAGCGCAGAGCGCAGTGCAACTGCGCTGCTAGGTGTCGCGCAGGGCAGAGCGCAGCGCAGCGCAACTGCGCTAGCACAACTGTGCTGCCACGTGGCGCGCAGCGCAGAGCGCAGATCATCTGAAGCGTTGCTTCTTTTAATTTTGTTTTTAAAAAAGCCTTGCTCTGATTGGGCGCGCTGCCTTGGGCATTGCACTCTCTGCGCTGGCGTGTCTGATTTTGACACGTGGCGCTCTGCACGCAGCGCAGAGGATCTGAAGCGTTGCTTCATTTATTTTAACTTTAATTTTCACTTCAATTTTCAAAACAGAGCTTTGCTCTGATTGGGGTAAACAAATGCCCCCCCCCACCGTTGCGCTTACGTGGCCCTCCAAACGTGAGCGCAGCGGTGGCAGAATTCCTACCGTCGCGGCAACTCTTGGAAGTTGAAAGGGCATTTGATGCCTATAAATAGGACCTTTGGTCCTCCACAGATGATCATCATCTTTTAAGATTTTCACTTTCAAAACTTCAGAGCTTTGCTCTTGGCTTCAAGAACTCCCAGAGTTAGAATTTTTTTTAGAAAACACTTTTTAGGTAAAAATTTCAATTAATTAAATAAATTTTCATTGACAGAGCCTTGCTCTCAATAGATCCCTGATCTAAAAAAAACCCATTGAGGGTTTCACTTAGCAGAGCTTTGCTCTAAAAGGATCTAAAAAGAACTAAAGAGAACCCTGTTAGGATTCCATCAATAGAGTTCTGCTCTCTGAAAGATTTCATTTATAATTTCTTGATTCATTAATGGGGCTTTGCTCCTTTTAAATCATATAGCAGAACTCTTAAGAGTTGCTGATTTTTGTCGATCTTCTTTTATAGGAGTGATGGACGCCCACATGTACGAACTCGACGAGATTATCTCCTACGGGGACATCCGCCGACTCGACCGTTCCAAAAATTGAGAATTTACTAATGCCGAGTGTGCCGAGATCATGAGTCGCTTCGACGCATACAACGGTCAATTGCTTCCCCGACGTTCCTCTCTCCTGAAGCTCATCGTAGGAGCTATCTGGGAAGCGCTTCCTCTATTCTGTTCCGATGTGCCGCTTAGGGCGTTGGATGCCGCCGAGGATAAGATGCACTCGGTGTACCTGATGAACTTAATCTCGAAGAGACGGCGGGACAATCTTGTCGATCTCTTGCACCAGGCCTTTCAACAGTCCGCCATTCTTGCTGCTTACCAGAGGGTGGAGGACATCAATCAGGATCCCGACGCCCGTGCTCGCGAAAGGAAGCATACCAGGATGGTTCGCCAAGCTTGGAAAGTCTTGGACAAGGTCACTTTCGAGTTCCTCAATCCCTGTCCAGGATCTGAGGTCTTGCCATTGTAATATTTTGGACAATGTTTTTGTTTATTTCTTTATGATTGTAAGAACCCTTTGCAATATGAATGGAAAAATTTTTTATTTCGGCTTGTCTTACTTCTCGTTCTGAGTCTTTTGCACATGCATGAATGAACGTGTCTCGAATGCTTGATCAAATGCACATCGGATGTTCTTTCTGTCGCTTTCTTCTTTCTTTTATTCTCAGCATGCTGCCTTAATAAACATGGTTGACAATTAATAGAGTAAACATCTTGGTTTCTTCAAGAAATAGCGATGGCTTAGGCCACAGGTTCAGATCTGTTGTCTAAGACTTTTCAACTCTATGAGCCGTGAGGGTCTCATATAGATTTTTCTCCCTACGGATCGAGAGGATCTCGTAGGTGGATTTTCTCCTTAGGAATCGTGAGAATTTCTAAGTGCGTTTTCTCTTATAAGTCGTAAGGATCATATAAGAGAATTTTTCCCTCTTGCGAGTCGAGAGGACCCGTAAGCGGTTGTTTCCCTCCTTGTCGAGATTCGACTTTGGAGAGTGAGACCCGTGAATAGTATGCAAGAGACCGTCTTAGACCGACTTGCAGGGTCCCAGTGCTCAGGAAACAAGTTCTTTAATCCCTGCTGCCTAAGGCTTTATCTTGCAAGTTGAGATGAATCGGGAAGTTCTCGCGGAGACACTGGTTTCTCTGCGGGCTGACGCGAATCAGGAAGCTCTCATCAAGGACGCTAGTTTCCCTGAATTGAGGTATTTGCCAAGGACACTGGTTTCCCTAGGGTTGAAACGAATCGATGTATTCCTGCAAAGACGCTAGTTTCTCTGCGGGTCGACGCGAATCAGGATGTTCTCGTCAAGGACACTGGCTTCCCCGAGTCGAAGTATTTTGCCGAGGACGCTAGTTTCCTCGGGGTTGAAACGAATCGGTGTATTCCCGCGGAGACACCGGTTTCTCTGCGGGCCGACGCGAATCAGGAGGCTCTCATCAAGGACACTAGTTTCCCTTAATTGAGGTATTTGCCAAGGACACTGGTTTCCCTGGGGTTGAAACGAATCGATGTATTCCTGCAAAGACGCTAGTTTCTCTGCGGGTCGATGCGAATCAGGATGTTCTCGTCAAGTACACTGGTTTCCCTGATTCGAAGGATTTGCCGAGGACTCTAGTTTCCTCGAAATTGAAACGAATCGGAGTATTCCTGCGGAGACACTGGTTTCTCTGCGAGCCGACGCGAATCAGGAGGCTCTCATCAAGGACGCTAGTTTCCCTGAATTGAGGTATTTGCCAAGGACACTGGTTTCCCTGGAGTTGAAACGAATCGATGTATTCCTACAAAGACGCAGTTTCGCCCAATCAGAGCAAAGCTCTGTTGAAATTCAAAATTCAAAATTTTGAAGCAACGCTTCAAATCTCGGGCGCAACGCGCCACTTGTCAGGCGCTGATACGTCAGCTCAGCGCCCAAGAAGGCGTGCCCAATCAGAGCAAAGCTCTATTTAAAGGAAGCAACGCTTCAGTTGCGCATGCACTGCGCTGCGCGACACGTGTCAGCGCAGATGCGCTCGCGCAGATGCGCTAGCGCAGTTACGCTGTGCTGTGCGCTGCGCGACACGTGTCAGCGCAGATGCGCTAGCGCAGTTGCGCTGCGCTGTGCGCTGCGCGACACGTGTCAGCGCAGTTACGCTGCGCTGTGCGACACGTGTCACGCGCTGGGGCATCTGCGCCAAACAGAATTAGATTTTAAAGAAATCTTTATGTTCTTGCTAAAACAAGAAGATTTTCTTCTGCAAAGCAGAAGCCCTTGAATCAAAGATCCAACGGTGGGGAAAATTCCCCAAATCACTCAGAGAAAGATCTCTTTAACAAATTTAACTAATTCATGGGCACTATAAAAGAGACCCCAGACCTCAATTCAAAATCATCAACATCTTTCTAAAAAAAAAGGAGAAGAGAACTCTTGAGAACTCCTCAAGAACAACAGAAGGTAAAAACCTTTAGGAAAAAAAGAAAATTCTCTTATGAACAGATTATTGATCTAAGAACAAGATCAATAATCTTAAATAAAAAGAAAAATAAGTAATAATAGTGCTTTGCACTTTCTTATAAACCATTGGTTCTTTGAAAACAAAAGAAAACTTGTTTTCTTTGATTTAAAATCGATCAAAATATAAAGCAGTGCTTTGCACTTGAAAAATTGCGCTGTTGCGCTCCTTTGTTGGCGCAATCCACCAGGGAGCGCCACGTGTCAGCAGCACACTAGCGCAGCGCACTAGCGCAACGCACTGCGCTGTTGCGCTTGTGCTCACCAAAGCATGACACGTGTCCTCACCACAAGCGCTTGCGCTCAGTAATTGGCGCAAAGCGCCTGACAAATGCAATGCATTTCTTTTCCTGAAGGGCCAGGCCCAATTAAAAGACCAAACAGGCCTAATTAAATTGATGCTTTGCATCATTTATAAATGGGCAGAGCCCAAACGAAATAATAAAAACGCTACGCATTTTTAAATGGGGCAAAGCCCAGACAAAACAGATGCCTTGCACCATTCATAAATGAGCAGAGCCCAGAATAAATTGATACTCTGCATCTTTATAGGCAGAGCCCAGACAAAAAAAATGGAAGAAATGCAATGCATTATTTAATAAAAGTGTTGAACATTTTCAACTGGACTTAGCCCAATTTTGGCCGTAAGTCCTCAAATTAAATTGACTGAGCACAGCTGTTCTCTTAAATTAATTTATATCCGGTTCGAGCGTACATCTTCGAACTCCTCTGACACCCATCGTTGTAATCATTCAACGACGTCAAAGAGGTGACGGGTCCCGATGACCACACATCAATACGGACTGCGGGGTCCTTAAACTCGTGGACCGAAACGTCCTTAAACTAATGTCGGACCGAAACGTCCTTAAACTAATGTTGGACCGAAACGTCCTTAAACTAATGATGGACCGAAACGTCCTTAAACTAATGATGGACCACTACGTCCCTAAACTGGCGATGGACCAGCACGTCCCTAAACTGGAATATGGACCACCACGTCCGTAAACTGGAATATGGACCACTATGTCCCTAAACTGGAACAATAGAGCCCCTAAATGCTCTTTTGTCGGATCCAAACGATCCCGTTAAGTTGATCTTAGTCTCAAATCAGACTAACGTATCCTTAACGAACGTTTAAGTTGATCTTAGCCCCAAATACGGCTAACGTATCCTTAAACATTCAAATGGACTATAAAACTCCAAATCGACTTTGGTTCAAGGGTACATCTCTGAACCCCTCTGACATCTATCGTTGTAATCCTTCAACGACGTCAAAGAGGTGATGAGTCCTGACAGCCATATAATTCAATTGATCATTACGTTAAGTTGATCTTAGTCTCAAATCAGACTAACGTATCCTTGACGAACGTTTAAGTTGATCTTAGCTTCAATGCGGCTAATGTATCCTTAAACTAAAAACACCAAACCCAAATCTAACTAAATACAGATTTGGACTAATCCACGTCCTACGGGCGACGACATTACTCAGTCCTCGTATACAATCCACGGGCAACCACAAACAAAACAAACACACATGACACGAAGTGAAATTCTGGAGAAGGAGAAAGTGGCTACCGTGATGCGGTAGCGTAATTAACTGCAGGGGCTTGCGCCTGCAGGGAAGAGCATCCCCACAATCAAAAACCCCTCAAGCGAGGGGGAATCTGACGAAGTCTGCTACATCGGCCGCATCCGTCTAAACCTCCGATACACGGTGCCATAAATCAACTTGGCATCTTCAGAGAGGTGGACGGATAAAACCAAATAGCATCTGCCCTGAATCTTAGGCGAGACGCAAAGTCTAGGCCGCCATTCGGAGAGGAACAGATTCTGGCACGCCCGGTGGGACCTTTTCCTCTTTCCACTCCACACTTCGTGTGTCGTCTTCGCGAACCAATCGCGGTTTCTTAAATGGTTGCCTTCGGATTTCAGGTTACTAAGATTTGGTCTTTTGCCTGGCGCAGAACTCAAGATTCAATGGCCTTTAACTGCACCAACTGCTCGAACTGCCACTGCAACGGACGCTCCTCCTCACTGGAAGGTGTAGCATATGGGCCCCAAGCGGCTTCCTTTCTCACTCTGTCAGTAGACCAGGTGACCCGAGCCACCACTGGCCTATTCTTCGGGACCATGATCCCACCTACAAGCTTTCCTACGCCAATACCTGCACCGGAAGTGAACAAGAAGTCAGTCTTCGACCGGCTCACTGCTACGACGACCCCTATCAACGGGTCGCCCGCTACCAAACCGACAGCCTCTGTTTCCACCAGGCTAAATCAGAACTCTAAATTGGCTGTCCCAAGGAAGGTAATAACTGCTGCTCCAGAAGTCGTCAAGGCGGCTTCCCCTGTCAAAGAATCAGTCTTTTCAAGACTGACGATTCCTGCCCCTGCTCGAGAATCCGTCTTCGACAGGTTGAATATCACCCCTCAAAAGACAACCTCAGTCTTTAAGAGGTTAACACCAGTGGCGCCTTATTCAGACAGGGGGCAAAAAGAAGATGTCTCAATCTCCAAGCCAGTCCCAACGGCTCGTCATGCTCGACGTCGCCATTGGCAACGAGTGAGGAAGGCAGGGGCAACTCCCCCTCAGGGCTAACTCCACCGGCTCCAGCGGTGGAAGTCAACGCTGCTGTTCCAACTGGGAACAGCTTTGAACTGCTGAGGAGGATACGGAAGAACTCTCCAACCGCTACACTGAAAAAATCTCCTTCGCCCGCGGAGAGAGTTCCGGAAACAAAGCAAGAACAGCCCCCTCAACGGCTGTCCTCAAAAATTTATAAAGTTTGGCGGAGAGTTCAAGACTCCGTAATTGACCCAGATCGCTCGCGTCAACAGAAAAAGGCGAAGGTGGAAAAAGACAAGGACCGTCCCATTAAACAGCAGGGGACAGCAGCTGCTAGGGTGCCCCCTTTAGCGGTTCCTTCAACCTCAACGACCCACAAGAGAAGGAGGCCAGAGAAAACTCCCGCGTCAACGGCAAAAGTTAAAAATGGTTAACCTAAACGCCCCAAGTCAGGGGGCATAACAGTTCATACGGTTTACATGGCATCGGGAACAGAAGATAGCCGCATATCTACAGGTCATCGACCGCTCACCCGATCAGTGACCAAGGCACAGGAGCAACATTAAAAGCTCCAAGAAATGATGAACGCTATGGACGCACTTACAGGGCCAAAAGAGAACCCTGAAACGTCCTCAGATGAGCGCCACGAGGAAGAAACCTACGCCGAATTCCTTCGTCGGATATTGGAAAAGAATTACAAAGAGGCTGCTGAACAAGCAGCCAACATACAGTGTATGGGCCTCCTCTTCCAGGACATGATAGGGATGATGATACAACAATAACCCCCGGTTGAAGAGCCCCCGATCGTCCTAGGAGACGATAGGGGAGAGACATCAAATCCTCCACCAGCTCTATCGACAGCTAAAGAGGATACAATCTCCAAAGCTGATTTGGATGAGTACATCGCCCAGCAAATACGGGTTCATCATGCGACCGAAGCGGCCGGTCAGGTTGTAAAAACGGGACGGCCATATCCAAGTTGGTACGATCAAATCAAGTACCCACCCGGTTACACAATTCCCAAGTTCCATGTCTATAAGGGGACAGGCAATCCTCACCAACATGTTGCCCAGTTCAGGGCACTCTGCGGTAACACCGGCGATGATGACAAGCTGTTGCTTCGCCAAATTGTTGGAAGTTTATCAGACACGGCGTTCGAGTGGTACTCTGAGTTCCCGAACGACTCTATTAAAACTTTCGCGGAGATGGAGTTGTTGTTTACTCAGCGTTTCGCAAGCGCCAGTGAACGCACCCCGATGACAGCACTGATTAACGCCATGGTAAAGCCAGGCGAGACGTGGGTTCAGTATGCTATACGGTGGCGGAACTTATGGTCGAAGTGCGAGCAGCGCATTGAAGAAGCTCCCACAGTGGGTATGTTTGTGGGAACCCTCGATCCACAAGCAACCATCTCGCAGTTCATGATGTTTTTCAAGCCGACTACCTTCCAGGCCTTGATTAACAAGCTAGCACAGATGGATCAGATGGGCCATAAACCTCCTCTTCCAAAGCCGGACTCCTGAAATGACAAAGGGAAAGGAAAAGCGATCGTCGTCGCTAATGCTCAACAACAACCGAGCAACTTGAAGCCGGTTGTGCGTCAAAATAATATGCGCCCGTACGTAGACCTCGAGGAGAGACTAGGGCGTCCTTACTCGTTTCCCCGCGATAAAACGAGAAGGTTATTCGAGCTGGCATTGCGCAACAGACTTATAAATCTGTCGGATCCAAAACATCCGTTGCAACCAAGTGACGTCAACGAGCCCAACTACTGTCCTTATCATCGAGTACTAAGCCATCCGGTCGAAGACTGCTACGTTTTCAAAAATTGGCTTGAAAACCAGTACCGACAGGGCAAGTTCGCGTTATCTGACAAATGGAAGGTGAATCCCCCGCAGCCCCACACTTCTAAGGGGACGAATACGCCGGGGGCAACATGTTCCGTCGTTGAAGAAGCTCCTTGGGAGGTTGTATTATCAGCCAAGACAAAGAGGATGCTAAACGATCTTCAGACATGTCCAGCGATCAAGTAGAAGAACCCGTTAGAACCGCAGGTCATTGAGGGGATGTTGAAGCCCCGTCCAACTCCAAAGACCGATGGTGGTGGTTCAAGCACTTGCAGCCAGCCGTCAAAATCTTTGAAAAAGAAGAAGAAGAAGAAATCTAAGAAGCTCGTGAAGCCTGGCGACAAGCGCACGGACTTGCAAAAGCAAATTGACGCGCTGGATGAATACAACCCAAAGGCACGAACTCCCATTACGCTCCAAGAGTTCCTAAATCACGTCTTTCAAGAAGAAGATGAGGGAGAAAGTTCATCGGATGAATCCGAGGAATATGTGGCGAGCTGTCATATGATTTCCCATTCGATCGCGAACAATGAGGAGACTCCTGGCACTAAAACGCTGGGGGCAGATACCGAATCAAAAATTCCGGAGCTATCAGTTGAAATGATTGACGCGTTCCTTAACGAAGCTTGATTGAAAAGTAAAGCTGATCGAGAACGCGAGACGGCTATATTTGAAAGGGCCAAGCGCCAGCGACTTGATGAAAGAGCTGAGATGATCCCACTGAAGCAAAATGCCTCCACCGCTGACAAAAACCAATTCAAGATGAGGAAAAAGTTTGCTAAGGCCATATCAATGGTCATGAAGCTACCATCCTCTGAAGGAAAGATTACTGGTGAAATAGAAATGCACCCCTCCTATTGCTTATATCATCAGAAGGTTTCGCACCCCACTCAGGAGTGCAAAGCTTTCGATAGATGGTAGCAAGGATACATTACTCATCGACAACGCTTTAAGCGGGAAAAGCGTAAAACTCTTCGAGAGCAAAGAAATACAACCGAAGGGCTTAAAAGAACTGCCGGCAATTGTCGCATGGTTAATACTAGCGGGTCACAAGTGCCTACATTCGGGAGTGATTCTAATGAGGAGCTGGAACTTGCCCCTCTCTTTAAAGAGTCCACTTCGGGAAAAGAAGAAGAGCCGAAGGTCTGCGAAAATATTCGACTGCGGAATCGGATGCTGCCTGAAAAGAATCTCGGATCCTCAGACAGAAAAGATAAAGGGAAAGAAAAGGTCTCGGACGATATCGTCTTAGATGACCAAGTTCTGGAGGAGCTAGCCGCCAAGGACCCGCCAAAGAAGAATAAGATGGATTACAACGTCTTAGCGCATCTGAGGAAGCTACCCTCACAGCTCAGCATTCTTGACACTCTTTTGCTATCAAAGGAGGCATGAGATTCGTTAATTAAGGCACTCCAAGAGCCGGAACAATTCCAAGCTTGCCTGGCCGAGGAAAAGATGAAGGATGAATTGGAGGAAGTGCACACGGCCGATGTTACTTTCGGCAACAAGGACCTTCTCCTTGGGACGTGCAAGCACAATCGCCCCCTCTATGTCTCAGGATACTGTCACGATATAAAGATAGGAAAAATCCTGATCGAAAACGGATCGTCTGTTAACCTACTCAACGTGCGGGTGTTGAAGGAAATCTGCATGAGCGTCCAGCACCTTGCTCGGGACAAGATCACCATTTCCGGGTTCGACTCCCAATCATCAAAGACCCTTAGATCTGTGATACTGACGCTACGCTTCGGGCTACTCGTCACGGACATTAAGTTCCACGTCATAGACGCCAAGACATGCTACAACGCTTTGCTCGGTCGATCATGGTTACACGAGTACAACATCATCCCTTCTACACAAAATCAGTGTATGAAGTACTTTAAGGATGGTTTCGAGTATACCGTGACGGGAGAACTGAACCCTTTCTCTGTGAACGAGGTCCGCAAATATAAAGATGCCAAATACTTCTTACCGGATTTCGAGGACACCGAGAAATGTCACAAGCCGGAGAACAAAGCTAACGCCACCATCCCGGTCTTCGGCAGTGATACTGAAGAGGAAGAGGAGATAGTTTATTCGGGTCCGCCCCAACACAACAAGCCAGGACGGTTCACTCCTATGTTGGTCTTTGGTAGCGACTTGGAAGATGAGATCCGTGTTGTATTCTCTGCTCGACCTTCAATACGAACGTCCACTGATGAAGAGCAAAGTCTACAAGTCTCCATAGTGCCACTTAAACACCAGAAAGAACTGGATGCACTTAATATTTACAATATAGAAGAGCTGCAAACGTTCTATATCCCTCCCAGGCGAGAAATTGAGAAAGCATTTTTGTTCTACCGCTCTGAAGAAACCAAGGTGGAGAAAGAAATCTGGCATGGCGCGGATCCTACACTCGACAAGCTTCAGCCTATCCGTCTTCCCAGATATTATACAGAGGGTTTAAAAAGGCTGCTGAAACGCCAGGGGATATCCTTCAAGCAGACCGGTCGAAAAGCCAAGTTCTATGACAAAGTCTGGAACGTTCCCGGGACTCAACGCAAACTGCCTAATGGGAGAATGGAGACAAAAGGACTTAGATACATCCGGTCAAAGAAACGAGAGCTACTAAACAGCTGCTATGTCATGTATGACTTTGATGAAGAAGCAGATGCTCAATGGGAGGACGCTAATCCTGAACCCGTGAAAGTTCCAGATGCGAAAATGCCCAGTCCGTCGTTCAAAGAACAAGTGGACAAGCTTATAAGGGAAGTGGGTCAAAAAGTCTGAGACGATCATAACCGCGAAATGGTCATCTACGAGAAAGCCAGAATGCAACGCCTTCTCCAACAGGCCGTGAAAGATGAAAAGGTTGCTCCCTGTCAACCTGTTATAAAGAAGGCTCGACGCAAAAGCAGAAATAAGTCGAAAGACCAAAAAGGCGCTCAACAACAACAAAGCAGGGCTAAAAAGCCACGCAAACGGGAGCCGAGCGTTATTGATCTATCCTTTATGAAGAAAATGGGTCGAGCGTACTCATTTCCTCGGGATAAGACGAAGAAGATACTTGACCTTGCTCTAAAACATCAAATGCTTATATTGCCGGATTCTAAACATCCCGGATGAGCGGGCGAAGTCTCACACTCGGACTATTGCTCTTACCACCGAGTAATAAAGCACCCTCTCGAGGACTGCTTCACCTTCAAGAATTGGGTCGAAGATCAGTATCAGCTTGGCAAGTTCGCTCTGTCCGACAACTAGAGGGTAGCACAACCATAAAAGCACGAGCCCAAGGCCACGAAAGAAGAACCAGTTCTGCATTGGGATTGGAAACGAATTCGTACTTGTCACGTGATAACGATATCAAAGGAAGAGCCCGAGAACATGGATGACCTTCCCTGGTGCTTTGAAAACAGCAACGACGAGATAATCTCAGAATTCCCACCAGCGCCAAAAGAGCTGGAAGATGGAATCCATACCACTGCAGATAACCTCAAGAAAATTGAGTTGGGAACAGCAAATGACCCGCGACCGACATTCATCAGCGAGCTACAATCTGAAGAAAGGGTGGCTGCATTAAAGGACATGCTTCTACAGCATAAAGATTGCTTCGCATGGAACTATTCCGAAATGCCGGGACTAGATCCAGAAATCGCTGTGCACAGATTGGCGATATCTCCGAACGTCAAACCAGTCAAACAGGCGCCAAGAAGAATGCGGCTCAAGCTTGAGATGAGTATCAATGCCGAGATCAAGAAGCTGATCGACTCTGGTTTCATCCAGGAAGTCCAATACCCTGAATGGATCGCCAACATCGTCCCGGTGATGAAGAAAAATGGGACAGTGCGTATATGCGTAGACTTCCGGGATCTTAATAAAGCTTGTCCGAAAAACGATTTTCCAGTGCCAGTCACCGAACTGATGATAGACAATACGTCCACTCATGAGATTTTCTCCTTCATGGACGGCTCGTCAGGATATAATCAGATAAAAATGCATCCCGAAGACCAAAAGCACACAGCCTTCCGGACTCCTTTAGGGATATTTTGTTACAAGGTGATGCCCTTCGGTTTAAAGAACGCCGGTGCCACCTACCAAAGGACCATGACGAAGATCTTCGACGACCTTATGCATGAAATCGTCGAATGCTATATCGACGATCTCGTGGTTAAAAGCAAATCATACGAGGAACATCTCGAGCATCTGAAGACCGTATTTCAACGCCTTCGACAATACAACTTGAAAATGAACCCGCTCAAGTGTGCATTTGGAGTTTCCTCGGGAAAATTCCTGGGATTCATTGTTCGACACCGAGGTATTGAAATAGATCCGTCAAAGATCAAAGCGATCATGGAAATGCCTCCGCCGAGAACTCTCAAACAGTTGCGATCTCTCCAAGGAAAGCTCGCATATATTCGGCGATTGTTAGCCAATCTTTCAGGCAAGTTCCGTCCCTATAGCCACTTGATGAAGAAGGGAACCCCGTTCGTCTGGGATCAAAAGTGCCAGAGCGCACTAGACGAGATCAAGCAATACCTGCAGAACCCGCCGGTGTTGGCTGCTCCGGTCAAAAGAAAGCCCCTTATTCTTTACACCACCGCCCTCGAAGGTTTCTTAGGCGCATTATGGCCGCAAGAGAACGACCAAGGGAAGGAAAGGGCACTCTACTACTTAAGTCGAGTTCTGCTGGGGGCAGAAAGCAACTACTCCCCCATTGAAAAACATTGCCTGGCGTTGATCTTCGCGATAACAAAGCTCAGGCACTATGCGTTGGCGCACGAGGTCCGTCTTATTTCAAAGGTGGACCCCCTTAAATACTTGATGTCAAAGGCCATATTAACGGGCCGACTCGCTAAATGGGCCCTGCACTTGATGGAGTTCTCATTAACGTATCAACCTCTCAAGGCAGTGAAAGGCCAGGCCATCGCCGACTTCCTCACTGAGCATCCGATACCCGCCGATTCTCCTCTAAATTGCGATCTTCCAGATGAACATGCGTTTGATGCGATCGACGGTGATAATAGCCGATGGGAGCTTTATTTCGACGGGGTATCTTCCGTAAAGAAGCGCAAACAAAGTACCCCTATAATCAAATCGGGGGTAGGGCTCATATTTATAACTCCACAAGGAGGGATAATGCGCTTCGCTTTCTCCTTAACAGAGCCGAGGACAAATAACGAAGCCGAATACGAAGCTTTGATAGCAGGCCTCGAGATCGCCATTGACATGGGAATTGAAAATCTCCCCATATATGGAGATTCCCAACTGGTCGTTAGTCAAGTAAACGGCGACTACCAGACATGCAAACCAGAATTGGTGAAGTATGGCGAAAAAGTGCAACAGTTGTTGACCAAAATCCCCTCCTACACTTTGGAGAACATACCGCGTGCGGAAAACGGCAAAGCAGACGCGTTGGCCAAACTTGCTAAAGAACTGGCCGACGAGAACCTCGATGACGTTAGAATCATGGTGCAAAGCCGTCGGGTGCTTGCCCCAACAGAAATATCTCCGGAATCATCCGAAGAAAAAGGGGCGAGGGAGCAGACGACCCTGCAAGTAAAAGATTGGGAAAATACCGAGGATTGGAGAGAAGTCTTCATAGATTACTTCAAGTCCCACCGAATGCCTGAAGAAGCGTCCACAAGACACCAGCTCATGAAACGAGCTCTGTCTTTTGCCTTCGTCAACGATACTCTGTACAAAAGGTCATTTGATTCTCTGTGGTTGAGATGCTTAGGACCTGACGAAGCGAGAAGGGTCGTCCAGGAAGTTCATGACGGACTCTGCGGTTCTCACCAAGCAGGCCCAAAGATGAAATTGAAGATCAAACGGATGGGCTACTACTGGCCCACGATGATTCAGGACTGCCTCGAATATGCGAAGCAATGCCACTCATGTCAAATTCATGGGGATTTCATCCATCAGCATCCAAATCCGCTACACCCGACAGTGGCTAGCTGGCCATTCGAAATTTGGGGAACTGATATAGTCGGCCCCATCGAACCAGCATCGTCTAGGGGACATCGTTTCATCCTAGCAACGACTGACTACTTCTCTAAATGGGAAGAAGCAGTACCGTTAAGAGAAGTGAAGACAGAAAATATCCTCCACTTCTTCAAGACGCATGTCATATATCGGTTTGGAACGCCAAGGCGAATCATCTCCGATAACGGGACAGCTTACAGAAGCCATAAGATCAGTCGCTTTGCACAGCAGCATAATATAGACTGGAGATATTCTTCAGTTTACAATCCGCGAGCTAATGGTCTAGCTGAAGCCTTCAACAAGACCTTGACGAAAATCATGAAAAAGACGGTGTCTTGAAATAAGAAAGACCGGTACGAGAGACTGCAAGAGGCCCTTTGGGCGTATCGAACTACATTTAAAACGGCCACAAACACGACGCCGTACGCGTTGGTATTTAGGACGGAAGCAGTACTCCCCCTCGAGATAGAGTTACCCTCTCTACGAATGGCAGTCCACTACGAGCTGACGAACGAAGAAAATGCTAATCTTCGGCTTGAGGAGCTTGATGCCCTTGAAGAAACACGGCTCATAGTACAACAAAATCTGGAAGCTTATAAAGCAAAGATGACGCGCTCATACGAAAGATTGGTCCGACCCAGGACATTCCGCCAAGGCGAACTCGTGCTAGTGGTCAAAAGGCCTATGATCCCCAATCGCGTCGAGCGAGGAAAATTCGAGCCAAACTATGAAGGCCCGTATATCATAGATAAGGTCTACCAAGGTGGGGCCTATCTACTCATGGACATGCACGGTGAAAGGCCTTTCAGGCCAATAAACGGTCGCTTCCTAAAGAAATACTATGCTTAATGAGCCACAGCCTAGGTCAATGATAGATAACGACGACTATGTCCGCTCGCCATCTTCCTAAGCTCAAGCTTTATAAGCAGTAGCTGGCCCTCTCCGTGAAGGACCGAAATGTCCTTATACTAATAGCAGACCAAAACGTCTTTAAACTACTACCGCAGCATCTTTTAGGCTGACGAGATAAAAAAACATATAAAAATAAAAACAAAAAAAACGGTATGTCCATAAGCAAAAAGGGCACGGATGAAAACCCGAAAGGGCTCCGTGAGTAAAAACAGCAGGGCTACCGACGAGTGTTCGTGAAAACCCGAAAGGGCGCGACCTCATAAAAAAAAGAGAAGAAGAAACAAAAAAAAACGGTATGTCCATAAGCAAAAAGGGCACGAATGAAAACCCGAAAGGGCTCCGTGAGTAAAAACAGCAGGGCTACCAGCGAGTGTTCGTGAAAACCCGAAAGGGCGCGACCTCGTAAAAAAAAAAGAGAAGAAGAAAAAAAATTATAAAATAAAAACGGTATGTCCATAAGCAAAATGGGCACGGATGAAAACCCGAAAGGGCTCCATGAGTAAAAACAGCAGGACTACCGGCGAGTGTTTGTGAAAACCCGAAAGGGCGCAACCTCGTTAAAAGACACTTATAGGGTCCTCTCGACCTCGTAAGGAGAAACCACCCGCGTGAGATCCTTACGACTCACATGGGAGCAACACACTCAGGGATCCCCACGATTCCTAAGGAGAAAATACACTTACGAGATCCTCACGACTCATAAGGAGAACTCTCTTATGGGACCCTCACGGCTCATAGGATTTGAAAGTCTTAAGTTACAAAGACCTAAACCTGTGCTTAAGCAATCCCCACAATTTCCGATATTGCCCTACAAGTGGCTCAATACTGACCCTTGTATACAATCCACGGGCGCGAATAAACATTTCCCTAACCAAGTCTCATCCGTGACTGGGGACATGTTCGCATGACCCTTGTAGGTCCTCTCGATTTACAAGGAGAAAACCCTCTTGTAGGATCCTTACGACTTACAGAGGAACATACACTTAGGAATCCTCATGACTCCTAAAGAGAAAATACACCTACGAGATCCTCATGACTTGTAGGGAGAAATAACTTCGTGAAACCCTTACGACTCATGAAGTCAAAAGCCTTAGACGACAGGACCCTAACCCTGGTCGCTAAGCCACCTTTGTTCGACATCGACAGAAGCAGATGATGATTCGCTTCTGGTAATATCCCAGTTGTAGCGGTGCTGATGCTGAAACCGGTTTACAGCGAAAAGCCAATAGGCCGCACATGCATACGAAATAGCCGAAATGACTGGGCAACTTGCAATAAAAAGCAGCAAGTAAAAATGTATGTATGCAAAATAGCCGAAATGATTGGGCAACTTGTAATAAAAAGCAGCGAGTAAAAATAAAATAAATAGCCGAAATGATTGGGCACCGCGAAAAATAGCCGAAATGATTGGGCAATCGTGACCTTCGCGATATAAAAGCTGAAATGATAGAGCATCGCGGAGATAAAACAAAAAAATGATGATAAAACTTTGGCCCTACAGTTAAGATCACATCGATCCCTGTATACAATCCAAGGGCGTAAACAAAGAGGGAGCCATACTTTCCTAACAGGCTCCGCCAGAAGACGAAGCCAAATCTCGACGGTTCAGTCCAACTCCGAAGAAACTAGTGTCTTCAACAGATACCTCGACTCACGGATACAAACACTCCTTAACGAGAGCCTCCTGATTCGCGTCGACTCGCAGAGCCACCAGTGCCTCCGTGGGAAATCCTCGACTCGTTTCAAACCCCAAGGAAACAAATAATCCTTGGCACTTGGGAAACAAATAATCCCTAGCAAACTCCTCGACTCACGGATACAAACACTCCTTGACGAGAGCCCCCTGATCCGTGTCGACTCGCAGAGACACCAGTGCCTCCGTGGGAAATTCTCGACTCGTTTCAAACCCCAAGGAAACAAATAATCCTTGGCGCTTGGGAAACAAATAATCCCTAGCAAACTCCTCGACTCACGGATACAAACACTCCTTGACGAGAGCCTCCTGATCCGTGTCGACTCACAGAGCCACCAGTGCCTCCGTGGGAAATCCTCGACTCGTTTCAAACCCCAAGGAAACAAATAATCCTTGGCGCTTGGGAAACAAATAATCCTTAGCAAACTCCTCGACTCACGGATACAAATACTCCTTGACGAGAGCCTCCTGATCCGCGTCGACTCGCAGAGCCACCAGTGCCTCCGTGGGAAATTCTCGACTCGTTTCAAACCCCAAGGAAACAAATAATCCTTGGCGCTTGGGAAACAAATAATCCCCAGCAAACTCCTCGACTCATGGATACAAACACTCCTTGACGAGAGCCTCCTGATCCGTGTCGACTCGCAGAGCCACCAGTGCCTCCGTGGGAAATCCTCGACTCGTTTCAAACCCCAAGGAAACAAATAATCCTTGGTGCTTGGGAAACAAATAATCCCTAGCAAACTCCTCGACTCACGGATACAAACACTCCTTGACGAGAGCCTCCTGATTCGCGCCGGCTCGCAGAGAAACTATTGTCTCCGCGTGAAATTCCCGATTCGTCTCAACATGCAAATGAAGCCTCAGGCAGCAGGGACTAAAAAAAACTTGCTTCCTGAACAATGGGACCCTGCAAGTCAATCCAAAATGGTCTCTTGCATACTATTCACGGGTCTCACTCTCCAAGGTCGAGTTTCGACGAGGAGGGAAACAACCGCTTGTGGGTCCTCTCGACTCGTAAGAGGGAAAAATTCTCTTATAGGATCTTTACGACTTATAAGAGAAAACCACACTTAGGAATCCTCATGATTCCTAAGGAGAAAACCCACCTACGAGATCCTCTCGATCCGTAGGGAGAAAAGTCTCTATGAGACCCTCACGGCTTATAGAGTTGAAAAGTCTTAGGCAGCAGATCCGAACCTGTGGCCTAAGCCATCGCTATTCCTTAAGAAAGTCTGGATACTCGTTCTAATCCTCCGTTAACCATGGTTGCTAAGGTGATATGCTGATAATAAAAGAAAGAAAAGACGGAGAAAATGACACATTATAAAAAAAGGTGTATCTTTTATTCATAAACTTGATTGGATACAGGATACATTATGTCAAAGGAAAAAATATACATATATACATTCTTTTACCTGCGAGTACAAATGATACAAAGATAGATAGCTACTGAGGAGGAAGGGTCTTCAGTAAATTCATAATATGCTCTCGTACTTCCTTCAGCGCTTTCTCCTGAGTCACAGCCGCAGCCACCTCCGCCTCCACCTGGGCCCGCTGCTGCAAGAAGGATGAAAGTTGCTCCTCCGCCGCCTTCTGGGCTGCTTCCTGGTTGGGTGCATCTCGCTCGACAACGTCAAGTTGTTGCCTCAATGATAACCCTTCGGAAAGACATTGCAGAAGGCCCTCAAAGACAACCTTCAGCCGTGCGGCGTTGGCCTCCACCCGAGCATGCAGTTGGGCAGACTTGCTCGAAGTCTCACCACGCTCCTTACGTCTTGAAATGACTTCTTGTTCGAGATGGTGGAAGTAAGAAGCGCTCTTCTCAATCTACGCTGTTCTTTGATTACTGGCAGCCAAGGTCTCAGGAGCGGGGCGCAGCGACTCCAATTGATATAGGCGACCCTCGATCTCCCTACAATGGTTAACCCAGGATGCGATGATGCCCTCATCATGAAAGTTCACGAGTATTGCTAGCATTGGGTTAACCACCATAGCGAAGTCTGCAGCAGATGTAGGAGTTTCAACGTCGAGTTCCTCGACGTAGTCACTCAACATACGCAGACTATTCGCGGCGCCTTTTGAAGACAAACTCCTCAGATAAGGACCCGCCGGCATTGTAATACGAGGCTCGAAGGGCGCCGAAGTCGGAACGACAGCTGAAAAGAAACAGGATGCGATCAGATAACAGTACAGAAAATAAAGAGAGGGAAGTTACCAATGTGATGGTCGCTGTACCAGTTGAGACAGGTGGCAAGATCGGAAGGGCCGGTGGCGCAGTTGGTCCTTTATCCCCTTCTTCAATCTATAGCACTGCAGTTGAGATGAGAAAAAGAGGATTAGAGGTAATTCCATCAATAAAAAAAAAGATGATGTCAATGGAAATCATACTCACCAACGCCACCAGAGGAAGAAGCAAGTTCGGATGGGAAAGAGAAGTGTGGGAGCAACATCTGATATACATGATCAAAGAGTACTCCTGAAAAGACACAACAACACGACTTCAGTACATAAACTATACATCTGAAAGATAAGACTAATAAGTTGCGAACCCATACCTTCCAACATCTTAGATGGTATGAGAGAGGGTTGAGAGGTGACTACCGCCAAAGCAGTCGTTGAAGGCGCTCCCTCAAGCAGTGGGGCATCGGCGCTGGCTGCACCTGCGTTACAAGAAAGGTGAACTTGTCAGAAAGGATTGTAAAGTAAAGAAAAACAACAACTTGGGGTTTACCTGAGGAGCTCCCGGCTGAAACGGAGACGACTCCCTCCTCTATCGACATGAGGCCACCGCCCGTGGCCTCATCACCCGATTCGATGGGAACCGTCGTCGTGCTCGCGCGGCCAGGAGACGGCGGAAGATCGTAGACGGGGAAGGCAATGATCGGAGCATTACCAGACTCTTGGGAGAGAGCGGCTGACTCCTTCTCGAGAGTCGTGCTCATCTCACCCGCTACTTCTTCGGGCTCTGCTGTTTCCATCGGCTCATCCACCGTCACCACGAGGTCACCGGCCTCAAGCGCCTCGTCCGCCACCACCCTCGGTTCAGTTGTAACGATCATTTCATCTGCCGCCACTTCAGACTGGTCATCAATGACCCTCTCAGCTGCAGACCCCTCAACCTCCATCTCGGGCCCTGAAGCCTCGGCGACGTTGACCACCGCCGGCTCAGGCTCGGTAAAAGCTGCCTCCTCTGTCTCCTTGGGACCAACGGTTTCCGCCTCCCCCTCGGTCGGACTCGGCCCTACAAAATAGAATATATAAGAACCGACAGCTTTATGAGTCTAGTAATGAAATTCTGGAGGAAATATATTACCTGGGGTAGACTTGTCGTTAGCCTCTCTATTGGCGCGGATCGCCTGTCTATGAGCTGTAGACAGGGCGACCGGGGCCTTTTCGGATGGAGTTTCAGCATGAGGGGCGGTGCTGGGGCCCGCTCCCATAGCCAAGGCAGCCCTGCGTGCCTTTGCTTCGCGCCTCGATCTCTTCCGTTCCTCCCGGGCTGTCGCGATGGACCTCTGTGACGCTTCCTTAAAGGCGTTGTCATCCTCGTTCAAAGATGCCTCCAGAGCCTTTAGGGCATCTCTCATCAGCTCTTCAAGACGAACTTCCTGCGGTGGCCCAGAGGAAGCGGGAACATCGGCGGCTGGCGGAACATTTGTGTCGCTTGGTGGGAACGGCATTGAGGTTTCTGCAATAAAAAGGGAGAAGTTAGATCGACCATAACACGAGGGAGATGGAGACTTGATGAATTAAAACTTACTAAGGCCCATAGATGCTCTAAGATGTTCCTCCTCTTGGAAAGTCTTCAAAGAAGCGGCGATGGCTTCTTCATCAGTGATGCCTGTTGAAAGAAATGAAAGAAAAGCGTTAATCAAGGGCGATAAGGAAGATATGTTGTAATAAGGAAAATGTGACTAGTAACTACCTGATTGCGCAAGCTTAGCTAGCCATGCATCGCGCCTCGCTAACCATGCTGAAGCTTCGAGAGCAGCCTCCAAGTCTGTATCGTCCGGCGGCGACATCACTAATCCTTCGTTAGTCCCGTATTCGATCAGGCCCTCGGCATAGGGAGCATGGGGCTCCTGACCGAACACGACGTCCGCAGCGAAGAGCGACTTCTTTTTCTTTTGCCCTCCGACCCTAGACTCACATGGGATCGACTTCCGCTTAGCAGCCACTTTGGGACAACGGGTCCCGATGTCCGCACCCACGCCAGACTCCGGCGAGGATACAACCACTGTCTCTACTGGAGCACAGGGTACGGGAGGTGCATCTGTGACGTCAGGGAGTGACAAGCCACGTGGAGGACTTTGCATACGCGGTGGCCCGGTTCTAACCTCTTTTAGAGGAGCAACTACTGGAGTCCTAGGGACCAAAGGAGCATTGCGATCGGTACCTGGAGGCGCACCCTTACGATCGACCAACAGTCGCCTTTCCTACTTTATAACTGCTCCTGTTGCATGATTGTACCAGTCTTTGTACACATTGAGGAGTCTCGGAGCGTAAGCCGGCGCATTGATAAAAAAATGAGAGCTCGTATTCAGGCGCATGAAATGGTGCAGTGCGTTCTCCATCCCTTCTTCAGTGGCAGTGGGTTCCAGCAAGAAGGCTTCCAAGGGGACCCCTTGATCGTAGCCCAGTTGTTGAGCAAAACAATGCGGGTTATACCTCATAAAAATTGCCACACCATTCTGCCTAAAAACTAAGAAACCCGGTCTAATGGAATATAAGTAAAGGGTCTCGCGAGCCGTTAAAACTGAGGCTCCATCCTTAAAGACATCTTGTAATGGCCGCGTCACAGTGGCAGACACCTTTCCAATGGTCAATACCTTATCGACAAAGGACATCCCGGTTCCAACGGTATGAGGGCGAAGGAGTAAGCCCCTGGCGTTCCGCGGTGATGGGGTTACAATTGATGCGCCGATCAGCTGTATAATGCGAGGAAAACCGCACTTATCAAAGAACGAGGGCCTTTTATGCATGCCGAAGACACCCGCTGTGTGTAGCTCGAGCCACGATGCAAAGTAATGCATCGGGAAGACCACATGCAGTACCCCGGACTCATTAGCATCCGCTGCTCGACTGAGGCCATGGTATAGGTGCGCCAAACTAGCGATCCCAACAGCTACCTTTACCCTGATAACCATCCGGTGGGCTGGGTAAAAGACGGAGGGCCGCATCCGATGAGAGTGCATTGGGATAGCGAACCAACTCAACCATAGCTCGAGAAATCCTAAGAAAAAGGCCTCCTCATCCATTCCAGGGGCCGCAACTTCTGCAAGAGACATGGTCGGAAAGTTAGGAAGAAAAAATCCTTTTGGCCTACTTCATTCGCCGGCAGGTTATCCAAACCTAAACCAAAAGGGTCCTCAAGGGTGGCAAACTTGGCAGTGTCTGCAGAGAGGACGTTTGGGTGAAGAAACCGGGCAATGAAATCCTCAAAATTAACTCCCCGACTCCCATGTTCGACGAAGAGGGACTCATATATGTTCAACACTTTAATCAAGCTTGGGAACTGGTGCTGAACAGCATTCTCTGGCGTAACCCCCCTTACCATCGGCCTAGCACCAAAGACGTACACATCTGTCGGGAGCAGCTCCTCATAATGTTCCCCCATCACTGGTAAACCGGATACCTCCGCGAACTCCTCCAAGGAGATTAACACTTTCCGATCCATGGCAAGGAAAGTGTGGGTAGGAATATTCCATTGCTCCAAGAAAGCTTTGAACCACCAGGTGGGGAGCGTGGGATACTGAAAGAGAGAGACGTAGACCGCGGTGTACAGTCCTAATCTTATCAACTGCGACTTCTTCGTCGACAGGATGTACCGGGCCCACGGCAGATAGCCAATCGGGTGGCGGGGGATCAGACCAAGGTTGTACGATTGCCCCCAAGGTCATGCTTCACCTTGACAGATACGGCGTCCTAGGATGTCCAAAACCATAGGACGCTGAACCGGTATTGCATCTATGGCGGGATGTAGAAAGCCCTTCGATGTCCAATCCACCAACTCCACGGCATACTACACCGAGGGTGGGGTAGCATAATGAATCGCCGTGATGGGCTCAGACGGCACCGCGCATGTGAAGCTCCGTCGGCCCATGATGATCTGATTGTACCACGACCCCCAAAGATGGAGACTCTTGTATTCCGGGCCGTACTCCTTAATCATGGCCAGGACTTCACGGTCCAAGGGCGCCGTGGGAAATCCCTCCTCCGAGCGGACGAACGAGAATGAAGTGTCTAGAGACATGATCACTGCAAAAGAACAATTTAGCCGTTAGTGTTGTAATTCCAACGTTTGGCGTTTAAAAAAGAAAATGCATTAATTAAATTAAATTAAAATTAATTAATTACACCACACAGCAGTGCAGTGAGTAGGAGACCAAAGAGGGACCCACAAAATCTGGATGACAGTACGTCAGTTAATAGGACAACCTCATCATTGGATGAGATTGTCAGTTGGTCCCCAGAAAAACATTCCCATTAATCAAGAATCCCTAGAGACAATGAGAAAATCTCCTCTTTCAGAGCAAAGCTCTGTCAGAGAGTGACACTTGTCAAACTCTGGTCCCAGGGAAATAAGATTTCTCAAAAGAGCATGGCTCTGTGGTAATGATGGAAAAAGTCCATCAGAAAATTTTTGGAATCTTGAAAGATTCATGAAAAATTTATAAAAAAGACTCTTCATTTTTCAAATCTAAAAGAGCTTTTTTTTAGATCTATGAGCAAAGCTCTGTTCATGGGTTAAAACCCATGAACAAGATCCCTGTAGATCTATAAATTTTGAGAGCAAAGCTCTGTTTATGAAACCCCAATGTGGGTTTCTTTAGATCAAAAGATCTGTGAGAGCAAAGCTCTTTGGTTAAGATTAATTTAAATTAATTTGATTTAAGTTAATTTTTACCTAAAGTTTCTAACTTTAGGAAGGAGCAAAGCTCTGAAGTTCTTAAGAAAGAGAAAAGCTCTGTTGAAATCAAAAATCTTTAAACGGTAAGATTTTTCTAAGGGCCAGAGGTCCTATTTATAAGGCGCTTTCCCCCTTTGAGGTCACCCCTTGATCCAACGATCAGGAGTTTGCCACCGTTGCACTCACGTGTGCGCAACGGTGGGGGGGCATTTGTTTCGCCCAATCAGAGCAAAGCTCTGTTGAAATTCAAAATTCAAAATTTTGAAGCAACGCTTCAAATCTCGGGCGCAACCCGCCACATGTCAGGCGCTGATACGTCAGCACAGCACCCAAGAAGGCGTGCCCAATCAGAGTAAAGCCCTATTTAAAGGAAGCAACGCTTCAGTTGCGCATGCACTGCGCTGCGCGACACGTGTCAGCGCAGATGCGCTCGCGCAGTTGCGCTGCGCGACACGTGTCAGCGCAGTTGCGCTGCGCTTTGCGCTGCGCGACACGTGTCAGCGCAGATGCACTAGCGCAGTTGCGCTAGCGCAGTTGTGCTGCGCTGCGCGACACGTGTCACGCGCAGATGTGCTAGCGCAGTTGCGCTGCGCTGCGCGACACGTGTCACGCGCTGGGACATCTGTGCCAAACAGAATTAGATTTTAAAGAAATCTTTCTGTTATTGTTAAAACAAGAATATTTTCTTCTGCAAAGCAGAAGCCCTTAGATCAAAGATCCAACGGTGGGGAAAATTCCCCAAATCACTCAGAGAAAGATCTCTTTAACAAATTTAACTAATTCATGGGCACTATAAAAGAGACCCCAGATCTCAATTCAAAATCATCAACATCTTTCTAAAAAAAAAGGAGAAGAGAACTCTTGAGAACTCCTCAAGAACAACAGAAGGTAAAAACATTTAGGAAAAAGAGAAAATTCTCTTATGGACAGATTATTGATCTAAGAACAAGATCAATAATCTTAAATAAAAAGAAAAATAAGTAATAATAGTGCTTTGCACTTTCTTATGAACCATTGGTTCTTTGAAAACAAAAGAAAACTTGTTTTCTTTGATTTAAAATCGATCAAAATATAAAACAGTGCTTTGCACTTGAAAAATTGCGCTGTTGCGCTCCTTTGTTGGCGCAATCCACCAGAGAGCGCCACGTGTCAGCAGCGCAACAGCGCAGCGCACTGTGCTGTTGTGCTTGCGCTCACCAAAGCATGACACGTGTCCTCACCACAAGCGCTTGCGCTCAGTAATTGGCGCAAAGCGCCTGACAAATGCAATGCATTTCTTTTTTTGAAAGGCCAGGCCCAATTAAAAGACCAAACAGGCCTAATTAAATTGATGCTTTGCATCATTTATAAATGGGCAGAGCCCAAACGAAATAATAAAAACGCTACGCATTTTTAAAGGGGGTAAAGCCCAGACAAAACAGATGCCTTGCATCATTCATAAATGAGCAGAGCCCAGAATAAATTGATGCTCTGCATCTTTATAGGCAGAGCCCAGACAAAAAAAAATGAAAGAAATGCAATGCATTATTTAATAAAAGTGTTGAACATTTTCAACTGGACTTAGCCCAATTTTGGCCGTAAGTCCTCAAATTAAATTGACTGAGCACAGCTGTTCTCTTAAATTAATTTATATCCGGTTCGAGGGTACATCTTCGAACTCCTCTGACACCCATCGTTGTAATCCTTCAACGACGTCAGAGAGGTGACGGGTCCCGATGACCACACATCAATACGAACTGCGGGGTCCTTAAACTCGTGGACCGAAACGTTCTTAAACTAATGTCGGACCGAAACGTCCTTAAACTAATGTTGGACCGAAATGTCCCTAAACTAATGATGGACCGAAACGTCCTTAAACTAATGATGGACCACTACATCCCTAAACTAGCGATGGACCACCACGTCCCTAAACTGGAATATGGACCACCACGTCCGTAAACTGGAATATGGACCACTATGTCCCTAAACTGGAACAATAGAGCCCCCAAATGCTCTTTTGTCGGATCCAAATGATCCCGTTAAGTTGATCTTAGTCTCAAATCAGACTAACGCATCCTTAACGAACGTTTAAGTTGATCTTAGCCCCAAATACGGCTAACGTATCCTTAAACATTCAAATGGACTATAAAACTCCAAATCGACTTTGGTTCAAGGGTACATCTCTGAACCCCTCTGACATCTATCGTTGTAATCCTTCAACGACGTCAGAGAGGTGATGAGTCTTGACAGCCATATAATTAAATGGATCATCACGTTAAGTTGATCTTAGTCTCAAATCAGACTAACGTATCATTGACGAACGTTTAGGTTGATCTTAGCTTCAATGCGGCTAATGTATCCTTAAACTAAAAACACCAAACCCAAATCTAAGTAAATACGGATTTGGACTAATCCACGTCCTACGGGCGACGGCATTACTCAGTCCCCGTATACAATCCACGGGCAACCACAAACAAAACAAACACACACGACACGAAGTGAAATTCTGGAGAAGGAGAAAGTGGCTACCGTGATGCGGTATCGTAATTAACTGCAGGCGCTTGCGCCTGCAGGGAAGAGCGTCCCCATAATCAAAAAACCCTCAAGCGAGGGGGAATCTGACGAAGTCTGCTACATCGGCCGCATCCGTCTAAACCTCCGATACACGGTGCCATAAATCAACTTGGCATCTTCAGAGAGGTGGACGGATAAAACCAAATAGCATCTGCCCCGAATCTCAGGCGAGACGCAAAGTCTAGGCCGCCATTCGGAGGGGAACAGACGCTAGTTTCTCTGTGGGTCGACGCAAATCAGGATGTTCTCGTCAAGGACACAGGTTTCCCTGAGTCGAAGTATTTTGCCGAGGACGCTAGTTTCCTCGGGGTTGAAACGAATCGGTGTATTCCTGCGGAGACACTGGTTTCTCTGCGGGCCGACGCGAATCAGGAGGCTCTCATCAAGGACGCTAGTTTCCCTAAATTGAGGTATTTTCCAAGGACACTGGTTTCCCTGGTGTTGAAACGAATCGATGTATTCCTGCAAAGACGCTAGTTTCTCCGCGGGTCGACGCGAATCAGGATGTTCTCGTCAAGGACATTGGTTTCCCTGAGTCGAAGTATTTTTGGTGACCTTTCAGGTTTTATGTAAGTTACCGTCAGAATCGTGAAGCTAGGAATTTGATCTTCGCTTCGTTTGCTGGCACTGCGTCTATTGTATCGAGACGAATGTCACAGTTGTCTCTAGGTTGTTGGTGAACCGTCGAGATTTGGCTTCGCTTCCTGGCGGAGCCCGTTGGGAAGGTATAGTTCCGTCTTTTTTTGTGCCCTTGGATTGTATACAGGGATCGATGTGATCTCAACTGTAGGGCAAAAGTTTCATCATCATTTTTTTTTTATTGTTTTATTTCCGCGATGCTCTATCATTTCAGCTTTTATATCGCGAAGGTCGCGATTGCCCAATCATTTCGGCTATTTTTCGCGGTGCCCAATCATTTCGGCTGTTTATTTTATTTTTACTCGCTTCTTTTTATTGCGAGTTGCCCAATCATTTCGGCTATTTTGTGTGCATACGTTTTTACTTGCTGCTTTTTATTGTAAGTTGCTCCATCATTTCGACTATTTCGTATGCATGTGCGGCCTACCGGCTTTTTGCCGTAAACCTGAAATTAGACACCGATTTCGGCATCAGCACCGCTACAACTGGGATATTGCCAGGAGCGAATCATCATTTGCCTCTGTCGATATCAAACAAAGGTGGCTTAGCGAACAGGTTAAGGTCCTGTCGACTAAGGCTTTTGACTTCATGAGCCGTAAGGGTCTCACAAAGGTATTCCTCCCTACAAGTCTTAAGGATCTTGTAGGTGTGTTTTCTCCCTAAGAATCGTGAGGATTCCTAAGTGTATGTTCCTCTTTAAGTCGTAAGGATCCTACAAGAAGGTTTTCTCAATGTAAGTCGAGAGGACTTAAAAGGGTTGTTCATCATGCGAACACATTCCTAATTAGAGGTGGGACTTCGTTAGGGAAATGTTTATTCGCGCCCGTGGATTGTATACAAGGGTCAGAATTGAGCCACTTGTAGGGCAATATCGGAAGTTGTGGGGGTTGCTTAAGCACAGGTTTAGGTCTCTGTAACTTAAGACTTTCGAATCTTATGAGCCGTGAGGGTCCCATAAGAGAGTTCTCCTTATGAGTCGTGAGGATCTCGCAAGTGTATTTTCTCCTTAGGAATTGTGGGAATCCCTAAGTGTGCTGCTCCCTTGTGAGTCGTAAGGATCTCACGCCGGTGGTTTCTCCTTACAAGGTCGAGAGGACCTTGTAAGTGTCCTTCAACGAGGTTGCGCCCTTTCGGGTTTTCACAAACACTCGCTGGTAGTCCTGCTGTTTTTACTCATGGAGCCCTTTCGGGTTTTCATCCGCGCCCATTTTGCTCATGAACATACCGTTTATTTTTTTGTTTCTTATTATTTTCTCCTTTTTTTTATGAGGTCGCGTCCTTTCGGGTTTTCACGAACACTCGCCGGTAGCTCTGCTATTTTTACTCACGGAGCCCTTTCGGGTTTTCATCCGTGCCCATTTTGCTCATGGACATACCGTTTATATATTTTTTATTATATATATATATTTATTTATTATTATTATTTTTATATTCATCTCGTCAGCCTAAGGATGCTGCGGTATTAGTTTAAGGACGTTTCGGTCCGTCGTTAGTTTAAGGACGTTTCGGTCTGTCGTTGAAGAAGGCCAGCTACTACTTATAGAGTTTGGGCTTAGGAAGATAGCGAGCGGACATAGTCGTTGTTATCTATCATTGACCTAGGCTATGACTCATTAAGCATAATATTTCTTTAGGAAGCGACCGTTAATTGGCCTGAAAGGCCTTTCACCGTGCATATCCATGAGTAGATAGGCTCCACCCTGGTAGACCTTGTCTATGATGTACGGGCCTTCATAATTTGGCTCGAATTTTCCCCGCTTGGCGCGATTGGGGATCATAGGCCTTTTGACCACTAGCACGAGTTTGCCTTGCCCGAATGTTCTCGATCGGGTCAATCTTTCATATGAGCGCATCATCTTTGCTTTATAGGCCTCCAGATTTTGTTGCGCTATGAGCCGTGTTTCATCAAGGGCATCAAGCTCCTCAAGCCGAAGGTGAGCATTTTCTTCATCCGTCAGCTCGTAGTGGACTGCTATTCGTAGAGAAGGTAACTCTATCTCGAGGGGGAGTACTGCTTCTGTACCGAATACCAACGCGAACGGCGTCGTGTTCGTGGCTGTCTTGAACGTAGTTCGATACGCCCAGAGAGCTTCTTGCAGTCTCTCGTGCCAGTCCTTCTTATTTCGGGACATCGTCTTCTTCATGATCTTTGTCAAGGTCTTGTTGAAGGCCTCGGCTAGACCATTAGCTCGCGGATTATAAACTGAGGAATATCTCCAGTCTATGTTATGCTGTTGTGTGAAGCGACTGATCTTGTGGCTTCTGTAGGCTGGCCCGTTATCGGAAATGATCCGTCGCGGAGTTCCAAACCGATATATATCGTGCGTCTTGAAGAAATGGAGGATATTCTCCATCTTCACTTCTCTCAACGGTACTGCTTCTGCCCATTTAGAGAAGTAATCAGTCATCGCCAGGATGAAACGATATCCTCTAGACGATGCTGGTTCGATAGGGCCGACTATATCAGTTCCCCATATTTCGAACGGCCAGCTAGCCACCGTTAGATGTAGTGTATTTGGATGCTGGTGGATAAAGTCCCTATGGATTTGGCATGAGTGGCATTGCTTCGCATATTCGAGGCAGTCCTGAATCATCGTGGGCCATTAGCAGCCTATTCATTTGATCTTCAACTTCATCTTTGGGCCTGCTTGGTGAGAACCACAGAGTCCGTCGTGAACTTCCTGAACGACTATTTTCGCTTCATCAGGTCCCAGGCATCTCAACCACAGAGAATCAAACGACCTCTTGTACAGAGTATCATTAACGAAGGCGAAAGACAGAGCTCGTTTCATAAGCTGATGTCTTGAGGACGCATCTTCGGGCGTTCGACGGTATTTGAAGTAGTCTATAATGACTTCTCTCCAATCCTCAGCCTTTTCCCGGTCTTTTATTTGCAGGGTCGTCTGCTCAGTTGCTCCCTTTTCTTCGGATGATTCCGGAGATATTTCTGCTGGGGCAAGCACTCGACGGCTTTGTACCACGATTCTGACGTCATCGAGGTTCTTGTCAGCCAGTTCTTTAGCGAGCTTGGCCAACGCATCCGCTTTACTGTTTTCCGCGCGCGATATGTTTTCCAAAGTGTAGGAAGAAATTTGGGTCAACAATTGTTGCACCTTTTCACCGTACTTCACCAACTCTGGTTAGCACGTTTGGTAGTCGCCATTTACTTGACTAACGACCAGTTGGGAGTCTCCGTATATGAGGAGGTTTTCAATTCCCATATCAATGGCGATCTCGAGGCCTGCTATCAAAGCTTCATATTCGGCTTCATTGTTCGTCCTCGGCTCTGTCAAGGAGAAAGCGAAGTGCATTATCCCTCCTTGTGGAGTCACGAAGATGAGGCCTACCCCTGATTTGATTATAGGGGCGGTTTGCTTGCGCCTCTTCATGGAGGATGCTCCATCGAAATAAAGCTCCCATCGGGTATCACCACCATCGATCGGGTCAAATGCATGTTCGTCTGGCAGATCGCAATTCAAAGAAGAATCGGCAGGTATCGGATGCTCAGCGAGGAAGTCGGCGATGGCCTGGCCTTTCACTGCCTTGAGTGGCTGATAAGTTACCGAGAACTCCATCAAGAGCAGGGCCCATTTAGCGAACCGACCTGTCAATATGGCCTTTGACATTAAATATTTAAGGGGGTCCACCTTCGAAATGAAACGGACTTCATGCGCCAACGCATAGTGCCTGAGCTTTGTTATCGCGAAGATCAACGCCAGGCAGTGTTTTTCGATGGGAGAGTAATTGTTTTCTGCCCCCAGTAGAACTCGACTTAAGTAATAAAGAGCTCTTTCTTTCCCTTGGTCGTTCTCTTGTGCCCATAATGCGCCTAAAGAACCTTCGAGGGCGGTTGTATAAAGAATAAGGGGCTTTCCCTTGATCGGGGCAGCCAACACTGGCGGATTCTGTAGGTATTGCTTGATTTCGTCTAGCGCGCTCTGGCATTTCTGATCCCAAATGAAAGGGGTTCCCTTCTTCATCAAGTGGCTATAAGGACGACACTTGCCTGAAAGATTGGCTATAAATCGCCGTATGTACGCGAGCTTTCCTTGGAGAGACCGCAGCTGTTTGAGAGTTCTTGGCGGAGGCATTTCCATGATCGCCTTGATCTTTGACGGATCTATTTCGATATCTCGGTGTCGGACGATGAATCCCAGGAATTTACCCGAGGAAACTCCGAACGCACACTTGAGAGGGTTCATCTTCAAGTTGTATTGTCGAAGGCTTTGAAATACGGTCTTCAGATGTTCTAAATGCTCCTCGTATGATTTGCTTTTAACCACGAGGTCGTCGATATAACATTCGACGATTTCATGTATAAGGTCATCGAAGATCTTCGTCATGGCCCTCTGATAAGTGGCACCAGCGTTCTTTAGACCGAAGGGCATCACCTTGTAGCAGAATATACCCAGAGGGGTCCGGAAAGCGGTGCGCTTCTGGTCTTCGGGATGCATCTTTATCTGATTATACCCTGATGAGCCGTCCATGAAGGAGAAAACCTCATGAGTGGACGTATTGTCTATCATCAGTTCGGTGACTGGCACCGGAAAATCATCCTTCGGGCAGGCTTTATTGAGATCCCGGAAGTCCACATATATGCGCACTGTCCCATTTTTCTTTATCACCGGGACGATGTTGGCGATCCATTCAGGATATTGAACCTCCTGGATAAAGCCAGAGTCGATTAGCTTCTTGACCTCGGCATTAATACTCATCTCAAGCTCGAGCCGCATTCTCCTCGGCGCCTGTTTGACCGGATTGACGTCCGGAGATATCGCCAATTTGTGCACAGCAATTTCTGGATCTAGTCCCGGCATTTCGGAATAGTTCCATGCGAAGCAATCTCTATGCTGTACAAGCACGCCTTTTAACACAGCCACCCTTTCTTCAGATAGCAGCTCGCTGACAAATGTCGGTCGCAGGTCGTTCGCCGTCCCCAACTCAATTTTCTTAAGGTTATCTGCAGTGGTATGTATTCCATCTTCCAGCTCCTTCGGTGCCGGTGGAAATTCTGAGATCACCTCATCTTTGCTGTTTCCGAAGCAGCAGGGCAGGTCATCCATGTTCTCAGGCTCTTCCTTTGATATCGTTATTATGTGACAAGTACGAGCTCGCTTCAACGACCGATGTGAATCTGGTTCTGCTTTCGTGGCTTTGGGTTCGTGCTTCTGTGGCGGTGTTATCCTCCAGTTGTTAGACAGAGCGAACTTGCCGAGCTGATACTGATCTTCGACCCAGTTCTTGAAGGTGAAGCAGTCTTCGAGAGGGTGCCTTATTACTCGGTGATAAAAGCAATAGTTCGGGTGTGAGACTTCGCCTGCTCGTTCGGGGTGTCTAGACTCCGGCAGTGTAAGCATCTGATGTTTTAGAGCGAGGTCAAGTATTCTCTTCGTCTTATCTTGAGGGAAAGAGTATGCTCGACCCATTTTCTTCATGAGGGATAGATCTAGACCGCTCGATTCCCGCTTGCGTGGCTTCTTAGTCCCGCTTTGTTGCTGTTGAGCGCCTTTTTCGCCTCTCGACTTATTTATGCCTCTGCGTCGAGCCTTTTTTATAACAGGTTGACGGGGAGCGGCATTTTCATCTTTCACGGCCTGTTGGAGGAAGCATTGCGTTTTGGCTTTCTCGTAGATAGTCATTTCGCGGTTGTGGTCGTCTCTGACTTTTTGGCCAGCTTCCCTTATAAGCTTGTCCATTTGTTTTTCGAACGACGGACTGGGCACTTTTGCATCAGGAACTTTTACCGGTTCAAGATTAGCGTCCTCCCATTGAGCATCCGCTTCTTCATTAAAATCATGCACGACGTAACAGTCGCGGAGTAGCTCTCGTTTCTTGGACCGAATGTATCCAAGTCCGATTGTTTCCATCCTTCCACTAGTAACTTGTGCTGAGTTCCGGGGACGTTCCAGACCCTGTCATAGAATTTGGCTTTTCGAGCGGTCTGTTTAAAGGATATCCCCTGGCGCTTCAACAGCCTCTTCAAGCCTTCTGTATAATATCTGGGGAGTCGGATAGGCTGAAGCCTATCAAGCGTAGGATCCACGTCGTACCAGATTTCTTTCTCCACTTTGGTTTCCACCGAGCGGTAGAATAGAATTGCCTTTTTGCCTTCTTGCCTGGAAGGGACATAGAAAGTCCGCAGCTCCTCTACAGTGTAGGTATCGAGCGCATCCAGTTCTTTATGATGTTTAAGTGGAACCATGGCGATTTGCAGGCTTTGCTCTTCATCAGCGGATGTTTGTATTGAAGGCCGAGCAGAGAATACAGCATGGACTTCATCTTCTGAGTCACTACCAAAGATCAACGTAGGAGCAGATGGTCCCGGCTTGTTGTATTGGGGCGGACCCGAATGAACTATCTCCTCCTCCTCCTCGGTATCACTGCCGAAGACAGGGATGGTGGCGTTAGCTTTGTTCTCCGGCTTGTGACGCCTTTCCGTGTCTTCGAAATCCGATAAGAAGTATTTGGCATCTTCATATTTGCAGACTTCGTTCACAGAAAACGGGTTTAGTTCTCCCATCACGGTATACTCGAGACCGTCCCTAAAATATTTCATACACTGATGCTGTGTAGAAGGAATGATATTATACTCGTGTAACCATGGTCGGCCGAGCAGATCATTGTAGCATGTCTTGGCGTCTATGACGTGGAACTTGATGTCCGTGACGAGTAGCCCAAAACGTAGCGTCAGTATCACAGACCCAAGGGTTCTTAATGATTGGGAGTCGAACCCGGAGATGGTGATCTTGTCCCGAGCAAGGTGCTGGACGCTCATGCAGATTTCCTTTAACACCCGCACATTAAGGAGATTAATAGAAGACCCACTGTCAACCAAGATTTTGCCTATCTTTATATCAAGGCAATACCCTGAGACGTACAGGGGACGGTTGTGGTCGCACGTCCCAAGGAGAAGGTCTTCATCACCGAAAGTGACATCGGCTGTGTGCACTTCTTCCAATTCATCCTTCATCTTTTCTTCGGCGAGAAAAGCTTGGAATTGCTCCGGCTCCTGTAGTGCCTTGATTAACGAATCCCTTGCCTCTTTTGATAGTAAAAGGGCGTCAAGAATGCTGAGCTGCGAGGGTAGCTTCCTCAGATGTGCTAGAACGTTGTAATCCACCTTATTTTTCTTCGGCGGGTCCTTGGCAGCTAGCTCTTCCATGACTTGATCATCTAGGGCAATATCCTCAGAGACCTTTTCTTTCCCTTTATCTTTTTTATTTGAGGGTCCAAGATTCTTCTCAGGTAGCGTACAATTACGCAGCCGGATATTTTCGCAGACCCTCGGCTCTTCTTCTTTTCCTAGGTGGACTCTTTAAAGAGGGGGCTAGGAGCCAGCTCCTCATCAGAATCGCTCCCGAATGTGAGCACTTGTGATCCCCCGGCGTTAACCATACAACAATTGCCGGTAGTTCTGTCAAGCTCCTCGGTCGTACCTTTCTGCTCCCGACGGGTTTTGCGCTTCTCCCACTTAAAATGTTGTCGGTGAGCAACATATCCCTGCCACCATTTATCGAAAGCTCTGCACTCTTCGGTGGGGTACGAAATCTTCCGATGATACAAGCAGTAGGAAGGGTGCATTTCCGCTTCACCAGTAATGCTTCCTTCAGAGGATGGTAGCTTCATACCCATTGATATGGCCTTAGCAAACCTTTTCCTCGTCTTGAATTTGCTTTTATCTGCGATGGACGTACTTTGATTAGGCGGGAGTGCTTCAACTATTTCGTCTAATCGCCGGCGTTTGGCCCTTTCAAATATGACCGTCTCGCGTTACCGATCAGCTTTACTTTTTACAAGAGCTTCATTGAGGAATGCGTCAATTGTTTCATCCGATGGCCCCTGAATTTCCAGTTTAGGATCTGCCCTCAGATTCTCAGCGCAAGGAGTTTCCTCATCGTCTGTAAACGAATGGGAAATCATATGACAGCTTGCCACATATTCTTTAGATTCATTCGACGAGCTGTCACCCTCATCTTCCTCTTGAAAGACGCGGTTGAGGAACTCCTGGAGCGTGATGGGAGTCCGTGCTTTCTGGTTGTATTCCTCCAGCGCATCAATTTGTTTCTGTAAGTCCGTGCGCTTTTCGCCAAGCTTCACGGGCTTCTTGGATTTCTTTTTCTTCTTCTTTGAAGATTTTGACGGCTGGTTGTGAATGCTTGGGCCACCACCATCGGTCTTTGGAGTTGGACGCGGCTTCAACATCCCTTCAATGATCTGAGGTTCCAACGGGTTCTTCCACTTGATCGCTGGACATGTTTGAAGATCGTTTAGCATCCTCTTTGTTTTAGCTGATAACACGACCTCCCACAGAGCTTCTTCAACGAGAGAGCGCGTTGCCCCTGGCATATTCACCTTTTTAGAGGTATGAGGTTGTGACGGGTTCACCTTCCATCTTTCAGACAACGCGAACTTGTCCTGTTGGTATTGGTCTTCAATCCAATTTTTGAAGACGTAGCAATCTTCGATCGGATGACCCAGTACTCGGTGATAGGGACAGTAATTGGGATCATGGACGTCGTTTGGCTGCGACGGGCGTCTTGGATCCGGCAGGTTTATGAGTCGGTTGCGCAATGCCAGCTCGAATAATCTTCTCGTTTTATCTCAGGAAAATGAGTAAGGACGTCCTAGCCTCTCCTCAAGGGGTACGTGTGGACGCATATTATTTTGACGGACAGCCGGTTTCAAGTTGCCCGGCTGTTGTTGAGCATTAGCGACAATAATTGCTTTTCCCTTCCCCTTTTCATTTCGAGAGTCCGGCTTTGGAGGGGGAGGTCTATGGCCCATCTGATCCATCTGAGCTAGCTTGTCGATCAGGGCCTGGAAGGTGGTCGGCTTAAAGAACATCATGAATTACGAGATGGTCGCTTGCGGATCGAGGGTCCCCACAAACATGCCTACCGCTGGAGCCTCTTCAATGCGCTGTTCGCACTTCGACCACAAATTCCGCCATCGGATTGCATATTGGACCCTTATCTCGCCCGACTTCACCCTGGCATTAATCAATGCCGTTATCGGGGTGCGTTCGCTGGCGCTTGCGAAACGCTGGGTAAACAGCAGCTCCATCTCCGCGAAGGTTTTGATAGAGTCGTTTGGGAGCTTGGAGTACCACTCGAATGCTGTATCCGATAAGCTACCAACGAACTGGCGAACTAACAACTTATCATCACCACCGGTGTTGTCGCAAAGCGCTCTGAACTGGGCAACATGCTGGTGGGGATTGCCCATCCCCTTATAGACATGGAATTTCGGTATTGTATAGCCCGGCGGGTACTTAATCTGATCGTACCAGCTCGGATACGGTCGCCCCGTTTTGACAACTTGACCGGCTACCTCGGTCTCCTGATGAACCCGTATCTGTTGGCCTATATATTCATCCAAGTAAGTTTTGGAGATTGTCTCCTCTTTGGCTGTTGACAGAGCCGGTGGAGGATTTGACGTTTCTCCTCTGTCGTCTTCAAGTACGATCGGAGGATCTTCTTCAGAAGGAGGATCTTGTTGAATCATCATACCCACCATGTTCTGGAACAGGAGGGCCATTCGCTTTATATTGGCTGCTTGTTCCGCAGCCTCTTTGTCCTTCTTCTCCAATATCCTGGGAAGGAATTCAGCGTCAGTTTCTTGCTCCTGGCGTTGATCCGAGGACGTTTTAGGGCTTTCTTTTGGCCCAGTGAGTGCAGCCATCGCGTTCATCATTTCCTGGAGCTTTTGCTGTTGCTCCTGAGCTTTGGTCACTGACCGTGTAAGCGGTCTATGACCTGTAGATGCACGGCTGTCCTCCTTCCCCGACGCCCTGTATACAGTATGGACTATAATGCCCCCGGACTTAGGGCGTTTGAGCTCGCCGCCTTTGACATTTTCTGAGGGCGTGGGATTTTTCTCCGGCCTCCTTCTCTTATGGGCCGTTGAACTTGAGGGGGCCGTTGTAGCGGGCACCCTGATGACTGTTGTCTTTTGCTGTTTGATGGGACATCTCTTTTCATCCATCACTTTTGCCCTTTTCTGTTGATGAGAGTGATCTGGGTCGATTACCGAGTCTTGAACCCTCCGCCAAACTTTATAAATTTTGGAGGGCAGCCGTTGAGGGGGCTGCTCCAGTTTAGTTTCTGTAACTCTCTCCGTAGGTGGAGGAGATCTTTTCGGTGTGGCAGTTGGAGAGTTTTTGCGCACCATCCTAAGTGGTTCAAAGTTGTTCCCAGTTAGAACAGCAGCATTAACTTCCACAACTGGAGCAGGTGGAGTTAGCCCTGAGGGGGAGTTGCCCCCAGCTTTCCTTACTCGGCGCCAGTGGCGACATCGAGCATGACGAGCCGTTGGGACTGGCTCGGCGATAGGGACAGCTTCATCTTGCCCCCTGTCCGAATGAGGTGCTGCTGGTGTCAGCCTTTTAAAGACTGATGTTGTCCTTTGAGTGGCGATGTTCAATATGTCAAAGACAGATCCTCGAGTAGGAGCAGGAGCCGGAATAGTCGGCCTTGAAAAGACTGACTCTTTAACAGGAGAAGCCGCCTTGACGACTTCGGGAGTAGGGGTGGCTCTCTTCTTCGGGACGGCCATTTCAGGGTTCATGGGCTTCTTGGCGGGCCCATCAGGTTCCTGGCTCAGCCTGGCAAAGACAGAGGCTGCCGGTTTGATGTTGGACGACCCGTTGAAAGGGGCCGTTGTAACAGTGAGCCGATCGAAAACCGACTTCTTGTTCGCTTATGGTGTGGGCACTGGCATGGTGAAGCTTGCAGGCGGGATCATGGTCCCGAAAAACAGTCCGGTGGTGGCCCGGGTCACCTTTTCTACCGGCATGGCAAGGATGGAGGCCGCTTGAGGCCCATAGGCTACGCCTCCGGGTGAGGCGGAGCGTTGATTGCACTTGCACTTTGAGCAGCTCGAGCAATTGGAGGCCATTGATGCTTGATTTCTGCGCCAGGCAAAAGACCAAATCTTAGTAACTTGAAACCCAAAGGCAACCATTAACAAACCGCGATTCGTTCGTGAAGACGACACACGAAGTGTGGAGTGGAAAGAGGAAAAGGTCCCACCGGGCATGCCAGAATCTGTTCCCCTCCGAACGGCGGCCAAGACATGGACGTCTTGCCTGAGATTCGGGGCAGATGCTATTTGGTTTTATCCGTCCACCTCTCCGAAGATGCCAAGTTGATTTATGGCACCATGTATCGGAGGTTTAGACGGATGCGGACGATGTAGAAGACTTCGTCAGATTCCCCCTTGCTTGAGGGGTTTTTAATTGTGGAGACGCTCTTCCCTGCAGGCGTAAGCCCCTGCAGTTAATTACGTTACCGCATCGCGGTAACCACTTTCTCCTTCTTCAGAAATTTCATTTCGTGTCGTGTGTGTTTGTTTTGTTTGTGGTTGCCCGTGGATTGTATACGGAGACTAAGTGATGCCGTCACCCGTAAGACGTGGATTAGTCCAAATCCGTATTTACTTAGATTTTGGTTTGGTGTTTTAGTTTAAGGATGCGTTAGCCCTATTTAAGGCTAAGATCAACTTAAACTTTTGTTAAGGATACGTTAGCCTAATTTCCAGACTAAGATCAATTTAACGGGATCGTTTGGATCCGACAAGAGAGCAATTGGCTCTATTTTTTAGTTTAATGACGTTGCGGTCGATTTCCAGTTTAGGGACATGGTGGTCCATCATTCCCATTTGGGGACGAACATTAGTTTAAGGACATTTCGGTCCAACGTTCCCATTTTGGGATGAATATTAGTTTAAGGACGTTTCGGTCCACGAGTTTAAGGACCCCGCGGTCCATATTGATGTGTGGTTGTTGGGACCCGTCACCTCTCTGAAGTCGTTGAAGGATTACAACAATAGGGGTCAGAGGAGTTCAGAGATGTACCCTTGAACCGGACGTAAATTGATTTAGGAGATCAGTCTTGCTCAGTCAATTTAATTTGAGGACTTACAGTCATGATTGGGCTAAGTCCAGTTGAGAATATGTTCAACGTTTTTGTTTATCTTTGGCTTATTATGCCTTGCTAGGGCTTTGCCCCTGTTTACACTGCATTTCATTCTGGCCTGCTAGGCCTTTTTGATTTGGGCTCAGTCCCTTTGTAAATGATGCAGAGCATCTGTTTTGGTCTCTGCCCCCTTTTTTTTTAAAATAATGCATCGCATTTAATTTGGCCTATTAGGCCTTTTTTAATTGGGCTTGGCCCTTCTGTAAATAATGCAGTGCATTAATTACTTAACAGTGTTTTGTCAGGCGTTTTGCGCCAATTATTGAGCGTAAGCGCATGTGGAGGTGACACGTGTCACGCTCTGGTGGGCGCAAGCGCAGTGCGCTGTGCTGTTGCGCTGCACTGTTGTGGCGCGCTTTGGTGAGTTGCGTCAACTTTGGAGAGCAATGCTCTATATTAAAAGCGCATAGCGCAAGTGGTTCTGGCGCTGACACGTGGCGCTCTCTGATGGGTTGCGCCAACCCAGGAGCGCAACAGTGCAGTTTTTTGCAAGTGCAAGGCACTGTTTTAATTTCTTGATCCAATTTTGGATTCAAGAAAAGAATCTGTAAGATTTCAGAACCATTGGTTCACAAAAAAGTTCAAGGCACTGTTATTATTTAGTTTTTATTGAAGATCATTGATCTTATTCTTAGATCCATGATCTATTCAGAAGAAGTTCTTCTTGAATAAAGCTTTTTACCTTTTTTGTTCTTGAGTTCTTCTCACAATCTTTCAAAGTTCTCTCTGTTTTGTTTTTGAAGTTCTTGATGTTCTCGATGTTCATCCCCTTTGAATTGAGGTCTACGGGCCTTTATATAGTGCCCACAAATTTGTTAAGTTTGTTAAAGAGATCATTCTCTGAGTGATTTGGGGAATTTTTCCCACCGTTGGATGTTTGATCCAAGGGCTTCTGTTTTACAGAAGACAACCTTCTTGTTTTAACAAGAACAGAAGGATCTTACTAGAATTTTAATTCTGTTTGGCGCAGATGTACCAGCGCTTGACACGTGTCGCACAGCGCAGAGCGCAGATCATCTGAAGCGTAGCTTCTTTTAATTTTGTTTTTAAATAGAGCCTTGCTCTGATTGGGTGCGCTGCCTTGGGCGTTGCACTCTCTGCGCTGGCGTGTCTGATTTTGACACGTGGCGCTCTACGCGCAGCGCAGGGGATCTGAAGCGTTACTTCATTTATTTTAACTTTAATTTTCACTTCAATTTTCAAAACAGAGCTTTGCTCTGATTGGGGTAAACAGCGTGCAAGGGATAAACTATGCTTCGGCAGTAGGCTCTATCATGTGTACGATGTTATGTACCAGACCAGATGTAGCTAACTCACTAGGTGTAGTAATCAGGAATCAATCGGATCTTGGGAGAATCACTGGAAAGCTGTGAAGGACATTCTTAAGTACTTGAGAAGCACTAAAGAAATGTTCTTGGGGTTTTGGTAACGGTGAACTCCAGTATGAGTCCTTTACTAATTTGAGCTTCCAGAGTGAAAAGGTCGACTAAAAGTCGGTCACTGGAATTGTCTTTACCCTCGGAGGAGGGACGGTATGTTGGAAGAGTTCCAAGCTAGATACCGTGGCATACTAGACGATAAAGGCTGGATATATCGCTACTAACGATGCTGCCAAAGTGGCTGTCTGGGCATTTCTTGTTCATGAGATGAACATGGTTCCTACCATTGAGCGTCTAATAACTATTATTGTGACTACAATGGAGTTGTGGGTTTATCCTAGGAACACCGATCCCATCAGCAATCCAAACATATTCTGAGGACAGTATAACCTGATCAGGGAGATGGTTGATCTCCAAGGGATCAAGGTTAGGAGAGTTGACGTAAAGGATAACACGGCGGATATACTCACAAAGGCCTTTCCTAGAGAGACTTCTATAGGACGTTGAGTATGGGATACTGCAACAAATGGCCTTAGTGCAAGTGGGAGATTGTTAGTTATATGTATGCCCTAGAGGCCATTACTGTACATATGATGTATATTGTAGTAGATACTTGGACATTTATAGGGAGGACTTTCTTGCTCGACATGATAGTATGCTATCTGATTGCACTTTATCTTAACATGTACACTTATTGTCTCTCTATTACATGTTGATAAAGCTCTTAGGATGAGTACTTGACTGCAAGGATTATGATGCAGATCATACTAGTGGGGATACGGTAGTCGGTAAGTACATCCTTCAAATGTTTCTAGTCGTGGGAGTATCGAGACAGGGCATCGATACTCCAGAGTAGACTAGCGTATACGCTTCTCAACCCATTTGATGGGCGATGGATGTGTTGCGCCACAGCAGCGCCCCGGCCGTCTATCCGAGGCCAAAATACGGAATCAAAAATTTTCTTAACTTTTAAACTGGCGCTACCGCGGACAATAAACCCGGATCGTAACCATTAACCTAATTCTAGCAATCAAGAGAAAGGGTGAGAGATATACCGAGTGATCCGAGTCCTCCGGTCTTCTCGTCGTCGTCCCGATCTCCCGCGGAAACTCCGGTCGTTGCATCCTTGCCAGAAGGGCACCACATCGTCTGCATCTTTTACGGGCTCCCGCTTCTATACCGAGGCAACTCGGGCGCGAAGTTGGCTAGCCGACGCGTCCAAGATTTGCTGTAGAATGTAGTGTAGAGGCTATGTCTCATTTGGGGGTTTAGTTGCCATGGAGGATGGAGGAGGAGGTTAGGAAAATTGGTGCTTTCAATTTTCTAGCAAGAAGAATATGAGATGAAGGATAATGCCACACCAACAAAATGAATCTCTCTCATATTTCTCTCCCTCTCATCAAATTGTGGCCAGCCCTCTCTAGAAATGGTGGAGAGAATGAATAAAACATGAGGGAGGTGAGTGTAGTAAAAGGTGAGAGGTGACCATATCAAAAGCCATGATAACAATGTCATTTCCATTCAAATCAACTCTAATCTCAATCAAATCCAAGCATCATGAAAAAGCAAAGATGCTAATCAAATCATGATCCCATAAAAGCAAGAAACCCCCTCCACAAATGTTATTTGCAAACTTGCAAATAACCCCCTCCATCGGAAAAGTCCAGCCGGGAAAGAACAAAGGAAAACCGGCCGGAACGGAATGCAAACTGGAAACTCCAAAAAACTGGTACCGTAATAAATCACAGGAAAACCCCGATGCTGTGCATACACACCCGCATCTGTATTCCGACCGGATACAAATGCAATGAGACAAAATCTACACTGTACTATACTAGGATCCGGCTTAAACCAAAGCCGGCTAGTAAAATCCGTCCGATCATGATCCATGTAATACCGCACGTATCTGATCGAACCCTGTCATATCTCCATACGGCCTCTACAGCGTTTCGCCCGAAACTTGAGTAACTGTCTGTGTGGTGGACTCTAAAGACTCGTCAATACTATGGCTGTGGATTTAACCACTAGCACGTCAGAGGTATTAGCCATACGTGACGGCCCACCAGCTATTGACCAAAAGGGACGTCGATGAGCGAACTCATCCTGACACCCTACTGAGCCTGTCAGTGACAATATCCGTACAGTCCGGTCCGTTCGTCTATGAGTATCGCATGGCGGGCCTAGGGGGTTGGTAAAAGTCAAACCCCCAAAAGCGGTACAAGTCGTGTCGGAGCGAAGCCCAGAACACCCTGAGATACTACTGGAATACCTACCAGTAAATCTCCTGCCTCGGCCGAGGGCTTTGTGTAATGGCTCTCCTAGACACAGCGCGACCTCACCCCCAATACCGGGAGAGACGAACCCCCTACAGATCCGCTCACTGCCTCCATGTGGCTCGGGACTGTACCCAACTAAAACCTGTTTGCACGACTCCATTGAGCCGTGGTAGGGTAGTAATCAAAGTACAGTGGGAACTCACACGAGACAAATGACGATCTCAGGTCGATGAACTAACCTGTACACATGTCACCAGGGAACTGCTATCTGACGTCAAGTATAAGACCAACTAGCATGTTCCCGGCGAGTCCTGTCCGGTGTACTCATAACCCAATGAGCACCTGTATACATCTTAGATGAACCAACTGACACCAGTGGCTTGTGAGACAGGCCGCCGCCCCTCGTCGGGGTCTCGATTGTATACACTAGTCTACTCTGGAGAGTCGATGCCCTGTCTCGAAACTCCCACGACTAGGGACCTTTTAAGGATGTGCTTATAGACCACCAGCTCTCACGTATATGATCGCCCTCATACTGCTGGCAGTCAAGCAAGAATCCTAGGGGCTCTATCAGCGTGTAATAGCGACCTGTAAGGTCACCTGAAGCAGTACACGATGATAAAGGTAAACCAGATAGCATACTATCATCTCGAGTAAGACTGTCCTACCGGGATAGGTCCTCCCTTAATCATTGCAATCACGTGCCTGTGATCCAATAATTGACTCTGAGGGCACTATCTCCAACAATCTCCCACTTGCACTCAAGGCTAATTATTGCGATGTCGCATACTCGCAGCCCGTGTGATACCGAACACCCAACCGCTCTACTAGTCAGTCTCACAAAACTCGTTTGCGAAGCTATTACTTTCGAGTAATAACCTCAGTGAGTGGATCCGCTTTGATGTTTCTTTCTATGTCTCTCTATATCTCAAGTTCGCGGAGAAAGCCATCTCCCGAAATGAGCAATACCTGTCTTAGAATGTGTCTGGATGTCTGATGGGACCTAGCTCATAAATGAACTCCAAATCCAAACTTCTTAGACTGTATCGTCAACTGAACTTAATCAGTATCCTGCGCCATGCCTTTCCCTCAGTATCCACCTGGACCACCTGTCCAAAATACTGCCCCTCGTCGGAGGGAAAACTAGAACTCTGATAGCCACTCTGTCATCCAGGTCACCTTGGAAGCCTGGAATGATAACTGTCTCCCGAAGGAGAAAGCTGCTATCATATCCCTAAAACATCAACTTATGTTCTAAAACTGCTTCCGACTGTTTCTCCAGGATTGGATTAATATCAACTTATTGCACCTACTGCAAGAACAACATCTGGTGTGGTACTTGACATCTCATGATTGACTCAATTGCCTAAGCAAGTGATCTGTCAATCATGCGTATCCCTCTCCCCTTTAGTCTGTAAGTCACCTTTGGAGAGGGTGACTCCATTACCTGCAGGTATACTACCGTGCCAGGAGTCGTCCATTCTAAATACTCATAGAATGCTGTCAAGGTACCCAGATTAGGAAACCACCCAAATCTAGATCTAAAAGCATAGATCTAGTAACCAGAATGTCTGATATAAAATTCAATTCCTATGTGGAGAAACTACTGTGTGACAACCAAAGTATAACCGAACGTAGTATAGGAATATCACTTCCTACTCTGTGTATGTCATCCAAATACAAGGACATCACACCCTACTACCTTCTTAACAGATCCATCCCCTATTCTGATGAAGTCAAACCTATGACTGTCACATCAGAAATAGATGATCTATCTCCGCTATATCTGCTTTAGTCTATAAATAGACATAAGCTACCTGTCCACCAATGCTTCCGCTGCTTCCGCTGACCATGACAACCCTCTGGCAGAGTCATATACACGTACATTTCTAAAGCAAGTTTAGAACGACGCTATACTCATCCTCCTGCCGGGTCTCACAGTCTGGAATCAACAGCAATGGCAAGTCTGGGTAAACAAGAACCTTCCTGCCACCGTCCTTGAGCATACTGATGTACCTCTCGGGTGCGTGAGGTTACCCACCATATCTGCGGAGTGGCTAATGGAATGTCAAACCAGATTGAATCTTCAGGTTCTTATCAAATCTTCAGTAATCGTTTGCGGTTCTGGAATCACTTCCAGTTCTACTATACTCCCACTACTGTTTTCTGAAAAATCCATTTCTTTTAAAATTGTGGCGAGTCAAGAACAATATCACTATTGATCTTCCAGATGGTAGAAAGTCAACCCTCGTCATAGCCTGGGTCAACCCACAAACAGCCATTACAGAAACGTGCCTCGAGTTATCCGGAGTCTGGTTTTAAGCATAAGCCGGACAACTCCCCGTACCTTAACAATGTCAAGATATGAACTGTTCTATATCCAATATAGAAACAGAGGCACTGATTTAATTGAACCAGATTCAAATCATGCAGCTTTCTCCAGTGCATGTCAACTAAATGGAAGGAGGGCGATCAGCGTTACTCAACTTATGAATACTTCCAATTATGAGTAACCTGAAAGAGAAGCAAGTTCTCTTAATCATTACTATCAACTGAATACCATATACAAGTATCTACATCTTCGATCACCTTGAAGAATCCCGATACTTGCAATACTTGGTTCTCTACTTTATTCATATACCTATAACTTCTCAAAATTCGGACCCTGTGTTTCTACGAAACACTTGTCTAAAAACTAGAGAAGTCATAAGTAAACCGAATATAGAATGAGAACCAACCCCTCTGTCCTCATGGACGCTGGACAACATACAATACTCTGTATAAGTCCCTTGAGTCAAATAACTCATTCACTGTGTGTCGTAGGTTGAAAACTGTACTATAGTTATGAAGAATTACACCGTTGTTCAATGCTCCTTACCTAACCATCCACTGATATAGGTAAATGTCATAGACATAATTTCAAAAAGGTATATCTCACTCTATGAAAATAGACGTACAGATATATAAATTTAAAATTGGTGCATAACAACGGATATTCAAACCCAAATATTTACCGTCCGGCAAACAACCCAGGTGACTTCCTCAAATATCACCAATTACAACGAATTCCGATATAATGAGGATGATCACCTAATTCCCAATAACTTACTCCCCCTCATCATCTGTAAAACCATATAGATGTGAGAATCATATCTGGTAAATACATACCCTGGAGCAAGTGTCTAATTGGGAAATCAGTTTTCTTTTAACAGTACACAGTGAACTGAAACATTGAAATGATTCGATGGGGTATCCTGGTATTCCTAGTAATGCCTCTTCCATTATCCAGATTCACATTTGTAACCTTATATCTCTTTGCCATCTCTCCAAATCCCTTTATATGTCTTTAGTAATTACCTTCTGCACACCCCTTTAGGCCAAATGGTTTTCTTCCTTCCCTACCGTTCGGCACCAGCCTATGGTTTGGAAGAAGACTATCCAATAAGCATCATGGGTGTACTGTCCTAATCCTAGGAGCACTCGCAATGCGAGAGAAGGTGAAGATAAAAGACAACCGAATAAACCGTATTCCTATTTCTTCTGAACCAGAATCCATCCCCGAACTGGAACAAGTTCCTTTCGAGTTCGTATATAACCATACGATGGATTATCCAATAAACTTGGGATCTTCATAGTGATACGGAGTGTCCTGGAGAAATACAAAGGTGATTTAGGATTGGCGAAGAAATACTTGGTTCGGTCGTGAATAGCAGTCGCAATTTACTTTTCCCTCTTACTAATCCCTTGCTTTGTCTTAACTTAATACCTTCTGTACACCGTTTAGGCTAATTGGCTTTCTTCATTCCCCACCGTTCGGCACCAGCCTAAGGTTTGGAAGAAGACTATCCAATTTGCGTAGTAGGTGTACTATCTCCTAAACCAAGGAGTACTCGCAACCTGAGAGAAGGTAAAAGGAAAAGACAACTGAATAGTCCTATTCATTTTCTCCAGAACCGGAAACCATCCTCGAATTCCTTCGAGTTCGTATATAACCATATGATGGTTTTGTCCAATGGAAGTGGACGTTCGTAGTAATACGGGGTGTCCTGGAGAAAAGGGTAAAAGTAGGAGTGGCAATGAGGTTTGCAACTCTGACAATCCAAAAGCCGGTGTTAAGAAGGTTCGGTCAACTTGATCACTGAGTCATAGTCTAGGGTCGGGTCAATGGTCGCTGCCAAAGAGGGAGAGAAAAGAAACACTCAGCGTACACTCTAACCTAGATCAGAATGGTTATCACTTTATCTAATCTGGAAACCTCCCACTGTAACCTCAAATTCTTCCCCAAACCTGAAAGAAGAATTAGTCGGGATCACCCGAGGAGTAAACCAACTCATCAGTGGGAATCGGGATCCAACTATCAACGCATAATAACTTGACGGAATCCACTCAAGTCACCACACTCCAGAAGGTATGCGCATGCCTGGCAAGTTTCAGTTTCTTTAGAAACTCCCGATGTGATTTTTACCCCTAGGACCCAAGTGACCTTGACGAATAATCAACAAATCAAAAGGTCCTAGTCAAGTTCAACCCGTCATTATCTTGATTGCGTTAAACCCACCCGCACGACCCTTGACGAATAATCAATAAAGTCGTATGACTGTCCTAACCAATCCACATATCCATGCGACAGAAAGCATTACAGAGCTACCGCACACTACGCCTTGGCGAATAGCAACGACAAACGTAGCGCGAATACTATGCAATACTAATCCGAAATGACGGAGGGCTACGAATGGTTTTTGGCGAAAAAACTTTTACCGTAATTAACTTGATATCGTTGAAGGAATCGGATAACTTTTTATAAAGATATAGTGACGAAAACCTTTACTAAAGAGGTCACTCCCGATGAAGGGATCTCGGCTCTTTCCCCGTAGAATGAGGTGCAGAATATTCCAACTAAATACCACGATGCAAAGCAAAAGTAATCGGCTATAGTGAAGTTATTGCCCTGAAGCAAACTTTTGTCCAAGGGGTCACTCCCGGTGAAGGGATCTTGGCCCTTGCCTCGTCGACTGAGGAGCTGGATATTCATAACCGAATACCACTGTGCAAAACAAAAGAGAACGTCCTTGCAATAACAGCTTTTTGAAAAAGTGTTCCAATAACATCAAAATAGGTTTGTTTATCTTGCATTGATCCGAATCAACGCAGTCCCATCAATTGATCACACCACAAAGAACGAAAATATACTGATGTACGTATATGACATCTGCATTCGCCACTGGGTCCCGTCATTACCCGTTAGGTTAGCTAACTAACGACAGAGCGGGGACTAGACTAGCACGGATGCAAAACATATACAACACCTACTGATATATATACCAATATATTATATTTCGCTAAAATGCAACATCACAGAAATATACAACATCACAGAACAATACAGATATCTGGGATCCCCGGGTTTCATAGAGCCGCTACTGAAACCCGACGTTCCCCTGGTCGTATGGATAGCCTGTGCAATGAAATCCTAGACCCCTACGGGCGCGGTAAGTCATCCGCCAAAACCTGAAGCGAGGCAGCCCCCTTCAGCAACGTGAATGGATCACCCAGCACTTCACGGAATCCGGTAACTTAGGCACCCCTCCTGGGTCAACCTGTACCCCCTACGAGTGCGACGAATAGCCTGCCAATCCTAGAGTGAAGCCCCTTCCGTCTCAATGCTATGAGATGCGGGCTTGTTGCCCTCTAGAACCCCGGCTATCCGTGCACCCCTCCGCGGGGTAATCCCAATACAGAAAATAAAATATACATACAACGGGTGCATCGACCGCAACCAGGTCATGCCCCAAAAGAATAATACAAACAGGCAGTGACGGCGGTCCACATGTCGGACGCTCGCCCTGCAATATCAAATGTACATATAAAACAAAACTGTACTAACATTGCATCCAGGCTATCCCCCACGACCACTCCGCAATATCACAGCAAAATCACAAGACATCAACGTGAATGTCACGTTCGCAAATCCGTCTAACCGGGCTATAGCAGTTAAACAGGATTTACCGATCAAGTGACATTCACGGTCGCAGATATAATGTAAATACTGTGAACCAATGTGTTTAAAATATCCGATCGATCAAATTTTACCAAGTGGGCCCCCAAACAATACTGTAGCACTCACAGAAATTCTGGGCCCAAACAAAGTATACCAAAACCCCTATTTTCAGCCCGCAAGCCCACTACAAAAAAATGATGACGTGAATCCACATTCCTGCGGCGGAACCGCGGCCAAAGAGGGGTTATGGCCGCGGTTCCGCGGTCGTACGGAAGGATCAGGACACCAAATTTTTCCAGTGTTCTTAGGACTTTCAGTACATCACTTTTCTACAGCCTGAAAAATTTTTGGACTTCAAAAAATTTCGACAGAAACTGATGTGAAGAAAAACGCGGTTTTGGAATTTTTGTTCGATCGGAAATGTAGAACACATTAGACAAAGCTAGACTAGGTTAATGGCCTGGCTCCGATACCATGTTGCGCCACGGCAGCGCCACGGCAGCGCCCCGGCCGTCTATCCGAGGCCAAAATGCGGAATCAAAAATTTTCTTAACTTTTAAACTGGCGCTACCGCAGACAATAAACCCGGATCGTAACCATTAACCTAATCCTAGCAATCAATAGAAAGGGTGAGAGATATACCGAGTGATCCGAGTCCTCCGGTCTTCTCGTCGTCGTCCCGATCTCCCACGGAAACTCCGGTCGTCGCATCCTTGCCGGAAGGGCACCACATCGTCTGCATCTTTTACGGGCTCCCGCCTCTATACCGAGGCAACTCGGGCGTGAAGTTGGCTAGCCGACGCGTCCAAGATTTGCTGTAGAATGTAGTGTAGAGGCTATGTCTCATTTGGGGGTTTAGTTGCCATGGAGGATAGAGGAGGAGGTTAGGAAAATTGGTGCTTTCAATTTTCTAGCAAGAAGAATATGAGATGAAGGATAATTACACACCAACAAAATGAATCTCTCTCATATTTCTCTCCCTCTCATCAAATTGTGGCCAGCCCCCTCTAGAAATGGTGGAGAGAATGAATAAAACATGAGGGAGGTGAGTGTAGTAAAAGGTGAGAGGTGACCACATCAAAAGTCATGATAACAATGTCATTTCCATTCAAATCAACTCTAATCTCAATCAAATCCAAGCATCATGAAAAAGCAAAGATGTTAATCAAATCATGATCCCATAAAAGCAAGAAACACCCTCCACAAATGTTATTTGCAAACTTGCAAATAACCCCCTCCATCGGAAAAGTCCGGCCGGGAAAGAACAAAGGAAAACCTGCCGGAACGGAATGCAAACTGGCAACTCCAGAAAACTGGTCCCGTAATAAATCACAGGAAAACCCCGATGCTGTGCATACACACCCGCATCTGTATTCCGACCGGATACAAATGCAATGAGACAAAATCTACACTGTACTATACTAGGATCCGGCTTAAACCAAAGCCAGCTAGTAAAATCCGTCCGATCATGATCCATGCAATACCGCACGTATCTGATCGAACCCTGTCATATCTCCATACGGCCTCTACAGTGTTTCGCCCGAAACTTGAGTAATTGTCTGTGTGGTGGACTCTAAAGACTCGTCAATACTATGGCTGTGGATTTAACCACTAGCACGTCAGAGGTATTAGCCATACGTGACGGCCCACCAGCTATTGACCAAAAGGGACGTCGATGAGCGAACTCATCCTGACACCCTACTGAGCCTGTCAGTGACAATATCCGTACAGTCCGGTCCGTTCGTCTATGAGTATCGCATGGCAGGCCTAGGGGGTTGGTAAAAGTCAGACCCCCAAAAGCGGTACAAGTCGTGTCGGAGCGAAACCCAGAACACCCTGAGATACTACTGGAATACCTACCAGTAAATCTCCTGCCTCGGCCGAGGGCTTTGTGTAATGGCTCTCCTAGACACAGCGCGACCTCATCCCCAATACCGGGAGAGACGAACCCCTGCAGATCCGCTCACTGCCTCCATGTGGCTCGGGACTGTACCCAACTAAAACCTGTTTGCACGACTCCTTTGAGCCGTGGTAGGGTAGTAATCAAAGTACAGTGGGAACTCACACGAGACAAATGATGATCTCAGGTCGATGAACTAACCCGTACACATGTCACCAGGGAACTGCTATCTGACGTCAAGTATAAGACCAACTAGCATGTTCCCGGCGAGTCCTGTCCGGTGTACTCATAACCCAATGAGCACCTGTATACATCTTAGGTGAACCAACTGACACCAGTGGCTTGTGAGACAGGCCACCGCCCCTCGTCGGGGTCTCGACTGTATACACTAGTCTACTCTGGAGAGTCGATGCCCTGTCTCGAAATTCCCACGACTAGGGACCTTTTAAGGATGTGCTTCTAGACCACCAGCTCTCACGTATATGATCGCCCTCATACTGCTGGCAGTCAAGCAAGAATCCTAGGGGCTCTATCAGCGTGTAATAGCGACCTGTAAGGTCACCTGAAGCAGTACACGATGATAAAGGTAAACCAGATAGCATACTATCATCTCGAGTAAGATTGTCCTACCGGGATAGGTCCTCCCTCAATCATTGCAATCACGTGCCTGTGATCCAATAATTGACTCTGAGGGCACTATCTCCAACAGGATGATCACATATTCATTGGTGTTTGACATCAGAGATGGTATACGGGTGCTTAGTGGAGACTGGGTACACTGGACGGACTCGCCGAGAACTCCTATATGGTATTATACCTATCGTCAGATAGCAGTTCTCTGGTGACACTGGTACATATTAGTCTGTCAACCCGAGACGTCATAGAGTCTTGTGTGATTCCCACTATGCTTTGATTTCCACCATATCACGGTAAAGAGATCATGCAAAAATGTGGTTTTTGGGTACAGTTCCGAGTCACATGGAGGCAATGAGCGATAGGAGGGGATTCGTCTCTCCCGTTATTGGGAGTTGATGTTGCGCTATGCTTGATTGGCCATAACAGGAAATCCTTGGCCAGGGTTTTCGAGATCTACTGGTAAGTGTTATCAGTAGTTTCACGAACCGTTATGGACTTCACATCGGCATGACTTATCAGGGCTATTGGGGTCTGACGTTTACCATCCCAGGCTGAGATATGCGACATATCAGACGAAAAGACCAGACTGTACGATAGTGTTACTGATTGGATTCGCAGGAGTATGAGCAGGCTTGCTTGTTGATTTTCTGATCGCTCAATACCCGGGTGGCCGTTACATTTAGCAGACCGCTTGCGGTTTATAGGTGGCTGATATGATCACCACCTACTGCCGGCGTATTGACGAGCCTTTAGAGTCCTACACAGAGCTTTCCTGGTTCATGCGAAATGAAGTAAGAGCACATATGTGATATGTGCGGGACCGAGATTAATGCGCTTATGTGATACCGCATTCTATTCTCGCGATATGTGATATCGGTCGGTTATATATGATATAGCCGGGTTATCGGATCAAGTGTTGATTCAATAAGTTGATACATTTCCTATTAGTAGGTTGTATATGATATAGCCGGATTATTAAATCAAGTGTTGATTTAATAATTTAATGTATAATTATATATGTGATATATTAATTTACATTAACTAATATTTTCTCACTTAAACATTTCTTTTTCTCACTTGTGTACACTTAGTATATATATGATATATATTAATATACATTATTTTGTGTCATGCTAGATGCCACATGCTACATGGGTGTATAAGACTCACACCATGCTCATAATAATGATAAGGTAATATTTATTTAAAGTAAATCAAAATTAATGGTAATTAGTCACATGGTTGAAGCTTGTAGAAGCTTGTGGAACTATTGACCAAGTCCACTAATTTTGTTTTACATGTAGATATCTATTAACCTAACCATTATTGTTAGCCATGGTTTATTTTCTACATGAGTTAGTGTATGACACTAACTCACCCATGGTTGTTATTCTCACCTCATGAGTTTCATTCTCATCTCCACTTCATCTTCTTCTTCCTCATGATAAAGCTTGCTAGCTTTTCTAAAAGTGAAAAAATATTGTGAGAAAAATAAATCTAAAGTGAGCCCATTTCCTACTTCATCATCCTCTACTATATTAGCCATTTAGTTTAGAGTGTTTGCTTCACTAATCTACAATTAGTGAAGAGGTAACATGAGCTTGAGTCTCCTCGACGTAGATCATCTTCGGCCTCAAAGATTTCGAGCAAGTTTGTTCATTTCTTTATGTGAACTCTTACTAGAGTTCGGGTGTTCACTACTTGGAGCGAAAGGGACTACTACACGGAGCTTTAGAAGTGAAGGACCGGTCTACAAAGGTTGTATCCCTCATTCACTTAGATGTAAAGTTGTTTATATTATAGTTCGTCTAAATCTCTAATTAAGATTCTAAGGTTAGGGTTATTTAGTACGGAAAATTTTTGAAATTGGCATGGACGATACCTCCCGAAACCTTGCTGCCGCCCTACGGAACCCTTCAGCGTCGCGGAGCTAGAACATCTGCTTTGATGAGACGGTCAAAAAATTTGACTTTATCAAAAATGTAGATGAACCATGCATTTATAGGAAAATTATAGAAGGAGCAGTAGTCTTCCTCGTACTATACGTTGACGACATACTCCTGATAGGGAATGATATTCCTATGCTACAATCAGTAAAGCTCTTCTTATCACAGAAATTCTCTATGAAAGACTTGGGAGATGCCTCCTACATTCTGGGGATTAAGATGTATCGTGATAGATCCAAAAGAATGTTGGGACTTTCACAGTCCGGGTATATTGACACTATACTAAAGAGATTTAGTATGGAATATTCCAAGCGCGGTAATTTACCCGCTTGTCACAGTATCACCCTCTCCAAAGAGATGTCGCCAAAGACTGATGAAGAGAGGGCTCGCATGGGCATTATACCCTACGCTTCGGCTGTAGGATCTATAATGTATGCAATGTTATGTACCAGACCAGATGTAGCTTACGCACTTAGTATGGTAAGCAGGTATCAGTCTGACCCGGGTGAGAAGCATTGGATAGCGGTAAAAAATATTCTTAAGTACCTGAGAAGGACTAAGGAGTTGTTCTTGGTTTACGGTAGTGGGGATCTCCACATCGAGGCTTTTACCGACTCCAACTTCTAAAGTGACAAAGATGACTCTAAATCCATTTCGGGTTTTGTGTTTACGCTCAATGGAGCGGCGGTATGTTGGAAGAGTTCCAAACAGGATACCGTCGCAAACTCAACGATGGAAGATGGGTATATAGTTGCTAACGATGACACGAAAGAGGCTGTCTGAATGAATAAGTTCATCTCTAAACTTCAGGTGGTTCCGTCTGTTGCCAATCCAATACCTTTATATTGTGATAACAATGGAGCTGTAGTTTTAGCGAAGGAACCAAGGTCCCATCAGAAATCCTGGCATATCTTGAGGCGGTATCACCTGATCAGGGAGATCGTGGATTGTCGGGAGATCGAGGTGCAGAAAGTGGACACAAAAGACAACACGGCAGATCCATTCACCAAGGCCATCCCTCAAGTTCAGTTCGAGAGGCTGTTTGAGATGTTGGGCATGCGGTACGCCAGCAACTAGATCTAGTATAGACAGTGGGTACTCATTGCACCAATTATAGGCCTTAGTGTAAATGGGAGATTGTTGGATATATATGCTCTAGAGGCCTTCATTGTATAGGATGCTAGGGATATGTATGTACAGGACAATCTTGCTCGATATGATAGTACGCTATTTGGTTTGTTTTTATCTTAACATGCGATATATTTTAATTTGTATTTCATATATTGTGTACATGTTAATAAAGCCCATAGGATATTTGCCTGACTACCAGCGTTGTGATGGTAGACATACTTGTGGGAGCTGGGTGGTAAATAGGCACATCCTTAATTGTCCCTGGTCATAGGAGTATTAAGACTGGGCATCGATATTCCAGAGTAGACTAGTGTATACATATCTAGACTCTGACGAGGGGCGATGGATTGGTCCCGCAGCCATTGGTGATGTGCACCTAAGATTGTATACAGATGCTCACTGGGTGTGAGTATACCGAACATGACTCGCCAAGGACTGACTAGATGGTATTATACCAAACGTCAGATAGCAGTTCTCTGGTGACATGTGTGCAGATAGTCTGTCGACCTGAAGTCGTCATTTGTCTCGTGTGAGTTCCCACTGTGCTTTGATTACTATCCTACCACGGCTCAAAAGAGTCGAGCAAACAGGTTTTAGTTGGGTATAGTCCCGAGCCATATGGAGGCAGTGAGCGACTGTTGGGGATTCGTCTCTCCCGGTATAGGGAGTCGATATCGCACAGTGAACGGTTGGTCATTACCATAAGTCCCTGGCCAGGGCTGATTGAGAATTACTGGTGGACGGACCAGTATATTCTCGGATGGTCTTAAGCCACACTGACATGACTTGTACGGTTATTAGGGGTCTGACATTTACCACCCCCTAGACCTTACATGCGATATTCTCAGACGAACAAACCGGACTGCACGGATATTGTCACAGACATGCTCAGTAGGGGTTTCGGACGAGTTCGCTCATCGGCCTCCTTTTCGACATGTATCTGGGTTGCCATTACGTACAGGTAGTGCCACTGACGGACTTGTAGTTAAACCCACTGCCAGCGTACTGTCGAGTCTTTAGAGTCTTACACAGAGGGTTTCCCTGGATCAGGCGAGACGATGTAAAGGCCGTATAGTCTTACGGCAGGGTTTCGATCTCATACGTGTACTGGCTACACGAATGATGTTTGGACAGATAATACTAGTGGGCTTTAGTTTAAGCCGGATCCTGGTATTATACTATTGGATTATACTTGTCTCTGTGTATCCGTATTTTTCGGAATACGAATACGGGTATGTATATACGGTGATGACATTCTTGTAATTTCACAAGAATGAGCTTCTAGAAGGAGACACCTCATTATTGATTTATCCTTTTTTGATAAAGGATTAATGAGGTGGAAATTAGGAGATTTGAGGAATGGGTTGCAAGCATGGCTTTGTAAATTGTTTATTCATTGGAGTTTTACGAATTGACGGAATGGTGCTTTGTTTACAAGTGTATACTTGCGTGCCCATGCGCGCGTATTCAAACTTGGTTGCATTTTTTGTGACTCTTTTATTCCATGCTTGTATTATTGAAAAAAGACTTAGCCATTCTCACATTTTTTTCTCAAGTTCATTCTCATCATATCATTCTCTCTCCTAGGTTTTCTCTCCTCCTCCCTCAAGCTCATGCCATCATGTAACAACCCCAAATTTCCTATACAAATTTTTCAAAATATTTTTTCAAAAATCCTTAAAGGGGTATTTATTGCCTGAGCACAAGACTTAAATAATTAATTAGCAATTTAATTACAAGAAGGAGCTTGTAGCTCATTGGTAATATCTTGTATTGCTGAACCAAGCCACCAGAGTACAAATCCCTTGCCCCACATTATTTTTAATATTATTTTGTTTTAAATTCTTTGGAAGCCCAACAGTCCACACACCATAACTCTCAAAACTTGAACTAAACCTGAAAAACTAAAAATACCATTACCTTACTCCGGCGACCCCCCAGCTCCTGGCACTCCGACTCGGCCGAGTCGGCCAAGTCGGCCGGCTGACCGGCCGGACGGCCGAGTCCCCAACACCAAAAATCTGTCTTTTTATGTTCTCTAACCTCCTGCACACTCGAATTTGTTGGATCGGTTCCAGAATGCCTATTAACACCTAATTACTCCAATTTTTAATGAATTTTCTATATTTTTACAATTTTTTTTTATTAAAAACGTTTCACCTATCCTACCCCTAACCTACCCTATAAATACACCCCCTACCCTATACCTTCTCACCTCAAAATCCTGAGCCCACTCTCTCAAAAACTTTCCAAGAGTCGTGTACTTTGAAAACAAGCTCGAGGCGAAGCTCCGACGAAATTCCGGCGGAACTTCCGGCGAACGTTTTAGGAACTACCGACGACGACGCAACATCGGCGATCCCTCTAGATCCCTCTCACTCTCTAGTGTAATCAAAAACCCGTAAGTCCCTTTCTATCTCTCTCTTCCCTATTCAAGAAAATACGAAATTACAAACCTGACGGAATCGGAACAAATCCGATTTCCAATTCGGTTTTCTATAAATTTCACTTCTCACTAATACCATCATAATTAAATATCCTTATGTTGACTACTAAATACTATTCAAAGAATTTGAACAAGTTTTATCACATGAAATGATAGCTTTATCAAATTATCATATTTTTCACTTAAATACCACATTGTTTCAATCCTTCATTTAACCCATCAAACTTGCTATACATTTAAAGTAGATCACGAGGTAACGACCTACCTCCTCACACACTTACATACAAGCTAACACGATACCATTGAAACCTTAGAATACGAGAAAACAAGCATTTACATTTAAATACCATACGCTTAATAAAACTATTTCTAAAAGAGTTAGAGTTGATACACTTTTAAACAAATACATCTTAATATGAAAATACGATAAGTTGTGGACATCGGTCGTTTATCTAAACCTGACTTTGTGGTGTATAGGCTAGGATAGTGAGAAAGGTAACTTTAAAAGACCCGTCTCACGGTGATTCGTGAGCGGATCCCTCCTTTCCTCATCTGTACTTACCTGGCTACAATTGGCGGTGAAGAGGCGATTTGAGGTATCTAACAACTTGTCGTTTAGACTATTTAGAAATATGCTAGTTGATTTAGGAAACCCTAGAATCTAAAATACGGAAAATCGACATTTTTACAAATAAATACCTTTTACTTTATAAAACCGTTTTCTAAAGGATTTAGTATTTTACAATTTTTGCAAAGCGCCGCTACAACCCATCTTGGAGAACCCGTTCGGGATGGTGCGGATTATCGCACATTCTCGGGCTTAGTAGTGCGAGATTCAGACCTCCGCAAGGAGCATTCGGTCTCGAAAGGTTTAAAATACGACATCTTAAGAAAATGAGATTTTTTGGAATATAAAATATATATTAAAATTATTTTTGTATAAATATATGTATATTTAGCATTAAAATACCTATTTTATTATGATATAAATATTCCACATTTTTTCTAAAAATCACAAGAATAAATTTTACACTAAAATACTATGAATTCCAAATAAATCAACTTTACAAATAAATACCTTTATTTATGAAATTATGATATTTTCGCTAAAAATATCACAATATAAAATCCACCTTCATTACAACTCTAAAGACGAATAATGAATACTTGAAGTGTATTTTGAAAAATATATAAAAGTATTTTTACATAAAACCCCCTCAAGTTTTATAAATTTTCCTAAGGACCCTAGCAAATTATAGGTAAGAATTAATCAAGACTTCGATTTATATTTTTAATTGTCTGACTCGGATTTGAGTCTGGTTATATCTGACTTGAATATGATTGAAGTACATAATCTACAATCTTCAATATTAAAATTCAACATGAATCCATGAATCCAATTATCAATTTATACAACTTGATTGAACCGAACTATGGATATATATTCCATTTACATGATTCTCCAGTTATTCCACTTATATGATTCTACGGTTATACCCGTTTACTGATATCATGATTTCGAACAGTCTTTCAATTATACACTCAATTCAATTTACAGTATAAAACAGTACAAATAAAACACTACGGGGTTTAGGGGGTAGACTGATACGGAAGGTGTTAAAGGTGGCACGAGGTGGTCACTTAAGATGTAATTACATCCATGCCGTTATTCCGTGGTATTATCGACGAAGCCTTGTACTACAGGTTACCATAGTCCCCGGTGTAAGTGGGACTCCCCTCGTATACACTGGCATCTTCTGTACCAGGCTACAAACAACAGCGTTAATACAACATTACAATATTATAATACAACATTAAAAGCTACTCTCTCTCTCTTTCTTTTACTCTCTGTCTATTTCTCCCTTATTTTTGGGACTTACCGAGCGACCTGTTCGCTGACGACATTCTATTTCTTTCTTCTTTGAATGTCGTCAGGTGGTTTGGACCCGGCGGAGATCGAGCCATCTGCAGAAGACTTGGACCAGTTTGCTGAAGAACCAGAGCTCTAGTTTCATTGTACATTTTCCATTCAGTATTTTTCATTTCCTGTTATGCCATTGTTTAGGCATCGTTTTATTTCAGTTGTAGTTCCTTTTCATGCATTGTACAAAAGAATATTAATAAATAAAAGTTATTGTTTTTATTATATCTTGTCTCTTATATATTTTCTTTTATATTGCTTAGTTACGCTTGGCGTATTTGCTTCTTAGTAAATACGTAGCGGACCAGTCCCGTCCCTTTCGCCGTATACCGAGAAGCGGGGCGTGACACATCACATGAGTTGTTAATCAATGAGCTTTGAGACAAATTAATCCAATATACCTTCTCTACTTCTACTTAGTAGTCTTCCTTAGCAAGTTGGATCACTAAGTTACCTCTTTTGAGGTTGGAACTTGACCATATGCCCTCGGGTGGATCTTTTTTCGGCACAAAGGAGACCGGCAACCGAGTTCTTTTGAAACTTTGGAGGAGCCAAAGAAAGGAGATCAAGAAAAAGTTTGAACCAAGGAGTAAAGAACCACTTGAAGACCAGAAGGACTTGATATGAGGGTATAATACTTTAACCGAGTAGTTAACACCCTCTTATAGTTTAGTATTTGTTAGTTAAGGTTTAATCAAAATCCTAAAAATGGAAAAAGTATATATTGCAAAGCCAAACATGATCTTTTGATGTGAGAAAAATCGTTTTTGATGTATTCCGCCTTCCCGCGAACACGTGGGGTGTGCCACATAGACCTACAACAAATACATGTACGTGCAAGATGAATAATGGACTGAAATATCCTTGCACTAATATGTGTCTCCAAAACAAGAATGTTGGACAGAAATATTCTTAAACTAATATTCGTCCCCAAAATGGGAACGTTGGACCGAAATGCCCCTAAACTAATATTCACCTCAAACATGGCGATAATGGACCTTGATGTCCTTAAACTACAATAATTGAGCCAAAATGCTCATATATTTAAGTCGATCTTAATCTCAAACCAGATTAACGGTCATTAAATAAACCAAATCCAAATATAAAAATATATGGATTTGGATTAATCCGCACCCTACGGGCGACGACATAAACTAGTCTCCGTATACAATTCACGGGCAACCAAAATAAACAAGAACACACACGATACGAAGTGAACTTCCGGAGCAGAAAAAAGTGGTCATCGCAATGCGGTAACGTAATTAACTGCAGGGGCTTGCACCTGCAGGGAAGAGCGTTCCCACAATCAAAACCCCCTCATAAAATGAGGGAGAATCTGATAAAATCTGCTATAACGGTCGCGTCTGTCCAAACCTCCGATATATGGTGCCATAAATCAACTTGGTATTTTCGGAGAGGTGGACGGATAAATCCAAATAGTATCTGCCCTCAAATTCAGGCAAGACGATCCATCTCAGTTTGTCCCTGTCTTTCGGCGGTGAACAGTCCCATTTCATATATTCCAATGCAGATGGTACGATACCAAAACTGACCGGGGTATGAAGGTCGATCAATATGGTCTGACTTTGGTAAACTCCAAACGGATGTTACTAAAATACAACAGTTTTATCTTTCCCACAATGGCAACACAAATATATTATTCTCGGGACCTGCAGAAGGTTGACTGGGATGTTATTTGTCGTTGAATACTGAGAGATTGTTATAACGTGCCGACATTGAATGGCTCTGAAGATGAGAGCGACGATGAAGATCTCGTGATAACACGTCTCGGTCCATCTATTGAACGTACCAGGAATCTAAACTATTCTGTGCCACCCATCCATGCGTTTGTAAGAAGTGACATCGGCCAATTGATTGTCACGGATCAAAATTTTAAGAATCCGCCCAACGAATCTTCAGATAATGTACCACATAAACGTGTTAGGTAATGAAGTTAAATTAAATGTTTTAAATTGTATAACGATTATAAATAATGAAATAATTTATATATATATATATATAGGATTTGATCATGGGCGCAGGCAAAGACACTAAACGCCACAAGAGACAGCGTCTACAGGACATTCTGAGTCGATCCATACTTGCCGACGAAACTGTCTCAGGATCTTCAACAGGCACGGGAGCCGCAGCAGTGCATATCCCTAGCAGCGCTCCCTCTATTACCACCACATCACCCCCCATGGGCCCCCATACTCACACCGCATCATCCCCGACTGTCCTCCCTATCCTTTCCCGTGCTCCTCCTATTACCATCACATCACCCCCAATGGCCTCCCTACCCACACCTCATCATTCCTGACCGTCCCCCTATCCTTACTAGCGCTCCCCATACTACTGTCAGATCACCCACAACGTCGCAGCCTCCCCTATCCTTACTGGTGCGTCAGCGGGTCCTGATACCCCCGTCACTCGTGCGCATGGTGTGTAGTTTACTCATTTAAAATTTGATACATCATTACAATATAGGTGGATATTGAATCATCTAACAGTTTATTGTTTGCAGATCTATATTCTACTCACGAGATGGCGTCTAGCGCCAGTTCTAGCGCAACGCCGGAAACGACAGGTATAATCGTTATTTCTTAAACCTTTTAAATTCTATATTCATATTCTAAATATTATAATATTATGTATGTATATCTATTTTTTTGCAGGTTCCAGCAGTGTTAAGACGAGGGGTCCTATTGGGCCCGACTGCTGCAGGTAACAGGCAGATGCTGGGCCATAAGATCTGATTTTTGACGCAACAGGTGTGCCTTTTGGAGAGCATGCGACCCAGTAGGGGGATTATGTTGGGAAGGAGATCTGTACTTATTATAAGTACCCGCTCCATATTCTGTGGAATAAGGCCCAAACCAAACGTGCTATGCGGTTTTTTGGGTCGGGGGAGGTATGACATACCCTTTCACATATTTAAATTTCAATTGTCGTTATATACATATACATATAATTATTTGTTTAATATATTTCAATTTCAGACCAGGAAGAATTACAGATTCGTTGGCGAGCCCGGCGAGAATGGTGTGTACATACCATTCGATATAGATCACGTCCTAGCTCACTTCCTAGACCAGTGCCAAGTGATCAAGCGATATCGCCGATAGGAAGTGAAAAGTGAACTTTACCTTCCCTGGGCCGCACGACCGAGAATCAGCGGATGTATTTGATGGAGGTCATAGCGCTGAAGATCCCGAGAGAGAATTGGTCGCTTCTTGTTGCTTATTTTGAGCGCGATGATGTTCAGGTATCAATTTAATTTTTAAGATTTTAACGATATAAGATGAAATCATATTCTAAAGTATATTATAATCTTTATTTTTGCAAGACAATATCGGTTTGAAATAAGCTGAACCGGAACAACGGTGTGCGAGAACGCGCTATCCCGATCCAAGGGAAGCGCTCGCGGGATAATACTCGATGGTATTTGGTGAGTATTTCGACGCTTGATTCCATATGTTTTCTATATCGTTAATTAATTATTAAACTAAATCCTAATTTCATCGCATAGAAAGAAAGACCCCGCCAATACAATGAAGCCAAGAGATAGGCCACGTTACACAAGAGCATGGACGCGTACATGGTAAGTTTCATATAATCAAATTGATTACGTATTTTAAGTTAGCACATGTGTGTGTTCTATACAGACCCAATTCCCGGAGCAGACGGACGTCTTGGGACTTAGCCACGACAACTCGTTCACCGCCATTGTCCCTGTCCTGGATTCGATATCCGGCAGGTATCACGGTGAGTATGAGTGCGGGGTTGGTCCTGGGGCCCATCGATTTTTTGATAGACGTTTGACCACGTATGAGTATACCGTGATCCAGACGTGGACGGATGCGGCAGCTGCGTCGCAGGAAGAGATCCATCGGCTCCACGAGCAGGAGGAGCAGCAGCATCACATGCAGCAGGAGATGTGGCAGGAGTTTCAGGAGACGCAGCACAAGTTGCAGGAACTTAGGACGGAGATCCGAGATATGAGACAGCCGTACGCTGATTCCATCCAGCAAGCCATACGGAATGAGTTGAACGCATTCTTTAGGCCACCGGATGATGGAGGTGAATCGTCATCCAAACGGCGTTAGTTCTATTTTTTGATTTGTTGACACATATCTTTAGTGGAGTATTGATCATATTGGACGATTTTTTGACACATGCATTTTTTGATTTGTTGATTAGCAAAGTATTGATCATATTGATTGTATATATATTTTTTGTTTATGTTTGCATGAGATTCGGAATTTAATACTTTGATTATCGCATATTGCGTGAGATTTGAATATATTGCTTGAATGATAATTATATATTGATGCTTGTAAATGGAAATTATATATTGCTGGTTGTGATTAAAATTAACACGCGTGGGACGTGAAAAATTAATTTATTATAAAAAAAATAGTTGGGTCACGGTTTTACCCGTGACTAAAGACGGTTGGTCATGATTAAAACCGTGAAAAAATAGCTGCTCCAGATACTAATATCTGGAGCAGGTCTGTGTTATGGGTCACGGTTACAAGTTTTGTTCACGGTTGTTACCGTGACCCATAACTTGTTTTGTTCACGGTTAGAGTCGTGAACGAAAACCTGAAGCCCACAAACTAACTGATATTTTAACTTTTAACGCTAAGAACAGTTCACGGTTACAACCGTGAACGTTTCTTACTTTGTTCACGGTGATAACCGTGACCCAATATTTGTTTACGCAAGTTTGGGTCACCGTTCCCTCACAGTTTAAACCGTGAACCAAATGACTTTTGTTCACGGTCTAAACCGTGAACAAATCACTACCATGCAGTAGTGTAGATCCTTTAATGTATCAACTTGTTTTGTAAAAGGCGAAAAATGTGTTTCTCCGCATTTTAGAGTTATTTTATCCTTGAATATTTCTATTTTTAAGCCTTTGCTCTTGTTCGTACAGTATTTAGGATGAAGTCTTGTCGGTGTTGTACATTGTCATGTCATCTTATTGATTTACAGCGAAAAGCACTCAGCCGTCCCATGGAGTTCCGTTAGCTTCAATGACCGTTGACAAGAAAGGACAACTGTGTCTAAGATGTGGAAATGACTAGCCTTTCTCTATATACATATCAATATATAATTATTTTTATAGCCCACATAAAACCTAGAGCTAGAGAGACTATTATATGCAATATGGCATGGTGCTACATTATGACATGATAATTAATTAAAATGAAAGGATATGGCATTTTGATACCTAACTAAACTCCAAAAGGTAACCATCCACTCTAAAGAAAAGGTATCTTCAGGCAATGCACACTCTCTAGTGATGAAGAGATGACGTAAACAATTTGTGTGCAACAACGACGACACAGTTCATTGCCTACCAAGAATAGCCACAAACTTGTGCTAATAATTGACAACATACTCTCATGCTAAAATGTGAATGTTCTTGAATTTGATTTGGTATATTGTATAATATTGATTGAAAGTGTTCCTCCCACTGGAAAAAAGAAAGGAAAAAAAAGGGAAGGTTCCCACATCATGGAATTGTGATGAGGCCACCCAAAATAGGAAGCTCCTTCACTTTGCTCATAATTGGATTATTTGATTTGAATCAATTGTAGATATAAGATATGATTGATTAATCGAGTTGGGTAAGGTTTTATGCCTTCTATTTCAGAATGGAAATTTTATAACCCACGATCCAGACAAACCCAACGAATTTATAATATTATATACGCAAATGTTGTACAGCAAGCTACGTGTAGGTTTCCGGTTTATAGACTTTTTACAAAGGTAACACCTTGCTTCCTTATGAACTTCTCTCCCAAATGTGATTTTTAATTATTATTTGCACATGGAAGTAAAGAAGTCCGCTGTTTTTTGGTTCATTTCTGTCTTAGGCTGAAAATATGGTTGTTTTTTTCCAAAAGTTTTCCAGTGGAAGATCTTTCCCAAATGCACTGATCACTTTAACGGATATCTACACGGTAATCTACTGTGCCTACCTCAATGGCTATTATCAACCTATGCTATTGGTAACTATTAACAATTAGTGAGTGAATATAACATGAGAACCCATAGTTTATGTTTTCTGATATTTGATTATGCGACCAAGAAAAATTACATAGAGGGGCAGCAGAGGTTATTGATATATATATATATATATATATATATATATATATATATATATATATATATATAATGCAAATACCTTTGGTTAATGGTCCACCCTCTAGAAAAAAAGAGAAAAGGAGAAAAATCCTCACCTCTCAAGCCCTTCACGTCATCTCTCTCATCTCTCAAGGCTTCCACGTCATCCCTATCCTTTTATAAAAATAAATAAGACTCTAGAATCCTCCACATTTCTCTCAAATCCCTTCCCAAATTTTTTTAACACGTGCAACGCACGTGCATAAATTCAAGTCTCTATATATAATGCAAATACCCTTGGTGAGAGATCCATTCTTCACCTTTTTTCTCGAAAAAAAGAAAGAAGGAGAAAAATCCTCACCTCTCAAGCCCTAGACGTCATCTTCCTCACCTCTCAAGCCCTCCACATCATCCATCCCTCCTTTTTTTTAAAAAAAATAAAAATAAATAAGACTCTAAAACCGTCCACATTTCTCTCAATTCCCTTCTCAAAATTTTTAAATGCGTGCAATGCACGTGCATAAATTCTAATATATATATATAGAGAGAGAAAAATGGAGAAAAGAGGCAAGAGGAGGAAATTTCCTCCTATGGCGTGGAAAAAATACAACCTCCACCAATTTTTTCGACGATCGGCCCCCATCATCTTCATCGTTATCATCTAAGATGTGGGTAAACCAAATTTCATGTGATTCTACAACATTTTCACCGTTGATTTAGCAATGTAAAAAGTTCTATTGTCGGTAAACCGTTAATTTTGAACCCACTAAATCAACGGTGAAAAAGTTGTGGAATCACATGAAATTTGGTGTACGCACATCTTAGATGATAACGATGGTGATGATGGGTGCCGATCGTCGGAAAAAATGGCGGAGGTTGTATTTTTTCCATGCCATAAGAGGAAATCCCCTCCTATGGTCTCTTTCATCCATTAATCTCATATATATATATATAATGTGAACTAATCACATTTTAAACCATTGAATGCAAAGATGACACTTGGCATGCTGAGCCACTAACTTTTGGACACCGACACCAAATTCTATGAGGGAGAGAGAGAGGAGGGAGAGAGAGAGAGAGGATCACGGGTAGCTACAACACAAGAAGAGAACAAGAGCAAATTTAGTTCAACACAGCAACAATACACAAAAAGTTTATATGAAGTCTGGTGTCATATGATATCAAAAGTGATGCACTTTATATTTTCCATCTCTAGTATGATATAATAGCACCAAGGGGATGGAACGAGAATGGAACAGAAGCACAAACAAAAACCCCAGCACAAAATGGAATAGGAACCACCAGTTTAAAGAAGAAGAAAAATAAGGGCCTGGAGTAGCCAGTAGGGGGGTGTTGGGGTATGGAGGAGAAGATCCGGTTCGAACCGGGACGGGATGGCTAATTTATTTCAACTATTATCTCAAAAATATATCAAAAAACAAAACCAGGTTTTGTAAGATCAAAATAATAAATAACACAAGTTGAGAAGTTCAACATGCAAACAAAACAAAAGAATAAAACTATACACACACAATTGCACAAACCGGTCATCACAAGCAAACAAACAAACAAACAAAAAAAATAAATTAAGTGATAGAGCTCTCACATAATTATTCCACTTTGCTCTCAACTCGTGACTCTCCCCTTTCCTCCCTTTAATTTTATTTTTTCCAAGCAGAAGTACCCCGTGAACTCTTTTAAATCCCCCCTCGCTTCATTCTAGTGCTAACACACACACACACTCTCTCTCTCTCTCTCATTTGTTCACAATGCAAAACTCCCACTTGGTCTCAATTCTCCTCCTCCTCTTGAGCTCCGGCCAAGTCCTAAGCCACACAAAGGGTCTCCGGCCGAGCCGATACCCGGCATTCATAAGCAACCAAACACAGGCACAACTTGTAGAGAGGCAATTCATGAGATGGGTCAAGTTTGTTGGTGGCCTCAAGCACACTACATTCCATAGAGCAATGAACAAGCTCTCCCCTTCTTTCACTCTCGTCGTCGATAAGAACCCGGCCGCCGGCGATTTCACCAAGATACAGGATGCCGTCGATTCGCTCCCTTTGATCAACCTGCTCAGGGTCGTGATCAAGGTCAATGCTGGAGTGTACACGTGAGTCACTTTGTCATGTCAGCGCCACTGTAGGTGCGGCTCCGTTTTTATTTATTTACTGGTGATTATTTGTCGCAGGGAAAAGGTGAGCATATCACCAATGAGAGCATTCATTACAATTCAAGGAGCAGGGGCCGATACGACAGTGGTTCAATGGGGAGACACAGCAGAAACCCTTGGGCCTAGAGGCCAGCCCCTTGGCACCTACAGTTCAGCTACTTTTGCAGTCAATTCTCCCTACTTCATTGCCAAGAACATCACTTTCAAGGTGATCATCTTAATTTATGTGTCATAATTAAAACTAGATTTATTTCAGAGAAATTATTCGGTGCAATGGATGCATGATCACACATATATGTTTCCAATTTTTGGGCGGTTTTCTGCTATGCAGGCAAAAGTAAAGCGGGTTTCGTAAATTTCAACTGTAATTATTTTTACTTTTTATTTTCAAAAAATATTTTTAATCAATCTCTTGTGCAGAACACAACCCCGGTGCCACCGGCAGGGGCAGTAGGAAAGCAAGCAGTGGCATTCAGGATATCAGGAGACACAGCAGCACTTGTGGGATGTAAATTCTTGGGAGCACAAGACACACTCTATGATCACATTGGCAGGCATTATTACAAAGACTGCTACATTGAAGGCTCTGTAGACTTCATCTTTGGCAATGCCCTCTCCCTCTTTGAGGTACATTTTCTTCATTCCTTTATTTTTCTTAATCTCTTTGAGATTTAATTACTGCTCCCAAAGTAATAGGTCGGCCGCCGGTTCGATTCCTGAAATTATCGCGTATAATAATAAATGTTACTGTTGATTCACATGTGTAAAGAAAATTGACAGAAGTGAAATATTTTTAAAGTACTGCTGAATGTGCATCAGAGAGGGGGGGGGGGGGGGGCATATCTGATCACTTCATCACAAGAGGAGATTAAAAAGAAAAGGCTGGCAGCTTTTACAGTCGGATGGAAGAAATTTTTAATTTAGAAAGGATGTGAGTGTCAGTAAACTAATCCAGTAATTAGCAGGTATTTAACTTTGTTTGTTGTTTCTATCATTAGAGTGAATCTTGGATTATGATCCTTTCCAAGTGTCTGCTGACTGAAATTTATTGTAATGGATGAAAAACATGCGAGTCATTGTATTCAAGTAGTTGAGAATCTCTCTTTATTTACTATATATACTCTTCATTAATTCAAATTACGGCCGAGCCTAGGTTTAAGCACCGGCTTATTTTTAAACCCGCGTATTTTCAAAATAGTTAAACAAACCCTATACTTAGGTTATACCAATTTTTCAAAGCCGTATGTATTTTATTGAGATATATATTTTCTTCAAAGATATCAAATGTTACCCTTTCTGATGGTAACGCGGTCTAACCTTAGTAACCTTGTTAATTCAACTATAACATTAACTATAATTATTAAACCATAATATTGTTCACCAAATCATAACATTATTTCTCGAAATGCAACTTTATTTATTAAACCATAACACATATCGGTATTATTAATTTGCAATACATAAACATACTTATACAAATCAAGATTTGGTTTTAAGAGAAAATTCAATAACATACAATTGGAATATTTTAAAATTTCGAAACCGTTTTTTATTAAAAAAAATTAAATAAATCAAGTTAAGAAACTAGGTGCGGAAACATTTTTTCTGAAATTATTTCAGGCACTTAATTTATTGAACAACATAAACCTTATATTAATGACAAAAAACTTGGAGCCCTCCATTCTTCTTCAATCACTATCTTTATTATTGTCCTCCTTGTCACTTACATAGGTTTAAGGCCTACATGTTAGAGAAGTCATTTCATTCACATGATCAATTCTGAATTGATTTGTGATCTAACTCTCACTTTTTTATAGACATGACACAATTTTTGTTACTTGAGTTCATTAACTTATTTTGTTATTTTTTCTATAAAAAAAATAATTCTGCGGTATAGGGGTGTCATGTACATGCGATCGCGGAGAATGTAGGAGCCCTGACGGCACAGAGCAGGATGAGCATGTTAGAGGACACGGGGTTCTCGTTCGTGAACTGCAAGGTAACGGGATCGGGGGCGTTGTATCTTGGTAGGGCTTGGGGCATGTTCTCCCGTGTGGTGTTCGCGTACACGTACATGGACGACATCATCATCCCGAGTGGATGGTATAACTGGGGCGATCCAAATAGAGAGATGTAAGTCTATTTTATTCGCCCTTTTTATGTCGAAAATGCTTATAATTCCTGAAGTGCCTTTAAATTATTCTTAGTGAAAAACAAGATTGAGAAGAAGATTCACAACAGGCCCATCACACCACAAAACTTTAAATTATTCTTTCTCACAAGAAAAAAAATAAACTCATGTAATTGTGTCTTCTTGTGCATTAGTCGTCGTAATATTGGACTTCATGTTCACAATTGATTCAAGGGAATTAACTAATTCCTTAAATCTTGATCCTCTACTAAGTAACACGTATTCGGATACGGATATGGATACAAAAACGATATTAGTCTGGTTCGTGGATTTGTAATTTTCCAAAAATCAGGGATACTAATCATTGGGATATGCGAAGTTTTTGTAGTTAAAATATATATACAACAGCAAAAAGTTGTCATTTTAGCATATCTAAACCAAGAATACATATATTTTGTCGGTGTAGATGCATAAATTCTTGGCATCTTAAGCATTGATGCATGTTCATTACATCTAGAGTAGACTATAAATTTTTAGAAAGTGAAAAAGGAGTTCCTCTTGTATGCTTGGCGAGTCCGAAAGAATCCAATATAAATATGAATCCGACACAAACGTCTTATTGGCAATGAACCTATGCTACATGGATATTCTCAATTGAAATTAAAAACTCATTTAATGCCATAAGAATTATGACTGGAAGATCATAAATACAAGGTATGCGGTAAATCTAGTAAAATTAAGAATTAAAATTGCCCATCTAATTTTCAATTAAAATTGCCCATCTAATTTTCAAGGAAAAGTAGCAACAAAGTTTGAGGTGGGTGTGTGTGTGTGTGTGTGTGTTGTCCACATCAAGCTCAATGCATGCGTGCTAAGATGAAGCACTATTTCAAAGGTCTTAGTCTCATCTCCCTTTTTGTCAACTAAGTAGTGTTGGTGTTGTAGCCTTTTGAGTTTGGTCCATGAGAATCCACTTCTTCTAGGCATATCAAAATATATCCTTTATGAGATCACTTATTTTGCCAGTGTATGTGCAAATCTATTGTGGCATGCACTACGGAGAATGGGACCATGTATTAGTGTGCATCCGATAATAAGGTGTAACATCAGCACCTTCGACTGTAAAACTTTGTCAAATTTTTTAAAGTTCTACACCGAATTCATATGATTTTGACGCTATATTATATAGGACGGTGTTCTACGGGCAATACAAGTGTACAGGGGCAGGTTCGAACCACCTCGGGAGAGTTTCGTGGTCGAGAGAGCTCACCGACGAGGAAGCCAAGCCGTTCGTCTCCATGACCTTCGTCGACGGAACCGAATGGATCAAATTGTGATGCTGATCTCTCTCTCAATTTCTCTAACTCCGTAGAATTTTTCTTCATAAGAATGTTACCCTCATGACAATAAAAATATGGGCATGATCATTGTTGGTTTTGATTTCATTTATATTACTTTGAGCAAAGGTAAGTATATACCAAATAAAGAGCCTATATGTTGCCAATTGCTCAAAATTGTCTCCTCAGGTATTTATGGGCTTAAATGGCCCAGCTTGAAGTCCCAATGGGCTCCAGGTTTCCCTCCGTTGCTAATTGAAGGAAAAACTTTTGATCGTCTAAACACAAACTAAATATATTACAAATTTATTCCTATATATTCCCTGAAATCAAATGGAAGAATATAACTTTAGTGTGCAAAAATGATAATAAATATAATGCGGCATGTGTATGGGACATAAGTAAGCCGATAGGATAAATAGCTTTGGTGTTCTATATTGCATTACGTTGTGTTGTATCGATCGGTCATATCGCGTGTTAATAAACACGCGCAAGCACTCAAGCTAGTAACGATGCCCGTTAGTTAAGAAGGCATAGGTTATGCCATGAAAAACTTGCCTGATGTCGGCCATATAATGTGTGGGCATAACAAATTAGGATGGGATCATAGGCCCATAAAAGTGTCCGATTCTCTTTCTCTTTTTTCAAACGGGATACATTAAATTCAGTATACTTAACAGCTTCTCATAGGGCACTATTTTAAGTAAATGCGGTTTAGATATTAAGAAGGCCGCATTGTTATGAAGTTGAGAAGTGTATACACAAGGAGTCGGAATGTGAGAAGTCAAGCTCACATGCCTCATGCGAGTCGTAATAGAAGTCCAAACACAACGTACTCTTTTCGACCGATATTTTTATGTCATAGCTTACTTGTCATAGATTACATACATGTTCTTGAGGGCTTGCAAGAATTTTCTCGTCGAGCAGGCATTTAAATTCCTTCCTTCCTTGTTGTTTATAAGACAATAGAGAGGGCACCTTGCTTTAAGTAGGCCTATGAGTCCTATAGCTTAGTTGTCCTAGGTCATGCATCTCTCTAATTATTTAACTTTACAACAAACTAATTAAATCTTCAGTCGTTTTCTTAGTTTTAATCTGTTTTTTTGTTTTTGTTATAATTGGTTTTAATCTATGATCAATAACTACATGTAATTATTGTGGTTTCTCTTTTCCAAAATGGTAAGACAACTAATTATATAAGTTTTGTTTCTTTATAAAACATGTATATATTTCATCTTCTCTCATTGTCTTCTGGGTTCTAACTTCTTACTATTGTAATAGTTTTGCTTTATTATATGAAAAAACAATATGAAATGAAGAAAAAAGATGCTGTAAATTGTAAGTTAAGATTTTTAATTTCTATTTACATAATCTTTACTTACCTCACCTTTCCAAAAGAAGAAGAGGAGGGATTTGCAAAATAATGACTTCTCCCTCAAAGCCGAACTCTTCCGAATTTTACATAGTCAACTAAATCATAAAGGGAAGATCCCACAAAGCCGAATTCTTCCGAAGACTGCTCTATACACTGGCGCAAAAATCACACAAGTATTCAGTTAAATTATTATAGTTTATGTAAGACGTGCACTGTAAAGAAGGTAAAGAGGTCATATAGTTTTGAAATTGATTGGTGATACGGCTGCTAAATCAAACAAAAAAATACTAGTGTAATATATGTTGTGCACGTAGCTAAATGCTGCATCATATTATATTACAAGCGCAATGCATGTAATAGAATTAATAAAGAAATTTAATGATAATTCTATAAGTACGTGCAACGCAAGTGCAAAAAAACGCCGGTTTGCTTTAGCAGAATCCAATCATCCTAATCATATGGAAATAACTGAAAACAACAATGCGAATTCGATAGATTCTCAAAAAAGAGAAAAAACAATGAGAATTCAGTATAGCTGCAGGATCTTCTCTGCAAAAAAAATTAAATCATTTTTAAATTTTTTTTAAATAAAGGAGTCCCCAATAATTAGAACTTATTTTGAATCAGGGTTTGGTGTAACAAATCCCTATCAATCAAAATGAATAAATAAAAGAAAAATCCAAACCTAATCATAATCTGTACAATTAAACTCAAGCACCCAAAAACGAACCGGGTCCAGCCCATTAAATTACGCCGCCCAAACCAATGAAAGTCCGCTTGTGGGCTCCACACGACGTCGTTGACTTCGAAGTTGCCAGCTCTTACACGTCTCTAACAAATTACCAAACTGCCATTGACGCAGTTCAATACAAGGGGGCGTTAGCTCACCAACCTCGGCGTCTCCTCGTTCATTTCTCCAAAAGGGCAGAATGGGGATTAAAAAAAATCACGCCGCAGATCTTGAAATCGATTGCAGCCGTTGGATTGTCACGTCTGTTCGCTGAACAAGCGACAGGGGATTTTAACGTGTTTTGCATGTAAAAATCTCGATCGTGTCAATGATAGGGGAGTTTGTTGATATTTTTGTCTCCATGTGACAAAAAATGGAAAATTCCCTTGCCTTTGCTTCAAGTCTTGTGCTAATTTGATGTAATGAACCATTAAATCAACAAAAGATTTTCAATTAAAAAGGCTAGTATCTTGTATACTTGATGACGTTTTCAAATGAAAGTTATGTTTAATTTTTTTAAAATTCTAATTCAGAAAAATAGAGAAAATTAACACTTAGCTAAGTGTTAATTTTCTCTAAATAATAATTCTAACGGTTATTTAAAATCGGTATAGAAGGGATGGTTGTATAGTTATAACTGATTCAATTGATAATTGTATTTATTAAATATTTGTTAAATAAAATTCTACATTTAAATTTGTTTGCTGCCGATACGGCGCTGTTTGAGACTGTGTCATGGGGATCCTAAAGTTTTGTATATAATAGTAGAGACTGGTATTTTGCATGTGCGATTCACGTGTTCAAGTAAAAATTATGTTTATATTTTTAATTAGAATTCACAAAAACTTAGAGATTAAAATTTACATGTTGAGAGCGGTTATTTTTTTTTATCAAAATGATTCTAGTAGTTATTTTAAGCCGATCAATAGTGATCATTGTATGGTACAATTGATTTAGTTGATGGTTATATTTATTAAATATTTCTTAAAAAAATTATACATTCAATCTTTTTGAGAGTGCTTTAAAGCGTCAAATTGAAATCAGTTTGGAAATCCTCAAGTTTTATGGTTATTAGTATCTTGCACGCGCGATGTACGTGTTCAGATAAAAATCATGTTTAGATTTTTTAATTGTTTTAAAAAAAATTAGAGAAGATTAAAGTGCTTATCAATTTGTTTTCAATATGATTCAAAATGATCCTAATGGTAATTTAAGATCATTAGAGATGATTGTATAGTTATAACTGATTCAATTGATGGTTGTATCTATTAAATATTTGTTAAAGAAAATTATACATTTAATTTCTTTACCGGTGATACGACGCTGTTTAAGAATACGTTCGACCATCAAATTAAAAATCAATTTAGGACTCTCAACAGCAGAGATAATAGTAGAGATATTGCGAAATATAAAAATATGGTATACCAAGAAATATTTATATTCTACGTATCTTGGCTCGTGTAATACACGAGACATACAATATTTTCATAAAAAATTTAAAATCATCAAAATTAAGGATTGCAAAGATTTAAATTTTTTTTTAAAAACCACGTGAAATCCAGTTTTTTATATGTTTTTAAAAGAATGAAAAATAAATCTGTATTTATACATATATCTAAAAGACGTAAGATCTTCGATAAATCATTTTTTCGAAGATTAAAATTTAGGATTGCAAAAATAATCTTATATCATTTTCAAAAGATTTTATAAATTTATTATAAGCCTGTAATTTATTATCTTTGCAAAAAAGATACACAGTAGCAAAGCTCAAAAGAAATGTTGCAAAATTATATACCATTGGTATAATCATCATCTTACTGCATTAAATCATTAATTCATTATAAGCCTATAATTTGTTATCTCTGCAAAAAAGAAACATAGCAGGAAAATGTTGCAAAATTATATATTATCGGTATAATCATCATCTTATTGCATTAAACATGTACAATCACCCATTTAAGCTTTACAACAACAGTAGCATGCATCATAAAAGACTAAAAGTCCATTTAAACTTCAAATAATAAAATTTAAAAAATAAATTGCAATAAACCCCCTTAAACAACAAATATCCCAACCCCTGCTGCCGACGCTTCTGGAAATTCTCACCTTCTATTTCTATTCCTACACCCCTACGAAACAGGCAATGTAGATCGTATCCCAAAGCGGTATTCATTAAAACCGCGTGAATTTATCCCTCACCCTTTTATTATTGTTTCTTCCTCGAAAAATATCGCGCATCTTGGCTACGCCTTGGCCCCCCCCCCTCTCTCTCAAGAATTCCCTTTCTTTCTCCTCCCCCTCGAAGACCAGATCCCGGAAAGCCGCTTACAGCTTACCGGTTTTAGGTTCCGCCGCCGCCGATCCTCAATTGGAAGGCCCCCTTTCTTGATTCGATCATCGGATCTGGTCTTTTAGGGTTTCAATCGCTCTTCTCTCTAGGGTTTGCTAAATCTCGTTAGGGTTCCGATCGCTTCTGATCTCGGTTAGGGGAATTGGTCACCGGATCTTGGGGAATTTGGTTAGGGTTTTCTCTTTTGGCTGCAGGTTCTTTTTCGTTGAGGATAGTTGGGGTTTTTATTGGGGTGGGGACGAGATGAATCAAGCTGCGAGGCAATTTGGTGTGACGAAGCCGATCTCGACTGCGGGGCCGATGGAGGTTGATCGGCAAAGGAGTTCGGAACTGGAGAAAGTATGCATTTTTTAAATTTTTGTGGAATAAAGATTTGAACTTTGTTGAAATTGAATTGGTTTGTTGACTGTGGAAGTTTTTGGTCGATGCTGGACTCTACGAGAGCAAGGATGAAGCTGTGAAGAGAGAAGAGGTCTTAGGGCAAATTGACCAGGTGACGAAATTACTTTTTTCTTAAAATAATTTTTTCATAATGCTTTTAGTAATTTATTGGAGAAGTTCTCTTTTGATTTATTCATTATTCAATAGGCTATGGTTCTTAGAAAGATACCAGCTGTTGGTTACGTTGGGCAATGGTGATGGTAATTAGAAAGATGCCATTATGTGAATTTTATTTACGATAACGAACTTAGATTGCTATGGTTTGATGTAGATACTTGGTTGTTGGCTTACAAGTTGTAGACAACGTTGATGACCTTCTTGAACATTCTGGTTAATTGTACAGCTTGCATGTTAAAATCTTTTATGACTAAAACTTTGCAGTATTTTTATTTCAGATTGTTAAAGTCTGGGTGAAGCAGTTGACTCGTCAGAGAGGGTATACTGATCAGATGGTCGAGGAAGCAAATGCCGTTATCTTCACATTTGGTTCTTATCGGTTAGGGGTAAGATGGAAACTTATTGTGGTATAAGTGTTTTCCGGTTTTTTGCATGATATGAAGTCGATTGTAGATTGATAATCTTGGGGTAAAATAGCAGTCATAGGCAGAAGATGCCGTGTTGTAGTGCATATTTCCCCTCCAAGAAATCATTTAAAATTTCATTCAATGGTTGATGATCTTTGGAGTCGAGCTGCTCTAGGGTGTTTTTCCATATGTAGGTTCATACGATATTGTTTACAGTTCTCAAATATTCTTATTTTGATCTCTCATAGGGTATTTTTGGCTTATCAATGACTTTATGATGGTTTCTTTTTTACTTTTAGTCACTTCCTATGTAGAATAATTTTGCCTTAACCTTGGTATAATGTTTGGTCTATTTTTCTCCCTTTGCAGTACTCCTTAATTCCACAATTTTTACCCTACCAGTTATTGTCCTCTTTTTTTTTTGTTGAGGGAAACCTGTTAATTGTCCTCTTGACACATTGTATTCCCTTTAAGATTCTTAATGTTTTCATTATACACTTAAACCATCTTCTAGGTGTTTAAGTATATTGGGGAGTTTTATAGAAGGATAGAGGAAATGAGGTCTTCTTTTTATATCAATTGTATGTGTAAGAAGTTGGGGTTAATGGTCATATATAGGACAAAATGAGGGCAATTTGGTTGAAATGGTTTTCCATGTGCAATGAGACAAGTGCTATGAGAAACTAAATGGTGCATGAGGTAGGATTGTGGTAGGCAACGATCATGGATGGGGTGGTTAGAGAAGATATGATAGCTACCAATTTAAGCAAGGTGGCAACCCTTAATAGAGCGGAACAGAAGAAAACGATCCATAGAGCCGCTTATTGTTTGGGATAAAGCCTTTTTTTTGTTGTTGAAATTGTAAGTTTGATTCCTTTGATTGTACAAATAATAATCAGCTCCAACCTGTTGTTGATTGTCCCAAATGCTTTAATTAACAAGTGTCAAAGGCTCCATAGTAGAATAAAACTTTTTAATTTTAAAAAAAAGATTTTTATGGGTGTTTCAGTATGAATTTGCTTTCTTATGGTAAAATGAAAGCTTATAGCTAGGTCATCTTTTTTGATTGCTAGAATGCAAATGAGTTGTTAGTGTATTGCCTTTCTATGATTCATGTTTTCTCATTCAATGTATTGTAGAAGCTCGAAGTAAATTTAGTGAAATAAGACATTCATTTGAAGTAGCAACAGACTTGTCATGACTTTTGTCCATGTGGATCATACTACAAAACCCTCTCTCTGGATATATGCTCCTTTGGGCTGTTATGGTTAAATTTAGTACAAAATAAAGAGTTAGCCTGAATTTTTTTAAAAAGAAAACTTTCTTCGTAGAGTTGGCCACGATCCTTGACTGCCGATATTTGATCGGCGTGCCAACGCATGGTTAATTAGATGATGTAGAAATCTTTAAATTTGAGGATAAGTTGTAAACAAAATTCTGAGGGTTTTTAAGATTGACGAACATAAGCCAATTGCTATTTAGAACAACACGGCGTGCTTTTGGAATGGGGATGGATGCTGAAATTGCTTTGGTAATTAACTGTCTCATTTTGGTGATTCTCCATTGACAATTACTATAGTTTCCTTGAAGTTATTATGGACCATTACTGTAATTTTTACTGGTAAATTGGATTATTGTTCCATTGTGTTTTGTCCGGGTGAATCCCCTGTAATCGTGATACTACAGATGCCATTCATGCAAATTGATGATTCCTCTTATTTCCTTGCCATGCTAATTATTTAGGAGATTTGAGCTTAAGATTTATGACCACGACTTGATTTGGGTTAGTTCCTCAATCAATTACGCTACGACTGTGAGGGGATCGTGCGCAAAGTGGAATCTTAGTTGTGGTAAATTAGGATAGGACATGTCACTCAGTCAACAGTTTTCACCAAGAAGCAAGAATTTGGAAAGTGGGGAAATTAAGGGAAGAAGAAATTTGTGCCTACAAAGGGATCACTAATGATTTTATAACTTAATTGTTATTAAAACATGCTTGTTCTTTATATTTATTAATTAGATCACAGTTCTATTTTAACTGCAGCCAACTTTCGATGACATTCCCACCCCCTTCCTTTTGTTCTCATATCTAAAACACAATATGCTCATGATGGGATTTTTTATTTTTTTTTTAAATCTTCTTTTTAATCGAATTCTTAAACCTGTTTGATAGACTGTGTGCTATAAAACCTTGTTATTGATGTTTGAATGTCTTGCAACTGAGATTTATTTAAAATAATTTTTATTACAGGTTCATGGACCAGGGGCAGATATTGATACTCTCTGTGTTGGGCCTTCTTATGTTAATCGAGAGGTTTTTCCTGAATACATTGTAGTTTTATTTTTTGAATATCTTCACCTTGTTAATATGTAAGCCTGGATTCTTTAAATGGTGTTATTTCACCGACTCTTATCTTGCTCACTGCAGGAGGACTTCTTCATTATCTTACATGACATATTGGCAGAAATGGAAGAAGTAACCGAACTACAACCAGTCCCAGATGCTCATGTTCCTGTAATGAAATTCAAATTCAATGGAATATCCATTGATCTTCTCTATGCTAGTGTTTCTCTCCTTGTAGTTCCAGAAGTAAGTAATTTTAATTATGTTTTTAAAGTTTCCCCTTTTGTAGCTTATACTCGTATAAGTTTCCCCATCTGTAGCTTATACTGGTATTTACATTTTTTTACTAATTACTTTATTGGCTTAAATCCAAAAAACTAGCTAGTTCTTTACCTCAGTTACGAGAAACTACCAAACTCTTTCAAAATTACAAGAAACTATCATGTTTTGAAAGTTTTGTTATAGTTTCTTCCAATTATTACTGACATGGCACCTTATTTACGGTAGTTTTTCCGTAGTTTGAGAAAGTTTTGTTGTAGTTTCATGTAGTTTTTGAAAGCTTTGTGGTATTTTCTTGTGTATTTGATTAGAATTTGGCAGTTTCTCGTAATTAGATCAAAATATTTGTACTTTTTTGAAATTAAGCCTACTTTTAAAGTTGTAGTCAATCTTAATCTATATATGAAGAGCACCAAAACGAGGCCTTTGTGATTTCTCTCTCAAGGTTTTTCATGTGGGTTATTATTTGTTGGAGCGCAAATAAATTGCTTCCAAGGTTTTCTTTTCCAGCAGAAGCGGGTTTCTTAATTTATTTGTGTTGGTTTCTTAATTTATTTTTCTTTTTAGTGTTTATGCAGTAGCTAGGCAGCATGCATCGAAAATATTAGTTTTAGTATTAAATATAACTATCAATATCATATGTTTAGGTTTCTGCCTTTTCACTTCCTGGCATAATTTTTGTAAATTAAGTTATTAGGTGAACATATTCTTATGAGCAGCGGTTTCTTGTTTACTACTGGGTGTTCTACATAAGTTAGCCTAACTCATAAGTTAGCCTCATTGGTCTCCATTGCAACAGCGTAGGTTGTTTCAAGCATTTCCCTTTTTTTTTTACGTGAATTAAAGCGTCCTAGATATTTTATCCATGCACTCATTTCATAGTTTGGGTCACGTCACTCATCCATCTCAATGTTCCTCCCATATCGACTCAACCTTTTATATTGCAGATGTTCTTTAACTTCAATCACCTAACTTTGGATAATAGATTGCTGTTCCATTTCACTTTGTGGGTGTTTTATGGCCCTATTGAAATTATCTTTTAGAGCATCCTGCTTACCTGCTATGCCTTTGTCATGAAATGTAATTTCTTGTTTGGGAGTTGTATTTATCAAAGTAGCTTGACCTGTACTAGCTTTAAGTGGAATCTTGCCTTCTATGTCTCCACTATAGTTATTACTGCAGCGGACGCCTACTTGTCAACTTCAACTTTCAGGGAGGACAAAGACAATTGCAAGTCAGGAGTGTCATCCTGCATCTTTACAGCCATTCTTTCCGGGTTTATGTTGATTGTTACACATGAGTATACAAGACCCCGATAAGTTGTATGTTTGAGTTTTGTTATATGTTTATACTACTTTCATATATTTTCATGTAGGACCTGGACATTTCTCAAGGATTGGTTCTGTACAATGTTGACGAGCCTACCGTTCGAAGTCTTAATGGATGCAGGGTGGCAGACCAAATTCTCCGCTTGGTCCCTAATGTTGAGAACTTCCGCACAGCACTAAGATGCTTGAAGCTTTGGGCTAAGAGACGTGGCGTCTATTCTAATGTAACAGGGTTCCTTGGGGGAGTTAATTGGGCCTTGTTAGTAGCACGTGTCTGCCAGCTTTACCCAAATGCTGTGCCGAGCATGCTAGTTTCTAGATTCTTTAGAGTTTATACCCAGTGGCGCTGGCCAAATCCTGTCATGCTTTGTGCGATTGAGGAGGATGAACTTGGGTTCCCTGTGTGGGATCCGAGGAAGAACCCTCGTGACCGAACTCATCATATGCCTATTATTACACCTGCATATCCATGCATGAATTCCAGCTATAATGTCTCCACAAGCACTCTTCGTGTTATGATGGAACAGTTTCAGAATGGAAACAAAATCTGTGAGGTAGGATGGTATATAGCTTCCTTTTGCTTCCCAAAAACATTTAATTTCTATTTATTTTACATTTTTGCGTTTTATTTCTGCATCCAGGAGATTGAATTGAATAGGGCAAACTGGAGTGTTCTTTTTGAGCCTTACCATTTCTTTGAATCGTACAAGAACTATCTTCAAGTCGACATAGTTGCTGCGGATTCTGATGATTTGCGGGTGTGGAAGGGCTGGGTGGAATCTCGGTTGAGGCAACTGACTCTTAAGGTAAATTCTGTGCAGTTGGGGCCTTTTAACAATGTGTTTCCATAACTTGAGCAACTCTTTTGTTCTCTGTTATCCTGGCTTGGAGATTTGAAATCAAGAGTTCATCATAAAACAATCCCTAAAGTAAAAAGATAAGATGTACTTCAATGAACTCTAGAACCATTTGTAGCTAGCGTTTTTTGAGAGAGAGGAACCATGGAAAAACTCCATAGTTACGTTGCATCATCTCTTTTTTCACGGAGTTGCATCATCTCTTCTCATGTGGCTGGCATCAGCAGTTGTAAGCTTAGGTCTAACATGTTTTTCTGTTTTCACTACTCTTTCTTTGTCTGCCCTTCTTTCACAGATTGAGCGAGATACATATGGGATGCTGCAGTGCCACCCGTACCCAAACGAGTACAACGATACCTCGAAGCAATGTGCACACTGTGCCTTCTTTATGGGCTTGCAGAGGAAAGAAGGCGTGAGAGTCCAAGAAGGGCAACAGTTTGATATTCGTGGTACGGTCGATGAGTTTAGGCATTCGGTGAACATGTACATGTACTGGAAACCTGGGATGGAAATCTATGTTTCCCACGTACGGAGGAAGCAGATTCCATCTTTCGTGTTTCCGGAAGGATTTATGCGCCCTCGGCCTTCAAAACCTTCGAAACCTGCAACCCAAGACAAGCCTGATACAACGAGCGGTAAAGACGGGGAGCATGAGTGTGAGGGTGGGCCATCAGAGAGGCAAGTTAAGAGGAAGAAGAGTCCTGACGTGGATGTTGTGAAACAAGGATTTATGAAGCGGATGTCCGTTGGCTCAGATAGGGAGAAGCTCAGTTCGCCTGAATTTGGGAGCGGAGGTTCAAGTGCAGCATCTATCAAAGTGGACGGTTCGCCTGAGACTATGCCATCTCCTGCTGTTGAACCGGACAAAAGATCAGATTCTAAATCTCCTGGTTCCGAAATCGGATTGGCTGATGATGTCGGCTGCTCTGCTGATGCTGAGAGGTGTAAAGGAGGAAGCAGCGATGAATCCATTCGGAACAACACACAGGAGGCAGTTTTGTCTAGCAAGCAGAATGGCTTGGGGCAGGAGTTGGAGGTCTTGCATCCATTTTCTCTCTTGCATTTTATTGTTTTGAAGATGGCTTACTGGAAACCTCCATCATGTTTGCCTATAAATTCCTCTATACCTACTATCATAGATAGGAGGCTGATATTTTCTACAAAGTTGCACTTCGCCCCCTACTTTGCCCTACGGGTTTTTTTGCAAAATTCTTAAATACTTTGATGCCCTGTCACTTTTTCGCTAACATTGTATAATTAATATTTGCACCAAGGGGTAATTTAGGGAAAGGCATGGTTGGGAAAAAATTAGTGGTTGTTTAAAGTAACTGGGCGAAGTGCAACTTTTTGGATATAAAGGTACTATCCTGCTATACAGGCAAAAATGAGTAGGTTTTCTGATATTTAGTATATTAGGACTTGCCATTATTGAACCACTTGTTTCCGGACATTTACTCTGTTATTTCATTATTTACTTGTCTTCTTGGTTTTTCGTTTTGTGAAGTCAAATACTTCCCTCGGAGTTGTGGTTCTAAATTCTCATGGAGGGGCCACTTCGGAATCCGTGCAGAAACCGGTGATAAGGCATGCTGTTACTTTCTCATTCATTTAGAATTCGGAAGTTCTGCGCTGTGTTATCTTTATACTGCCCCATTTGGTGTTTTGATTTGGTTGCAACAGGTTAAGCCTGACATCAACGGCGTGAAAATTGACAGATAGCAAGCGAACAAGTATGGACAACGCCCGTGGTAAGTTTCCTCCTGTACACTGAGATTTTGGTTTAGGGCGGCAATGGTGGATTCGCAAAAATCAAGTAGGGCAAAAGGTCTTTCGATGTACAGAGCGGTGAAGATTGCTTATATGGAGTGGTTTAAAAGTTAAAAGAGTTAATATGAAGGAGAGATCCAGTGTGTATTAATTTCGGTATTGGTTGGGAAGATGCTGGTGGTGTTTGAGTTGTCTGAGCTTTCTTAGCATGCGATTTGAGTTCTCCTTTTAGAATTAATTAGGTCCTAAGGCTTAGACTAGGTTAGGTTTTAGATATTAATGTTCTTCAGATTGTGACAATTTAAACCTTGTAATGCAATTGGAAAATGAGTTTGGCTACATCGTGCTTGTTTTTGTGTTTTTCTTTTCCTTTTCTTTTACCATTTTAATTTACTCCCGTATCCGTTGGAGATTGATTTATTGTGGTATATATGTTTTTTAATTATTTGTTTGTGTCCCTTTGTGCTTGATGAAAACATGCCTCTGGTATCAAATTTATTTACAGTTGTATGTTGGTGGTGGATGCAAACTTTAGGTTGGTTTTGATTTTTGTAGCCTGATGGAAGTTTATGAACAGATCCTCAGCAGCTCATCATCAAACAATGATAATGTTTACTGATAGGGTCTGTAGGGACACTCCCGCAGCTTCTCGTTGAGCTTAGGCTGCATTGTTTTGGTCTGGGAACCTCTGCAACTTTTAGTTTGGGTACTTGTCCGTAAGTCCTAACCTGAGCACACACCTCATATATGCACACCACACACAAGCGCATCTAGAGGACCCACGAGTTTGCTTCAAAATCATTAATTTATGGCCACTTTCTCTTTTGGGTTCTTTGGGTCCGAACTTCATACTCTCTCCAAGAAGGAAAGTGTCCATACCAACTGAGCTATTGCTCATTGTTCTATGTTGTTTTCCTGCTATCATTAGATCTTAGGCACGCATCATGGATTAAAGAAGCACTAACATGGGCTTCCTTGATCTACCTATTCTGTACCATTAGATCTATAGCAGAGGTGGGATAATAGCAGGCATACGGTATCCCCTTGTTTTTATATGTCAACTTTTCAGTATGCTACATCATATTTTGTATTACATACCTTCTATTTTGATTTCACATTAGCCCTTCCCCTTATTAAGAAAGCTCACGTTTCTTCATCCTTGTACCATCTTCTTTTGCAGGTTCCCCCCTACGTCTTCGTATTCTATTAGAGTTTTATGCTGCGGCAGTCGACCACATTCAACTCTCTATGGTCGACCACATCCGACTTCGCCATTTTTCAAAGTGGAATTACACTGGATGGGAGTTAAGTGGCAACTGGAAACTCGTTCTCCACAGCCAACCATAGCCTTATTTTTCACATATTATTATTTGCTTCATTATAGTCATTCCGTTTTAGAAAATCCTGCGTTTTCTAGCCATGTCCCTTCCTTTAGAGTGTTTTTAAAAAAAATAATATTTCAAACAAAACATAAAGTTTTGAAATCGAGATTTATTAAAGGAATTTGTTCTATGAGAGGCTAAAAGGAAAAAGTAAAGTAAAATAAACGATCAAGATGACTTCCATTCAAAGAAAATCCAACGCATCGCTTCTATGGGTGCTTTCTTTATTAGCCTCCCCCCTCCCTCTTTTTCCTTTGGGGTTGGAGGAGGGAGCATAAAATGCATAAAATTTATTCATTTATTGGGCATATCTTTCCCAATGGTAACACAATAACAATAGATTATTCGTTTTGCTCATTTAACAGCCTTACTTTTGATCCAGCACATATACACAACATCAACAGGGGGAACGTAATGCCTAATATATGCATACAACGCACATAAGCACACCCATGCATACATCACACACGTGCACACAACACATCCAAGGACCTACGGAATTTACCGCGAAAAGGTTAATTTATTATGGCCACTTCATCTTCTGGGGGTTCTTTAGGTTCGAACCCCACACTCTCCTCAAGAGAGGGAGTGCCCATACCAGCAGACCTATTGGTTTTATATTTATGTTTTGTTTCTAACCTTTTCTATTAGGCTTATTTACAAAAAAATCTACCCTAAAGTTTTTGGGTTTTTCAAAAAACTATCCTAAAGTTTCAAAATGACGGATAATTCCTATTTTTAGCAGTCAAATTTAACACTCCGTTTGTGATTAGCAAAAAAATTTATAAACCCAAAAACAGCCTCATCCAACCCTTAAACAATTTCTAAAAAAATTTAAAATTTATTATTAAAAAAAATCTCGTCATCGGCAACGACGCATCATCCGGTGCCACCAACTTCAACCTCCTCTCTCTACCGCCCCCTCCTTCACCATCATCACCATCATCTTCTCATCCCCACCCTCTTTCCCAATCGCCGCCACCATTGACATCACCCCCACTGCACCCTACCCTCTTCTCTCGCCACTTCACCCTTGCCCTTCTGCCGCAGTCACCCCCCGGATCACCACCATCTTCATCAATCAAATCCAATCATAACAATTACCATCATCAACACCGCCACCATCATCTTCTGCATCCCCACACCCCTTCCACCCCCACACCCCACTCTCCCGTCACCACCACCACCACCACCACCATCGGAATCATCACCATTATCACTACGACCATCATCATCTTCTTCATCAACCCCCTCCCCATCACCATCACAACCATTGTTACAACTCAAGGTAGATTTTATTGAGATATTGAGGGGTTTGAAGAGATCCCACACAAAAAACAAAGGAAGCTCAAAGAAATTGATTCAATTCAAGCTCAAAACTCTCTAGGATTTACGCACAAGCCCTTTTGTTAAAGAAATATTACAAAAAGCCCTTTAGTTAACTCCATTTTACAAATGACCCCTTGCACTAGCTTAAGGCTTATCAAATGATCCACTGCAAAGGCAGCTCCATCAATTTTTTTGAATGTAGTATCCATTAATTGGAAGCAAGTTGAACACCAAGAGCAACACTCTCCACGGAAATCAATGAGGCATTGATCTTTCCATGCTCTAAGCCATTCTTGCACTTGTACGTCTCTCCAAAATATAGCTACCGGCCTTAAATTTCTCCAAGCTATTAGCCATTCCACTTGAATCCATTCCCTGATCGATGTGTTCATCCCACAATAAAGCATATACATGCATTCATGCATGCATGGCTTCTCTGTAAATGACAACTCAGGCTAGAATATTGGTATGTATGGCAATAGAATCTTCAATATATATATATATATATATATATATATAGAGAGAGAGAGAGAGCACCATGAATGCTCTCATGATCCAAACAACCCTCCCATGTGAAGTAAAGGTAACGTTCTCTGGCCAAACGACGGATTCGATCTTCATGGTCCATAACACCAACTGATCATGATCAAGCATGATATTAACATTATCATTTTTTTTAACTAGGCATGGAGGATCTCATCATTAAGCTTTGGTAACCTAGCTAACAGACACGAATTGCATCAAAATTTGCAACAGCATTTCCCTCAGCTCTTGTTATGAGGTCAATTCTCTCTTTCGGAATTGCAATAATGCAGTCATAAGCTCCACTAAGCCTCACAATATGCTCGTGTAGATTATCAAGAGAACTAATTGGCACCATGGCCATCACCTACAATAACAGCTTATCCGGCCCGTTCCCAGCCTCGCTCTACAACTGCACTTCCCTCACTTACCTCGACATCTCCGGGAATCTCTTTGTCGGCGAGCTGCCTTCGGATATCAGTCTCATGCCTGCTTCTCTCACTGATTTGCATCTGTATGCCAACAGTTTTACTGGCGACATTCCTTCTTCGAACAGGCAGCTGAAATCGGTTTGGAATCTCCGTCTTGATAATAACCTCTTTAAGGGGCCGTTCCCTCCCGAGATCGGGAACCTATCGAATCTTGGAACTCTTGCTTTGGCAGATAACCCGTTTATGGCGCAGATAATCCATGAAGAGTAGGGGAATCTGACCAAGCTCAGGCTCTTGTGGATGACCTTCACGAATATGATCAGTGAAATCCCGACTTCTTTCGAGAAACTAACGGAGATGCTGCAACTGGATTTGGCCGAGAATTCGTTGACCAGGAGCATTCCTAGAGGAATTTGGATGCTTCGGAACTTGCAGGGGGTTTACCCATGTATAAGAACAACCTCACGAGCGAGATCAATGGAACAGTCGATGCGTTAGGCCTCGAACAAATCGACGTGTCTATGAATCAGCTGACAGGGTCGATCCCCGACGGTTTCAGTAAACTGAAGAGCTTATCCTTTCTTTTTCTATTCTCCAATCAGTTCAACGGCGAAATCCCATCAAGCATCGGTTTGCTTCCTTCTCTCACCGATCTCATGCTCTTTAACAACATGCTAGTTGGGGTTTTGCCTCCCGAGCTTGGAAAATATTGCCCGTTGTGGAATCTCGAGGTCGACGATAATTTATTGTCAGGAGAATTGCTAGAGAACCTCTGCGCAGGCGGCGGTCTTTCATCAATAATCGTTTTCGTCTCACAGGGAATGTTCCTGGATCTCTCGACGGATGTGCTACCCTAAGAAATTTACAGTGTGTCAGAACAATAAAATCTCGGGCGGTTTCTTGCATGGAATTTGGTTGGCTGGGAATCTATGGGTGTGATTTTACGTGACAACAACATGTCTGGTACACTTCCTGATAGTTTACCATGGAATCTTATAAACGTCGATATATGGAACAATCGATTCTCTGGGAATATTCCGACGATGGCAGACAAGCTTATGGTGTTCCGAGCCGACAACAATTTGTTCTAAGGCGAAATTCCGGAGAGCTCGACAGGAATCTCAAAGCTGCAGGTTCTGTCACTAGGCAATTTTATTTCGGGTACGATTCCTAGAGAAATCTCTAATGGAGTAAAACAAACCAACACTCGAATCTATGTGAGAATACGATGAATAATAACGGGGAATAATAATACGCACAAAAACCACAAGAAAAGACATCAAGACTTAACGTGGTTCGGCTCCGATTGGACGTAATCCATAATGATGCAAGAGAGAGTTTCCACTGTCAATCAACAACAAGCGGGATACAATATCACCAAAGCACAACAACTTTAGGATTACTCATTTAATGAGAAAATATAAGGTTACCCCACTAGATCCAAACCTACTAACCCACTTAAAGACAACTCCTCCTTAAACAAATAGAAGACAACAATCTTCTTAAAAGTGATGTGAATGTTGAATTTTCAATCCAAATGAGCTCTTGTAAAAAAACCTTTACTTGCCCTCGCTCTTGTAAAAAAACCCTTTACTTGCCCTCTTTCTCTTCTCTCTTTCTCTTAAAACTTAACCTTTGGAATGGATGATGGAATGATTAGAATAATTAGATAGAATGAGAGAGCAACTCTTTTATCTTTTAACTTGAGTTCTAATCTATATCAAACGAGTTCAAACCAAAATGACTCTAGCTTACTCTCTAACACCAAATCAATAAAGAGACCCAAATTGATTGAGTCTGTATGGACCCAAACCCGATAATCTCCCCCTCCAAACCCATGAGGGAAGACAACCATAGCTATTCAAACGGAACCCATATCGGACGCTTTCTGGCAAAACACCAAAACAATTGCTTCTCCTTTGACAAGTCCTTTTGTCAACATATCAGCTCCATTCTTATAGGTGTGGATTTTCACAAGTTTCAACAATTTGTTCTCAAGCACGTCTTGTATCCAATGATACATCACATCAATATGTTTGGACTTCGAGTGGAAACTTGGATTTTTGTTTAAGTGGATTGCACTTTGACTATCACAATAAACAACATAATGTTTTTGCGACAAACCCAATTCTTTAAAGAAGTGCTTCATCCACAACATCTCTTTGCAAGTTTTGGTAATGGTTATGTACTCGGCCTCGGTAGTGGACAATGCAACACACTTTTGTAATTTCGATTACCACGATACTGCTCCCCCCGGCAAAAGTGACCAAATATCTTGATGTAGATTTTCTAAAATCAAAATCGCCGGCCATATCGGCGTCGGAGTAAGCAACCAACTCCGGATTTGTTAGATATGTATACCCTAAATGTCATTATTGTATATTATAGTGGATGCTTGGACATATGAATATACAAGACAGTCTTACTCGATATGATAATATGCTATTTGATTTGTCTTTATCATTCATGTGTATAGTTTTACTTGTTATTACTGTTGCCAATACATGTTGATAAAGCCTGTAGGATTTTTGTTTGACTACCAATATTATGATAGGGATCATACTAGTAGGTCCAGAGAAGTCTATAAGTACATCCTTAAATGATTCTAGTCGTGGGAGTTTCGAGACAGAGTATCGATACTCGAGAGTAGACTAATGTATACGTTTCTTGATCTCAACAGGGACGATTATTGTTTTCACAGCCATTGGTGTTTGACACCAAAAATTGTATACATGTGCTCATTGGAGAATGAGTTTCACCGATCGAACACACAGAGAATGTTGCACTCCGCTTCCCGGTGTATGGACAAGGGGACACGACGAGGCACGCGACGTATTTACTCAGAAGTAAACATGCTAAGCGTAAATAGGCAATATAATGTAAATGTACACAAGAAAGACATGATATGTAAAAGAATGATAACTTTTTATATATTAAACATTTCTTTACAATACAACTGAAAATATAAATACAAAAATGGAAAACAATGCCTAAACAATGGCATGAACTGAAAGTAAAGTATATACAAGAGTCTAGAGCTCTGGATCTTCTGAGGACTGCTCTAAGTCTTCTGCGCTGGGCTCGATCTCTAGAGATTCGGGTCCTCCTGACAACATTCCAAAGAAGAATAGAAATAGGAATGTCGTCAGTGAACAATCGCTCGGTAAGTCCCAAAGAGAGATAGAAATAGACAGATAAAAGAGAATATAACTGTATAATACTTGATTGTTATGTTAACGCAGTTGTTTTTACTTTATTACAAAATATGTCAGTGTATACGAGAGGAGGCCAACTTACACCGTGGACTATGGTAACCCGTAGTACAAGGCCCCGTCGACAAAACCAAGGGACAACGGCACGGATATTTAGTTATGTCTTTTAATGACCATCTCGTGCCACTTTTAACACATTCCGTACCAGTCTAACTCTTTAAAACCCCGTAATGTATTTTGTATTGATTTGTATTGTTTTGCTTAATCAAAGTAAGACTTGCCGAAACCATGATATCAGTAGTTCATCTAAACGGAAAGAATGTAAACGGATAGTCATGTGAACAAGTCAATGTATATCCATGATTCAATCAAATCAATTCATGTTGATATAGATTGAATTCTGGTATAAATGTATTCATGTTGTATTGGAGTTATACTTAAATTGTCTTCATGAATGGATTGTATTCTGGTTTGACTGAGACTCAGATTGAGTCAGACTCTTTAAACAGAATTGAAGCCCTGAATTAGTTTTGGAGTTATCGGTGACTGCTGCGCATGGACAGCAGGATTTGTGTCTTTTTCCAAGAAAATTACCGTATTGATAATCCCGTTTTTAGTTGTCTACCTTAAATAAGCAAGCACCCACTTTCTCCGGCTTTCTGAGCCTCAAGAGAATTGGTCCCGCTTAAACCTATATTTACTAGGGTCCTTATTGTAAATTAATATAACTTTAGGGGATTTTATGAAAAATAGTTTTGATATATTTTCAAAATAAATCTCAAGTATTTATTTATCGTATTTAGGGTTTTCTCAGGGATGTAATTTTTAAATGTGAAGTATTCTAGTGAATATAAACCTAGAGTGAATAGTATATGGTATTTTGATATAAATTGGAATTGTATGGATTTGTGATGGTATTTTCATTAAATATGTGTTCTTTTCTTTTTGTTTAGAAAACATGGATTATATCTATGTATATATTTAAAGTAGATATTTTGATTATATTTATATATAATTATTAAAAAATAAATTTATTTATCAAATAGAAAATCACATTATTATTAAAAATTGTATTAAAAATTCTATCGAGATCGGATACTCCGTGAGGAGGTCTGCATCTCACTATACTAGTCCCGAGGACGTGCGATAACCCGCACCATCCCGATCGGGTTCCTCAAAATAGGTTGTAGAGGTTTATTTGCAAGGAATTAATTAAAACAATTTAAAGAATACGGTTTTTGAGAGTTTAAGGTATTTTAATGTAAAATTGTATTATCCCACAAAATATTGTTCCAAAAGCCATCGTGCTATGTCATGATGAGTGTTGTGGTGAGATAGGTCATTACCTCGTGAGTTTTCTAAAGATAATACAAGTAAGTAAGATAAAATATGTCGAAAGTAACAATGTGGTATTAAACCGTAAAAGTGCAATAAACATAGTTTTACATGGAGTTTTATAGTGAAATTGGTTTCTAAATTTTAGTTAATGGTTAATAAGCAAGGTTTATTAATTTGGTTATGAGTTTCCGAAGAAAAATTGTCATTTTAAAGAAATTAGGTTTCAAAAGTCAATTAACTCCATTTACCGACGTCATTTGAAAAGAGACTTGTTTAATAGATAAGAGAGAAGAAAAAGTAAGGACTTACGGATTGAGAAGAGAGAGGGGAGATAGAGGATGGGTTTGCAAGCGTCGTGGAGTCGCGGGGTCGCCGGATTTGTCCCGAGTCGCCGCCGGAACTTGACCTTGAGCTAACTCCACTTGTACAACTTCTTGGACTTGGAAAATTTAGAGAGTTTTGGCAAATGATTTCTGAATAAGAAGGGCTAGGGTGTAGGATGGTATTTATAGGAGAAATTAGGATTTAGGGTATTGAAATTTAGAATTAAAATGCATTAAAATTTGTTGTTAAAGCTCATTTTAATTCTCTAAAAATGTGCAGGGAAATCAAACAGACTAGGGTTAGTGGGGTAGGCCAAAGGGTGCTAGGGTTAAAAGATGGAGGCATTTGGGATGGGGGGCGGGCGTCGGCCCAAACCCAAATCTTGTCGGCCAAAGAATGGGGTCGGGGTGTGGGATTGATACCACGTATTATGTTCAGTGTATATAATAATTTCCACATGTTTGATTAACCCGCTTTTTCATTTTTACATGTGTTGCACGTGTAAGCTTTTGGGCTTCTAAAAAGTTTAAAAGAAAAATCAGCAAAAATAATATGTGGCTGGGAGGATTCGAACGCAGGGGCTAAGTCACAGCAGTGCAAGGTTTTACCAATGAGCTACAAGTGCTTTCTTGCTGTTCAAAATCAAGAAATACTTTTAAGTTGTGCTCAGGCTAAGGTACTCCTTCATGTACTTTGCAAAAAATTTTGTACAGAAAGTTTAAGGTTGTTACAGAGAACTCTTGGATGGTATTGTACCTGTCGTCAGATAGAAGTTCTCAGGTGACGTGAGTACAAGATAGTATGTAGATTTGAGATCATCATAATGTCTTGTGTGTGTTCCTACTGTACTTTGATTACTACCCTACCACGGTTTTAAAGAACCGTGCAAATAGGTTTTAGTTGGGTACAGTCCCGAAGCACATGGAGGCAGTGAGTGATCGATGGGATTCGTCTTTCTCGGTATAGGGAGTTGATATTGCGTTGTGCTTGATTGGCTATAACCATAAGTCCCTGGTCAGGGCGGTAGAGGTAAACTGATAAGTGTTATCAGTTATATCTCGGGTGGTTATGAGTTACACATCAGCATGACTTATCGGGTTATTGGGGGTCTGACGGATTACACCCCCCAAACCCGGTATACGACACTCTCAGACAAAGAGACCGGACTGTACGGTGCATATCACTTATAGGCTCTATAGGATTTTGGATGAGCTTGCTTGTCGATCTTCCTTTCGATCAATACCCGGGTAGCCGTTACGTGCAGCTAGTACCGTTGACGTGTTTGTGAGTTATAAATATGATACTTACCTACTGTCAGCATGTTGTTGAGCCTTTAGAGTCCCACACAGAGGTTTCCCAGCTCTGGTGAAAAGATGTAGAGTGCGTATAAAGATACGTGCACGGGTTCGATTAAACACGTGTATTTGATACACGTATTTTTATCGGACGTTTTATAATATCAGCCGGTATATATATTGATGTAACCGGATTATTAAATCAAGCGTTGATTTAATAATTATATATATATATATATATATATATATATATCATGCTTATTTTAGTTTTTCTTCTCTTTATATATATTTGTATATGATAAAAATATCTTTTTTCATGTATGTTGATATATGATTGTTGTGTTTATAAGATGCACATGGAAAGTGAGATGAGAAAAAAACAATTTCTTTATTTATTTAATAAAGAAAATGAGTCGTGAAAAAGAGAAGTGTGTAGCATTTTGTAGACTTCTCTTGATTTTATATTTTAGATAAGTATGGCTAGTTTTTTTTTTGTTCTCATCCTCATTCTCACCATCTCTTTCTTTCTCTTTAGTTTTCATAAAAGAGAAAAGAAAAAGAAAAAGAGAAGAAAATAAGTGAGCAAACTATTTTTTATCATTTCTATCTTCACCAACCTAGCAAATTAGTGTTGATGGTTCTTCACATATATTTTTATTTTGTAAAGTGAGAGCTTGTGTTGAAGAAATCTCAAGATGGATCATCTAGGACTTCTAAGATCAACTTTTAAGCTTGTTCCTTCAACTAGAAGTTTAGGAAGAGTTCATCCAAGGAGTTTTGAAGATGCTATAAAAGTTGTAGTTTCAAAATTCTAGTTTAGTTTCTCTTTAGTTCCAAGTTTTGATGTTTAGGCTAGTATTTATGGTTTATGTTGTTTTACAACAACAACAACAACTGAGCCTTTTATCCCAAGCATATGGGATAGGCTACATGAACCAACATGAGAGTCACGCCGAGTCCAACACTTGAATCCTCCGCCTCCACTCACTCCTATCGAACAATATACTTTCATTGAGGCCTTTGGCAACCATATCTTTTCGTATCATCTTTATCTATGTTTTCTTCGGTCTTCCTTTCGCCCTTTTGATATTGCCTATATCGAGAGTATCTATTCGTCGAACTGGTACTTCCATAAGTCTTCGTCGCACATGACTAAACCATTTTAGTCGGTTTTCTCGCATTTTCTTCTCCACAGGTGCTACACCAACTTTTGCACGAATATCCTCATTTTGCACCTTATCTTTTCTAGTGTTACCACACATCCAACGAAGCATGCGCATCTCCGCTACGTGCATCTTCTATGTATGATTCTTCTTAGGAGTCCAACATTCTGTACTATATAATAAGGCAAGCCGAATAGTTCTCCGATAAAACTTCCCTTTCAACCTTAACGGAAAATTACGATCGCACAAAATTCCTGTTGCACTCCTCCACTTCAACCAACCAGCTTGGATCCTTTGATTAACATCGATATCGATCTCCCCATCCTTTTGGATGATGGAACCTAGATATCTAAACTGATCGCTTGGTGATATCTTTTGACCTTCCAGTGTTATACCAATGTGGTCTCGACTTCTCTGTTTGTTAAAATTGCAATGCATATATGCTGTCTTGGACCTGCTCAATCTGAACCCCCGAGATTCCAACGTTTGCCTCTATAACTCCAATTTGGCATTAACCCCTGCTTTCGTCTCATTTACTAGAACAATATTATCAGCGAATAGTATACACCAAGGTACCTCATCTTGGATAGTTCTAGTAAGCTCATACATCACGATGGTAAAAAGAAATGGACTTAATACAGATCCTTGATGTAAGCCAATTGTAATCAGAAAATCACTCGTTAGGCCGCCGTAAGTTCTGACATTTGCCACTACTTCATCGTACATGTCCTTAATTATGTCAATGTACTTGACAGGAACCCCCTTCTTCATCATTGTCCCCCATAATAGCTCTCTAGGTATCATGTCGTACGCTTTCTCTAAATTATTAAATATCATATGCAAATCTCTTCTCCTCTCTCGAAAACGCTCGACAAGTTAACGAAGCAAATGAATAGCCTTTATCGTCGATCGTTCAAGCATGAACCTAAACTGATTCTCTGTTATCTTAACATCCTTTCTTGGCTTGTGTTCAATCACTCTCTCCCAAAACTTTATGGTGTGACACATAAGTTTTATTTCACAGTTATTTGAGCAACTTTGAATGTCACCATTGTTCTTGTAGATAGATACAAGGGTACTTTTTCTCTACCCATTTGATATCTTTTTGGTCTGCCAAATCTTATTATACAGATCTATCAGCCATTTAACTCCAATTTCTCCTAAACATCTCCAAATCTCGATAGAAATCCCGTCTGGACCAACCGCTTTTCTTGATCTCATTCTCTTCAAAATCTCTTTAACCTCAGGTATTCTTATTTTACGTATGATATCATGGTTTATATCTTGAAGTTGAATGACAAGTCCATCCAAATTCTTAGTAAATCTCTCAGTGAACAATTTGTCAAAATAATCTCTCCACATTTCCTCGATATCCTCATCTCAAACTAAAACCTTGTGATCTTCATATTTGACACATTTCACCGCACATAACTCTCTGGTCTTCCTTCCTCGCATCCGAGCAATCCAGTATATATCATTTTCAGCCTTCTTAGTGTCCAACTTCTCGTACACCTCCTTATAAATCTTAGTTTTAGCTTCCCGAACAGCTTTCTTAACTTCCTTTTTAACCATTTTATACTTCTCAAATCTCTCCGCAACTCTGCTTTTCTTTAAATCTTTATAAGAATCCCTCTTGATTTTAATAGCATCCTTTATTTCTTCGTTCCACCATGATGTGTCCTTAGATGGTAACCACCACCTCTCGACTCACCAAGTAGATTTCTAGCTACCCTCTTGATATAACTAGCCATCTCGTTCCATGTTTTATCTGAATCATCTTTATACTACCGATTCGCCTCTTGAACTACATGATCTATAAAAGCCTTTCGGTTACCTTCCTTCAGTCGCCACCACTTAATTCTAAGCTCTACCTTACGTCTAATCATCCTAGATTCTCTTCTAAATCAAAAATCTAGAACTAAAAGTCTATGTTGAGTGGTTATATTCTCACCTGGCACTACCTTACAGTCGATACAACAATCTCCATCTATCCTTCTCGTCAGACAAAAGTCTATTTGACTTGCACTTGTTCCGCTCTTAAAGGTGATAAGGTGAGACTCACTTTTTCTAAACTAAGTGTTTGCAAAGATCAAGTTATAAGATAAGAAAAAATCTAGAATTGAGCTACCTGTTTCATTCCTTTGTCCAAAACGAAAACCTCCATGGATAGTATCAAACCCACCACGACTAGTACCTACATGTTCATTGAGATCACCACCAATAAATAACTTCTCTCCACTAGATATCTTTTGCACCATCTCATCTAAATCCTCCCAGAATAGACGTTTACTAGCGTTATTAAGACCTATTTGTGGTGTATAAGCATTAATAATATTAAGGATCTCCCCATTTAGAATAAACTTAACCAGTAAAATTCTATCACTTTTTCTTCTAATCTCAACTATATCCTTAAGCAACTGTCTATTTATGATTATGCATACCCCGTTACGATTTTTATCTCTACCCGTATACCAAAGCTTATAACCCTAAGGATCTATGACTCTACCATTTTCACATACCCACTTAGTTTCTTGCAAACACATAATACCAACTCTTCTCCTAATCATCACCTCCACTAATTTTGTTAGTCTAACCCATATGGGAATCTATATTCCAAGAATCTAGACGGATCCTATGAAACCCTTGCTTTTTTTTTCCACTACACCCGGAGTCCGATGTAGCACGCCGCTTCCAGACAATGACCTAGAAGCCCTTGCATACTTAACACTATACCCGGGATTCGATGTAGCGTATCGCTGAGTAGGGGACGCCCCAACAATATTCTTATTATGGTTCATGTCATAAAATGTGATAAAGTTTTACATTGGTTGTCACAAGCCTACCACAACTCTCACACTTTCTCATCCGGACTTGAGACCGGCGACGGTCGGTTTTATGTTGTTTTAGTTCTCTTGAAATTTTTAAAAATATAGCTTCCGCCTTACATATTATGAAAACTAGTGAGCTAAAACAAACTTTCAATAGTATCAGAGCCATCCTAAAGATCACAACTTGAAATTTGCAGCCAAAAGATTTCATTAAACCATTTTAGAAAAACTTAGTTTTGAAAATTTGCATGAGAACCTCTCATTTTCGCTTGTGTCGGAGCCACCGGATTCTCGTGTAGGCTCGTGATATCCCAATACCCATCCAATCTGTACTCGCTTCGGCCTAGAAAAGGGGCCGAACTGAGGCTGATTCGGCCCCACACCGCGGCTGGATAACTACTGGATCGGCCCCAATTTGGGGCTGTTCCGGCCCTAATGCGTAGCCTTTTCCGTCCATGATTCGGTCCCGTTTCGAGGCCGAATCAAGGCTCAAATATTATGGGGGTTTGGTGGTTGACGGGTTTTGATTTTGTGCAAAAATGAGAGGTTTTTGATGTGTCGGTTTGCGATTGAGATTCAAATTGTTTGGCATTTTGAATGTATAATTTCGCGGGTTAATGATAGTTTGGTTACAGATTGGTTTTGGTTTCTTTTGTGATATACGTTTGTAAACGTCGCTAGTTGATAGTGATCAATTAGTCAGGGTTGCACATTTGATATTGTTGTTGTTGTTGTGATGGATTGTCGGATTGTCGTGATGGATAGCCCCGTGTGACATGTTTGTACTTTCGATTCATTTACATATATTCATTTATTCGGGATGAGTGTCCGACTTTGTGGCCAATGTTTCCATGCTTTGTACATTATTTAATTGGGGCACGATCAGAATGCGATCGTAGTCACCCGCTGTATATTACTTCTTTTACATGTATATAGGATACCCGCGGTGACGCGCTCGAGTCACCAGATTCTAGAATGCAGAGAGTGGCCACCTCAAGGAGTTGAAACCCAGGCCACCTCATTCTAGGATTGGTGGGTGGCTCTCCGTGCTTGTAGGGGGTTAGGTATGACCCGCGGAGGGGTGCCCAAGTTACCGAATTCTAGTGAGTACTGGGTGGCCAACTCATGTTACTGAGTGAGGGTTGCCTCGCTTCTGAAATTTGCGGGTAGCTTGCTGCACTCTTAGGGGTCATGGATCGATGATGTACATGCTATCCACATGACCGGGGAACGTCGCGTTTTGTTTGTGGCTCGAATAAAATACGGGGCTCCTAGTTTATCCGCTTTACCATATTGTTTATTGATTATCGCATGCCTATGATATGATTACTTGCCTATGATAATATATATACATAAATACTTTTATATGTTTTGCATCCGCGCTAGCCCTGTCCATACCCTACCGTAAGTTAAATAACCTTATGGTAAAGACCCGGGGCCTGTGATGAATGCAGATGACATATATGTGCGTTCTATTTTCGTTGTTTCTGGTGTGACTAGGAACTTAAATAATGGGACTACATTAATTTGATTAATGTAAAGATAATAAACCTAAAATGATGTTGTGAAACCAATTTCAAAACCACTCGGTTTTCTTTAAAACTACATCTTTGAAAAGCGAAGCCTAAACTACTCTTTTTAAAAATCACACGGTTTCTTCAACGATATAAAGTTCATTACGTTCGTGGTTTTCATCAAAACCAGCCGTAGCCCTCCGTCATTTCTAATAAGTAGTACTTAGTATTCATGCTGCGTATGTTGGCTCAGTCAAGGCATAGCGAACGGTAGCTAAGTAATGTTTGTCTGCTGCATAGAGACGTGATTATCTAGGACAGTTGCATAGCCATGTTGGCTCGGTCAGGGCTTATGTGGGTGGGCCAAAATTAATCAAGATAATGACGGGTTGAAATTGATTAGCAGTTTATGATATATTGGCTCAGTTAATGTCATAAACTGTTGGGGTAAAAACCATATCAGAAGTTTCAATTATTGAAACTTGCAATATGATTGCATACCTTCTATGTGATAATAGGATCTTGATTCTCACTGTGAGTAAGAGTTACTTCTGAGAGACATTTTCACTTTACAATTAGCTAATCCAGTAGGTGTCTAGAAAGGTATTAACGAGGTTATGCCTCTGTGGAAACGGGATTTACTTTAATTAGGCCCGTGTGATAGCACGGGTAACCTCTCTCGAAGTACCAACACCGGCCTTGCTAACCGGTTAGCGAACTTGTAGGGTGTAATTAACCCCGACTAATTTTCCTTTTAGGGTTTGAAGAAAATTTCGACGAAACAGTAGGAGCCATCCTGATTAGATAAATTAATAAACCAATCTAATTTTGCAAGGGCGCATGCTAAGTGTTTCTTTTCTTTCTTCCAGGTTGCGACCATGTCATGCCTTAATCAAGATGATAATATGTATGACTTGACCAAACCCACTTATTATTCCGGGCTAGGGAGCGTTGGTTCCGCTCTGACCTGTGACAACCGTCATGAGTATGGGCATGAGAAAGGGGAATGCAAGGATTTCCACAAAACCCTGATAAAGAAGAAGTATTCTGATACATCTTCTTTGAATTTGTTTGTTATTGAGAACCGTTTCTCAGTTTGCTCTACGTTCTGGGTATTAGATACCGGGTCAGGATCCCATATTTGTAATACGTTACAAGGGTTAAGAAAAAGTATAGTATTGGAAAAGGGTGATATGTCCCTCAGAGTAGGGAACGAAGCAATTGTTGCTGCTGATACCGTTGGCGAATATCACATTGTGTTATCAAATGGCAATACGTAGATTTTGAACAACGGTTACTATATACCGTCTATGCTTTGCAACATAATATCAGTTTCTTTATTAGATAAAGATGGATATAAGTTTGCCTTAGAGAAAAATATTATGAACATTTTCCTGAATCAAGTAATGTTGGGTTTAGTACATTATGTAATGGTTTATATGTTCTAAATCAAAATACAGTTTTCAATATACAAGACATACGCAAGAGGAAGAGTTCAGAAATGAACGAAGCCTACTTATGGTATTATAGACTTGGCTATATCAACGAGAACAGACTAGCTAAGTTACATAAGAATGGATATTTGGATCCGTTCAAATTTACATCATATAAAACTTGTCAGTCTTGTCTCAAAGAAAAAATGACCAAAGCTCCGTTTACGGGACACGGAGAAAGGCCTATAGAGCTCTTGAGACTAATACATAGTGATGTATATGGTCCAATGTCTATACATGCAAGAGGTGTGTTCTCATACTTCATTACATTTACTTATGATCTCTCTAGATTCGGATATGTATTCCTGTTGAAACACAAATCTGAAGTTTTTGAGAAATTCAAAGAATATAAAAGCAAAGCAAAGAACCAGATGGGTAAAAGTATCAAAATCCTTCGATTTGATCGAGGAGGGGAATACTTGAGTACAAAATTCCTTGACGATCTAAAAGAGAATGGTATTCTCTCTCAGCTTACTCCTTCGTATACACCACAGCACAACGGTGTGTCGGTGCGGAGGAATCGAACCTTATTGGATATAGTTCACTATATGATGAGTAGTGCTGAGCTATCTCTTTCATTTTGGGGATATGCACTTGAGACGACAGCATATTTATTAAATGATGTTCCATCCAAATATGTGCCTAAGACTCCATATGAGATATGGAGCAGTAAAAGAACATATCTTAAACGTATCAAGATATAGGGTTGTTCAGTCTATGTTAGAGTATAAAATCCGAACAAACTTCAGGCACGTTCAGTTCTATATAAGTTTGTGGGATATCCAAAGCATTCGTCTGGATATCTATTATACCACATCGAGGAATAGAAGGTGTTTGTTGCACGTCATGGCACCTTTTTATAATGGCAATTTCTTGCAACAGAAATTAATGGGCGCGCGGTAGAACTTGAAGTGTCACACCCCGCTTTCCAGTATACGGAGAAGGAGACGTGGCGAGGCCGCGGCGTATTTACTCAGAAGTAAACACGTTAAGCGTAAATAAGCAATATAAATGAATACACAAGAATAACAAGAGATGTAATAATAACATCAACTTTTATTAACATTCTTTCTTTACATACAACTGAAAAGAAAAGTACAATGATAGAAAGCGATGCCTAAATAGTGGCATATGAACCGAAAAGAAAATAATTACAAGTAAAAGTATAGAAGTCTGGCTCCTCTATGTACTGCTCCAAATCATCCTGGCTGGGCTCGGTCTCCTGAGAGTCGGGTCCTCCAGATGATCATTCCAAAGAAAGAAGAGACATGAATGTCGTCAGCGGACTAACGCTCGGTAAATCCCAAAAGATAGAATGGAATAGACAAGTAAAGAGAAATAAAACTGGTAAATTACCTGTTTGTTATGCTAATGTAGTTGTTTGTAGCTTGGTACAGAATATGTCAGTGTATACGAGCGGAGTCCAGCTATCCCGTGGACGATGGTAACATGTAAGTATAAGGCCCCGTCAAAACCCACGGGATAACGGCATATGATGTTCATGTAGGTGTCTTTTAGTGTCCATCATCGTGCCGCTTTTAACACATTTCGTACCATTCTACCCCGTTAAACCCCGCAATGTATATTGTATAAATTGGTAATTATTAGACTTGTCGAGACCATGGATATAAGTTTTTCATGTAAACGGTTTTAGGATGTATCAAGTAGGCATGTAATCAAGTTAAGATATAGCCATGGTTCGGTCAAGTCAAGTCATGTTGATATTGATCTTGTTCTAGTATTCAAGTTCAAGTAGTCATGTTTGGTATATTGGATTCATATTGCATTGGATTCATGTGAATTGGATTCAGATTGATTTGGACTCGGACTTGAGTCAGACACTTAGATCAGTATTTGGATCCTGAATTAGGTTTAGGAGTTATCGGTAACTGTTGCACATGAACTGCAGGATTGTGTCTTTTTCCAAGGCAATTATCATTGATAACCTCATTTTAGTTTTCTACCTTAAATAGGTAAGCACCCACTTTCTCCGGCTCCCTGAGGCTCAAGAGAATTGGTCCCGCTTAAACCTATATTTACTAGGGTCCTTAATGTAATTTTATATAACTCGAGGGGGTTTTATGAAAATATTTTATATACTTTCAAAATAAACCTCGAGTATTTATTTATCATATTTAGGGTTTTCATGGATGTAACTTTTAAGATTTGAGGTATTTTGGTGAATATTAATTTAGTTTGAATAGTTCATGGTATTTTAGTGTAAAACTTGTCTTGTATTGATACTTGATGGTATTTTAATAAAACTTGACATTCTTTTATTTTTTAGAAAACATGGAATTTTATTATGTATTAAAAATATATGGTTTGATAATATTTATATAATTATTAAAAATTAATTTTATTTATTATGTAGAAAATCTTGTTTTTTTCTTAAAAATCGTATTAAAATTCTTTCGAGATCGTATGCTCCATGAGGAAGTCTGTATCTCGCTCTACTGGCCCGAGAATGTACGAAAATCCGCACCATCCACTAGCGGGTTCCTCAAAATGGGTTGTAGAGGCATAATCGTAAAGAGTTGATAATACAATTCAAAGAAAAATCGGTTTTTATAGTTCAAAGTATTTTAATGAAAAGTCGTATTTTGCCACAAAAGTTATGTCTCAAGAGAATCGTGTTATATCAATATGTGTGTTATGAAGTGTAGGTCATTACCCCGTGATGTTTTCTAAAGGTAAGATTAAGCCAAGTAATAAAATACGGTAAATACAAAATTCATGGTATTTTAATGTAAAAACTAGGTTAAAATTATATAACATGACGTGTTAAGGTGAAAATTGTTTTAATTATTAGTTATCATAATTAACAATCATTATATAGGATTATGAATGAGCAATTCTTAAGAGAAATTATGGTTTCAAAGATTTTAGATTCAAAAGTCGGTATAACTCCACTTACCGATATATTTTATAAAAAGAGATTTTTTAAGTAGAAGGAGAAAAAGGGGGTGGGACTTACTGGCTAGAAGGATCAAGATGAGGTAGAAGAAGAGGGTGTGATGGCCGTGGCGTCGTGGGGTCGCCGGAATTGCCTCGAATCCTTACCGGAAGTCGTTCTTGGGCTAACTCCACTTCAATTCCACTTGTACTTAGAAAATTTTGATATTTTTGACTAGAATTTTCAGAATGAGGAGGGGCTAGGGTATGGGGTTGTATTTATAGGGTGAAATTAGGGTTTTGGAATTGAAAGATTGAATTAAAAAGTATTAAAAATTGGATTAAAGATGAACTTTAATTCTCTGTTAAATTGCAGAGAAAACAAACAGAACAGGGGTAATGGGGGTAGGCCAAAGGACATGTGTGCAAAGCCCGAGGCTTATTGCCCACGGGTGGACCGTCGGCGCCGGCCAAAAGAGAGATCTCGCCGGTCGTGCTAGGGCTTTGGTGCTCTGGATTTTGGCCACGTGTACTATCTGGTGTTAACTCCATATTGCACATGTTCGATTTCTCTAGCTTTTTATTTTTACGTGTATTGCACGTGTAAACTTTTGGGCTTCCAAAAAGTTTAAAAGAAAAATCAGTAAAAATAATATGTGGCTGATGGGATTCGAACACAGGGGCTACGTCACAGCAGTGCAAGAATTTATCAATGAGCTACAAGTTATTTCTAACTTATACTTAGTGTCACACCCCGCTTCCCAAAATACGGAATACGAAGGGTTGACAAGGCCAGCCATGCTCCTACGGTCAAGGAAACATCCTGCCGTAGTCACACTTCGGCTTCTAGCTTTACATGGTAATCAGTAAAGAATGCGCAGGTAATGAGAAATGCAGTAACTGAACAAAGTAATATAAAGAACTGACCTGATAGGAAACAGAAGGGTATAACTCTGGATAGCAAATCAAGATGTCCGTAATGTACGTCTAGTCCTGGTCCAGGCTAAATCCTCTCCTCACACTGAGCATGCATACTCAGGTCGTCAGAGCGACACAATAGCAATATAATATATAGTTACAAGTGACAACTCTAACAGTGATATTAAATATATATAACAGTAAATCAATGACGGTATAGGTATGAACATGTAGTAATCAATGCAGTGGAACAGTAAAAGCAGTAAAATGATATGCTAAGTATGTCAACATAGTAAGTAATGTATCTCAATGCCATTATCCCTATCAGTCTCTAAGTCTCACTGTACAGGTCACTAAGCCTATCGTCAGTCCAAGTGTGAGAGTCAACCACTCGCGAGTGTCCTCCACCCAAGGGTAGAACCCAAGGGCAAGGGACCACGGGCCCAACATGTAACTCACGGTAATAATCATGTACCCTGTAAATCTCCATATATCTCCATATATATATAAACCGGCATGGGACTCCCGAGATTCTGTTGAATTCACACTCGAACTACCCCACACCCCGTGGTCTACATCAAACGCTAACCATAACCCTAAATACCAGTCGGTCTGTGACAAGTCTGCGCGAGAATTGGAGGCAGGACCTCCATCAAGCACGTCCCGACTAATACCTAAGATAAATAGCAGAGTCTGATGTCTTATCTGTGACACCCATGCAAGAGCTTCCATAATTGTCCCATACCACTTATAGTCACACGTACACGCGTTCCACAGACGTCGACAATGCAATAGAATAATAAGGTTCACTGATTGTGTACAAGTACGTATCATTTTCACTTATTCGCTGATACACGAACACTAACGTACTTGCCACAATCATCACTAATACCAAACACTGGGTAATGCACGTTATCACTAGGTTATCAATGCAGTGACATGTGTATGATATGATGCGTAAACAGTATGTAAGGCATGATTAGGGTGTCATGAATCAATAATCTACCACTTGTATAATTTATCATAAATCATACGGTTACAGTTTAGTGAAATGATGAACGGGGAATAAATAGTATGTTCAGTTATCTATCTAGCAAATTTGGTTTCATGCCAATCGGGTTCCAGGATCATTAATTATAGCCATTTCATTTTAAGCGTTCACGGCTGGAAATCCGGTTTCAGAATCGGAAGTCCCTTTCGCAACGCATTTTAATCCCAGTTGGGATCAGATTTTAGAGACACTACAGTTGAATGAAATATAGGGTTTTCAGTAGGGTTTTCAACGCAACAGACGAATCTTCAATCGCATCTGTACGTCAGGAGATATACACTGTTCAATATTAGTATGTCAATTCTGATTCTGTTGGGACTGTTATACGTCCACATCTATTAATTTACAGATTAAATAACAAACGATAACGAAACAGGATGAAACCACTTGTGTTGTCTAGCTAACGGATTCACCTTTAATAAACAGCGGAGATCCGCAACCTACGAGTTAAGGAAACAGTGGGGTACCCACTACGGGACTGCACACAATAAACAGAGTCGCTCTGGACTGCAGTCCAGAGTCGCACTCCGATCCAAAAATTGTCACAGTTTAAGTACATAAACAATTAGAAACTTGCATAGGGTTATAGTTCGTCGAGTCGGCTTCGATTTAAGCCGTCGAACGCATCATTCCAGAATATATATAATTTATGGTGATTTTAACGATTTTCAGATACAAGAAATTTCCAGTTTTACGGGTAAACTTGGGGGTAGTCGTTTTAGTCGTTAATAGTCGTATTTTCCAATAAAATTCACACACTAGATTCACATCCATACGTGCCAAACTATACCAATGAGTTCCGTCAAATTAGGTGAGTATTTCCATTGAGGTCATGCATCAAACAGTTGCATCGTATAATTTATCGAGGATATTTAGTATGGAATTTATAAAATTATAGTTCGTAACTATTACAAATTAGCATGTAGCAAGTATAAAACTTGCCTGGAAACGTTTCGGGGATTGCACGGGCACGAGCACGACACGATGACCACAAGCTTGGGCTCGGCTATGGGGTTCTGTCTCGGCAACGGCTAGGGCTCGTGAGACTGGGGAGATGATGGTGCTGCGGTGGTTGCTGTGGTGATGGAGGTGGTGCGAGGAGGTCGCGACAGGGCTCGTTGGAGGAGAAGTTGCAGGGAGGTGGTACGGTGAGGTGGTGGATTTGATTGGTCTCGGTTGGCTTGAGGGAGGAAGTGGGGCTGTTGTGTTGATCGGTTATGAGGAAGAGGAGGAGAGGAGGAGCTGGCGGCGACGAGGGGTCATCGATGATGCTGGGGTCGGCCGACGGTGCTTAGGCGGCGTTGAGCTCGGGAAGAGAGAGATAGAGAGAGAGAGAACGACGGTGATGGTGGAGTTGTGCGGTTGTGGAGCTCGTGGTAGCTGTCAAAGGCATGGTGGTGATTGCAAGGTGGTCGGCGAGGTTGATGGTGGCTCGTCGGAGGTCTTAATGGTGGCGAGGGGGTGGAGCAGGGGGTCGGTGATGGGTGGTTGCTGTGGGGTTGGGTTTTTGTGAAAGGAAGAGAGAGCTTGAGAGTGGGGACTTTTAGAGGATGAGAGAGAGATAAGATAGAGGGATATGGAGGTGGTAGATTGTGAGTGTGCGTGAGAGAGAGAGGAGGGAGGAAGAGAGAGAGTGTGAACCGAGTGGAGAGAGAGAGGCGTGGGGGTGATCGCGAGGAGAGATCGAGGCGCGCGTCGTGGGAGTAACGCGCGTGAGCGTGGGCGTCGGCGGAGGCAAGAAGCGCGGGCGACGTGGTCGCTGGCGTGAGCGGAGCAGGCGGGTCGAGGGAGCAGTGGGTGTGGGCGGGAAAGATAGCCGTTGGGGAGAAGGGGTGAAGCGGGTCGGGTCGGGGAAGCGGGCGCGGGTGAGGGTGAAGCGGGCTGGGTTGGAGGCGCGGGAGCGGGCCGGTGTGAGTTGGGCCAGAGAAAAATAAAAGGAAAAGAAATTAATTGGGGGGAAAGAAAAGAAGCGGGCCGGGGCTGAATTAGTAATAATATTAGGGAAAGAAAATGGGTAGTGGGCTGAAGGAAAATAGGTTAGAAGAAATAGGATATGGGCTGAGGAATTTAGAGGAAAAATCAAATGGGAAAAATAAAGGGAGTGGGTTTGGGATTTGGGTTTAGGGTAATAATTAGAACTAGGGTTTTAGATTAGAATACAAAACAACTAGAGTTAGAAAACTAGAAATTTAGTAATATAGGAAAATATTTTGATGAAGAATAAAACTATAGTTTGGGTTTGGGCTAAAAAGGTTTTAAAAATAAATTAATAATTATAAATAAAATAAATAATAAAAACAAACTGTATAAGTTAAAGAGAGATACGTTTTATTGGTATAAAAAAAGGGCTGGGTGTTACACTTAGGATTGCAAACTCCATTATGTACATTAACTTAAAAAAATTTCGTACAGTAAAATCAGAGTCGTTACATTCTACCCTCCTTACAAAAATTTCGTTCCTCGAAATTTACATTCACATAAGGACTAATTTACAAACAAGTAAGAGTATCTTGCACGCATGTTGTCTTCTCGTTCCCACGTTGATTCTCCTGGAGAATCTTTTCTCCACATCACTCGGACCAAGTTTACTTCCTTGTTCCTCAGTGACTTTACCTTTTTGTCTAGGATTTCAACGGGTTGCTGCTCACAAGATAGGTCTGTCTGTACAGTGAGCTCGGAGTGATCAAGGATGTGGCTGGGGTTGCTCACATATTTTCGAAACTGGGATATGTGGAACACGTTGTGCACTCCTTCCAATGAGGGTGGTAGTGCTAAACGGTATGCCACTTCTCCGACTCGTTCGAGTATGTCGAACGGTCCTATATATCTTGGACTGAGCTTACCCCTCTTGCCAAAGAGAATTACTCCATGGTTTGGAGAGATATTCAAGAACACATGATCTCCAGGTTGGAACTCCAGGTGTCGACGCTTTGCATCAGTCCAGTGCTTCTGTCGGTCTTGGGCTATGCGCATTCATTCCATGATCGTGCGGACTACGTCTATAGTTGCCACAATCATTTCTGGTCCAAGGATTTCACGATCTCCGATGTCGTCCTAACTTAGTGGTGAACGACACTTCCTTCTATAGAGTGTTGCGAACGGTGCCATTCCAATACTCGCCTGGTAGCTATTGTTGTATGAAAACTCCACAAGATGTAGGCGATCTTCCCACGATCTTCCGAAATCTAACATACAAGCTCTTATCATGTCTTCTAGAATCTGAATTGTCCGTTCAGACTGTCCATCCGTTTGTGGATGGTAAGCCATGTTGAAGTTCAGACTCGTTCCCAGGCTAGCTTGCAGACTCTGCCAAAACTGTGATCGGAATCTGGTGTCACGATAGGAGACGATGCAAACTGGTACTCCATATAATCTCACGATCTCCTGCATGAGTTCATGGGTATCAGAAATAATATATCTTGAGGTTAAATCTTACATTAGATTCATGCTTACCTCCATGTACTTCTTTGCTATTGTCTCAGTAGATTGGCCAACTCGAAATGGGATGAAGTGAGCCGACTTGGTTAGTCGATCCACAATAACCTATACTGCGTCGTTACCCTTCGTGTTGCGAGGAATAGCAGTCACGAAGTTCATGGTGATGTGTTGCTATTTCCATTCTGGGATAGATAACGGTTGAAGTAAACCAGCAGTTCTGTGATGTTCAGCCTTCACTTGCTGACACACCAAGCACTTGGCTATGCTTCTGGTCACTTCACGCTTCATTCCATGCCACCAGTAATGTTGCCGTAGATCTTTGTACCACCAGGGTGTACTGAGTAAGGAGAGCTGTGAGCTTCTTTCATCAACTCTTCCCAAACAGAACCTTGTGGTATACACAACCCGCTTCCATATCTTAAAGATTCGTCTTTGTGGATGATGAAGTCTGTTCGTAGTCTACTTTCTACTTATTCTCGGATCTTTTGCAGCTTGGCATCACTTGCTTGAGCCACTTTGATCTGATTGACAATAGTAGATTGAACTTGTAAGTTCATCAACTCTGAAGTATTACCTGGTATAACCACTTCTATATCCATCCCGTGCAATTCCTGCTGTAGCTTCCACTGTGTGGTGAGATTCATTGATAACGGCCGGAGAGTATGTGCATCAGGAACTACATTCACCTTTCCTGGATGATATTATTTGTTGATGTCGAAGTATGCCATAAGTTCTAGCCATCTTCTCTGCCGCATGTTCAACTCCTTCTGAGTAAACACATACTTCACACTTTTGTGGTCTGTGTATATATCCACTCGTTCTCCAAGTATATAATGGCACCAAATCTTAAGTGCAAAGATAACGGCCACCAACTCCAAGTCATGTGTTGGATAGTTGTTCTCATGAACCTTCAGCTGTCTTGATGCAAAAACTACAACTTTTCTATGCTGGTGTAGAACACATCCTAATCCCTTACCGGACGCATCGCAATGCACGACGAAACCTCCAAATTGGTCCGGTATTACGAGAATAGGTGCTGATGTCAATCTTGACTTGAGTTATACAAAGTCTTGTTCACATGCTTTTGACCACACGAATGCTTCATCTTTACGTGTGAGCTTGGTCAGGGGTGCTGCAATCTTCGAAAAGCCTTTTATGAATCTTTGGTAGTATCCTGCTAATCCTATGAAACTTCGAATATCCTTCACCATTTTCGGTGTCGGCCATTCGCTGACAGCTACCACTTTAGCTGGATCTACTGAGATTACTTTGCCCGAAACAATATGCCCGAGAAATCCGACTTGATCTAGCTAAAATTCGCACTTACTGTACTTGGCATAGAGTTGATATTGTCGCAATATCTCCAGGACAATCCTCAAATGCTTGGCGTGCTCTTTCCGATTTTTTGAATACACCAGGATGTCGTCGATGAAAATAACAAAAAACCTGTCTAGGTACTCTCGGAAAACTTGGTTCATCAGATTCATAAATACAGTAGGTGCATTGGTCACTCCAAATAGCATAACGAGAAACTCATAATGACCATAGCGAGTCCTGAATGCCGTCTTTGGAATATCAGACTCTTTGACCTTCACCTGATGATAACCCGAACGAAAATCTAGCTTTGAGAAATCACAAAACCCACTTAGCTGATTGAACATATCGTCGATGCGCGGTAGTGGATACTTGTTCTTTATCGTCACTTCGTTCAGAGCTCGGTAGTCTATACACATTCTGTATGAACCTTCTTTCTTCTTCAAGAGCAAAACTGGAGATCCTCAACTTGAAGTACTGGGACGAATCCAATCCATCCTTTCTTCGGAAGTTCGTCCAACTGAGTATGGATATCTTTCAATCCTTCTGGACATAACCGGTTTTGGAGCTCTGATCACAGATTGTGCACCAGGTACTAAGTCAATACTGAATTCAAGAGTTCGATCGAGAGGCAAACCTGAGATGTCTTCAGGGAATATGTCCTCGAACTCTCGAACTACTTCTGGCTTTTCTTCTTCTGCTTGTATTGTTGCAATCACCGCCTTCCTTGGTTTAGCCTTGTAGGTGCTAGGTTCCAGGGTACGGTCTCCACTCTTGAAATAAAAGACCAGATGATCTGGTATCTCGAACACCACACTCCTTTGATGACAGTCGATGGTAGCGAAGAAAGTTCCTAGCCAGTTCATTCCCAAGACTATATCAAAATTCGGTATGTCCAACACCTTGAAGTCCGCATAAAATTCTCTGCTGCAGACGACCACTGGACACAGATCATATCCCATAGTTGCCTTTAGAACGCTGTTTCCTGAACTGACATTCCAGCTGGATACGAGCGGTTTAACTGGAATTGCATGAGTTCGGACTAACCGTTGCGACATAAAACAATATGATGCTCCAGTATCGAAGAGTGCTAAGGCAGGTAGGGAGGCTAATAAGATTGTACCTAAGTTGTGTGGGATATGTTTAGGTATAGGAACAAAAATATATGGATGTATACAAGTATTGAAAATGTTTGAAAGATTGGGAGTTACCAGTGATGACTTGACCGGTGGCTTCAGCTTCTTCCACAGTCATTGTGAAAACCTGACGCCTAGGTACATTCCTCTTTGCCGGAGGCACATTCCTCTCTCTGTTTCTCTGTCCTTGAGGCATGTTCCTCTGTGCCTGATGGAACCGACGAGGAAGTTGTGCAGGAGGTCCACAAGGAGGTGGAGCAGGTAGGGCTAAACGAGATGCAGGAGCCTGAATAGCTAGCTACTGCGGATAAGTGATTGCTGGTCGGGGTGCGGGAGTTGGGGTGAGACGGTGTGGGTAAGCTTCGATAGGGTGAGTGGATGCGTCACAAACTAAGCATAGGCGGTTAGCACGCCTGCAGTCCTTCGCCAGGTATCCATTCCTCTTTCAGTAAAGAAAAAGTCTGGACTGGGCCGGTTAAATGGTACTCCCGGCCTCCTGGGTACAAAAGGTGGCCTGGAAGAGGCTCCTCCTGCCATCTGAGTGGCATGGCGCTTCACACCGGCAGTCTGAGATCTGCCCTTCTTCTTCACTACCGCATCATATCGTCGAGCAGTCTTCAGCGCAAGATCATGGGTTGGGAAATCCACTGTAGTTAATGCAGCTTGGATCTCCGGGTCCAACCCTTGCTGAAATCTTCGAGCCCGGATCTCAGCAGTCGGGATCAGATGTGCCGCGAATCTGTTACGACCTTATGTTAGCAGTGTAGTATATGATATTAGGAAATTGAATATTGAGACATATCTTACCTGCTAAGCATGGTAAACTTAGCATCGTATTCATCCACAGATTTGTTCCACATTGAACCTTGCTGTAAGTGGATGAACCGCTGTTCCATATCGAAACGGACAGTCTCAAGGAAATATATTGCGTTGAACATGTCGCGAGAAGTCTTCCATTCAATCGGCTGAGTAAGACGGCTTTCTTCAGCCTTCCACCATACTCTGGCGTTATCTATGAGTTGCACTTTCGCAACTCTCACCCAAGCAATCTCTGGCACTTGTGCTGTTGCCAGGTCATCTTCAACGGACTGAGCCTATTCCTCTGCCTTTAGTGGGCTCCCTTTCCCCGAAAAGTACTTAGGGTGCAATGCCTGGAATTGTTTGACTCCGAGTGCCTCGGTCTCAGGGCGGTGCAAGAGGATAGCAGTCTGCTGCTGCTGACCCTCGAAGAGGCTCTTTATCGCCTCAAGCAATACCGTCTGCTCATTGATAGGAGTTGCAACGGTAGATGGTGGTGGTAGAGGAGGTGGTGGGGTGTTGCTTTTTGACATTAGTACTCATGTTGTTTGGGGAATCCATAACCTTGAAAGAAAAGGAAGGGTTAGGATAGATTCAAGAGACTAAAAATGTAAAGGATGTATAGTTGCTGATTTTTATAATTCTTGTGATATATTGTTTCGGATTCCATGCAGAACTGACCTGCATGGGCCGCCAACAAAACCTGTCATGTCCCGCTTCCCAGTGTACGGAGAAGAAGACGCGGCGAGGCCGCGGCGTATTTACTCAGAAGTAAATACGTTAAGCGTAAATAAGCAATATAAATGAATACACAAGAATAACAAAAGATGTAATAACAGCAACTTTTATTAACAATCTTTTTTTACATACAACTGAAGAAAAAAAGTACAATGATAGAAAGCGATACCTAAACAGTGGCATATGAACTGAAAAGAAAATAAGTACAAGTAAAAGCATAAAAGTCTAGCTCCTCTGTGAACTGCTCCAAATCGTCCTGGATGGGCTCAGTCTCCTGAGAGTCGGGTCCTCCTGACGAACATTCCAAAGAAAGAAGAGTCATGAATGCCGTCAGCGAACTAATGCTTGATAAGTCCCAAAAGATAGAATGGAATAGACAGGTAAAGAGAATAGAACTGGTAAATTATCTGTTTGTTATGCCAACGTAGTTGTTTGTAACTTGGTACGTAATGTGTTATTGTATACGAGAGGAGTCCAACTATCCCGTGGACTATGGTAACATGTAAGTACAAGGCCCCGTCAAAACCCATGGGGCAACGACACAGGATGTTCATGTAGGTGTCTTTTAGTGTCCATCATCGTGCCACTTTTAACACATTCCGTACCAGTCTACCTCATTAAACCCCGCAATGTATATTGTATAAATTGGTAATTATCAGACTTGCCGAGACCATGGATATAAATTGTTCATGTAAACGGTTTCAGGATGTATCAAGTAGGCATGTAATCAAGTCAAGATATAGTCATGGTTCGGTCAAGTCAAGTCACGTTGATATTGATCTTGTTCTTGTATTCAAGTTCAAGTTCATGTAGTCATGTTTGGTATATTGGATTCATGTTGCATTGGATTCATGTGAATTGGATTCAGATTGATTTGGAATCAGACTTGAGTCAGACACTTAGATTAGTATTTGGATCCTGAATTAGGTTTAGGAGTTATCGGTAACTGCTGCACATGAACGACAGGATTTGTATTTTTTTCCAAAACAATTATCATTGATAACCCCATTTTAGTTTTCTAGTTTAAATAGGCAAGCACCCACTTTCTCCGGCTCCCTGAGGCTCAAGAGAATTGGTCCCGCTTAAACCTATATTTACTAGGGTCCTTAATATAATTTTATATAACTCGAGGGGGTTTTATGAAAAATATTTTATATACTTTCAAAATAAAGCTTGAGTATTTACTTATCGTATTTAGGATTTTCATGGATGTAACTTTTAAGATTTGAGGTATTTTGGTGAATATTGAATAGTTCATGGTATTTTAGCGTAAAACTTGTCTTGTATTGATATTTGATGGTATTTTAATGAAACTTGACATTCTTTTATTTTTTTAGAAAACGTGGAATTTTATTATATATTAAAAATATATGGTTTGATAATATTTATATAATTATTAAAAATTAATTTTATTTATTAAATAGAAAATCTCGTTTTTTCTTAAAATTCGTATTAAATTTCTTTAGAGATCATATGCGTCGTAAGGAGGTCTGCATCTCACTCTACTAGCCCGAGAATGTGCGATAATCTACACCATCCACTATCGGGTTTCTCAAAATGGGTTGTAGAGGTATAATCACAAAGAGTTGATAATACAATTCAAAGAAAAATCGGTTTTTATAGTTCAAAGTATTTTAATGAAAAGTCATATTTTGCAACAAAATTTATGTTTCAAGAGAATCGTGCTATATCAATATGTGTGTTGTGAAGGGTAGGTCATTACCCCGTGATATTTTCTAAAGGTAAGATTAAGCCAAGTAATGAAATACGGTAAATACAAAGGTCATGGTATTTTAATGTAATAGCTAGATTAAAGTTATATAATATGACGTTTTAAACTGAAAATTGTTTTAATTATTAGCTATCATGATTAACAAGCATTATATAGGAATATGAATGAGCAATTCTTAAGAGAAATTGTGGTTTCAAAATTTTTAGATTCAAATGTCGGTATAACTCCATTTACCGACATGTTTTTATAAAAAGAGACTTTTTAAGTAGAAGGAAAAGAAAGGGGTGGGACTTTCTGGCTAGAAGGATCAAGATGAGGCAGAAGAAGAGGGTGTGGTGGCGTCGTGGGGTCGTCGGAATTGCCTCGAATTCTCGTCGGAAGTCGTTCTTGGGCTAACTCCACTTCAACTCCACTTTTACTTAAAAAAATTTAATATTTTTGACTAGAATTTTCAGAATGAGGAGTGGCTAGGGTATGGGGTTGTATTTATAGGGTGAAATTAGGGTTTTGGAATTAAAAGATTGAATTAAAAAGCATTAAAAATTGGATTAAAAATGAATTTTAATTCTCTGTTAAATTGCAGAGAAAACAAACAGAACATGGGTAATGAGGGTAGGCCAAGGGACATGTGTGCAAAGCCCGAGGCTCGTTGCCTACCGGCGGACCATCGGCGCCAGCCAAAAGGGAGATCTCGCCGGTCGTGCTAGGGCTTTGGTGCTATGTATTTTGACCACGTGTACTATCTGGTGTCAACTCCATATTGCACATGTTTGATTTTTCTGACTCTTCATTTTTACGTGTATTGCACGTGTAAACTTTTGGGCTTCAAAAAAGTTTAAAAGAAAAATCAGTAAAAATAATATGTGGCTGATGGGATTCGAACACAGGGGCTGCGTCACAGCAGTGCAAGACTTTACCAATGAGCTACAAGTTATTTCTTGCTGTTCTTAAACAAATTGAAATTATAACTTGTACTCAGGCTTGCAAACTTCATTCTGTACATTAACTTAAAAAAATTTCGTACAGTAAAATCAGAGTTGTTACACCATGGTTTTAAAGAACCGTGCAAATAGGTTTTAGTTGGGTACAATCCCGATGCACATGGAGGTAGTGAGTGATTGAAGAGATTCATCTCTCCCGGTATAGAGAGTTGATGCGGCGCTGTACTTGATTGGATATAACCATAAGTCCCTGGCCAGGACAGTTGAGGTAAACTTATAAGTATTATCAGTTGTATCTCAGGTGGTTATGAGTTAGACATCAACACAACTTATCGGGTTATTGGGGGTCTGATGGATGCCACCCTCTAGACCCGATATGCGACACTCTCATACGAAAAGATCGGACTGTACGATGAATGTCACTTATAGGCTCTATAGGATTTCGGATGAGCTTGCTTATCGATCTTCCTTTCGATCAATACCTAGGTAACCATTGCATACAACTAGTACTGCTGATGTACTTGTGGGTTATAGATATGATCCTTACCTACTGTTAGCGTATTGTCGAGTCTTTACAGTCCTACACAGAGGTTTTCCAGCTCAGGCGAAACGATGTAGAGTGTGTATAAGGATACGTGTAGGAGTTTGATTAAACACGTATATTTGATACACGTATTTTTATCGGACGTTTTATGATATTAGTCGGTATATAAATTGATGTAACCGGATTATTAAATCAAGTGTTAGTTTAATAATTATGTGTGTGTGTGTGTGTGTATTAATATCATGCTTATTTTATTTTTTCTTCTCTTTATATATATTTGTATATGATACAAATATCTTTTTTCATGTATGTTGATACATGATTATTGTGTGTATAAGATGCACATGGAAAGTGAGATGAGAACAAAACAATTTCTTTAGTTATTTAATAAAGAAAATAAGTCATGAAAAAGAGAAGTGTGTAGCATTTTGTAGACTTCTCTTGATCTTATATTTTAGATAAGTACGACTAGTTTTTTTGTTCTCATTCTCATTCTCACCATCTCTTTCTCTCTCTTGAGTTTTCATAAAAGAGGAAAGAAAAAGAAAAAGAGAAGAAAATAAATGAAAAAACTATTCTACATCATTTCTACCTTCTCTAACCTAGCAAATTAGTATTGATAGTTCTTCACATACATCTTTAGTTTGTGAAGTAGGAGCTTGTGTTGACGAAATATCAAGGTGGATCATGTAGGACTTTCAAGATCAACTTTCAAGTTTGTTTCTTCAACTAGGAGCTTAGGAAGAGTTTATCCAAAGAGGTTTGAAGGTGTTACAAAGGTTGTAGTTTCAAACTTCTAGTTTAGCTTCTCTTTAGCTTCAAGTTTTGATTTTTAGGCTAGTATTCATGGTTTGTGTTGTCTTAGTTCTCTTAAAATTTTAAAAAAATAGCTTCCGTCTTGTGCATTATGAAAACTAGTGAGCTAAAACAAACTTTCAGGATTATCACCTCCGAAACATAAACACTCCTTCAAGGTGTTTCGAAGATATCGGAAAATTCACTTTACCGCGGCCCAATGTTCTCGGCTCGGATTAGAAATAAATCGGCTAACAACACCAACGACATGCGTAATATCAGACGTGTACATACCATCTCATGTATTAAGCTACCAATAGCTGATGCATAAGGAACATTCTTTATGTATTCTTTCTCTTTCAAACTTGAAGGACATTACTTCAAGCTCAATTTAAGGTGACCCGCACATAGAGAACCAATCGGTTTTGCTCTCCTCATATCAAATCTTTAGAGCACCCTTTTAATATACCTCTCTTGCGATAACCATAAGTTCTTTACTTTTTTATCACGAGAGATACACATGCCCAAGATTTGCTTTGCCGATCCTAAGTCTTTCATAGCAAAAGATATGCTTAACCCATCCCTCAACTTGTCAATTTTGGGCTTATCATGCCCAACAAGTAACATGCCATCAACATAAAGCAAAAGAATGATAAAATCGTCATCACCAAATCTCTTTACGAAGACACAATGATCCGATGCGGTTCTTTTGCGACCTTAATTCAATATAAAAGAATCGAATTTCTTGTACCATTGTCGAGAAGCTTGCTTGAGACCATAATGTCTTTTCTTCAATTTGCACACTAAGTGCTCTTTACCATTGACTTCGAAACCTTCGGGTTGTTGCATATAGATTTTCTCCTCTAAATCACCATGGAGAAATGCGGTCTTGACATCTAATTACTCGACCTCTAAATCCATACTTGTGGCCATACCCAACACAATCCGAACAGATGACATTTTCACAGCCAGAGAAAAAATTCCATTGAAGTCAACGCCTTTCTTCGGCTAAATCCTTTGACAACCAACATCGCTTTATATCTTGAATACGAGCTATTCTCCTCATGCTTCAAACAGTAAACCCATTTGTTTTTCAACGCCTTTTTTCCATTCGGAAGCTTCACTAAATTATAGGTACGATTTGCTTGCAAAGCATCAATTTTCTTTTGCATAGTTCTCAACCACCAACTTTTGTGATCACATTCACAAGGTTCATCAAAACATTCTAATTCACCGTCATCGGTAACCAAAACATATTCATTACTAGAGTACGTTTTTGAAGGTTGCCGCTCTCTAGTAGATGCCGAATTTGTGGCTCTTGAGTAACTTACTCCCCCACTTCATCATGAGTAATATCGAAAGTATAGACTTCACTACTAATATTACCATCAATTTTTTCTTGCACATCTCCCCTGTTGTCATTTACAATTGGAGAAGGAATCGGATCCAAATCAATATTACCATTCGGAGAATTATAAACAACACCCTCATTAATATCATCGATGGTTTGGTCTTCAAGAAAGGTTGCATCTCGACTTCGAACAATCTTTTTCTTTTCCAGATCCCATAACCTATAACCAAACTCATTACGGGAATATCTCAATAAAATACATTGCTTTATTTTGTTATCGAGCTTGGACCTCTCATCTTTCGGAGCATGGATAAACGCGCGGCATTCGAACATTCTTAAGTGTTTATAGGAAATATCTTTGTCGCTCTATACTCTCTCCGGAGTATCGCCGTCTAAATAACCCACCGGAGATAAATTAATCAAAGCCACCGCCGTTCTCAATGCCTCCCCCAAAAAGGTTTGGACAATTTGGCGTGTGAAGGTATACACCTTATTCTCTCCACAATTGTTCGATTCATCCTTTCTACAACACCATTTTGCTCGGGAGTTTCGGAACCGTTCTTTCATGCCGAATACCATGCAAACTACAATATGCATCGAATGGACCAATGTATTCACCACCATTATCCGAACGAATGCACTTGAGAGACTTTCCGATTTGCCTCTCCACCAAAACATGAAATTGTTTAAAAACTTCCAAAACTTGATATTTGTTTTTCAAAGCATAGGCCCAAACTTTCCGGTTATGATCATCAACAAAAGTGACAAAATTTAAAGCACCACCAAAAGTTTTCTCCCTCATAGGACCACCAACATCGGAATGAACCAAATTTAAAATATTTGACTTTCTTTGTGCAGCTTTTTGTCACGATCCGGAAATGGCACATGACCAGTACTTGAATCACGTAAAGTCTACTAGACCCCATCATAACCCAAGTAAGCCAAAAACTAGGAATCTAAACCATTTATAAGAAAATAATGGAGGTGAAGTTTTGAAATAGGTTTGTAAAATGAAATCAAGTTGTTTTGAAATATTGTAGTTTTAAAAGTATAAATAAAGTTTGATTGAAAACAATTTCGCAGTTTAAAAATTGAGCAACACATCCTTTGTAAATTTCAAAGAAAACCATGTACAATGCATAATATAAAAATAAGCATCCCCAAACAGGAGCAAGCTCGATGCCCGCACGGCGGACACAACCATGCAATAAAATACGACGCCCAAGACGAAGAATAATAATCGGAAAACCATAAAAACTATATAATCAATAACAAGTAGATTCCACCCGATTACGCCATCCAAAACAATACACATCTAAGTCTCGTGTCTAGGTCACCGAATATACAAGTGGTTGATGAAGTTTTTAATTAGATCCAATAAGTACAGAAAAATGAGGTAGTTACGATACAACTGTGTAACCTACCTAGCAAAAGCAATCACCTGTAGGAAAGAGACGTGTACCGAAAAACCCGTTAATGATCCGAGTGGTCGGTCCTGCAAGAAACTAAGGCACAACGGGGTGAGTTTCCAAATCGTGAGTAAAAAATATCATAAGGTAGAAATCGTATGAATAATGACCTACCTACAAGTCATAACATATAATACTAACATAATATGTAATAACATATATATACAACAATATTAATATCAGCACATTATAATGGACCGCGTAACCATAGAAATACATCATCCATAACATCATCATCATCAAATGAGTCTCCATCATCAACACTCGAAATCTCAAATCCATGAGGCGTTGTCCCCTGGACTAGCCTCATCTCAATCTCATCATAATATACCGGTCAGTATCTTCCGGATATCCGCCATGTTCCATATAATCACTGGTATCGATCAACCTTGCTAGGCTCCCCGTATCTATCCTCACGAACTTCCTACCACTCGGTTATCGTACCGGGTCCACCATGTATCCAGAAATCGGTTTTCTGCCCCTCCCTCGATTTCGGATAATCATGAATCATAAATATAAAGAAAACTCATGGTAGACGTATCATCAATTCAAGAGAAAACCACATTTTCAAACATACGCAAGTTTTATAAAATCGTATCCCGTGGCTTTTTAAATCCATGGAAAATATCAAGTTCATAAGGACACAATCTATAATTCATTTTTGCCACAATCGGAAACAATCATATACGAATATATATGGCAATGGTATTCGTATATCAAAATCATGCTAAGTATCATTGCATACTAGCATGGATAATTAAGACACGAATAAGTATGACAGTTTCTACTGTGTCAGCGTCTATGATTTATGCCACATTGCAATCATTAATAGTTGTGCTAATATTCTAACAAGTGTGTTCGTATAAGAATAGCTCTCAAATCCCATCGCAAACATCAATATCATATCCTCAACAATGCATCATGCATCTTTCTTCGATTGACGATTAGATACACGGATATATCAACTAATCATATTAATATAATGAAATCATAATAGGCAGCATTAACATCAACATGGATATAATTATAACACAATTAAGCATGACAATCCTACAGTGCCATGGTAGTACCAATGATGTGTTCGTGTAACATACAAGTCTGTAAATATGCCACATGGAAATTATTGGTAGTTGTGCAGTATTCTATAAATGTGTTCATACAAGTATGGTATCATAAACTAATTATACGAAGTATATAAAAACGAATAATATAAACGTAGCGTAACTAATAAAATAATCGAAGCGTGAACGTATAACAAGTAAAGTAAACGTAACGTGAACAAGCGTTGTAAATGAATAAATACTTACTAATAATAATATTATAATTTAAAATAGAACGAAACGTTGTTTGGAAATAAGAAGGCCGCGGTGTTTTTAAAATAGATATTCATTTGAAATTAGCAGCGCATCCTTGACATTATCATTTTAAAATAGGAAGCGAACCGTTGGTTTTTAAATGAGTATAATCTTTAGCATTATCGTAATATCCCAATCGGGGTAAATAGCAAGACTCCACGAGTCAAATAAACAAAGGCCGCATTCAGCAATCTATCATCATCTCATCCAGTACAGAATCTCACCTCGTATGATGTCAACCAAATATCCAATCATAATCAGTGCGGACCTCTAGTCGCATATGCAAACACATAGCATTAATCTCATACACACACTTATAGTCTACTAGTAATGAATTATAAATTAAGTACACAGTTTACGAACTAAGTATACGAGTAACGAACTATAGACTAATTTATTTATAGACTAAGTATATGTGTTATGAGTTATAAACTATAATTAGCGTTCAATTGTGACATTGTAACTACGATATAGGTTATATATTTATACTAAATAAGTGTTCACTAGAATTAGTTTCGGGGGTCCTATATGATGGATATAATGCCCTCAAGGCAATTATTGTAATTATAAGTAGGCGATTATAATAATTGAGGGAGGACCTATACATGTAGAACAGTCTTACTCAAAATGACAGTATGCTATCTGGTTTGTCTTTATCATTGATGTGTATATGTTTTAGTTTTTATTATGTGTCGCTAATACATAATGATGAGGCCCGTATGATTCTTGCTTGATCACCAGCATTATGATGGAAATCATATACGTGAAAGTTGGGTAGTCCATAAGCACATCCTTAAAAATGTCTCTAGTCATGAGAGTATCGAGACTGGGCATCGATATTACAGAGTGGACTAGTGTATACGTTTCGAGACCCCGACGAGGGGTGATGTCCAGTCTCACAAGCCATTAGTGTAGTGTCACCTAAGATAGTATACAGGTGCTCACTGGAGGTGAGTACACTGGACAGACTCACCAAGATTTTCTAGATGGTATTATATCTATCGTCAGATAGCGATTCTGTAACAACCGAGTTCAATTATACCAATTTCTGTTGTCGTATGTGTTGTTTGTAGTGTTTATTTCATTTACCCTATTTGGTTGCAAATGGTAGTTTACTTTATATTCGACCCGCTTACTTGAGCTTCTTATTTCCTAGTTATAGATTACCCTAACATTACATATTTTGCATATAACAATTTAAGTCACGTAAAACAAATTAAAAATACATGACATGGCTTGCATGGTACCCCTAACCCTATGGTAGCGTCCTTGCATCGTGTTCTCATCCCGTTCAGTGAAACGGACGCGTTTGGATGGCTACGCGCACGTTCGTGCGACCGTTCTTGGGGGTATGCATTTCTGTTATATAATCCTTCATTTTAATTTTTGGAACTTGCTAATAATTTTCATATTTCAAATCCAAAATTTTGGACCCGACCCGGGCGCATTTCTGAATTATTTTGTAGTCCGCCTAAATTCAAATTAATTATTTTTATTTTATTTATTTTAGATTTTCTGTTAAAATGGGGAACTGATTGAATCTCTTAGTTAAAAATCTTTTATAAATTTTTATCAAAATTTTTCCCGAGCCAATCAGAGCTCTCTTTGCTTGCACTGGGCCCCACCACCGAACCTCTCTCTCTCTCTTCTATCTTTTCTCTTATATTTTCCAACCAATCAGAAGACCTTCCCTTCAAATCACCGGGCCTCACGTCTCTCTCTCTCTTTCCCCAAATCTTTCCCTTTCTCCTTCTCTCTCCTCCCCACGAGCTCTCCTCTGCTCTCCCTCCAACGCCAGAACCCTACATCTAAACCCCAACCTACACCAAAACCAAACCCTGGCTGCAACCGAGCGCCAAGAACCTTCACCCCTGCACATTCCTTGGCTGGAGCTCCGTCGATCTCACCGCCACCATCTCGTCTCCCCGTTGCGTTACCAGTCCAACCCCAGTAAGCCTTCTCTCTCTCTTGTACCTCCTTTCTTCTTCTCTGTGTCTTCTTTTCTTCTTCTGTACATTTATTTTCTTTGCTGCAAAATCTTTCACCTCTGTAGATCGCTGGAATTCTCACAACGTCGACGATCCCGACGACCCAGCGAGGACTTCTGACCCGTGTGATCCCACTGTTCGTTGTTTGGACTCATTCCGTGTACCGTGCGCGCGTCGCGACTTTTCCCGCCGACGCGTGACGTTCCGTATACCGCTTCGCGATCCGTCGAGGCAAGTGAAAACTTGCTACATGCTATCTATAATATAATTTTATATCTATTAAACTACACAGTAACACTGTAGATTACTTATAGCACCGCCTGTTCCTTTTTTCCTTTTCGATGTTCCGTATGTCATATTAATTTCGGATCTTGAATTATAACTTGTTGCATGTTAGAGTACAGTATTGTGTTCCCACATCCGTGTTTAAATTACTTACTAATTAACTGCATAACCCATAGCACTTTTAAATAGTTTCTACCCCGAATACCCGGTTGCATCGTTTGAACGTATTTTATATATCATTGCATCTCTAGATTACTTAGTACATATTAACATGATTTTAACATCCATGTTCGTTATACTGTATTCATGTAATGTTGAAACTATCCCTTAAACCCAAACTGATAACTGTGCATCTACATACCTTAATCTGTACTTGATTGCATTTCACGTTACAAGTTCCAGCTTGTTGATTCTATCAGTACACATGCTTGTTCTGTATACCCATGATTATGCTAGTTTGATTGTGAGCACCCACATGATATCTTGTACACCCTGACATGACTTGCTACACCTATTACTTGACACGACATGGTACCGTACAACTCTTGACATGACATGACACCTATATACATTACTTGACCTGACCTGATGTACCATGGCTTTACCTGTTACCTGATCTCCTGTCTAATGCCAACAAACCCGACCTGTTGTCCTTACGGACCGTTCCTGTTGTCTATCCAGACAAGCCTGTACCTGCCTGATCCTGTGTTGGCATTAGCTTTAGATCACTTAATACCTGACTTGAATACTTTTGACTTGGGGGTATGGGGAAATCAATGATGAAACCTGACTTGTAACTCGACAGTTCTATACCTGTTCTGATCAGTCTTACGGGCTAGGCCAGCCCCGGAGTGATACTATGGACATCACTCGTCATTACCTACCATCCTGTACTGCCTTGCGGCACGTCTCGGGTTCAGCCCGAGAGTCATAGACCGTGATCCCGGGCACGCACGGGATACTATTGAGTTATATCGATGATTCATCAAATTGATTTCAAGACTTGAGAGTAGTTAACCCAATAGACCAGTTTAGTTTACTCACTGCACACTACCCTTCACTGCCCTGATTTATATTGCTGTTACCCTGCTTACCATTTATGATTATACTTGCATGTCTTGCTACCCTGTTTATATATTATTGCTTGATGTTATGACGCGCTGACGTCTGGGTTTTGCATGGCCCAGATTCCGTACCTTTGCTGCAGTCCGAGCAGGAGAACTTCAGTCAGCAGGCTGAGCAGTGAGGACTCATTAGTAGTTAGTTCTTTTACTTTTTAGTATTTTATTCCTGATGTGAGCCCGCATTATGGGACATACTTTCCAGTTATTCTTGTATTGGATCTCTTGCTTCCGCATTATTTATTCTTAACTCATTTTATTTTGGCTTATGGACATGTGCTAGATAGTTTTATTATTGTTCTAGATATCTCTATAGCCGTAATGTGACCGTGGAAGGATAATTCCTATCCACAGGTAGCATGGTTAGCTATGTCACGTGCATACCTTAGCGTACTCTGGGAAGCGGGGCGTGACATGGTTCTTTTGGTATCAGAGCCATAGGTTATAGGTTAATCGGGTTTGATTCTTTTGTAGTTGGGTATTGGACCCAATACACGAATCAGAATACTCGTGATTAGGAAACATGTCCGGCCACCTTACCGTTTTACCATTCTTGAATCTAACCTCCTCCTGATTATACTTTTACGATATGCAAACCTTCTTTGCATATCGACTCGAAACCTGATTCTTTGTTTATCTCTAGAACTTAGACGACTTGGGTGGAGTTATGTAATTGTAGCTATGATACCGTGGCATGGTTACAATGCGGTACTCTATTTAAGTAACTTGGAGTTCTAGCCTTGATCTACATTTTGAATCTGTTATCATGCTAATCCTTTGGTGCTTTGATTTCAGGAACATGGCAGACAAGAATCTGAAGACGTACCAAAGGCGTGTTGACGAAGCCGCCATGCTTGGAGTAATACATGGGATGTTGGAGAATCAAAAGCGACAGACCGAGCTGATCCAGCAGCAGGCTGAATCTTTTCAGGAAGGTTTGCGGACCGTTCAGCAGTCTGTGAACAAGGTTGTGGCCATACCGGGGGATCGTATGGGTACCGTGGCGGATTTCAGGAGACTGGGTCCGTCTATCTTTACTGGCTTAGAGGAGCCGTTGCCAGCGGAGCAGTGGCTGGTTGACACGGAGAATTTACTCATTGCTGCACAGAGCCCTGAAGATAAGAGAGTGGATGTGGTACGCATCCAGCTGGTGGATTACGCCCGTGAATGGTGGCTTGTGGAAAAGACCCGCTTGCCCAAGCCGATCAAGTGGGCGGATTTTTCGAAGAGTTTCTTGGAGCAGTTCTTCCCGCGGACTGCACGAGAGGAAATGGAGGAAAAGTTCTGTAACACCCGAGCCCAATAATACTTTTTATATTGCTAGTTGAGTGTTATACATTGCTCATTCCAATTCTCCTGATTGTTTGGTGTTTATTGCTAAATGTTAACCGGTTAAGTCATTTTGGCACATAACAAATTTTAACACCTAAAATGAAATTTAAAATATCCATGTTGGCCTACTCGTCGCCACTAGTCGCGTGGTAGCGTCCGCGCGTCGAGATTTCATCCCGTTCGGCGAAACGGGCAAGTTTGGATGGCTACGCGCGCGTGCAAGTGTCCGACTTGGGGGCATGCATTTTAATCACAAAACACCTCTTTTCAAAATTTGGAACTCGCTTAAAATCTTGTAATTTGAATTTGAACCATTTGGGCGCAACCCGGGCGCGATTTGAAAATGTTTCATTTAGCGCCGAAATGCCCATTTAATTAAATATATTAAAACTAAAATATATACTTTAAAATCAAATTCTGTTACTGTTTAACATTTTAAATCTTACTGTTGTTATTTTCTTTAGTATTAATCTTCAAAGATTTTGTAAGCAGCCAATCACGAGAGGGTATTTCTCGTGGGCCCGCCTCCATTTCTCTATCTCTCTCTCTCTTCCTCTAACATCTCTCTCTCTCTTCCCTATTTATATTAGCTTCCTCCTTCCCTCATATTTTTGTTGCAGCCACGAGAAACCCCTCGCGACCCTAACCCTCACCACCGTGCCCGTCGCCGCCGCAGCCCAAACACCGACGCCACCACCACCGTTGCCCTCGTCTCTGCCTCCTCTTCCCGGCCTCGACTTTCCCTCCTTCTCCCCGTGCACACGTTGCTGCCGCGACAACCCCGGCCTGCCCCGTGTCTCCCCTGTTCGGCCGGAGAAGTCGCCGGAGACCGTCATCATCGTCACCTGCGACACCTTCGGCATCTCTTCATCCCCTGCGCACCAGTCCCCGACCACCTCCTCTTCATCCCCACTCTCTTTTCTGTTCCATACCGCAACCCTAGCCGTCGACTGCAGCTTCCTCGCCGGCGCCCCATCGCCGTCGACCCTGTCGCCGTCGCAACCTTTGCAATCCCGGTAAGCATCTTTATCTTTCCATTCGTGCTAAATCCCTCAATGGTCGTTTGCCCACATGTATCGTGTTTGCTAACTTCGTTGCTTTTGACTTTTGCCGGATTCCGACCGTGCCGTCGTTTGAACCCGACGCTCCAGCGAAGTACCCTAGTCCGTGCGGTCCCGCTGTTCGCTGTTGGGACTCGATCCGTAGTCCGTGCACCCGTCTCGTGTTTTCTGCCGACATTGCATCCGTGCTTTCCGGTTTGCGAAACCGTCGAGGCAAGTATCCGAATACTTGCTCTAACATGCTAGTACACAAGATCAAGTCTTGCTATAAACTTAATCATCACACTATTTATTATAACTTAAAATTTACAGGGTTTAGCCTTGCTATGCAGTTGAATATCATATTATATAATACAACAACTTAATGATGGTAATATCGATATTATATTATAACTTAGAATTGACAGTTGCAGTTATCCTTAACATGGAATCATTATAGTAGTTTCTTGTAATCAATCGGTCTGCTATCAATCCACACTTTAACTAACTAAACTAAGTAGATCATCCTTGCTTCATTTGTGAGACAATTATTATGCTTTGGTTTAATTCATGTAGCTTCATTACGTTATGTTTGTGATTATTGCACCCAAGGGTGCTTGAACCTGTTAATAAGAGAATACAAAGCATCACTGTGTTTACATGGAATAATATTGTTATTTACTGTTCCTGCTGTTGTTCCTTATTCGTTACTATACCTGTTATAAGCATACATTTGATTGCATTACATATTGACCCGATCTTGATACACCTGACACATGTACAGATACACCGGACATGACACCCTATATATACCGACTCATCCTGTTGTACTATGACATGACTTATTACCCGATCTCATGTCTAATCCCAACAAACTTGACTTGGGGTCCTCATGGACCATTCTTGTTGTCTATCCAGACAAACCTGACCTGTTACCTGATCCTGCGTTGGCATTAATCCTTGGTTACTGAATACCTGACCTGACATACATAACTTGGGGGTATGGGGAAATCAAAGGTGAAACCGACTTGTAACTCAACAGTTCGATACCTGTTCTGATCAGTCTTACGGGCTTGGCCAGTCCGGGAGTGATGATGCTGACATCACTCGTCCATCCTACTACCTACTTTACTGCCTAGCGGCACGTCTCGGATTCAGCCCTGAGAACCTTGACCGTGGTCCCGGGCACGCACGGGATACTTTTGAGTTACATCGACGATTCATCAATTGATTTCAAAGACTTTAGAGTAGAAACCTGATTGAACAGTTTAGTTACCCATTGCACATTACCCTGCACTGTTGTTTCATAGTATTGCTTATTTCATGTTCATACCTGCATTGCTTGTTACCACATTTATATTATATTATTTGGTTGACATGACGCGCTGACGTCTGGGTTTTGCATGGCCCAGATTCCTTACCACTGTCGACGACCGAGCAGGAGTCCTTCAGCCAGCAGGCTGAACTGTGAGTCCTCAGTGATTAGTTTATTTAAATTTATGTCATTTCATTTCCAGATGTGAGCCCGCATTATGGGACATACTGTTTATTTATTGTATTGGATCATTTGCTTCCGCACTATTGTTTATTGACTCTTGTTATTATGGATTTGGACATGTGATAGTTTAGTTATTTATATTTCCTGATATCTCTACAACCGTAATGTGACTGTGGATGGATACTTCCTACCCACAGGTAGCATGGTTGGCTATGTCACGTGCCCAATCTTGCGTACTCTGGGAAGCGGGGCGTGACATGGTTTTTTTGGTATCAGAGACATAGGTTAGTTGGGTTGATTCTTTTGTAGTTGGGTATTGTACCCGATATACGAATCAGAATACCCGTGATTAGGAAACATGTCCTGCCACCTTGACCGTTTTACCATCCTTGAATCATTCTTCCGGATCATGTCGACATGCAAACTTACTTTGCATTGTCAACTTGAAAACCTAATTTCTTGTTATCTCTAGGACTTAGGCGACTTGGGTGGAGTTAAGTAATTGCGGCTATGATACCGCGGCATAGCTACAATGCAGTACTCTATTTAAGTATCTTGGAGTTCTAGCCTTGATTTATATATTGAATCTATCATCATGCTAATATTGTTTGTTTTGATTTCAGGACCATGGCAGATAAGAATTTCAAGACGTATCAGAGGCGTGTGGATGAAGCCGCCATGTTAGGAGTGATACGTGGGATGTTGGAAAATCAGAAAAGGCAAACTGAGCTGATCCAGCAGCAAGCAGATTCATTCTAGGAGGGTTTGCAGGCTATTCAGCAGTCTGTAAACACCGCTGTAGCGAAGCCAGTTGACCGAGTAGGGACCGTGGCCGATTTCAGACGGTTGGGTCCTACTACTTTCACTGGTCTGGAGGAGCCGTTGCCAGCCGAGCAGTGGCTAGTGGACACGGAGAATTTACTGATTGCGGCACAGATCCCAGAAGACAAGAGAGTTGATGTGGTGCGCATTCAGCTGGTGGATTACGCCCGAGAGTGGTGGCTTGTGGAGGAGACCCGCTTGTCCAAGCCAATCAGTTGGGCAGTTTTCTCTAAAAGTTTCTTGGAGAAGTTCTTCCCGCGGACTGCACGGGAGGAAATGGAAGAGAAATTTATTGGGCTGAGACAAAATGGAGCAGCTGTGGATGTACATGCAGCGGAATGGACGAGACTCAGCCGCTTCGCTGGACCCTTAGTCGCCAAGGAGGCAGACATGGCGCGAAGGTTCCTGCGCAGTTTGGATGTGGACATCCAGAGGCAGATTGTCTCCCTGGGTTTGACCACTTTCTCGCAGGTTCTTACGGCAGCCAGAGAGCAGCAGAGTTTGTCGGGAATGAAAGGGAACCTACAGCAGACATCAGTTGCGGCCAGAAAGCCCGCATTTGTACCTAACCGAGATCATGGGCGCAGAGGTATTCTAGTGGACCGTCGAGGCGTAGCACCCATGAAGAAGCCTGTGATCGTTGACCGAAGGAAGAGCGTGACCTGTGCCTACTGCCACTTACCTGGGCACGTGCATAAGGAGTGTAGAAGAAGACTGGGACTTTGTCTGGTTTGTGGGGCAGCCGATCACGCAGTTGGTGCCTGTCCGTCGAAGCTTCGCACGAGAGATGATATACAGAAGCCTCCGCAGAGACCGTTCCAAGGGCAGAAACAGCTGACTCAAGGACCTAATCAGGCTCGAGCTTTCACGTTGACAGCTGAGGAAGCTAAGGCATCAGGAGAAGTGGTTTCAGGTACTTTACTCGTTCATGGTTTTTCCGCATTGGCATTATTTGATTCCGGAGCATCCCACTGTTTTATGTCATCCAAATTTATAACTACACATTCGATTACCTGCACGACCCTGTCTAGTTTCTGAGACATACACACTGGGAATGGGAAAATCATAGCTAGTAAGGAATGTAGAGATTGTACAGTTGTGATTTGCGGACGGAAACTCTTTGCAGATTTCTTGGTAATGAGTACGGGCAGTATTGGGAATGGATTTTCTTGGCACTTTCCACGCACACACTTGACTGTAGGGCAAGGAAGGAAATTTTCCAGATTCCCGGACACCCTGAGTTTACTTTCACTGGAGGAAGCAGTTCTGTCGAGCCAGTCGAGTTAGGGCTAGGCCGACGAACAATATTCTTACGGCTATGGTAGTGGATAGTAATGAAGAGCCGGCAGTTGTTCGCGACTTTGTGGATGTATTTGACGATATGCTGGTATGCTCGAAGGTTCCGGAGGAGCATGCTGAGCATTTAAAGGTCGCACTGCAGACGCTGAGACATGAGAAATTGTTGCGAAGATGAGTAAATGCGAATTCTGGCTGGAAGAAGTGAAATTTCTGGGGTATGTCGTGTCGGGCGATGGAATCGCCGTCGATCCCGAAAAGATTGCAGCCGTTCGAGATTGGCCTATTCCAAAGAATGTTGCGGAGATAAGAAGTTTTCTTGGACTCGCCGGATACTACAGAAGATTTGTGGAGAACTTCGCTCGTTTAGCTGAGCCGTTAACCAAGCTCACGCGAAAGGAGGTACTGTTTGTTTGGACGGATGGATGTGCATTGGCCTTCGAGGCGTTGAAGCAGAAGTTGATAACCGCCCCTATCCTAACTGTACCGGATAACTCAGGAGGACTGGTAATTCACAGCGACGCATCTGGAAAAGGATTGGGATGTGTTTTGATGCAGAATGGGAAGGTCGTCGCTTACGCATCGAGACAACTGAAGACTCATGAGAAGAATTATCCGACTCATGACTTGGAGCTTGCAGCCCTGATCTTCGCCCTGAAGATTTGGAGACACTACCTTTTGGGCGAGAGAGTCGAAGTCTTTACAGATCACAAGAGTTTGAAGTATGTGTTCACTCAGAAGGAGTTGAACATGGGGCAACGCAGATGGTTGGAGCTGATGGCCGACTACGACCTTGATCTTAAGTACCATCCGGGAAAAGTTAACGTCGTGCCAGATGCGCTAAGTCGGTTACCAGCAATTCAGGTATTGACCGCACAAAGGGAGATCATTGCGGATTTTCGGAGATTTGATTTGGAGGTTGTGCTACCACATGCTACGGGACAGTTGATGCAGTTGCAAGTACAATCGTCCTTAGTTGAGAAGATTAAAGCGGCACAATCGCAGGATCCTAGACTGCAAAAGTTTCGAGAGCAGGTTGAAGCCGGACTACGGACTGATTTACTGATCCACGAAGATGGTTCGTTGAGATATGGTCGCCGTGTGTGTGTGCCAAAAGGAGATGTGCGTGAAGAGCTTATGAAGGAGGCACACAGTTCAGCTTACTCTGTACATCCAGGAGGGACAAAGATGTACCGAGATATTCGACAGCACTTCTGGTGTGAAGGTATGAAACGGGAAGTTGCTCGCTTCGTGGCTAAGTGCTTGGTGTGTCAGCAAGTCAAGGCGGAACACCAAAGGGTTGCTGGTTTGTTGCAACCACTTCCGATTCCTCAGTGGAAGTGGGAACATATAACCATGGATTTCATGACGGCTTTACCGCGGAGTCCAAAGGGCAACAATGCAGTATGGGTGATTGTCGATCGGTTGACCAAGGCAGCTCACTTTATTCCTTTTCGGATTGGTCAATCGACAGAGACTTTGGCAGAGCGGTACATGCAGGAGATTGTAAGATTGCATGGAGTGCCGGTAAGCATCGTGTCCGATCGGGACACTCGGTTCTTGTCGCACTTTTGGAGGAGTTTACAAGAAAGTTTGGGGACTCGATTGAACTTTAGCACAGCTTATCATCCTCAGACTGATGGCCAATCGGAAAGAACGATCCAGACCCTTGAAGATATGTTGAGGGCTTGCATGTTGGACTTCAAAGGTTCTTGGGAGGATCATCTACACCTGGTGGAGTTTTCGTACAACAATAGCTTCCAAGCGACTATTCAGATGGCTCCGTTTGAAGCGTTGTATGGTCGTAAGTGCCGTTCACCCGTTTGTTGGGATGATGTTGGTGAACGAAGGTTGCTAGGACCAGATTTGGTGGTACAGACAGTCGAGAAGGTGAATACAATCAGGAAGCATATGAAAGCAGCTCAAGACAGACAGAAAAGTTGGGCAGACACGTCAAGAAGACCTCTAGAGTTCACCGTGGGTGATTTGGTATTCCTGAAGATATCACCGACTAGAGGGGTGATTCGCTTTGGGAGTCGGGGAAAGCTTAGTCCTCAATTCGTTGGACCCTTCGAGATTTTGGAGCGTGTTGGAGAGGTAGCGTACCGTTTGGCGTTACCACGGTCATTGGCAGGAGTGCACGATGTGTTTCATGTATCTCAGCTACGGAGGTATGTCCGAGATGAAACTCACGTCTTGGATCATTCGGAGTTGACCGTACGGGAGGACCTAACTGTTGAGGAGCGACCAGTTGAAATCAAGGATCGAAGAGAAAAGGTTCTTAAGAACAAAGTTATCCCTCTTGTGCTAGTTTCTTGGGGTAGTCGTTTGCATGGAGAATCCACTTGGGAGCGAGAAGACGAGATCCGGCAGAAATTTCCTCACCTTTTCCTGTAGTTAGCTACCTTGTATCCTTGGAATTTCGAGGACGAAATTCTTTTGTAGTTGGGTATGATGTAACACCCGAGCCCAATAATACTTTTTATATTGCTAGTTGAGTGTTATACATTGCTCATTCCAATTCTCCTGATTGTTTGGTGTTTATTGCTAAATGTTAACCGGTTAAGTCATTTTGGCACATAACAAATTTTAACACCTAAAATGAAATTTAAAATATCCATGTTGGCCTACTCGTCGCCACTAGTCGCGTGGTAGCGTCCGCGCGTCGAGATTTCATCCCGTTCGGCGAAACGGGCAAGTTTGGACGGCTACGCGCGCGTGCAAGTGTCCGACTTGGGGGCATGCATTTTAATCACAAAACACCTCTTTTCAAAATTTGGAACTCGCTTAAAATCTTGTAATTTGAATTTGAACCATTTGGGCGCAACCCGGGCGCGATTTGGAAATGTTTCATTTAGCGCCGAAATGCCCATTTAATTAAATATATTAAAACTAAAATATATACTTTAAAATCAAATTCTGTTACTGTTTAACATTTTAAATCTTACTGTTGTTATTTTCTTTAGTATTAATCTTCAAAGATTTTGTAAGCAGCCAATCACGAGAGGGTATTTCTCGTGGGCCCGCCTCCATTTCTCTATCTCTCTCTCTCATCCTCTAACCTCTCTCTCTCTCTTCCCTATTTATATTAGCTTCCTCCTTCCCTCATATTTTTGTTGCAGCCACGAGAAACCCCTCGCGACCCTAACCCTCGCCACCGTGCCCGTCGCCGCCGCAGCCCCAACACCGACGCCACCACCACCGTTGCCCCCGTCTCCGCCTCTTCTTCCGCCTCGACTTTCCCTCCTTCTCCCCGTGCACACGTTGCTGCCGCGACAACCCCGACCTGCCCCGTGTCTCCCTTGTTCGGCCGGAGAAGTCGCCGGAGACCGCCGTCGTCGTCACCTGCGACACCTTCGGCATCTCTTCATCCCCTGCGCACCAGTCCCCGACCACCTCCTCTTCATCCCCACTCTCTTTTCTGTTCCATACCGCAACCCTAGCCGTCGACTGCAGCTTCCTCGCCGGCGCCCCATCGCCGTCGACCCCGTCGCCGTCGCAACCTTTGCAATCCCGGTAAGCATCTTTATCTTTCCATTCGTGCTAAATCCCTCGCTGGTCGTTTGCCCACATGTATCGTGTTTGCTAACTTCGTTGCTTTTGACTTTTGCCGGATTCTGACCGTGCCGTCGTTTGAACCCGACGCTCCAGCGAAGTACCCTAGTCCGTGTGGTCCCGCTGTTCGCTGTTGGGACTCGATCCGTAGTCCGTGCACCCGTCTCGTGTTTTCTGCCGACATTGCATCCGTGCTTTCCGGTTTGCGAAACCGTCGAGGCAAGTATCCGAATACTTGCTCTAACATGCTAGTACACAAGATCAAGTCTTGCTATAAACTTAATCATCACAATATTTATTATAACTTAAAATTTACAGGGTTTAGCCTTGCTATGCAGTTGAATATCATATTATATAATACAACAACTTAATGATGGTAATATCGATATTATATTATAACTTAGAATTGACAGTTGCAGTTATCCTTAACATGGAATCATTATAGTAGTTTCTTGTAATCAATCGGTCTGCTATCAATCCACACTTTAACTAACTAAACTAAGTAGATCATCCTTGCTTCATTTGTGAGACAATTATTATGCTTTGGTTTAATTCATGTAGCTTCATTACGTTATGTTTGTGATTATTGCACCCAAGGGTGCTTGAACCTGTTAATAAGAGAATACAAAGCATCACTGTGTTTACATGGAATAATATTGTTATTTACTGTTCCTGCTGTTGTTCCTTATTCGTTACTATACCTGTTATAAGCATACATTTGATTGCATTACATATTGACCCGATCTTGATACACCTGACACATGTACAGATACACCGGACATGACACCCTATATATACCGACTCATCCTGTTGTTCAATGACATGACTTATTACCTGATCTCATGTCTAATGCCAACAAACTTGACTTGGGGTCCTCATGGACCATTCTTGTTGTCTATCCAGACAAACCTGACCTGTTACCTGATCCTGCGTTGGCATTAATCCTTGGTTACTGAATACCTGACCTGACATACATAACTTGGGGGTATGGGGAAATCAAAGGTGAAACCGACTTGTAACTCAACAGTTCGATACCTGTTCTGATCAGTCTTACGGGCTTGGCCAGTCCGGGAGTGATGATGCTGACATCACTCGTCCATCCTACTACCTACTTTACTGCCTAGCGGCACGTCTCGGATTCAGCCCTGAGAACCTTGACCGTGGTCCCGGGCACGCACGGGATACTTTTGAGTTACATCGACGATTCATCAATTGATTTCAAAGACTTTAGAGTAGAAACCTGATTGAACAGTTTAGTTACCCATTGCACATTACCCTGCACTGTTGTTTCATAGTATTGCTTATTTCATGTTCATACCTGCATTGCTTGTTACCACGTTTATATTATATTATTTGGTTGACATGACGCGCTGACGTCTGGGTTTTGCATGGCCCAGATTCCTTACCACTGTCGACGACCGAGCAGGAGTCCTTCAGCCAGCAGGCTGAACTGTGAGTCCTTAGTTATTAGTTTATTTAAATTTATGTCATTTCATTTCCAGATGTGAGCCCGCATTATGGGACATACTGTTTATTTATTGTATTGGATCATTTGCTTCCGCACTATTGTTTATTGACTCTTGTTATTATGGATTTGGACATGTGATAGTTTAGTTATTTATATTTCCTGATATCTCTACAACCGTAATGTGACTGTGGATGGATACTTCCTACCCACAGGTAGCATGGTTGGCTATGTCACGTGCCCAATCTTGCGTACTCTGGGAAGCGGGGCGTGACAAGTTCGTTAGTTTGAAGCAGAACGGCGCACCTGTAGATGTGCATGCAGCTGAGTGGACGCGGCTCAGTAGATTTGCTGGACCTCTGGTTGCCAACGATGCTGATAGGGCAAGGAGGTTCATGCGCAGTTTGGATGTGGAATCCAGAAGCAGATTGTCTCCCTGGGTTTGACCACTTTTTCTCAAGTGCTTTCAGCGGCTCGAGAGCAGCAGAGCCTATCTATGAAGACTGGGAGTTCATGGCAGCCAGCAGTTACAGTAAGGAAGCCGGCATTTGCACCAAACTGAGCTCATGGACGCAGAGGTATTCCAGTGGACCGTCGTGGTGTAACACCGATGAAGAAGCATGATGTCGTTGATCAGAGGAGGACCGTGATCTGTGACTACTGCCATTTACCTGGGCACGTGCAAAGGGAGTGTCGAAGGAAACAGGGACTCAGTTTGGTTTGTGGATCGGCGGATCATACTATCAGCACTTGTCCGTCGAAGCTTCGCACGAAGGATGATGGTCGGAAGCCACCGCAGAAACTGTTTCAAGGACAGAAGCAGCTGACTCAGGGACCCAATCAAGCTCGAGCTTTTACCCTGACGGCTGAGGAAGCCAAGGCCTTGGGGGAAGTTGTTTCAGGTATTCTACTTATTCATGGTTTTCCCGCATTAGCGTTATTTGATTCTGGTGCATCCCATTGTTTTATGTCGTCCAAGTTTATAGCTACGCACTCGATTACCTACACGACCCTGTATAGTTTCTGGGACATACACACTGGGAATGAGAAGATCATATCTAGTAGAGAATGTAAGGATTGTGCGGTTGTTATTTGCGGACGGGAGCTTTTTGCAGATTTCTTGGTGATTGATACGGGCAGCTACGAAGTCGTCTTGGGAATGGATTTTCTCGGTACTTTCCATGCTCGCATTGATTGTAGGGCAAAGGAAGTAATTTTCCAGATTTCCGGACATCCAGAGTTTATCTTTACTGGAGGAAGCAGTTCTGTCGGGCCAGTCGAGTTTAGAGCTAGGCCGACAGCTAATGTTCTCTCGTCGATGGAGGTTGCTTAAGATGAAAAGCCAGCTGTTGTTCGAGATTTTATGGACGTGTTTGAAGATATATCAGGATTACCGCTGAAGTGAGACGTAGAGTTCGCGATTGATCTTATTCCTGGTGCAGCGCCAGTCTTTAAAGCATACTATCCAATGGCACCAGTGGAGTTGGAAGAAGTTAAGAAGCAGGTTACTGAATTACTTGAGAAGGGTTGGATTCGAAGCAGTAACTCGCCTTGGGGAGCTCCAGTTCTTATAGTCAAGAAGAAAGATGGCACAAGAAGGATGTGCATCGATTATCGAGAATTAAACCGGGTGACTATTAAGAACAAGTACCCGATCCCTTGCATTGGCGAATTATTTGAGCAGCTTAGTGGCGCAAGGGTATTCTCGAAACTGGATTTGCGATCCGGATATCATCAGGTCCGAGTGAAAACAGAAGATATTTGCAAGATGGTGTTCCGAATTCGGTATGGACATTACGAGTACTTAGTGATGCCCTTCGTAGTAACGAATGCACCGGCGATATTCATGGACTTGATGAACCGAATCTTTTCACCATTCTTGGACCAGTTTATAGTGGTGTTCATTGACGATATTTTGGTCTACTCGAAGAGTATTGAAGAGCATGCTGAACATTTGAAGATCGCACTGCAGACGTTGAGACAAGAGAAATTATATGCAAAGATGAGCAAGTGCGAGTTTTGGCTGGAAGAAGTAAAGTTTTTGGGGCATGTCATGTCTGGCGACGGAATCGCTGTTGATCCCGAAAAGATTGCAGCAGTTCGAGATTGGCCGATTCCGAAGAATGTTGCGGAGATAAGAAGCTTTCTTGGACTCGCCGGGTATTACAGAAGATTTGTGGAGAACTTTGCTCGTCTGGCGGAGCCGTTGACCAAGCTTACGCGCAAAGAGGTACCTTTTGTGTGGATGGATAGGTGTGCGTCGGCTTTTGAGGCGTTGAAGCAGAAATTGATAACCGCTCCTATTCTGACCGTACCAGACCGTTCCGGAGGATTAGTGATTCACAGCGACGCATCTGGGAAAGGATTGGGATGTGTATTGATGCAGAATGGGAAGGTTATAGCGTACGCATCGATACAATTGAAGACCCATGAAAAGAATTACCCAACTCATGACTTGGAGCTTGCGGCTGTGATCTTCGCTTTGAAGATTTGGAGACACTACCTTTTGGACGAAAGGGTCGAGGTTTTCACTGATCATAAAAGTTTGAAGTATGTGTTCACGCAGAAAGAGGTTAATATGAGGCAACGTAGATGGTTGGAGCTGATGGCTGACTACGATATTGATCTTAAGTACCATCCGGGGAAAATTAATGTCGTGCCGGATGCGCTCAGTCGGTTACCGGCAATTCAGACTTGACTGCACAGAAGGAACTCATTGAAGACTTTCGAAGATTTGATTTGGAGGTTGTGCTACCGCATTCTTCGGGACAGTTGATGCAGCTGCAGGTACATTCGTCGTTGATTGAGAATATTAAAGCAGCGCAACCGCAGGACCCTACATTGCAGAAGTTTCGAGAACAGGTTGAAGCTGGACTTCAAACAGATTTATTGATCCATGAAGATGGTTCGTTGAGATATGGTAGCCGGTTGTGTGTGCCAAAGGGAGATATTCGTGAAGAACTTATGAAGGAGGCGCACAGTTCAGCATATTCCGTACATCCGGAAGGCACGAAGATGTACCGAGATATATGACAGCAATTCTGGTGGGAAGGCATGAAACGGGAAATTGCCCGCTTTGTGGCAAAATGCTTGGTGTGTCAGCAAGTTAAGGCTGAACATCAAAGGGTTGCTGGTTTATTGCAACCACTTCCGATTCCTCAGTGGAAGTGGGAACATATAACCATGGATTTCGTGACGGCTCTACCGCGGAGTCCAAAAGGCAACAATGCAGTTTGGGTGATTGTTGACCGTTTGACCAAGGCAGCTCATTTCATTCCTTTTCGGGTTAGTCAATTAACAGAAACTTTGGCAGAACAGGAGATTGTAAGATTGCATGCAGTACCGGTGAGCATCGTGTCCGACCGTGACACTCGGTTCTTATCACACTTCTGGAGGAACTTACAGGAAAGTTTGGGGACTCGATTGAAGTTTAGCACAGCTTATCATCCTCAAACAGATGGCCAGTCGGAGAGAACGATCCAAACTCTTGAAGATATGTTGAGAGTTTGCATGTTGGACTTCAAGGGTTCATGGGAGGATCATCTACATTTGGTGGAGTTTTCTTACAACAACAGCTTCCAGGAAACTATTCAAATGGATCCATTCGAAGCTTTATATGGTCGCAAGTGTCGTTCACCTGTTTGTTGGGACGATGTCGGTGAACGAAGATTGTTGGGACCAGATTTGGTTGTGCAGACAGTTGAGAAAGTTAACGCTATCCGGAATCATATGAAGGCAGCACAAGACCGACAGAAGAGTTGGGCAGATATGTCGAGAAGACCTCTAGAGTTCGCCGTGGGTGATTTGGTATTCTTGAAGATATCACCGACTAGAGGGATGATTCGTTTCGGAAGTCGAGGAAAGCTCAGTCCTCGATTCGTTGGACCTTTTGAAATTTTGGAGCGTGTTGGTGAGGTAGCGTATCGATTGGCGTTACCGCAATCCTTGGCGAATGTTCATAATGTGTTTCACGTATCTCAACTCCGTAAATATGTTCGAGATGAAACACATGCGTTGGATCATTCGGAGCTGACTGTCCGAGAAGACTTGACTTTTGAGGAGCGACCGATTGCGATTGTGGATCGAAGGGAAAAGGTTCTTAAGAATAAGGTTATCCCTCTTGTACTTATTTCTTGGGGTAATCGCTCACATGGAGAGTCAACTTGGGAACGAGAAGATGAAACCCGGCAGAAGTTTCCCCATCTTTTCTTGTAGTTTGTTGGTCGTTTATCTTTTTTGTATTCTTGGAATTTCGAGGACGAAATTCTTTTTGTAGCTGGGTATAATGTAACAACCGAGTTCAATTATACCAATTTCTGTTGCCGTATGTGTTGTTTGTGGTGTTTATTTCATTTACCATGTTTGGTTGCAAATCGCAGTTTACTTTATATTTGACCCGCTTACTTGAGCTTGTTGTATCCTAGTTATAGATTACCCTAACATTACATATTTTGCTTATAACAATTTTAGTCACGTAAAATAAATTAAAAATACATGACATGGCCTGCATGGTACCCCTAACCCTGTGGTAGCGTTCTTGCATCGTGTCCTTGTCCCGTTCAGTGAAACAGACGTGTTTGGATGGCTACGCGCACGTACGTGCGACCGTTCTTGGGGGTATGCATTTCTGTTACATAATTCTTCATTTTAATTTTTGGAACTTGCTAATAATTTTCATATTTCAAATTCAAAATTTTGGACCCGACCCGGGCGCATTTCTGAATTATTTTGTAGTCCGCTTAAATTCAAATTAATTATTTTTATTTTATTTATTTTAGATTTTCTGTTAAAATGGGGAACTGATTGAATCTCTTAGTTAAAAATCTTTTATAAATTTTTATCAAAAATTTTCCCGAGCCAATAAGAGCTCTCTTTGCTTGCACTGGGCCCCACCACCGAACCTCTCTCTCTCTTCTATTTTTTCTCTTATATTTTCCAACCAATCAGAAGACCTTCCCTTCAAATCACCGGGCCCCACATCTCTCTCTCTCTCTTTCCCCAAATCTTTCCCTTTCTCCTTCTCTCTCCTCCCTACGAGCTCTCCTCTGCTCTCCCTCCAATGCTAGAACCCTACATCTAAACCCCAACCTACACCAAAACCAAACCCTGGCTGCAACCGAGCGCCAAGAACCTTCACCCCTGCACATTCCCTGGCCGGAGCTCCGTCGATCTCACCGCCACCATCTCGTCTCCCCGTTGCGTTACCAGTCCAACCCCAGTAAGCCTTCTCTCTCTCTCGTACCTCCTTTCTTCTTCTCTGTGTCTTCTTTTCTTCTTCTGTACATTTTTTCTTTGCTGCAAAATCTTTCACCTCTGTAGATCGCTGGAATTCTCACGACGTCGACGATCCCGACGACCCAGCGAGGACCTCTGACCCGTGTGATCCTACTGTTCGTTGTTTGGACTCATTCCGTGTACCGTGCGCGCGTCGCGACTTTTCCCACCGACGCGTGACGTTCCGTATACCGCTTCGCGATCCGTCGAGGCAAGTGAAAACTTGCTACATGCTATCTATAATATAATTTTATATCTATTAAACTGCATAGTAACACTGTAGATTACTTATAGCATCGCCTGTTCCTTTTTTCCTTTTCGATGTTCCGTATGTCATATTAATTTCGGATCTTGAATTATAACTTGTTGCGTGTTAGAGTACAGTATTGTGTTCCCATATCCGTGTTTAAATTACTTACTAATTAACTGCATAACCCATAGCACTTTTAAATAGTTTTTATCCCGAATACCCGGTTGCATCGTTTGAACGTATTTTATATATCATTGCGTCTCTAGATTACTTAGTACATATTAACATGATTTTGACATCCATGTTCGTTATACTGTATTCATGTAATGTTGAAACTATCTCTTAAACCCAAATTGATAACTGTGCATCTACATACCTTAATCTGTACCTGATTGCATTTCATGTTACAAGTTCCAGCTTGTTGATTCTATTAGTACACATGCTTGTTCTGTATACCCATGATTATGCTAGTTTGATTATGAGCACCCACATGATATCTTGTACACCCTGACATGACTTGCTACACCTATTACTTGACACGACATGGTACCGTATAACTCTTGACATGACATGACACCTATATACATTACTTGACCTGACCTGATGTACCATGGCTTTACCTGTTACCTGATCTCGTGTCTAATGCCAACAAACCTGACCTGTTGTCCTTACGGACTGTTCCTGTTGTCTATCCAGACAAATCTGTACCTGCCTGATCCTGTGTTGGCATTAGCTTTAGATCACTTAATACCTGACTTGAATACTTTTGACTTGGGGGTATGGGGAAATCAATGATGAAACCTGACTTGTAACTCGACAGTTCTATACCTATTCTGATCAGTCTTACGGGCTAGGGCAGCCCCGGAGTGATACTATGGACATCACTCGTCATTACCTACCATCCTGTACTGCCTTGCGGCACGTCTCGGGTTCAGCCCGAGAGTCATAGACCGTGATCCCGGGCACGCACGGGATACTATTGAGTTACATCGATGATTCATCAAATTGATTTCAAGACTTGAGAGTAGTTAACCCAATAGACCAGTTTAGTTTACTCACTGCACACTACCCTTCACTGCCCTGATTTATATTGCTGTTACCCTGCTTGCCATTTATGATTATACTTGCATGCCTTGCTACCTGATTGATTCGAAAGAGTTGTGTTTTGTAGTTAACCGCAATCAGAACGGTGTCGCATGTAGCTAGACCGAGGTGAGTACGGGTCGTCCTCTGGGAAACATGGAACCTTTTACTTTTACTTTAGATGTGTTGAGTAAGTAGATTTATTTAATTGCCCTAGTTTAGATTTCAATTCTTGCCCTAGGTAATTTTTATTCTCTGCCATAGATAAATGTTCTTCAATTCCCTAATGAGTGAGTAGTCTCCTCGCTTGTTAGGGTTAGATCTGGGGAAGGTTTGAGAGACGAAGATATCTCATCCCCTTTCTTGCCCGTCATATATTTTCATAGAACTCTATGCATACATGCACATACCGCTTCCTACGGCACCCTATCCATCGAGGTAGCGGTGATACCGTAGTATAAAGGCCCGGTTGTGATTGTTTTCCATGGAGGTTAGGGCAAGGATTTCTAAAGGAAGGACAAGAACCTAGAGAAAGAAACATCTTTCCAAATGGTTCTAATCCCTTTTATTAATAATTACCATAACACCTAATTAGATCTTCATATGGGTATAGAAAGCGGTGAGATTCATTTGATTGATTCGAAAGAGTGTGTTTGTAGTTTAACCGCAATCAGAACGGTGTCGCGCGTAGCTAGACCGAGGTGAGTACGGGTCGTCCTCAGGGAAACGTGGAATCTTTTACTCTTACTTTAGATGTGTTGAAAGAGAGGAGGAAATAAGAATTTTGTGAAAAGTTTCTAGATCTACGTTAAGCAAGAATGCAAAAATATAGATCTAGATTATTTTAGAGATTTAGATAATATAATAAGATGGCTTGTAGGGTTCGTTAGGATTTAGTAGTCATGAAAGATTAATTAAAAGTTACCCTTTTTATCCATTAATAGATTTAAAACTAGAACGACGGTGATACGCGTAGATTAGGGTTTCTGGAGGGAAAAGGAATCCCACTCTTAATCCTTATCTCGACACGGAACTCCATTCAAATCTAGCCTTTACCAAAACAATTATTAATCTAATCTCTAATCGCAGTCGGAACTAGCAAAGAATTGCTAGCGCGCCCGATTAGGATGTTAATGATTCTTTTGATAAAGTTCATAAACTTTATAGGACTTAAAAAGGGTTTATGGATGTTCATCATCCATTAGCCTACCCTAATCCTACGAACCCTAACAAGCAGAGAATTACTCGTGCATGTTGGGAGAAGAAGATGAAAAGAAAGAGAGGGAAAACATAATGTAAAATGCAAAAGAATTAAATAAAATAACTACCTTTATTAATCAACTTGAACAATCTACACTTTATTCCGTAGAAAATGATTACAAAACTAGTTGCTTCTCGATCTTTCCTAAGGAGGTAGACGAACAGTTGATGATCAGCCTGGATGCGTGAGCGTCAGGGACTTCGTGATCTCTTCGGCTTGATCCTTTTTCCAAGAGGCTCTCGGTCCTTATTTATAACCACAGATCAAGAACCCTAGTTTCCTAATATGGAAACTAGTTGTTAGGATCCTAACCACCACAATCCCATATCTCAACTCTTCAAATCCGCGGCGGAACCGCGGCCATTAGATAGGTTTGGCCGCGGATCCGCCCCCTTTTGGTGAGATCATGGTCTCTAATTTTTGTAGCTTCATATCTGTAACACTTGGTAATCTTTTGAGTATCTAGACTTTGAAAATCTTTTCTACATTTCTACCAGAATTAGTTTCTTGAATATCTTTGGTAGATTTGATTTGCCAACTTTGATTTCCTTGATTTCAGCCCTGAAAATTCTACATAATAACTCAACAAATAATATTAGTAGAGTTTGTTTTATTGAGATATTAACTTAACCATTAAGAATTGGTCAAAGGTATTAATAAGGTAAGCATATTTAAATGGGCCAAATGTTACATGGATATTATATGCTTACTTTTTCCTACAAAATGTTATTTATAATATATAAACACATGAAAATAGTATTTTTACAGATAAACCCTCATATGTATCATATATTATAATAAACACCTTTTATTATATAATAATAGTAGAAAAAATGTCATATTAAATGTACAGTTTTATCAACTGAACAAATACCCCCAAACTTATCTTTGATCGTCCCGAGCAAACTAGTTTATTCAAGAGAAGGAGAAAAAGAAATGAGAAAGCTAAGCACACTTTCGTAGGCAACACGATTGCACTGAGCACGTGCAACAAGCCGTTAAACCTCTAGGTGTCCCTAGTAGGAGGAGTGTTGTCTCCTGAGGGTTTTCAGCGGATTACACCCACAAAATCCTATAACAAAAGAGAGATGATGAAATCTACATATAAAGATAAGAACCATAAAAGAAAGACTTTAAAAATAAGATTTTCCAACTACACTAGCTTTTCGGTTGTCATGAGCCCTATCTTAATAGTCATGAAAAGATGTTAGAAATCACATTATCCCTCAATAAAACATTATCTTTATTCTTCATTCCTACCTTTCGTCCAAACATTGATCATATACCCCTACGTGTGTGAATAGAACATCCCTACACTCGGAGAATTCACTTCAAGCTATCATACTCTTGTCCATCTGCCTTAGTACTTTTTAACTGTATGAATATTTAGATTTGCTCACACATTTTCATGCGACCGTTAATACTTCTTGAGGTACTAACCGACCGATTACTTATGTGCTTGCAGATTAGGTGATAATATTTTCCTCGTCTTGCATCACCTAAGGCTTAGCAGTGACTCCCAGACCAGTTGGCCTTAGGGCACTAGGTGATGAAGCACCCTCGCTATATTTTTTTATTGCTGCCTTGGCGATAACAAAACCAATGTTCATTTTTCTTTTCACCATTTTTATATTTTCTTCATTTTGACTTTTAGACAAGAGCATTTCAAGGTATCCTCTACTATCCCGAGTTTCAAGACGTGTGTAAGTGCATATAGTAGGGTATCAACATTCAAATGTTTAGCTTCCAGAATAGAGACTATTTTTCAGACTTATTTTTATCCTCAGATTAGTGACTTCCTTCATCTTACTAACCCTTGGGACAACAGCTCATAACTACTTATTACTAGTTCGTTTAAGAAACTTCTAATTTTCTTGGTTTTCTTAAATTATTCCTATCTTTCATATATAATTTTTCACTTTCTATTCTTTTATTATCAAAAAAAATTTGTGCTTATATATAGTATAATGCAAAGTATGTGTAAATAAGCACAAATCTCCCCCAAACCTGTTTACAGCAGTGTCCTCACTGATGTCATCCGTTAAGCTCAAAAACCTGTAGACTTGGGAGGAAATTATTAATGGGGGCAAGAATATATGCAAGTGAAATCCTCCCCCAAACTTATTTTTGGCTCACAATTTTGTAAAAATCATTTTCTTTCAAGAGCCAAAATATACCACCCCCCAAACTTGAGTTAAACAATTTTAATCTTTTAAAATCACACGAGGAGGTCAAAATTATTGGTCAATGCCAAGATTTGCAAAGACCGAAGGTCAACACCAACCATTCAAAAATTTTATCGATGAAGCACCAAGGTTGGTAGAAGAACATGTCACATTTTGACGTGAAGAAGTGGGGAGGTGATAAGAGGTGTAATGGAAAAGGATTGCGTCTCAATTTGGAGAGACGACACAGTGATAGTAATGATAGATTACTCGCATTATCATGATTGTCCAAAAGAGGGGGTGGAGATCCAATTTCTTCATCTTGGAGTTGATTCATCTCAACATCCGTGTCTTGTAAAAATGCGAGTTCATCAGCGAAAATTTCCTCAAAGCTTTCATCGATACCCCGAAAAATAATGTCATCAGAAAAAATGGGGTGATCGTCAGACTCTATAAAAAGTTCCTCATCAGGTTAGATGTTGACCCGGACAACTCGGTGGAAGAGTACATGGTTGGGTCAAACAACAACATATGAATAGAGTCAGTATCATGAGGTTGATCAAATTAGCTGCTGTCGACATCCATTAATTCGACAGAACACACATGAGCGTAGGGTTCGGAGGGTTCGCTTCCCAACTTGTAAATGTTAAGCTCAATTGACTTCTTTCCAAAGGATAGGGTCATAGAGCCGTTTCTACAATTGATTACTGCGTTGGAAGTGGCCAAAAAGGGTCGACCGAGTATCACCGGGATTTGAATGCGTGGGTTTGCTACAGGTTGTGTATCTATAACGATAAAGTCCACAGGGAATATGAATTCCCCGACTTTGATTAACACATCCTCTAGCTCACCCCTTGGTTGGGTGATAGATCGATCGGCCATCTGAAGAATGCAATGCGCAGGTTTTAACTCTCCGATCCCTAATTGCTCATAAACCGAATACGGAAGCAAGTTAACACTAGCACCTAGATCGAGTAGAGCACGATTAATATTTTTACCCCCAATAGAAATTGAAATTGTAGGACTTCCGGGGTCCTTTCGTTTCTTGGGTAGTTGTTGTGTAAAAGCAGTGCTCACATTACTCGCAAGGAAAACTTTTTTAGGTACTTGAACTTTTCTCTTCCTAGTGCACAAGTCCTTTAAGATTTTTGCATATGACGGAACTTGTTGAATAGCATCTAGGAGAGGAATGCTTATGTTAACTTGCGTTAAAATTTCCACAATCTTCTCCATTTGTAGACTTGGTCTGTTGCCCCTTAACCTGTTTGGATAAGGTGCTTTATCAATAAGGGTTTGGTCCAACATTAGAGAGGATTGTGGGGACGGATTCGATCCCAAAACTGGAGTGGGAATCGACTTAGATAGATTTGGCGAAATGGGCGAAGGGTTCGAGCCTTGGGGAAAACGGAGAATAGGCTCGGGTGAAGGTGGGAGACTAGACGAATTAGGGGAAGAAGAAGAAGCTGGGGTATCATTGGTGTCACTATCATCACACTGCTCACCCACTCGGTCATTCAGCACTTTTCCCGGTCTCAACGTGGTAACAACACTCACATTATAACTTTGTGAGTGGTCAGGATTAGGTATGGGTTGAGATGGGAGTTTCCCTTTCTTTCTCGCACTCATTGCGGCGTTTAACTGTGCGATTTGGTTTTCTATGGATTTAATACTCTCACCATGTGAGGCGGAGTTTTTCGTTAGGGTATCAATAGAAGACCTCATCTCAGCCGAAATTTGCATGGATTGTTTCATGAACATATCCAAAGTTTGTGCAAGTGAGTTGTCAGTACCGGCCACTTGTGGTGTAGAAATGTTGGCCGGATTTTGGAAATTTTGTGACTGAAAGGGGGGCTGATTCTGTGGTTGTGGTTGCTGTGGAGGAGGTCTTTGATAATTACTTTGTTGGTTTTGATTCCAAGAAAAGTTAGGATGATTCCTCCATCCTTGATTATATGTGGAAGAATAAGAATCGTTTCTAGGTCGCTACTGAAAAGCAGCATTAGCTTGAAACGATGCATTCATAGGACATTCTTCCGTTAAGTGTGAAGGATCCGAACAGTAACCACAAACGGTCTTAGGAAGCGTGACCTGATTTAGGGAGAATGTTGAGAACTTGTTTTCAATAGCATCGAGTTTCTTCTGAATCGCTGCCATTTCGGCTTTTACTGCGATAGAAACATCGAGCTGGTGAATACCTCCCTTAGTTGAAGGTGGTCTTACACTTTCCCACTGCAACGTGTGTTCAGCAAGGTCTTCCAGATATTTCCAAGCTTCACCGTCATCTTTAGACATGAAATTGCATTGACACATTGTTTCAAGCATCTGCTTTGTCGCTGGATTAATGCCCTCATATATAATCCGACATAAATCCCATCTTTATATTCCGTGATGGGGGCATTGGACAAGCAGATCTTTGAAACGTTCAAAGCACTTCCAAAATGGTTCATTGGGAAGCTGGGTGAACTGGTTGATCTCGCTCCTAATATGTGCAGTCTTATGATTTGGGTAAAACTTCTTAAGAAATGCTACAATGAATTCATCCCAATTAGTGATAGAGTGTGCGGCAGTATTATAGAGCCATTTTTCTGCCAAGTTGCACAGTGTGAATGGGAGAAGACGTAAGCGCATATCATCTAAAGTCAATTGTGAAGTACCCATCATTGCGCATACGTTTTCGAATTTGGTGATGAAAACGTATGCGTCTTCCGACTCAAGCCCGTGAAATTTGGGCAGCAGATTGATATGGTGGGGTTTAATTTCGAAATTATCCCCGTTAGGTGGTGGAAGAGATAGACAAGTAGGAAGAGGACCACGAATAGGATAGCATCTCTCTTGGAGAGAGATGCGCGGTGGATTCTGCTCACCTGCGGGTGGTGGCAGCGTGGTGTTATAATTAGATGGAGTGCCGTCCATCACGGTCGATGTGGTGTGTGGTGGGGGAAAAGAGGATGAAGAAGTACCGACTTCGGCGTCGATAGCAGGAACGCGGACAAGACGGGCACTAGGATCCCGTGTCCAGCCGAGCATGCACTAAGCGGGTTTAGTGCAAGTGGCAACGTGTGTGTGATTTTAAAATTGGCTTGTTTTGAAAAAGTGGGACTCAAGACAAATCACCCTATGATGCACAAGCAACCCTAAAACTAAGGTTACCTAGGTCAGTCTCTAGACCGCTCCTAGACTTCCAAAGGACAAGCCGCAGGATATATCCTCTACCGCCTCCGTACTACCCTTGTAGCTAGATAAGTGCCAGGTAAGTGGGAAGGAACCACGTCGTGGGCCTAATTAAAAACCACTAGCCTTTGTCACACTTGCCTAGGCACTACAAAAGTAATGCGGATAAACGATAGATTACCCACGACCTTCCTCTGTCCTTATTGAGCGCGACAGTCCTTAGAGTCTGGTCTAGATATTTTTTAAATTAATGAAGGGTTGATCTATATGCTCGGTTTGTGATTTGTGGGGCTTAGGAAGGGTGATGAAATCCCCACCTAATCTTGATTTGGTCTTTACCCCTTAGAGTCCGTATTAAATATGCAAAACAAAACCAATCACAAAACTTTTGCAAAAAGATTTTTGAGCGGCGCAATTTTGCAAAGAATCCTGCAGAAAATAGATTTTATTGGATTTGAGGAGAGAGAGAAGGAGTTGAGAATCTTACCAGAGAGTTCTGTAGCCCTAATCCCTCTAAGCAGCCGCGTTTCCGCCGCAGAAAGCACCTTTGTGCCGCGGTTCCGCCACGAGGTGGATGGATCGCTTGCTGAAAATTTTTCTGTGATCTCCTTTGCTCCTCTGGATCTCTAAAAATGTCTCTGTTTCCTGTTTTCCTCAATTCTGTGGCTCCAGATCTCCTTGCAAAAATTCACGCACAAATCGTTAAATATGCAATTTGCGGTTTTATGTTAATAATGATATGACTCGTCTAAGAATTCAACACAAATAGTAAAAATAAAATATTACGCACGTATTCCCCGGCAACGGCGCCATTTGATTGATTCGAAAGAGTTGTGTTTTGTAGTTAACCGCAATCAGAACGGTGTCGCGTGTAGCTAGACCGAGATGAGTACGGGTCGTCCTCTGGGAAACGTAGAACCTTTTACTTTTACTTTAGATGTGTTGAGAAAGAGAGGAGGGATAAAGAATTTTATAGAATGGTTTCTAGATCTACGTTAAACAAGAATGTAAAATATAGATCTAAATTATTTTAGAGACTTAGATAATATAATAAGAAGGCTTGTAGGGTTCGTTAGGATTTAGTAGTTATGGATGATTATTTAAAAGTTACCCTTTTTATCCATTAATAGATTTAGAACTAGAACGCCGGTGATGCATATAGATTAGGGTTTCTGGAGGGAAAAGGAATCCCACTCTTAACCCTTATCTCGACACGGAACTCCGTTCATATCTAACCTTTACCAAAACAATCATTAATCTAATCTCTAATCGCGGTCGGAACTAGCAAAGAATTGCTAGCGCGCCCGATTAGGATGTTAATGATTCTTTTGATAAAGTTCCTAAACTTTATAGGAGTTAAAAAAGGTTTAATTATTTTCATCGTCCATTAGCCTACCCTAATCCTACGAACCCTAACAAGCGGAGAATTACTCGCGCATGTTGGGAGAAGAAGATGAAAAGACGGAGAGGGAAAACATAATGTAAAATACAAAAGAATTAAATAAAATAACTACCTTTATTAATCAACTTGAACAATCTACACTTTATTCCGTAGAAAATGATTACAAAACTAGTTGCTTCTCGATCTTTCCTAAGGAGGTAGACGAACAGTTGATGATCAGCCTGGATGCGTGAGTGTCTGGGGCTTCGTGATCTCGTCGGCTTGATAACTTTTCCAAGAGGCTCTCGGTGCTCTTTTATAGTGCAAAGCCAGAATTTTATTGTTGAAAAGTTGGTAAAATTCTTCATAGATTTATGCCAAAAAATCTTGCTTCCCAATTCCGTAGAAGTGCGGCGGATCCACGGCCCAAGGGGGGTTTGGCCGCGGATCCGCGTTCAAAGGTGAGGATCTCTTGATCAAAATTCTTGGGCTTTCTTCTTGTGACATGTGGCAATCCTAGGCACCTTTAGAATTCAGAAATATTCTCTCGGTTGCTTCCAGACTTGGTCTCTAAGTTTTGCTTCTTAATTAGGCAAGTCTTCTTCAACAGCTTGAGTTCTTTGATATATTCTGCATAACCACTTGGAAAATTCTGCACAATAATCTTAAATAATATTTAGTAGACTTAGTTCTACTAGGATTTGGTCAATGAATTTATTTGCATACATTTTTCTACCAAATGCTAATTAAAATATATTAACACATGGAAAATAGTGTTTTTACACATAAACCCTCATATGTATAATATATTATAATAAAGTCATTTTTTTAATATGAAAATGGTAGGAAAAATGTAATACAAATGTGCAGTTTTATCAACTGAACACTACCCTATTTATATATTATTGCTTGATGTTATGACGCGCTGATGTCTGGGTTTTGCATGGCCCAGATTCCATATCTTTGCTGCAGTCCGAGCAGGAGTACTTCAGTCAGCAGGCCGAGCAGTGAGGACTCATTAGTAGTTAGTTCTTTTACTTTTCAGTATTTTATTCCTGATGTGAGCCCGCATTATGGGACATACTTTCCAGTTATTCTTGTATTGGATCTCTTGCTTCCGCATTATTTATTCTTGACTCATTTTATTTTGGCTTATGGACATGTGCTAGATAGTTTTATTATTGTTCTAGATATCTCTACAGCCGTAATGTGACCGTGGAAGGATAATTCCTATCCACAGGTAGCATGGTTGGCTATGTCATGTGACTATCTTAGCGTACTCTGGGAAACATGGCATGACAGATTCTCTAGTGGCATGAGTACAGCTTAGTCTTTTGACCTGAGATCGGCATTTGTATCGTGTGAGTTCCCACCGTATTAGATTACTATCCTACCATGACTCAAAGGAGTCATGCAAAAATGTTTTAGTTGGGTACAGTCCCGAACCATATAGAGGCAGTGAGCGATTGTCGGGGATTCGTCTCTCCTGATATTAGGAGTCAATATCGTGCTGTGTTCGGTTGGCAATCACCCTAAATCCGTGGTCACGGTGGATGAGATTTACTGATAGGAGTTCAGTAGTTTCTTGGTTGGTGATGAGCATGACTCCGACATGACTTATCGGGTTATTAAGGGTCTGACGTTATCCACCCACTAGACCCGGTATACGATACTCTTAGATGAAGAGACCAGACTGTACGAAAATTATCATATTCAGGCTTAGTAAGGTATGCACAGACTTGATTGTCGACCTCTTTTTCGGTATATACCAAGGTAGCTGTTACGTACAGCTAGTACCGCTGACGTACTTATGGTTATGGATTTATCCAGTAACTCACTGCCAGTATATTGTAGAGTTTTTAGAGTCTCACACATAGAGTTTTCCCGGTTCAGGCGATATGATGTAGATGACATATGGTACTACATGGGTCCGATTAAATACGTGTACAAACTACACGTATTTTAATCGGACGGTTGATAATACTAGCCAGGTTAGAGTTAAGCCATATTATAAAATTAAGTTTTGATTTAATAATTATATATATATATATATATATATATATATGTGTGATAATAATGGAAGAAAGGTGCCATATGAGGAAATTCCCTCCTATGGCGTCGAAAAAATACACCCTCCACGTTTTTATTCGACGATCGGCACCCGTCATCTTCATATTTATCATCTAAGATATTGATACACCAAATTTCATTTGATTCCAATAGTTTTTCACCGTTGATTTAGTGGGTGCAAATTAACGGTTTACCGACAATAGAACTTTTTACATTGCTAATTCAAAGGTGAAAAAGTGGTGGAATCACATGAAATTTGGTGTATCCACATCGTATATGATAAAAATGATGATGATGGGTGCCGATCGTCGAAAAAAGTCGCGGAGGATATAGATTTTAGACGCCACATGACGAAAAAGCCTCCTTAGACCTCTTTCTTCCATTATTCTCTCTCTACACACAGATACATACACACATTCTAGTATTATTGTTCACTATTTATTTTCTCTCTTTCTGCTATTTGTATTTTTAAATGGATACACGTATATGTATTTCGATACGTATACCGGGAAGTTTTTCGTATTTATACGGAAATACTTCTAGAAGAAGAACACATCATTTGTTGATTTTCATTTTAGGAAAATCAAATATGAGGTGCAGGGTAATGTAGCATTTGGGCATGGTTGTGGACATGCAGAGAGAATTGAGATTCATTTGTTTATTTGATAAATGGTTATGATATTTTTTGGATGGTTAAAAAATATATGAAGCCATTTTCTTCTCTCATTCTTACAACACACATGCAAACACTTAGCCATTTTTGAGATATGGTTTTACCTCTCATTCTCTTCTCCTCCTTCTTCTTGCTTGCTCTCTTGAGCATTAGTTTGAGAGTGATAATGATGGTAGAAAATTCCTGCATTCCTAGCAAGCTTGGAGCGTCAATTGCTTCACTGGGTTAAGCTGGAGCTTGGATCGGTTCTCTCGGGTGGATCATTTTCGGTAAGGGCGGTTGTTTCTCAAACTTATTCCCGATAGCTTATGAGGAGCTTGGAGGGGTCTTCCACGATTGGGTGGACACACATCAAAGGTTGTAATTTCTACGAACCTTATATGTTTAGTTGCTAGTTTAGTGTTTGTCACGATTGCTAGGGATTAGTTTCTAGTGCTCCCCATAAAATTTTTGTTTTTGAATTCCACCACGGCCACGGCTATAGCGGCAATGGCACTAGAAACTTTCAATGGTATCATAGCCAACCATACGCTAAAACTAGCTTTGCATGATCGTAGAATTCATCGATTTCATCTCCTTACGAATGGCAGTTTTTGGACAGCCATGAATCCGATGACTGTTCTTGCCAAAACTGAACTTTTCATGCATGTATTCGATCTCCGGAGCTCTCTTTTTGGAATGGGGACTCCGTAGGCGTTCGATGGTGACTCGGGAAGTCTCGGGGAGCCATTTTTTCAAAGTTATATCGAGTTTAGTTGTTGTTTTTGAAGGTTTAAAACTGGTTTTGGTGGCTGTCCCAAAACTGCGCTTTTCTGTCCAAAACTCCGTTGTTGTGCAATGTATCCGATCCCCGCGAGGTCTTGGTTCAAACCAGGACCCGTGGTAGGGATCGGGGGTACCCCGGGGAGTTCCCGGAGAGCTTAAGGTAGGCAAAATATTGGATTTTTGAACGTTGGAGTGCACTTGATTTCGTCGTTTGGAATTTCGAGTGCGAGCTTCGCTTGTGATAAATCATATGGTCATGGTTCCCGTTTTTCTGCATATGTGTCGTTAAACGTTATCTAATTTCTATATGTTTTATTAGACGGGATTTCACATATTGTGATGTTGCTTGTTCTGTGATATATATATATATATATATATATATATATATATATATATATATATATATATTTAAATATATATATTTTGTTGTGGTTTAGCCGGATTGTCATGTTAGATAGCCCCTCATGCGATTGCTTGTACAGTTTTGTTTTATATATGTTGTATTCATTTGTTCGGGACAAACTCTATCTTGTGGCCGCCATTTCCGTTTTATGTATATTCTTTTGTTGGAGCTTAACCAGGATACGGTCGATGTCACCACTGTATATATTTTTCATTTCTGTACTAGGGTTAACCTAGGAGAAGTGCTCGACTAGCCGGGTTCTAGAGTGTAGTGGGTGACCATCTTATGGAGTTGAGACCGGACAACCTTGCTCTAGAAATGGCGGGTTGCTCGCCGTACTTGTAGGGGTTATAAGATCGACCCGCGGAGAAGTGCCTAAATTACCGGATTCTAGAAAATGACGGGTGACTAACTCATGGTGTTGAGGGCTGGTTACCCAATTTCTAGAATTGGCAGATAGCTTGCTGCACTTGTAGGGGTCTAGGATCGATATTGTATGGGCCATCCACACGACCGAAGAACGTCGTATTTTATTTGCGGCTCAAATGAAATGCGGGCTCCTAGTTTATTCGCTATACCATATTGTTTGCTGCATGCCTGTGATGAATCTACATGCCTGTGATAATATATATATATATATATATATATATATATATATATATATATATATATATTAGATATTAGATATTTATTTATGTTTTGCATCTGCGCTAGCCATGTTCACGCCCTGCCGTAAGTTAAGTAACCTTACGGTGAAGACCCGGGACCCCGTGGCGAATGCGGATAGTATATAAAAGCATACTATTTTGGTTGTTTCTGGTGTGGCTTAGAAACTTGTAATGATGGGAATGCATTATATGTTTAATGCAAGGAAAATAAACCAATATGATGTTGTCGGAACCAATTTTTAAAACTACTCGGTTTTCTTTAAAACAATAGTCATATTCTTTTGCTTTGCATAGAGGTATTCCGTTAGGAATATCCTGCACCTCATTCTAGGAGGAAAGAGCCTTGATCCCTTCACGGGGAGTTTGCTCTTAAGTAAAAGTTTATGTTACTAGTTTTAAAAGGGGAGCCTAAACCACTCCATTTCTAAGCCACTCGAGTTCCTTCAATGATATCAAGTTCATTAAGTTAAGGTTTTTCGCCAAAAAACAGCCGTAGCCCTCCGTCATTTTAGATTAATAGTGCTTAGTATTCGTGCTACGTATTTCGATATTTACTCGAAGCGTAGTGTTTGGTAGTTCTGCAGCACTTTTCTACTGTATGGTGATACGATTGGTTAGAACAGTCATACAATAGTTTTGATCATTAGTGAGGTGTTGTGCGGATGAGTTTAATGCAATCAAGATAATGACATGTAGAACTTGACTAGGTCCCTTTGGCATTTTGATGTTTAGTCAAGGTCACCTGGGTCATAGGGGCAAAAACCTTATCGGGAGTAAAAACAGCAGGGCTACCGGCGAGTTTGTGAAAACTTGGAAGGACGCAATCTCGTTAAAAAAATAAAAATAAAAAAAAAAACGGTATGTCCACAAGCAAAATGGATACGGATGAAAACCTGAAAGGGCGCCGTGAGTAAGAACAACAGGATTACCAGCGAGCTTGTGAAAACCCGGAACGACGCAATCTCGTAAAATTTTCACTTACGAGATCCTCTCAACTCGTAAGGAGAACTCCCCCTATGAGACCCCCGTGGCTCATAGAATTTGAAGGTCTTAGGTTACAGAGATCTAAACCTGTTCTTAAGCCATCATATCCCCCAAGTTGCTCTACAGGTGGTCCAATATTGGCCATTGTATATAATCCACGGGCACAAATAAATATAACCCTCACCTAGTTCTCCCAATGGCGCGAAATGTCCCCATATGGTGAATGACACTTGTAAGTTCTCTCGAATTATAAGGAGAAAACACTCTTATAAGATCCTTACGACTTGCAAGGGAGAGTATCCCCACGATTCCTAAGGAGAAAATACACCTACGAGATCCTCATGACTCGTAGAGAGAAATACCTTTATGAGACCTTTACGGCTCATAAAGTCAAAAACTTTAGTCGATAGGATCCTAACCTTGTTTGCTAAGCCATCTTTGTTCAAATCGACAAAAGCAAATGATGATTCGCTCCTGGCAATATCCCAGTTGCAGCGATGCTGATGCCTAAAAAAGTGTCAAACTCCAGGTCCTTTCACGGCAAATAATGATTCGCTCCTGGCAATATTTCAGTCGTAGCGATGCTGATACCAAGATTGGTATCGGATTCTAAAATTGCAATAAAAATCAGCGAGCAAAAAAATATGCATATGAAACAGCTGAAATATTTGGGCAACTCGCAATAAAAAGCAGTGAGTAAAAATATAAAAATAACTGAAATGTTTTGGCAACTTACAATAAAAAAAGGGAGTAAAAATAAAAAAACGATATAGCCGAAAAGATTGGGCACCGTGAAAAAGAGCCGAAATGATTAGTCAATCGCGACTTTCACGATATGAAAAGCTGAAAATATAGAGCATCGTGGAAATACAAAATAAAATAAAATAAAATTTTCTCTGCCCTGCAGGTGAGTCCATACTGTAACAACCGAGTTCAGTTAGACCAATTTTTGATCCGTATTTATTATCAGGGGTATTTTTTTTATTGATTCATCTTGTTTGGGTGCGAATGGTAGTTTACATTTTTACATTACTTTCGACCCGACCCGCTTACTTGAACTGGTTGATTTATATTTATAAACTACCCTGACTGGTTAAATAGACACGTGCATCTCATGGATACTGTATATTAACTTTTCACCTAGCATCGCATAATTTTACATATAACATTTTAGATCGCGTAAAATAAATTAAAATTACATTTCATAGCCTGCATGATACCCCTAACCCCGTGGTAGCATCCGCGCATCGTGTTCTCGTCCCGTTCAGTGAAACAGACGTGTTTGGATAGCTATGCGCATGTACGGGCGTCCGTTCTTGGGGGTATGCATTTTAGTTACCTGTTTATTCATTTTAAAATTTGGAAGTCGCATTTATTTTTCGTATTTTAAATCTGAATTTTTAGACCCGACCCGGGCACGTTTTGGACTAAATTTGTATTTACCGAGAAAATCTAATTTTTGTTTAATATAATATAATAGTAAAATTTTATCAACAGTTTAAAATTTATAAACAAACAAATCTTTTAAAATATAAAATCTTTTCCTTATAACAAACTCTCTCTCTCTCCCCTTCCGTCTGTGGCCTACAGTTTCCACCAATCATCTCTTCTCTTTCTCTCAAGTGTGGCCACCACGAGCTCTTTCTCAGCTTCTCTCTCTTTCTCTTTCTCTTTCTCTCTCTCTCTCTCTCTCTCTCTCAAGCCTTTCTCTCTCCTCTCGCTTTCCCTTCTCTCTCCTCTCGCGGTAAGCGAGGTCCCAACACCGCCTCCCCTCCTTAACGTCACCGCCCTATTCTTTTCTTCTCCTTCTTCTATATTTTTCACCCAGCGCCCACGAAACCCACATCAAGTGAAACCCTAAACCTAAAAGCTCTGCCGCCTCCTCTCATTTTTCCTCGATCCCATCAACTCGTCGACCATTCCCGCACCCTCGTCACCTCCATCTTCTCTTCCTCCTCCTCTCTCTTCTCTTTTCCGAGCACTCAAGAAACCTTGCACACCCGACCTCTTCATCAACCTCGAGACTTCATCGACGACCGTACCCTCAAAGGGTTGCTGGTTTATTGCAACCACTTCCGATTCCTTAGTGGAAGTGGGAACATATAACCATGGATTTCGTGACGGCTTTACCGCGGAGTCCAAAGGGTAACAATGCAGTTTGGGTGATTGTTGATAGATTGACCAAGGCAACTCATTTCATCCCTTTTCGAGTTGGTCAATCAACAGAAATTTTGGCAGAACGGTACATGCAGGAGATTGTAAGATTGCATGGAGTACCGGTGAGCATCGTGTCCGACCGTAACACTCGTTTCTTATCACACTTTTGGAGGAGCTTACAGGAAAGTTTGGGGACTAGTTTGAAGTTTAGCACAGCTTATCATCCTCAGACAGATGGCCAGTCGGAGAGAACAATCCAAACACTTGAAGATATGTTGAGAGCTTGCATGTTGGACTTCAAGGGTTCGTGGGAGGATCATCTACATTTGGTGGAGTTTTCTTACAACAACAGTTTCCAGGAGACTATTCAGATGGCTCCATTCGAAGCTTTATATGGTCGCAAGTGCTGTTCACCTGTTTTTTGGGACGATGTTGGTGAACGAAGATTGTTGGGACCAGATTTGGCCGTGCAGACAGTTGAGAAGGTTAATACTATCCGAAATCATATGAATGCAGCACAAGACCGATAGAAGAGTTGGGCAGATACGTCGAGAAGACCTTTAGAGTTCGTCGTGGGTGATTTGGTATTCTTGAAGATATCACCGACTAGAGGGGTGATTCGTTTCGGAAGTCGAGGAAAGCTCAGTCCTCGATTCGTCGGACCTTTTGAGATTTTGGAGCGTGTTGGTGAGGTAGCGTATCGATTGGCGTTGCCGCAATCCTTGGCGAATGTTCATGACGTGTTTCACGTATCTCAACTCCGTAAATATGTTCAAGATGAAACACATGTGTTGAATCATTCAGAGCTAACTGTACGAGAATATTGGACTTTTGAGGAGCGACCGGTGTCGATTGTGGATCGAAGAGAAAAGGTTCTTAAGAACAAAGTTATCCCTCTTGTACTTGTTTCTTGGGATAATCGTTCACATGGAGAGTGAACTTAGGAACGAGAAGATGAAATCCGACAGAAGTTTCCCCATCTATTCTTGTAGTTATTGATTGTTTATCCTTTCTTGTTCTTGGAATTTCGATGACGAAATTCTTTTTGTAGTTGGGTATAATGTAACAACCGAGTTCAATTAGACCAATTTTTGTTCCGTATTTATTATCTGGGGTATTTTTTTATTGATTTATCTTGTTTAGGTGCGAATGGTAGTTTACACTTTTACATTACTTTCGACCCGACCCGCTTGCTTGAACTGGTTGATTTATATTTATAGACTACCCTGACTAGTTAAATAGACACGCGCATCTCATGGATACTGCATATTAACTTTTCACCCAGCATCGCATATTTTTACATATAACATTTTAGATCGCGTAAAATAAATTAAAATTGCATTTCATAGCCTGCATGATACCCCTGACCCCGTGGTAGCGTCCGCGCATTGTGTTCTCGTCCCGTTCAGTGAAACGGACGTGTTTGGATAGCTACGCGACGTACGGGCGTCCGTTCTTGGGGGTATGCATTTTAGTTACCTGATTATTCATTTTAAAATTTGGAAGTCGCATTTATTTTTCGTATTTTAAATCTGAATTTTTAGACCCGACCCGGGCACGTTTTGGACTAAATTTGTATTTACCGGGAAAATCTAATTTTTGTTTAATATAATATAATAGTAAAATTTTATCAACAGTTTAAAATTTATAAACTAAAAAATCTTTTAAAATATAAAATCTTTTCCTTATAACAAACTCTTTCTCTCTCTCTCCCCTTCCGTCTGTGGCCTACAGTTTCCACCAATCATCTCTTCTCTTTCTCTCAGGTGTGACCATTCCCGCACCCTCGTCACCTCCATCTTCTCTTCCTCCTCCCCTTTCTTCTCTTTCCCGAGCACTCAAGAAGCCCTGCACACCCGACCTCGCCATCAACCTCGAGACCTCGTCGATGACAGTACCCTCGTCGTCATCGTCACCACACCACCTCTTCTCTCTCTATCACCTCTGTTCTCCTTCCTTGCACCAACCTTGCACCAAGAGACCCAACAGCAGAACCCTATAATCCTGCACACCCAAACCCTAGCCGGAACCGCAGCCATTACCCCACGCCGGCAAACCCTCGTCGTCTTCGCCCCTTGCCGACTCCCCTGGAATCCAAGAGCACCTAACCACAGTAAGATTTTCTTCTTCTTTTTCTCTTCTTCACTTTCCTTATGCATTTCTTTCATGATGTGTTCACTGTTCTTTTGTTCGTCGGAATTCGGCCGTGCCGTCGACGATCACGACGACCCAGCAAACATCTTTGACCCGTGTGATCCCTCTGTGCGTTGTTTGGATTCGTTCCGTGTACCGTGCGCGCGTCGCGACTTTTCCCGCCGACGTGTCACGTTCCGTATACCCGTTTCTTGATCTGTCGAGGCAAGTAAAACTTGCTACATGCTATTTATAATATTTCATATTTATTTAGATATATATTAAGTATGAAGTTTGAATTTAGTGCCCTATATTACATTTCACCATTCGATGTCCCGTTTATATCATTTTAGAGTTAATTATGAAAACATACCTGGTTGCATGTTAGATTACAATATTTTGTGCCCACATCCATATTTATATCATAGTGCTTGGTTGCATAGCCAATAGTACCATTTAAATAGTTTATAACCTTTCAAACACCCGTTTGCATCCATCTCGTCTAGTATACATATTATTGCATCCATAGATCACTTGAATGTATAACATTGAAATATTAACATTCCACATTTGATAAATTGTAGTTTAATTAGTATTGGAACTTTAACTTAAACCCTAATCATAACTGTGCATCTATATGCCTTAATCTGTACCTGATTGCATATCACATTACAATGTTCCATTTTATTGTTCCATTAGTACCCCATGCTTGTTTTGTATACCCATGCTTATGTTAGTTTGATTATGAGCACCCACATGACATTTTGTGCACCCCTGACATGACTTGTTACACCTACTACTTGACACGACATGGTACCGTGCAACTCTTGACATGACATGATACCTATGTACTACCTGACTTGACCTGATGTACTATTACTTTACCTATTACCTGATCTTGTTACTAATGCCAACAAACCTGACCTGTTGTCCCTACGGACATTTCCTGTTGTCTATCCAGATAAACCTGTACCTGCCTGATCCTGTGTTGGCATTAGCTCCAGATTATTTAATACCTGACTTGAACACATATAACTTGGGGGTATGGGGAAATCAATGATGAAACCTGACTTGTAACTCGACAGTTCGATACCTTTACCGATCAGTTTTAGAGGCTAGGCCAGTCTTGGGATGATGCTGCTGACATCATCCATCGTTACCCACTACCTTTTAGAGGCTAGGGCAGCCTTGGGATGATGCTGTTGACATTATTCATCGTTACCCCTTTTCCTTTTAGTGCCTAGCGGCATGTCTCGGTTTCCGCCCGAGAATCTTCACCGTGATCCTGGGCACGCACGGGGTACTATTGAATTACATCGAATATTCATCAAATTGATTTCAAGGACCTGAGAGTTGTTAACCCAATAGACCAGTTTAGATCACTCACTACACATTACCCCACTATCCTTACTTATATCACTGTTATTCCATGTTTATCATTTATACTCATACCTGCATGTATTGCTACCCTGTTTATAGTATTGCTTGATATTATAGCGCACTGACATCTGGGTTTTGCATGGCCCAGATTCCTTACCTTTGCTGCAGTCCAAGCAGGAGTATTTCAGTCAGCAGGCTGAGCAGTGAGGACTTGCTAGTAGTTAGTTCATTTTACTTTCGGTATTATTCTTTCCTGATGTGAGCCCGCATTATGGGACGCACATTCTAGTTTATTCTTGTATTGGATCTTTTGCTTCCGCATTATTTTATTCTTGATTTGTTTTATTCTGGCTTATGGATATGTGTTAGATAGCTTATTTTTGTTCTTGATATCTCTACAGCCGTAATGTGACCGTGGAATGATATTTCCTATCCACAGGTAGCATGGTTGGCTATGTCACGTACCCATTTTAGCGTACTCTGGGAAGTGGGGCGTGACATGGTTCTTTTGGTATCAGAACCATAGGTTATAGGTTAATCGAGTTTAATTCTCTTTTTGTAGTTGGGTATTGGACCCAATACACGAATCAGAATACTCGTGATTAGGAAACATGTCCTGCCACCTTACCGTTTTACCATTTTTGAATCTTAACCTCCTCCTGATTATACTTTTACGATATGTAAACCTCCTTTGCATATTGACTCGAAACCTGGTTTCCTTTTGGTTATCTCTAGAACTTAGGCGACTTGAGTGGAGTTATGTGATTGTAACTATGATACAGCGGCATGGTTACAATGCGGTACTCTATTTAAGTAACTTGAAGTTCTAGCCTTGATTCATATCCTTGATCTATAATTTGAATCTGTTATTATGCTAATCCTTTTGGTGCTTTGATTTCAGGAACATGGCAGACAAGAATCTGAAAACGTACCAAAGGCGTGTTGACGAAGCCGCTATGCTTGGAGTAATACGTGGGATGTTGGAGAACCAAAAGCGGCAGACCGAGCTGAACCAGTAGCAAGCTGAATCTTTACAGGAAGGTTTGCGGACCGTTCAGCAGTCCGTGAACAATGTTGTGGCTAGACCAGTGGATCGTGTGGGAACCATAGCGGATTTCAGAAGAATGGGTCCGTCTGTCTTTACTGGCTTGGAGGAGTCGTTGCCAGCGGAGCAATGGCTGGTTGACACGGAGAATTTACTCATTGCGGCACAGATCCCAGAAGATAAGAGAGTGGATGTGGTACGCATCCAGTTGGTGGACTATGCCCGTGAATGGTGGCTGGTGGAAGAGACTCGCTTGCCTAAGCCGATCAGTTGGGTGGTTTTTTCGAAGAGTTTCTTGGAGAAGTTCTTCCCGCGGACTGCACGGGAGGAAATGGAAGAAAAGTTCATCAGTTTGAAGCAGAACGGTGCACCTGTAGATGTACATGCTGCTGAGTGGACACGGCTCAGTAGATTCGCTGGACCTCTGGTTGCCAACGATGCGGATAGGGCAAGGAGGTTCATGCGCAGTTTGGATGTGGACATCCAGAGGCAGATTGTCTCCCTGGGTTTGACCACTTTCTCACATGTACTTACAGCGGCCCGAGAACAGCAGAGCCTATCCATGAAGACTGGGAGTACATAGCAGACAACAGTTACAGTACGGAAGCCGGCATTTGCACCGAATCGAGCACTTGGACACAGAGGTATTCCAATGAACCGTCGTGGCGTAACACCTATGAAGAAGCCTGCTGTCATTGATCAAAGAAGGAGCGTGATTTGTAACTACTGCCATTTACCCGGACATGTGCAAAGAGATTGTCGAAGGAGGCAAGGACTTTGTTTGGTTTGTGGATCGGCGGATCATATTATCAACGCTTGTCCGTCGAAGCTTCGCACGAAGGATGATATTCAGAAGCCGCCACAGAAACCGTTTCTGGGACAGAAGCAGCTGACTCAAGGACCCAATCAAGCTCGAGCTTTTACCCTGACGGCTGAGGAAGCTAAAGCTTCAGGAGAAATTGTTTCAGGTATTCTACTTGTTCATGGTTTTCCCGTATTAGCATTATTCGACTCTGGCGCATCCCATTGTTTTATGTCGTCCAAATTTATTGTTGCACACTCGATTACTTGCACGACCCTGTCTAGTTTCTGGGACATACACACTGGGAATGAGAAGATCATATCTAGTAAAGAATGTAAGGATTGTGCGGTTGTTGTTTGCGGACGGGAGCTTTTTGCAGATTTCTTGGTGATTGATACAGGAAGCTCTGAAGCCGTCTTGGGAATGGATTTTCTTGGCACTTTCCATGCTCACATTGATTGTAGGGCAAAGAAAGTAATTTTCCAGATTCCCGGACATCCAGAGTTTATCTTTACTGGAGGAAGCAGTTCTGTCGGGCCAGTCGAGTTTAGGGCTAGGCCGACAACTAGTGTTCTTTCGTCGTTGGAGGTTGATAAGGATGAAGCGCCAACTGTTGTTCGAGATTTCATGGACATGTTCGAAGATATATCAGGTTTACCGCCGAAGCGAGACGTGGAGTTTGCAATTGATCTTGTTTCTGGTGCAGCGCCAGTTTCTAAAGCGTACTATCCAATGGCACAAGTAGAGTTGGAAGAAATTAAGAAGCAGGTTACTGAATTACTTGAGAAGGGTTGGATTCGAAGCAGTAACTCGCCTTGGGGAGCTCCAGTTCTTCTAGTCAAGAAGAAAGATGGCACAAGAAAGATGCGCATCGATTATCGAGAATTAAACCAGGTGACCATTAAGAACAAGTACCCGATCCCTCGCATTGGTGAATTATTTGAGCAGCTTAGTGGCGCGAGGGTATTCTCGAAGCTGGATTTGCGATCCGGATATCATCAGGTCCGAGTTAAAACAGAAGATATTTGCAAGACGGCGTTCCGAACTCGGTATGGACATTACGAGTATTCAGTGATGCCCTTCGGAGTAACGAATGCACCGACGATATTCATGGACTTGATGAACCGAATCTTTTCACCATTCTTGGACCAGTTTATAGTAGTGTTCATTGATGATATTCTGGTCTACTCGAAGAGTTTTGAAGAGCATGCAGAACATTTGAAGATCGCACTGCAGACGTTGAGACAAGAAAAATTATATGCAAAGATGAGCAAGTGCGAGTTTTGGCTGGAAGAAGTAAAGTTTTTGGGGCATGTCGTGTCTGGCGATGGAATCGCCGTTGATCCCGAAAATATTGTAGCAGTTCGAGATTGGCCGATTCCGAAGAATGTGGCGGAGATAAGAAGCTTTCTTGGACTCGCCGGGTATTACAGAAGGTTCGTGGAGAATTTTGCTCGTCTGGCGGAACCATTGACCAAGCTTACGCGCAAGGAGGTACCATTTGTGTGGACGGATAAGTGTGCGTCAGCTTTTGAGGAGTTGAAGCATAGATTGATAACCGCTCCTATTCTGACCGTACCAGACGGTTCCGGAGGATTGGTGATTCACAGCGACACATCTGGGAAAGGATTGGGATGTGTTTTGATGTAGCATGGGAAGGTTATAGCCTACGCATCGAGACAACTGAAAACCCATGAGAAGAATTACCCAACTCATGACTTGGAGCTAGCAGCGGTAATTTTCGCTTTGAAAATTTGGAGACACTACCTATTGGGCGAAAGGGTCGAAGTTTTCACCGATCACAAAAGCTTGAAGTGTGTGTTCACGCAGAAGGAACTTAATATGAGGCAACGTAGATGGTTGGAGCTGATGGCTGACTACGATCTTGATCTTAAGTACCATCCAGGAAAAGTTAATGTTGTGCCGGATGCACTCAGTCGGTTGCCAGCAATTCAGATGTTGACTGCACAGAAGGGACTTATTGAAGACTTTCGAAGATTCGATTTGGAGGTTGTGCTGCCACATTCTTCGGGACAGTTGATGCAGCTGCAAGTACAGTCATCGTTGATCGAGGAAATTAAAGCAGCGCAGTCGCAGGACCCTAGATTGCAAAAGTTTCGAGAACAGGCTGAGGCTGGACTTCGAACAGACTTACTGATCCATGAAGATGTTTCGTTGCGATTTGGTAGCCGTTTGTGTGTGCTAAAGGGAGATAGTCGCGAAGAGCTCATGAAGGAGGCGTACAGTTCAGCTTATTCCGTACATCCAGGAGGCACGAAGATGTACCGAGATATACGACAACATTTCTGGTGGGAAGGCATGAAACGGGAGATTGCCCGCTTTGTAGCAAAGTGCTTGGTGTTTCAGCAAGTTAAGGCTGAACATCAAAGGGTTGCTGGTTTATTGCAACCACTTCCGATTCCTTAGTGGAAGTAGGAACATATAACCATGGAATTCGTGACGGCTTTACCGCGGAGTCCAAAGGGTAACAATGCAGTTTGGGTGATTGTTGATAGATTGACCAAGGCAACTCATTTCATCCCTTTTCGAGTTGGTCAATCAACAGAAACTTTGGCAGAACGGTACATGCAGGAGATTGTAAGATTGCATGGAGTACCGGTGAGCATCGTGTCCGACCGTGACACTCGTTTCTTATCACACTTTTGGAGGAGCTTACAGGAAAGTTTGGGGACTCGTTTGAAGTTTAGCACAGCTTATCATCCTCAGACAGATGGCCAGCCGGAAAGAACAATCCAAACTCTTGAAGATATGTTGAGAGCTTGCAAGTTGGACTTCAAGGGTTCGAGGGAGGATCATCTACATTTGGTGGAGTTTTCTTACAACAACAGTTTCCAGAAGACTATTCAGATGGCTCCATTCGAAGCTTTATATGGTCGCAAGTGCCGTTCACCTGTTTGTTGGGACCAGATTTGGTCGTGCAGACAGTTGAGAAGGTTAATACTATCCGAAATCATATAAAAGCAGCACAAGACCGATAGAAGAGTTGGGCAGATACATCGAGAAGACCTCTAGAGTTCGCCGTGGGTGATTTGGTATTCTTGAAGATATCACCGACTAGAGGGGTGATTCGTTTCGGAAGTCGAGGAAAGCTCAGTCCTCGATTCGTCGGACCTTTTGAGATTTTGGAGCGTGTTGGTGAGATAGCGTATCGATTGGCGTTACCGCAATCCTTGGCGAATGTTCATGACGTGTTTCACGTATCTCAACTTCGTAAATATGTTCGAGATGAAACACATGTGTTGGATCATTCGGAGCTAACTGTACGAGAATATTGGACTTTTGAGGAGCGACCGGTGTCGATTGTGGATCGAAGAGAAAAGGTTCTTAAGAACAAAGTTATCCCTCTTGTACTTGTTTCTTGGGGTAATCGTTCACATGGAGAGTCAACTTGGGAACGAAAAGATGAAATCCGACAGAAGTTTCCCCATCTATTCTTGTAGTTGTTGATTGTTTATCCTTTCTTGTTCTTGGAATTTCGAGGACGAAATTCTTTTTGTAGTTGGGTATAATGTAACAACCGAGTTCAATTAGACCAATTTTTGTTCCGTATTTATTATCTGGGGTATTTTTTTATTGATTTATCTTGTTTGGGTGCCAATGGTAGTTTACACTTTTACATTACTTTCGACCCGACCCGCTTACTTGAACTGGTTGATTTATATTTATAGACTACCCTGACTGGTTAAATAGACACGCGCATCTCATGGATACTGCATATTAACTTTTCACCCAGCATCGCATATTTTTACATATAACATTTTAGATCGCGTAAAATAAATTAAAATTGCATTTCATAGCCTGCATGATACCCCTGACCCCGTGGTAGCGTCCGCGCATCGTGTTCTCGTCCCGTTCAGTGAAACGGACGTGTTTAGATAGCTACGCGCACGTACGGGTGTCCGTTCTTGGGGGTATGCATTTTAGTTACCTGATTATTCATTTTAAAATTTGGAAGTCACATTTATTTTTCGTATTTTAAATCTGAATTTTTAGACCCGACCCGGGCACGTTTTGGACTAAATTTGTATTTACCGGGAAAATCTAATTTTTTTTTAATATAATAGAATAGTAAAATTTTATCAACAGTTTAAAATTTATAAACTAACAAATCTTTTAAAATATAAAATCTTTTCCTTATAACAAACTCTCTCTCTCTCTCTCCCCTTCCGTCTGTGGCCTACAGTTTCCACCAATCATCTCTTCTCTTTCTCTCAGGTGTGGCCCCCACGAGCTCTCTCTCAGCTTCTCTCTCTTTCTCTTTCTCTCTCTCTCTCTCTCCGCAGCTCTCTCTCTCTCTCTCTCAAGCCTTTCTCTCTCCTCTCGCTTTCCCCTCTCTCTCCTCTCGCGGTAAGCGAGGTCCCAACACCGCCTCCCCTCCTTAACGTCACCGCCCTATTCTTTTCTTCTCCTTCTTCTATATTTTTCACCTAGCGCCCACGAAACCCACATCAAGTGAAACCCTAAACCTAAAAGATCTGCCGCCTCCTCTCATTTTTCCTCGATCCCATCACCTCGTCGACCATTCCCGCACCCTCGTCACCTCCATCTTCTCTTCCTCCTCCCCTCTCTTCTCTTTCCCGAGCACTCAAGAAGCCCTGCACACCCGACCTCGTCATCAACCTCGAGACCTCGTCGATGACAGTACCCTCGTCGTCATCGTCACCACACCACCTCTTCTCTCTCTATCACCTCTGTTCTCCTTCCTTGCACCAACCTTGCACCAAGAGACCCAACAGCAGAACCCTATAATCCTGCACACCCAAACCCTAGCCGGAACCGCAGCCATTACCCCACGCCGGCAAACCCTCGTCGTCTTCGCCCCTTGCCGACTCCCCTGGAATCCAAGAGCACCTAACCACAGTAAGATTTTCTTCTTCTTTTTCTCTTCTTCACTTTCCTTATGCATTTCTTTCTTGATGTGTTCACTGTTCTTTTGTTCGTCGGAATTCGGCCGTGCCGTCGACGATCACGACGACCCAGCAAACATCTTTGACCCGTGTGATCCCTCTGTGCGTTGTTTGGATTCGTTCCGTATACCGTGCGCGCGTCGCGACTTTTCCCGCCGACGTGTCACGTTCCGGATACCCGTTTCTTGATCTGTCGAGGTAAGTAAAACTTGCTACATGCTATTTATAATATTTCATATTTATTTAGATATATATTAAGTATGAAGTTTGAATTTAGTGCCCTATATTACATTTTACCATTCGATGTCCCGTTTATATCATTTTAGAGTTAATTATGAAAACATACCTGGTTGCATGTTAGATTACAATATTTTGTGCCCACGTCCATATTTATATCATAGTGCTTGGTTGCATAGCCTATAGTACTATTTAAATAGTTTATAACCTTTCAAACACCCGTTTGCATCCATCTCGTCTAGTATACATATTATTGCATCCATAGATCACTTGAATGTATAACATTGAAATATTAACATTCCACATTTGATAAATTGTAGTTTAATTAGTATTAGAACTTTAACTTAAACCCTAATCATAACTGTGCATCTATATGCCTTAATCTGTACCTGATTGCATATCACATTACAATGTTCCATTTTATTGTTCCATTAGTACCCCATGCTTGTTTTGTATACCCATGCTTATGTTAGTTTGATTATGAGCACCCACATGACATTTTGTGCACCCCTGACATGACTTGTTACACCTACTACTTGACACGATATGGTATCGTGCAACTTTTGACATGACATGATACCTATGTACTACCTGACTTGACCTGATGTACTATTACTTTACCTATTACCTGATCTTGTTACTAATGCCAACAAACCTGACCTGTTGTCCATACGGACATTTCCTGTTGTCTATCCAGACAAACCTGTACCTGCCTGATCCTGTGTTGGCATTAGCTCCAGATTATTTAATACCTGACTTGAACACATATAACTTGGGGGTATGGGGAAATCAATGATGAAACCTGACTTATAACTCGACAGTTCGATACCTTTACTGATCAGTTTTAGAGGCTAGGCTAGCCTTGGGATGATGCTGTTGAGATCATCCATCGTTATCCACTACCTTTTAGAGGCTAGGCCAGCCTTGGGATGATACTGTTGACATCATTCATCGTTACCCCTTTTCCTTTTAGTGCCTAGCGGCATGTCTCGGTTTCAGCCTGAGAATCTTCATCGTGATCCCGGGAACGCACGGGGTACTATTGAGTTACATCGATGATTCATCAAATTGATTTCAAGGACCTGAGAGTGGTTAACCCAATAGTCCGGTTTAGATCACTCACTACACACTACCCCACTGTCCTTACTTATATCACTGTTATGCCATGTTTATCATTTATACTCATACCTGCATGTATTGCTACCCTGTTTACAGTATTGCTTGATATTATGGCGCACTGACGTCTGGGTTTTGCATGGCCCAGATTCCTTACCTTTGCTGCAGTCCGAGCAGGAGTATTTCAGTCAGCAGGCTGAGCAGTGAGGACTTGCTAGTAGTTAGTTCATTTTACTTTCAGTATTGTTCTTTCCTGATGTGAGCCCGCATTATGGGACGTACATTCTAGTTTATTCTTGTATTGGATCTTTTGCTTCCGCATTATTTTATTCTTGATTCGTTTTATTCTGGCTTATGGACATGTGTTAGATAGCTTATTTTTGTTCTTAATATCTCTACAGCCATAATGTGACTGTGGAAGGATATTTCTTATCCACAGGTAGCATGGTTGGCTATGTCACGTGCCCATCTTAGCGTACTCTGGAAAGCGGGGCGTGACACATACTGACCCCTGTATACAATCCATGGGCACAAATAAAAGAAAAGGAACCATATTTTCCTACCAGGCTCCGTCAAATGGAGAACCAGATCTCGACAGTTCGTATACAACCTAGAGATCAGCTCTACGTTCTTCTCATTCCAGCTGGATACAGACGTAACGTTAACAAAGACCCGAGGGCGAAAAAGTGGAGCAACGACATATTCCTAGCTCCAACCGACGTTCCTTCTCATTCCATCAGAGTGCAGGCGTGATGTCAACAAAGCTCCGGCGAGCCAAATCAAAATGGTGCAACGACAAACTCCTAACGCCAAATCTTGACGGCTCATATACAACCTAAAGGCTACCCTGGTGTTCTCCTGCGAACGGCGGCCGGGACGCGTGGGGCGTCTCGCCTGAGGTTAGGGGCAGATTCTAATTGGTGTTATCCGTCTACCTCTCCGAAGATGCCAAGTTGATCCATGGCACCGTGCATCGGAGGCTTAGACGGATGCGGCCGATGTAGCAGACTTCGTCAGATTCCCCCTCGTGGAGGGGTTTTTGATTGTGGGGACGCTCTTCCCTGCAGGCGCAAGCCCCTGCAGTTAATTACGCTACCGCATCGCGGTAACAACTTTCTCCTTCTCCAGCTGGTCACTTCGTGTCGTGAGTGTTTGTTTTGTGTTTTATTGCCCGTGGATTGTTTACGGAGACTGAGTTATGTCGTCGCCCGTAGGACGTGGACTAGTCAAAATCCGTGTTTATCTTAGATTTGGGTTTGGGGGTTTGGTTTGAGGATACGTCAGCCATACTTGAGGCTAAGATCAACTCAAACGTTTGTTAAGGATACGTTAGTCTAACGTTGAGACTAAGATCAACTTAACGGGATCATTTAGATCCGACAAAGGAATGTTGTAGGCTCCATTGTTCCGGTTTAGGGACATAGTGGTCCATCGTATGTATGGCCGTCGGGACCCGTCACCTCTCTGACGACGTTGAAGGATTACAACGATGGATGTCAGAGAAGTTCAGGGATGTACCCTCGAGCCAGAGTTAATTGGGGGGATTCATAGTCCAGTCTGTTTGAAGGTTTAAGGATACATTAGCCATCTTTGAGGCTAAGATCAGCTTAAACGAAACCGTTTAGATCCGACAAAAGAGCATGCGGGGCTCTATTGTTCTAGTTTAAGGACGTTGCGGTCCATGGGTAGTTTAAGGACGTTGCAGTATATGGGTAGTTTAAGGACATTGCGGTCCATGGGTAGTTTAAGGACATTGCGGTCCATTGTTAGTTTTAAGACATCTCGGTCGAGGTTAAGGACGTCGTAGTCCATGGGTTTAAGGACTCCACAGTCCGGTATGTGCTCTGGATGCTTCACACGGGTTCACTGCCGTGCTTGGCGAGGACCAGGTTCCGCTCTAGGCGTTTTCCGCGGGGTCAAAGAGTGACGTTATCCGCGTTTCACGTAACCAGGAATTTTGCACTAGATGCTTCACACGGGTTCACTGCCGTGCTCGGCGAGGACTAGGCTCCGCTCTGGGCGTTTTCCGCGGGGTCAAAGAGTGACGTTATCCGCGTTCCACGTAACCAGGAATTTTGTATTAGACACGGGTTTAAGGACCCCACAGTCCATATCAATGTGTGGTCGTCGGGACCCGTCACCTCTTTGAAGACATTGAGGGATTACAATGCCAAGTATCAAAGGAGTGAAGAGATGTACCCTAGAACCGGAATGGCTTAAGTAGTCCTTGGCCCAATTTGGGATCAAGACCGATTAATTATGTTATGAGCCCATTAGCCCAGTTAATTACGAATTGAAGACTCATGGCCTAGCTTGAGCTAAGTCCTATCATATCTGGAATATTGGCTTCTTGTTGGTCCATTGAAGGAGAGGCTTTGCCTCTATCCATTTAGCCAATTGGGCCAAAGCCTAGTGTTAAACACTACAGAGCAATCAGTGTTGAACACTGGGAATGAGGTTGACAAGTTAGTGTTTAACACTAAAAGATAATTGGTGTTAAACACTAGCAACAAGGCTTTCAAATTATCATAAACACTAAAACAGATCAGTGTTGAACACTGGCAATGGAGATCTCAGATTAGTGTTAAATACTAAGGTAATCAGTGTTGAACACTGCGAATAAAGTTCTTTGATTAGTGTTGAACACTAAGGCCCAATAGTGTTTCAATACTGTATTCAAGAGTTCCAATTTAGTGTTAAACACTAAGGCAAGAGGGGTCACGTGGCAACACGTGAGAGTGCCCTCCCTTCATTTATTCTGCTGAGATTATTGCATCACGTGCCCTCACGTGAAGGGCATTTAAATGCTTATATGTTAAAGCTTCTGCCGAGGGTCACGTGGGTCACGTGGGGTGCTGCCTCAAAGGGGTTTTCTGTAGATCTCTTGGGGGGGTCACGTGGTGACACGTGACCCTGCCTCTATGTATGTTGTTTAGAGGATCTGTTAATCTTTTCCAGGAATTAAATTCCTCGTAGGGTTAAACCCTGACAGTAATTTCAGAGGAATTAAATTCCTACTTCCTTTTGAAGATTTATATTCTGAATAGAGTTAGACTCTGAATTTTCTGTAGGAATTAAATTCCTCATACATGTGAAGAACTAAATAGGGTTAAACCCTAATAAAAGCTTTTAAGGAATTAAATTCCCATTCTCTGTTAAATTATGATCAAGGGAATTAAATCCCCGCTGTTCCAACAGAACTAGGTTCTTAATTAGGGTTAAACCCTGTTTCTTTTTGTTCTGAAGGAATTAAATTCCCATAACACAGGTCAAGCCCTAGTTTTGTTTTAAAGGAATTAAATTCCTATAGTTCTGTGAGAGTTAAATTCTCGTGCTTCCATTCCCTCTCTATGTTTTGGATCTGCATGGCAGGATCTCAACCCATTGAGAATTAAATTCTCAAATTCAAGGGGAGATGTGCACTTTGCAGATCCTCTATCAAAGAGAGAAGAAATATATTATTCTGTTATATATATATATATCAGAGTTAAAATCTGTCGAGAATTAAATTCTCCTTTCTTTCAAGGAGCCTTCCCTTTCTTACCTAGGGTTTTCTTTTGCAGAAGATCCAAGTTCCTCGAAGTATCAAGGCTCTCTCTCCCTTTCTTCCCTCTGCGTATATGTCTTTTTGTATCTCTTGGCTCCTATTTATAGGAGAAGCGGCCGAGTCAATTAGTTTTTGACGAATCTTCATTGAGAGATTTGATTTGTATCCATCATTCGTTCTGGACCTTTGGATTATTAGGTGAATTTTATTCACCATTGGATTTCAAATCCAGGGATTCCCCTTTGTTATTTCGGTTAGATTTAAAAGGGAAATCTTTCCAAACCCGAGATTTTCCCATAGATAGATGATATTTAATCATCTTTTAATCCGATTGGTTCCAGGTAATCGCTTTCCTTTGGAAAGATTTAAATCTCTTTCAGAATTTAATTCTGTTAGCAAAATGGGCTTTGAAAGCCGGTCACGTGTGACCACGTGACCCATGGTCACGTGTGACCACGTGACCCATGGTCACGTGTGGGCACGTGACCCTCTTTGGAATGAGCCTTCTTCTTTCTTTCTGCACTTTGCTTTCTGTTCTCTGTTTAGCTGTCACGTGCCACCACGTGACAACTGGTCACGTGTGAGCACGTGACCCTGGCCTGGAGCCTTCTTCTCGATTTAACCGGAGAATGAGCCTGATGTTTTGAGTGTCACGTGACCCTGGTCACGTAGGAGCACGTGACCTCTTCTGAAGCCTTTTTCTTGATTCGATCAGGGAACCGTTGTGTCTTTGCCGCTGCCTTTAAATGTCACGTGCCGACACGTGACCCAGGTCACGTGGGAGCATGTGACCCTTTCTGAAGCCCCTTTCTTTGATGTATTTGGGAAACTGAATTTGCCTTGTCGATACTTTTAGGTGTCGCGTGCTCACACGTGACTGCTGGTCACGTGTAAGCACGTGACCCTTTTCTGAAGCTTTTCCCATAAGCTTTTCTGATTTTAAATCAGGAAACAAATGCCCCCACAGCGTTGTTCTCACGTGTCAGCACGTGAGTGCAACGCTGTCAACTTTTGTGACCGTTGGATTCCTTTAGGGATTTGGGGAGATGAAGCGTTTCCATCGCCTTCTATAAATACCAGCGTCTCTTCCGAGGAGCCTTCACTTTGCTCATCTTCTTCTTCTGAGAACTTTTTCCTTGAGAATTTAATTCTCGCTTCCAGAGCTTAGTTCTCTGTCTTGAAACAATCTTCAGAGTTTAACTCTGTTCGAAAAGAATTCTTTCCCTCAGGTAATGTTTTTGGACAAACGATCGACCTTCACATTCCTCTGGATTTTAAATCCAAAACAAGGGTTTTTACCCTTTTTTCTTCATGTTTTTCCATAAGAACAGGAAACCACTTAACCTTCAAATTGTAGATCTCTTAGGGTTTAGATGATCTTTGGGGAGATGATGATGGCGTTTCAACTCCACGGAATTTAATTCCATCCAAAAATGTATCTGGGAATTTAATTCCCTTTTCTCAATAAGGAATTTAATTCCAATGAAGGACTTGATTTCTTCACACGGAGGCTTCCTGGGGTCTCTTGGCCCGAGGTTGTTCTTCTGTAATTAATGAAATAGGGGTTTTCTAATGATTCTCGTGACTTTTATTTCAGGTATCATGGATGCCCATCTGTATAGTCTTGACGAGATCATTTCCTACGGGAATATTCGTGCGCTGGGCCGCAGTTAGAACCAGGAGTTCACCGATGCTCAGTGTGCCGAGATCATGAGCCGCTTTGACGAGTACAACCATCGGCTACTCCCCCGTCGCTCTTCTCTTCTGAGGCTGATCGTGATGGCGATCCGGGAGGCACTTCCTCTCTTTTGCACCGGCATACCGCTCGGGGCCTTGGACACTGCCGAGGATAAGGTGCATTCGGTGTACCTTATGGGCTTAATCTCAAAGAAGAGGCGAGATCACTCATCGATCTTTTGCCCCAGGCGTTCCAGCAGTGGGCCATACTTGCCGCCTATCGGAGGGTGGAGGACATTCGTGAGGACCCCGACGCTTGCGACCGCGAGAGGAAGCATACTCGGGAGGTTCGAAGTGCTTGGAGAATCTTGGACAAAGTTAATCTCGAGTTTCTCAACCCATGCCTCGCGTCTGAAGCCTTGCCATTGTAAAAGTTTTCTTTTTATTTTGTATGACCTTCTTGAAGTCTGGATGATAAGTTCTATTGTGTTTTTGTATGTTTGCATGCTTTTTTGTAGGATTTTATCATTTCACTATTGTTGTTGCTGGTGCTTTTAATATGCATGGTGCTATTCTATTTTCTAGTGCACGTCAAATTTGGGCCTCACGTGTTCCGCACGTGGGATCATTTGATGGGACTGTTCACAAAATTTTCCATGCCGCATCTTTAGCGCGCAGTATCAGATGCAGAAAAGGAGCCTTGGAAATAGTTCTATCTCCTTGATTTTCGATACCTTTCCTTTTTTGGGCCTTGGAAACAGCTTTCGCATGCAAGATTTTCCGCGCATAGCACTTAATGCACCTCTTTATATCTGAGGCAATGGCCTTCCTTTTCTCTTCACAGAGAACTTTTATTCCCATTTTGACGCGATTCAATTCAAGAATAACTAAGTGCCATGGCCTGCAATCGTTTACACGCCCGTCGACAGCCATGGGAAGTGCCTATCGAGGAGATGATTCCTCGCTTTGCTGCACGATTGGTGGACCCTCTCCTGACCGACGACGAATGTGACTCAGCGGCATACGAGCTCTCGACTCGTAGGGGGTCCCCTCTTCCAATGGGCTCTCTCTGGCTCCGAATGATTTTTGTTGTTGTGCTTGCCGACGTCCCTCCTCACCCGGCGGAGATGACCCTAGCGATGCTCGATGCGGCTGAAGAAAAGCTCGAGGGCTTTCATGAAGCGTGCCTTATTACTCAGGCTTTGAAAGATCGCTCAGTTCATCTTTTGAGCGAAATAAGAGCCCGACGGGCTGTTATGTCTGCTTTTGCAGATGGCCATGGTGCCAATCGATGGGGAGCGACTTCTCGCGAGAACCGTCGCTTTGATGTGTTGGAGAGAGCAGAGAGAGAGATGGAGAACCTTGTTCTTTGTTTTGTTAACCCTTGTATTTCCGATCCCTTGTTTGGTGATCTTTTCCCACCAATGTAGTGTGTTTGAATCAATGTACTCCTTTAATCATTGGTGGTTTGTATGCTTTCTGTTGAATTTTCATGCTTGTCAGATAGTCGTACGTGTGTCTTACTTGCGTAAATGAGCCGTTTGTTTTTTCTTTAATTACGAGCACCATCGTTACGTTGCATGCACATCAGTGCCTCAGGCAACATTTCCTTTTAAACATTCGTACAGTTGCAAATGCGTGCCTGATAGGATACAGATCAGAAACTTGCCACGTTATCTCCCGTATGGGGTGGTTTGCGCTGGCTTTAGATCGAGTATTGTTTGTCGAAGGGAAGTTTATAAATGAAGACATATTCTTCTCTTCAATGGCGTGTCCCCTTTTTATTGAATGTATTCTGCGTATATCCTATCTTGATCTCCTTGCAGGACAGTGATGGCTCAGGGTTCAGGGTTAAGATCTGCTTTCTAAGGCTTTTGCATCTTATGAGCCACGAGGGTCTCATAAAGAGTTTTTCTCCCTACAGGTCGAGCGGATCCCATAGGTGTAAGTTCTTCTTAGAGATCGTGAGGATTTTAAGCGGGTTTTCCCTTGAGAGTCGTGAGGATCTCACAAGGGAGTTTTTTCTTCCTTACAGGTCGTGAGGACCTGCAAGTGCTGGATGTGGTCACCCTTATCCGTGTTTCACGGGGTCAGAGGCTGCTCCAGGTATCGTAGTTTAAAGACGTCGCAGTCAAGGTTAAGGACCTCATAGTCCGTGGATTTAGGGACTCCATCGTCCGCTGTTAGTTTTAAGACATCGCGGTCAAGGTTAATGACCTCATAGTCCGTGGATTTAGGGACTCCACAGTCCGGTGTTTGGTTGCAGGGACCCGTCACCTCTTTGAAGACGTTGAGGAATTACAACGCCAGGTATCAAAGGAGTGAAGAGATGTACCCTTAAACCAAGGCAGAATCCGTAGGGAATCGGGGTGGTTGATCGTTAGTTTTAAGACATCACGGTCGAGGTTAAGGACGTCATAGTCCGTGGATTTTAAGGACTACACAGTCCGGTATTTGCTCTGGATGCTTCACACGGGTTCACTGCCGTGCTTGGCGAGGACCAGGCTCCGCTCTGGATGCTTCACACGGGTTCACTGCCGTGCTCTGCGAGGACCAGGATCCGCTCTGGACGTTTTCCACGGGGTCAAAGAGTGACATTATCCGCGTTCTACGTAACCAGGAATTTTGCACTAGATGCTTCACACGGGTTCACTGCCGTGCTCGGCGAGGACTAGGCTCCGCTCTGGATGCTTCACACGGGTTCACTGCCGTGCTCTGCGAGGACCAGGATCCACTCTGGACGTTTTCCACGGGGTCAAAGAGTGACATTATCCGCGTTCCACGTAACCAGGAATTTTGCACTAGATGCTTCACACGGGTTCACTGCCGTGCTCGGCGAGGACTAGGCTCCGCTTTGGATGCTTCACACGGGTTCACTGTCGTGCTCTGCGAGGACCAGGATCCGCTCTGGACGTTTTCTACGGGGTCAAAGAGTGACATTATCCGCGTTCCACGTAACCAGGAATTTTGCACTAGATGCTTCACACGGGTTCACTGCCGTGCTCGGCGAGGACTAGGCTCCGCTCTGGATGCTTCACACGGGTTCACTGCCGTGCTCTGCGAGGACCAGGATCCGCTCTGGACGTTTTCCACGGGGTCAAAGAGTGACGTTATCCGTGTTCCACGTGACCAGGAAGTTTGCACTAGATGCTTCACACGGGTTCACTGCCGTGCTCGGCGAGGACTAGGCTCCGCTCTGGATGCTTCACACGGGTTCACTGCCGTGCTCTGCGAGGACCAGGATCCGCTCTGGACGTTTTCCACGGGGTCAAAGAGTGACGTTATCCGCGTTCCACGTGACCAGGAATTTTGTTGATTATATCCGCATTTCACGGAATGGAGGTTCGACTCTTGGTGATATGTATCGCCGAGCCATGGAACTGGGGGTTGCCGCTGTTCCGTTTCGCTTGATGTTGTGTCTGCTGCCATGAGACGGACGTCGAGATGATCTCTAGGCTATCTGTGAACCGTCGAGATTTGGCTTCCTCTTCTGATGAAACCTGGGGGAGGAGTATGATCCCTTCTTTGATTGCGCCCCTGGATTGTATACAGGGATAGATGTAACATCACCTGTAGGGCGTGGATTTCATTTTTATTTTATTTCTTTTTCCGCGATGCTCTATCGTTTCATCTTTTATACCGCGAAGGTCGCGATTGCCCCATCATTTCGGCTATTTTTCCATGCATACATTTTTACTTGCTGCTTGTAAGTTGCCCCATCATTTCGGCTATTTTGTAGGCATGCGTGGCTTGCTAGCTTTTTCGCCGCAAGCTTGGATTTCAGACACCGATTTTGACATCAGCACCGCTACAACTGGAATGTTGCCAGGAGCGAATCATCATTTGCCTTTGTCGATGATGAAGAAAGGTGGCTCGGCAAACAGGGTTAAGGGTCCTGCCGACCAAGGCTTTGACTTCATGAGCCGTAAGGGTCTCACAAAGGTATTTCTCCCTACAAGTCGTGAGGATCTTGCAGGTGTATTTTCTCCTTAGGGATCATGGGGATTCCTAAGTGTGTGCTCCTCTGTAAGTCGTAAGGATCCTACAAGAGGGCTTTCTCCTTATGGATCAAGAGGACCTATAAGGGTTGGACTTTGCTGGGGAAATGTTTATTCGCGCCCGTGGATTGTATACAAGGGTCAGTATTGAGTCCCTTGTAGGGCAATATCGAGGGTTGTGGAGGATTTGCTTAAGAACAGGTTTAGGTTTCTGTAACTTAAGACTTTCAAGTCTCATGAGCCGTGAGGGTCCCATAAGAGAGTTCTCCTTACGAGTCGTGAGGATCTCGTAAGTGTATTTTCTCCTTAGGAATCATGAGGATCCCTAAGTGTGTTGCTAATTTGTGAGTCGTAAGGATCTCACGCAGGTGGTTTCTCCTTACAAGGTCGAGAGGACCCTACAAGTGTCTTTTAACGAGGTTGCGCCCTTTCGGGTTTTCACAAACACTCGCCGGTAGTCCTGCTGTTTTTACTCACGGAGCCCTTTCGGGTTTTCATCCGTGCCCATTTTGCTTATGGACATACCGTTTTTTTTTATTTTATATACTTTTTTTTCTTTTTTTTTATCTCGTCAGCCTAAGTATGCTGCGGTAGTAGTTTAGGGACGTTTCGGTCCGTCGCTAGTTTAAGGACGTTTCGGTCCGTCGATAGTTTAAGAACGTTTCGGTCCGTCGTTAGTTTAAGGACGTTTCGGTCCGTCGTTAGTTTAAGGACGTTTCGGTCCGTCGTTAGTTTAAGGACGTTTCGGTCTATCGTTATGGGAAGGCCGGCTGCTGCTTGTAAAGTCTGAGCTTAGGAAGATAGCGAGCGGACATAGTCGTCGTCATCTATCATTGACCCAGGCTGTGGCTCATTAAGCATAGTATTTCTTTAAGAAGCGGCCGTTTATTGGCCTGAAAGGCCTTTCACCGTGCATGTCCATGAGTAGGTAGGCTCCACCCTGGTAGACCTTGTCTATGATGTACGGGCCTTCATAGTTTGGCTCAAATTTTCCCCGCTTGGCACGATTGGGGATTATAGATCTTTTGACCACTAGTACGAGTTCGCCTTGGTGGAATGTCCTCGGCCTGGTCAATCTTTCGTACGAGCGCGTCATCTTTGCTTTGTAGGCTTCTAGATGTTGTTGCGCTATGAGCCGGGTTTCGTCGAGGGCATCAAGCTCCTCAAGCCGAAGGTGAGCAGTTTCTTCGTTCGTCAGCTCGTGGTGGACTGCCATTCGTAAAGAGGGCAACTCTATCTCGAGGGGGAGCACTGCTTCCGTCCCAAATACCAACGCGTACGGCGTTGTGTTCGTGGCCGTCTTGAATGTAGTTCGATAGGCCCAAAGGGCTTCTTGCAGCCTCTCGTGCCAGTCTCTCTTATTCCTGGAAACGGTCTTTTTTATGATCTTCGTCAAGGTCTTGTTGAAGGCCTCGGCCAGACCGTTAGCTCGTAGGTTGTAAACTGAAGAATATCTCCAGTCTATATTGTGCTGCTGTGCGAAGCGGCTAATCTTATGGCTTCGGTAGGCCGGCCCATTATCGGAGATAATCCGCCGTGGGGTTCCAAACCGATAGATGACGTGCGTCTTGAAGAAATGGAGGATATTCTCCGTCTTCACTTCCCTCAGTGGTATTGCTTCTGCCCATTTGGAGAAGTAATCAGTCGTCGCCAAGATAAAACGATGTCCCCGGGATGATGCTGGCTCGATGGGGCCGACTATGTCAGTCCCCCACATTTCGAATGGCCAGCTAGCCACCGTTGGGTGTAGTGGATTCGGATGTTGGTGGATAAAGTCTCCATGAATCTGGCACGAGTGGCATTGCTTCGCATACTCGAGGCAATCCTGGATCATCGTGGGCCAGTAGTAACTCATCCGTTTAATTTTTAACTTCATCTTCGGGCCTGCTTGATGAGAACCACAGATTCCGTCATGAACCTCTTGAACGACTCTTTCTGCTTCGTCTGGTCCTAAACATCTTAGCCATAGAGAATCAAACGATCTCTTATATAGAGTGTCGTTGACGAAAGCGAAAGACAGAGCTCGTTTCATGAGCTGATGTCTTGAGGACGCTTCTTTGGGCATTCGGTGGGACTTAAAGTAGTCTATGAAGACTTCCCTCCAGTCTTCGGCCTTCTCATGGTCTTTTATTTGTAGGGTCGTCTGCTCAGTCGCTCCCTTTTCTTTATATAATTCCGGAGGTATTTCTGCCGGGGCGAGCACTCGACGACTTTATACCACGATTCTGACGTCATCGAGGTTCTCGTCAGCCAGTTCTTTAGCAAGTTTGGCCAACGCGTCTGCTTTGCTATTTTCCACGCGCGGTATGTTCTCCAGAATATAGGAGGGAATTTGGGTCAGTAGTTGCTGTACCTTTTCGCCATACTTCACCAACTCCGGTTTGCACGTTTGGTAGTCGCCATTTACTTGACTAACGACCAGTTGAGAATCCCCGTATATAAGAAGTTCTTCAACTCCCAGGTCGATGGTGATTTCAAGGCCTGCTATCAGAGCTTCGTATTCAGCTTCATTGTTTGTCCTCGGCTCTGTTAAGGAAAAGGCGAAGCGCATTATCCCTCCTTGTGGAGTTGCAAAGACGAGGCCTATCCCCGATTTGATCATTGGGGTACCTTGTTTCTGTTTCTTTACGGAGGACGCTCCATCGAAATAGAGTTCCCATCAGGTGCTACCGCCGCCGATCGCATCAAACGCATGCTCGTCCGGCAAATCACAGTTCAGAGAAGAATCGGCCGGTATCGGGTGCTCAGCGAGGAAATCGGCAATGGCCTGGCCTTTCAATGCCTTGAGAGGTTGATACGTTATCGAGAACTCCATCAAGAGCAGGGCCCATTTAGCGAGTCGTCCCGTCAATATGGCTTTTGACATCAAGTATTTAAGGGGATCCACCTTTGAAATGAGACGGACTTCATGCGCCAACGCATAGTGCCTGAGCTTTGTTATCGCGAAGATTAACGCCAAGCAATGTTTTTCAATGGGAGAGTAGTTGCTTTCTGCCCCCAGTAGAACTCGACTTAAGTAGTAGAGTGCCCTCTCTTTCCCCTGATCATTCTCTTGTGCCCATAATGCGCCCAAGGAACCTTCGAGGGCGGTCGTATAAAGAATGAGGGGTTTTCCCTTGACCGGCGCAGCCAACACCGGAGGGTTCTGCAGGTACTGCTTGATCTCGTCTAGTGCACCTTGGCATTTGTGATCCCAAACGAATGGAGTTCCCTTCTTCATCAGATGGCTGTAAGGACGGCATTTGCCTGAAAGATTGGCGATAAACCGCCGGATGTATGCGAGCTTCCCTTGGAGAGACCGCAACTGTTTGAGGGTTCTCGGCGGAGGCATTTCCATGATCGCTTTAATCTTTGACGGGTCTATTTCAATACCTCGGTGTCGAACGATGAATCCCAGGAATTTGCCCGAGGAGACTCCAAACGCGCATTTGAGGGGATTCATTTTCAAATTATATTGCCGAAGGCGTTGAAATACAGTCTCCAGATGCTTTAAGTGATCTTCGTATGACATGCTCTTTACTACGAGGTCATCGATATAGCACTCGACGATGTCATGTATGAGGTCGTCGAAGATCTTCGTCATGGCCCTTTGATAGGTAGCGCCAGCGTTCTTTAGACCAAAGGGCATAACCCTGTAGCAGAATATACCCAAAGGGGTCCAGAAAGCGGTGTGCTTCTGGTCTTCGGGATGCATCTTTATCTGATTGTATCCTGACGAACCGTCCATAAAGGAGAAAACCTCGTGAGTGGACGTGTTATCTATCATTAGCTCGGTTACTGGTACTGGGAAATCATCCTTTGGACAGGCTTTATTGAGATCCCTGAAATCCACGCATATGCGTACCGTCCCATTCTTCTTCATTACCGGGACGATATTGGCGATCCAATCGGGATATTGGACTTCTTGGATAAATCCAGAATCGATCAGCTTCTTGACTTCGGCGTTGATGCTCATCTCAAGCTCGAGTCGCATCCTTCTTGGCGCCTGCTTGACTGGCTTGATATCTGGGGATATTGCTAATTTATGCACAGCAATCTCCGGATCTAATCCTGGCATCTCGGAGTAGTTCCACGCGAAGCAGTCTTTATGCCGTAGAAGCACGCTCTTTAACGCAGCCACCCTTTCTTCAGATAGCAGCTCGCTGACAAATGTCGGTCGCGGGTCGTCTGCCGATCCCAACTCAATTTTCTTGAGGTTATCTGCAGTAGTGTGTATACCATCTTCCAGTTCTTTCGGAGCGGGCGGAAATTCTGAGATCACCTCATCATCGCTGTTCTCAAAGCACCGGGGAAGGTCATCTATGTTCTCGGGCTCTTCTTTCAATATCGTAATCATATAACAGGTGCGAATCCGCTCCCAGGACTGAGGTGGATCCGGTTCTGCTCTTGCGGCCTTGGGTTCGTGCATTTGTGGCGGCGTTACCCTCCAGCCGTCGGATAAAGCGAATCTGCCCTGTTGGTACTGGTCCTCGACCCAGTTCTTGAAGGTGAAGCAGTCTTCGGTGGGATGTCCTATGGCTCGGTGATAAGAGCAATAGCTCAGATGAGAAGCCTTGTTAGCTTGCTCAGGATGTCTAGACTCTGGAAGCGCGATCATTTGATGTTTTATAGCGAGCTTGAGTAACTTCTCCGTCTTGTCTTGGGGGAAGGAGTACGCTCGACTCATCTTCTTCATGAGGGACAAATCCGAGCCATGCAACACCCGACCACGTAACTCTCTAATCCTGCGTCGTTGTTGTCGGCTCCTCTTTCCGCTTCTTGATTTATTTCCGTCTCTGCGTCGGGCCTTCCGTACAACGGATTGACAAGGATGGGCATCTTTGTCTTTTGCAGCCTGTTGAAATAGACGTTGCGTCCTGGCCTTCTCGTAGATGGCCATTTCGCGGTTGTGGTCTTCCCGGGCTTTCTGACCCACTTCCCTGATAGGCCTGCCCATTCGTTCTTCAGACGACGGACTTGGCGCTTCAATCGCGGGGTCTAATTTTGATGAGGGGTTGGCATCTCCTGACAGGGCGTCCTCTTCTTCATCAAAGGTATATATGGCGTAGCTGCTGTGGGCCCGTTCCCGTTTTCCGGCTCTCGCGTATCCAAGCCTGAGTGTTTCCATTTTCCCGTTGGGCAATTTGCGTTGAGTCCCGGGGACATCCCAAATCCTGTTGTAGAACCGAGCCTGCCGAACAGTCTGCTTTAAGGGTACTCCTTGGCGCTTCAATAGCTTCTTTAATCCATTTGTATAGTATCTAGGCAGACGGATGGGTTGGAGCCTGTCAAGTGTAGCATCCGCGCCATGCCAGATCTCTTTCTCTATTTTCGACTCTGAGGATCGGTAGAATAGGATCACCTTCTCACCCCTTTGCCTGGGAGGGACGTAAAACGTTTGCAGGTCCTGCACATTATGAGCTTGAAGCGTGTCGAGATCCTTGTAATGTTCTCGCGGTACCATGGTGATTTGCAAACTATGGCCATCGCCAAGGGGTGCTTGTATTGACGGCCGATTGGCGAACACGGCATTAACCTCATCTTCCGAGTCACTTCCGAAGACTAACATGGGGGCGGACATCCCTGGGTTGTTGCGTTGAGATGGCCCGGCATAAACTATCTCTTCTTCTTCTTCGGTATCGCTCCCGAAAACAGGGATGGTGGCGGCGGTTTTGTTCTCCGGGTTGCGACACCTTTCTGTATCCTCGAAATCTGGCAGAAAGTACTTCGCATCTTCGTATTTGCGGACTTCGTTCACGGAAAATGGGTTTAACTCTCCTGTTACAGTATACTCGAAACCATCCTTAAAGTATTTCATATACTGATGTTGTGTAGAAGGGATGATGTTGTACTCGTGTAGCCAAGGACGGCCGAGCAAGGCGTTGTAGCAGGTCTTGGCGTCGATGACATGGAATTTGATGTCTGTGACGAGAAGTCCAAAGCGTAATGTTAGTATCACAGATCCGAGAGTCCGTGACGATTGTGAATCGAAACCGGAGATAGTAATTTTGTCACGAGCGAGGTGTTGCACACTCATGCAGATTTCCTTCAACACCCGAACATTAAGGAGATTGACGGAGGATCCATTATCCACCAGGATCTTGCCTATCTTGATATCATGGCAGTATCCGGAGACATATAGGGGACGGTTGTGGTCGCACGTCCCGAGAAGGAGGTCTTCATCACCGAAAGTGATGTCGGCCGTATGCACTTCCTCCAGTTCACCCTTCATCTTTTCAGTGGCGAGGAAGGCTTGGAATTGCTCAGGTTCCTGTAACGCCTTAATTAGTGAGTCTCGCGCTTCTTTTGATAATAGGAGGGCATCGAGAATGCTAAGCTGAGAAGGTAGTTTTCTTAGGTGTGCTAGGATGTTATAGTCCACCTTATCCTTCCTAGGAGGGTCTTTGGCGGCCAGCTCTCTCATGACTTGGTCGTCTAAAGTGATATCTTCAGTGACCTTTTCCTTTCCCTTATCTTTTCTACTCACGGGCCCGAGATTCTTTTCTGGGAGTGTGCGATTGCGCAGCTGAATGTTCTCGCAGGCCTCCGGTTTCTCCTCTTTCCCTAAAACGGATTCTTTAAAGAGAGGGCCCAGAGCCATTTCTTCTTCAGAGTCGCTCCCAAAGGTGAGAACTTGTGACCCCCCGGCGTGAGCCATACAACAGTTGCCAATAGTTCTGTTGTGCCCATCGACAGTGCCTCTTTGCTCCCGACGGATCTTGCGTTTCATGCGCTTAACGTGTTGTCGACGAGCAACATATCCTTGCCACCATATCTTAAAGGCGTCGCACTCCTCCGTGGGGTGTGATATTTTCCGATGATATGTGCAATAATCAGGGTGTCTCTCCACCCCGTCGAGCGTGTTTCCTTCCGAAGGCGGTAGCCTCATCCCCATTGACATGGCTTTGGCAAACCTTTTCCTCGTTTTGAATATCCTCTTGTCTACTTCGGATGCCTTTTGCTCTGGCAGAGGTAGTTCAACCCTTCCGTTCAGTCGCCTGCATTTGGTTCCTTCTGATGCTGCCATCTCACGCTTCTGATCCGCTTTACTTTTTAGACGAATCTCGTCTAGAAAGGCACTGATCATTTCATTTGTCGGCCCCGCACGCTCTGGTTCAGGCTTTGCCTCCAGCTTCTTAGTGCCTGGAGTTTTCTCATCATCGGTAAACGAGTGGGAGATTACATTACAACTTGCCACATACCCTTCGGGTTCATCCGACGAGCTCTCTCCATCATCTCTCTCTTGAAAGATGCGGCTGAGAAACTCTTGCAGTGTGACAGGAGTTCGCGCCTTTTGATTGTATTTTTCCAGCGCGTCGATTCGCTTCTGCAAGTTCGTGTGCTCGTCTCCAAGCTTCGCGGGCTTCTTGGATTTCTTCTTCTTTTTCTTCGAAGATTTTGACGGTTGGGCTTGAGTATTTGGGCCCTTATCACGAGTCTTCGTAGTTGTGCGGGGCTTCAACATCCCTTCGATAATTTGAGGTTCAAGAGGGTCCTTCCATTCGATCGCAGGGCACGCATGAAGGCCTCCCAGCATTCTTTTGGTTTTAGTCGATAGCACGACCTCCCATGGAGCTTCTTCAATAAAGGAGCAGGTTGCCCCCAGTGTATCTGCTTTCTTAGGAGTATGCGGTTGTGGCGGGTTCACCTTCCACTTTTCGGACAGTACAAACTTCCCCTGGAGGTATTTATCTTCAATCCATCCTTTGAAGACGAAGCAATCTTCAATCGGATGGCTTACCGTTTGATGGTAAGGGCAATAGTTAGGGTTATTCACCTCGGTGGGTTGCGGCGGTCGCCTTGGATTTGGCAGGCTTATAAGTCTGTTGCGTACTGCCAACTCGAATAACCGTTTCGTCTTGTCTCGTGGGAACGAGTAGGGACGTTTCATTTTCTCATTATAATACCGGCGTCTTTCTTCCAGTTGATCTGCCGGTTTCGTGGCGTTAGGTTGCTGCTGGGCATTCGCGACAAAGGTTGCCCTTCCTTTACCCTTGTCATTCCGAGGTTCTGACTTCGGGGCAGGTGGTCTATGACCCATCTTGTCCATCTGAGCCAACTTGTCGATTAAAGCCTGGAATGTGGTTGGCTTAAAGAACATCATAAACTGGGAGATAGTTGCGTGGGGGTCTAGGGTTCCCACGAACATGCCCACTGCGGGTGCCTCCTCAATGCGTTGTTCACATCTCGACCACAAGTTCCGCCAGCGTATAGCATACTGGACCCAGGTTTCGCCTGGTTTTACCCTGGTGTTAATCAATGCAGTTATTGGAGTGCGTTCGCTGGCACTTGCGAATCGCTGAGTGAATAACAATTCCATTTCAGCGAACGTTTTGATAGAATCGTTCGGGAGTTCCGAATACCATTCGAACGCTGTTTCTGATAAACTGCCCATGAATTGGCGAAGCAACAGTTTATCATCACCGCCGGTGTTACCGCAGAGGGCCCGGAACTGGGCGACATGTTGATGGGGGTTGCCGGTCTCCTTGTACACGTGGAATTTTGGTATCGTATACCCTTGCGGGTATTTGATTTGGTCGTACCAGCTTGGATACGGCCGCCCCGTTTTCACGACTTGACCAGCTGCCTCAGTCGCGTGATGAACCCGTATTTGCTGGGCTATGTAGTCAACCAAGTCAGCCTTGGAGATTGCCTCCTCCTTGGCCGTTGAGAGGGCTGGTGGTGGATTTGACGTTTCTCCTCGGTCGTCTTCAAGAATGATTGGGGGATCCTCAGCGGGCAAGTCCTGCTGGATCATCATTCCTATCATATCTTGGAAGAGAAGGCCCATACGTTGTATGTTGGCCGCTTGTTCAGTAGCCTCTTTGTCCTTTTTCTCTAGTATCCGGCGAAGGAATTCAGCGTCGGTTTCTTCCTCCTAGCGCGCATCCGAGGACGTTTCTGGGCTTTCTTTTGGCCCGGTAAGTGCGGCCATAGTATTCACCATTTCCTGAAGCTTTTGTTGCTGCTCCTGGGCTTTTGTCACGGATCGGGTTAGCGGTCGGTGGCCCGTAGAAGTGCGGCTTTCCTCCTTTCCAGAAGCCATGTAGACAGTGTGCACCACAATGCCCCCAGACTTTGGGCGTCTGGACTTAGTGCTTTTAACCGTTGTTGCAGGCTGGGGGATCTTCTCTGGCCTCCTCCTTTTATGAGCCATGGAGGTTGAGGGGGCCGTTGAGGTGGGCGTCCAGACAGCCTTTTGGGGTTTAGCCTGGTGACCAGCCTCCGGTTGGATTTTCAGCTTCTTGTGCTGGCGGGAGAAGTTTGAATCGATGATCGAGTCTCGGGTCTGCCGCCAAACCTTATAGATTTTGGAAGACAGCCGTTGAGGAGATCGGGACTGTTCTGGTTTTATTTCCATAACCTTTTTTAATGGGGGAGGAGACCTCTTCAGCACTGCAGTAGGAGAATTCCTTCGCACCTTATTTAGCATTTCGAAGCTGTTCCCAGTTGGAACAGCAACATTAACTTCTGCCACCGGGGCTGATGGAGTCAACCCAGAGGGGGAATTGCCCCCAGCCTTCCTTACTCGGCGCCAATGGCGACGTCGAGCGTGCCGAGCGGACGGCGTGGGTTCAGCGGTGAGAACGTTTTCGTCTTGCCCCCTGTGTAGGTGGGGGGTCGTTGCCGGTGTTAGCCTGTCAAAGACCGACGTCCTTTGGGCAACAGGAGCGGGAGCTGAAGCCGTTAATCTTGTAAAGACCGACTTCGTGGCCGGAGAGGCCGCCTTGGCGACTTCGGGGGCAGGAGCGGCCACTTTCTTAGAAGCAGTCTCCTCTGAGATTGTAGGCCCCATGATGAGTTCGCAGGATTTCTGGCCCAATCTAGAGAAGACCGAGGGGTTGACGTTGGGCGACTCGTTGAGAGGAGCTGCGGCAGGGGTAAGACGATCAAAGACCGACTTCTTGAGAGCTTCCTTTGTCAGCACCGACGCCGTGAAGCTTGTTGGCGGGAGTATAGTCCCAAAGAAGAATCCGGTAGTGGCCTGAGTCACCTGATCCACCGGCATCGTGAACAACGAAGCAGCTTGGGGTCCATAGGCTATACCTCCTGGCGAGGTAAAGCGTTGGTCGCAATTGCAGTCTGAGCGGTTGGAGGATTTCGCAGAAGTAGAAGCCGTCGATCCTTTGCTTTCTGCAATAAGCAAGACGCCAAGCTTTAGTATCTTGAAACCCAAGGGCAACTATTGGCGAACCGCGATTGGTTCGCGAATCACGACACACGAAGTGTGGAGTGGAAAGAGGAAAAGGTCCCACCGGGCGTGCCAGAATCTGTTCCCCTCCGAACGGCGGCCGGGACGCGTGGGGCGTCTCGCCTGAGGTTCGGGGCAGATGCTAATTGGTGTTATCCGTCTACCTCTCCGAAGATGCCAAGTTGATCCATGGCACCGTGCATCGGAGGCTTAGACGGATGCGGCCGATGTAGCAGACTTCGTCAGATTCCCCCTCGTGGAGGGGTTTTTGATTGTGGGGACGCTCTTCCCTGCAGGCGCAAGCCCCTGCAGTTAATTACGCTACCGCATCGCGGTAACAACTTTCTCCTTCTCCAGCTGGTCACTTCGTGTCGTGAGTGTTTGTTTTGTGTTTTATTGCCCGTGGATTGTTTACGGAGACTGAGTTATGTCGTCGCCCGTAGGGCGTGGACTAGTCCAAATCCGTGTTTATCTTAGATTTGGGTTTGGGGGTTTGGTTTGAGGATACGTCAGCCATACTTGAGGCTAAGATCAACTCAAACGTTTGTTAAGGATACATTAGTCTAACGTTGAGACTAAGATCAACTTAACGGGATCGTTTAGATCCGACAAAGGAATGTTTTAGGCTCCATTGTTCCGGTTTAGGGACATAGTGGTCCATCGTATGTATGGCCGTCGGGACCCGTCACCTCTCTAACGACGTAGAAGGATTACAACGACGGATGTCAGAGGAGTTCAGGGATGTACCCTCGAGCCAGAGTTAATTGGGGGGATTCATAGTCCAGTCTGTTTGAAGGTTTAAGGATACATTATCCATCTTTGAGGCTAAGATCAGCTTAAACGGGACCGTTTAGATCCGACAAAAGAGCATGCGGGGCTCTATTGTTCTAGTTTAAGTACGTTGCGGTCCATGGGTAGTTTAAGGACGTTGCGGTCCATGGGTAGTTTAAGGACATTGCGGTCCATTGTTAGTTTTAAGACATCTCGGTCGAGGTTAAGGACGTCGTAGTCCATGGGTTTAAGGACTCCACAGTCCGGTATGTGCTCTGGATGCTTCACACGGGTTCACTGCCGTGCTTGGCGAGGACCAGGCTCCGCTCTGGGCGTTTTCCGCGGGGTCAAAGAGTGACGTTATCCGCATTTCACGTAACCAGGAATTTTGCACTAGATGCTTCACACGGGTTCACTGCCGTGCTCGGCGAGGACTAGGCTCCGCTCTGGGCTTTTTCCGCGGGGTCAAAGAGTGACGTTATCCGCGTTCCACATAACCAGGAATTTTGTATTAGACACGGGTTTAAGGACCCCACAGTCCATATCAATGTGTGGTCGTCGGGACCCGTCACCTCTTTAAAGACATTGAGGGATTACAATGCCAAGTATCAAAGGAGTGAAGAGATGTACCCTAGAACCGGAATGGCTTAAGTAGTCCTTGGCCCAATTTGGGATCAAGACCGATTAATTATGTTATGAGCCCATTAGCCCAGTTAATTACGAATTGAAGACTCATGGCCTAGCTTGAGGTAAGTCCTATCATGTCTGGAATATTGGCTTCTTGTTGGTCCATTGAATGAGAGGCTTTGCCTCTATCCATTTAGCCAATTGGGCCAAAGCCTAGTGTTAAACACTACAGAGCAATCAGTGTTGAACACTGGGAATGAGGTTGACAAGTTAGTGTTTAACACTAAAAGATAATTGGTGTTAAACACTAGCAACAAGGCTTTCAAATTATCATAAACACTAAAATAGATCAGTGTTGAACACTGGCAATGGAGATCTCAGATTAGTGTTAAATACTAAGGTAATCAGTGTTGAACACTGCGAATAAAGTTCTTTGATTAGTGTTGAACACTAAGGCCCAATAGTGTTTCAATACTGTATTCAAGAGTTCCAATTTAGTGTTAAACACTAAGGCAAGAGGGGTCACGTGGCAACACGTGAGAGCGCCCTCCCTTCATTTATTCTGCTGAGATTATCGCATCACGTGCCCTCACGTGAAGGGAATTTAAATGCTTATATGTTAAAGCTTCTGCCGAGGGTCACGTGGGTCACGTGGGGTGCTGCCTCAAAGGGGTTTTCTGTAGATCTCTTGGGGGGTCACGTGGTGACACGTGACCCTGCCTCTATGTATGTTGTTTAGAGGATCTGTTAATCTTTTCCAGGAATTAAATTCCTCGTAGGGTTAAACCCTGACAGTAATTTCAAAGGAATTAAATTCCTACTTCCTTTTGAAGATTTATATTCTGAATAGAGTTAGACTCTGAATTTTCTGTAGGAATTAAATTCCTCATACATGTGAAGAACTAAATAGGGTTAAACCCTAATAAAAGCTTTTAAGGAATTAAATTCCCATTCTCTGTTAAATTATGATCAAGGGAATTAAATCCCCGCTGTTCCAACAGAACTAGGTTCTTAATTAGGGTTAAACCCTGTTTCTTTTTGTTCTGAAGGAATTAAATTCCCATAACACAGGGTCAAGCCCTAGTTTTGTTTTAAAGGAATTAAATTCCTATAGTTCTGTGAGAATTAAATTCTCGTGCTTCCATTCCCTCTCTATGTTTTGGATCTGCATGGCAGGATCTCAACCCATTGAGAATTAAATTCTCAAATTCAAGGGGAGATGTGCACTTTGCAAATCCTCTATCAAAGAGAGAAGAAATATATTCTTCTGTTTTATATATATATCAGAGTTAAACTCTGTCGAGAATTAAATTCTCCTTTCTTTCAAGGAGCCTTCCCTTTCTTACCTAGGGTTTTCTTTTGCAGAAGATCCAAGTTCCTCAAAGTATCAAGGCTCTCTCTCCCTTTCTTCCCTCTGCGTATATGTCTTTTTGTATCTCTTGGCTCCTATTTATAGGAGAAGCGGCCGAGTCAATTAGTTTTTAACGAATCTTCATTGAGAGATTTGATTTGCATCCATCATTCATTCTGGACCTTTGGATTATTAGGTGAATTTTATTCACCATTGGATTTCAAATCCAGGGATTTCCCTTTGTTATTTCGGTTAGATTTAAAGGGGAAATCTTTCCAAACCCGAGATTTTCCCATAGATAGATGATATTTAATCATCTTTTAATCCGATTGGTTCCAGGTAATCGCTTTCCTTTGGAAAGATTTAAATCTCTTTCAGAATTTAATTCTGTTAGCAAAATGGGCTTTGAAAGCCGGTCACGTGACCCATGGTCACGTGTGGGCACGTGACCCTCTTTGGAATGGGCCTTCTTCTTTCTTTCTGCACTTTGCTTTCTGTTCTCTGTTTAGCTGTCACGTGCCACCACGTGACAACTGGTCACGTGTGAGCACGTGACCCTGGCCTGGAGCCTTCTTCTCGATTTAACCGGAGAATGAGCCTGATGTTTTGAGTGTCACGTGACCCTGGTCACGTGGGAGCACGTGACCTCTTCTGAAGCCTTTTTCTTGATTCGATCAGGGAACCGTTGTGTCTTTGCCGCTGCCTTTAAATGTCGCGTGCCGACACGTGACCCAGGTCACGTGGGAGCACGTGACCCTTTCTGAAGCCCCTTTCTTTGATGTATTTGGGAAACTGAATTTGCCTTGTCGATACTTTTAGGTGTCGCGTGCTCACACGTGACTGCTGGTCACGTGTAAGCACGTGACCCTTTTCTGAAGCTTTTGCCATAAGCTTTTCTGATTTTAAATTAGGAAACACCTGGCATACCTTCTTATTCCATTAGAGTGCAGACGTGACGTCAACAAAACTCCAACGAGCCAAATCAAAATGGAGCAACGACAAACTCCTACCTCCAAGTCTTGATGGTTCATATACAACCTAAAGACTACCCGGCGTTCATTCTTATTCCATCAGGGTGCAGACATGACGTCAACAAGGCTCAAAATAGCCAAATCAAAAAGGAGTGACGGCAAAATCTTAGCTCCAGCTCAATATTCTTCTCGTTACAACAGACGCAATGTCAACAAAGGCTCCATATAGCCAAATCAAAAGGGAGTGATGGCAAAATCCCAGCTCCAGCTCGACATTCTTCTCGTTACATCAGACGCAATGTCAACAAAGGCTCCAAATAATAAAATAAAAAAGGAGTGACGGCAAAATCCTAGCTCCGGCTCAACATTCTTCTCGTTACAGCAGACGCAATGTCAACAAAGGCTCCAAATAGCCAAAATCAAAAAGGAGTGACAGCAAAATCCCAGCTCCAGCTCGACATTCTTCTCGTTACAGTAGACACAATGTCAACAAAGGCTCCAAATATCCAAAATCAAATTGAAGCAATGACATATTTCTAACTTCAGGTTCTTGATGGCAAGTCATATAAAGCCTAAGAGACTATCGGAGATCATCCCACACCAGCGTGGAGTGGTTATGACTCATCGGGGCTCCAAACCGAGCCTAACCTCAAGTAAAAAGTGACATGGAAAATTCCTAACGCTTGCTCTTCCGACGGTCATATAGCCTAAGGAGATTACTTGAAGACGTCTTTCCAGCCCCCGAAAGGATCAAAGACACGACAGTCGCGGGGTTACTCGAACAACGGCTTAAAGATTGCATATCGAGAAGCCAACACGATGGTACCATGGACCAAAGCCCTAGTACCACAAAACCTAATGGATTTCTGTCTCAAAGAGCAGGGGTTATCTATATATAATGTTAGGATAAGTTTACCTGTAAACCCAAGGGAGGTAAACTAAACAAACTCCGAAATGAGTCCATAAACTAGAAACTCTGAAACGAGTGAATAAACTACAAACTCCGAAATGATTCCATAAACTAGAGACTCTGAAATGAGTGAATAAACTACAAACTATGCAATGAGTACATAAACCACTCTACGCCAAGTCAAGACATCGAAGGATAGAGAGACACAAGTATGAAATGAAATATGTCTTTTATTCATGAATCAATGAATACAAGATACTTTTATTCATGAATCAAAATGAATACAAGATACTTTTATTCATGAATCAAAATGAATACAAGGTGTAAAAAGTTTTCTAAGTTGGTGGGCGATTCAATAAGCCAAAAAGTTCGTCATTTTTCCTCTGGACCTCTGCTTCAAGCTCTATCAACGCCGCAAGCCAAGTCCCTGCCTGTGTCTGTTGGTTCTGGTATGAAGAAAATCGACTCTCAAGCTCTTCCTCGGCAGCCTTGTGGGCCTCGACCATCTCACGTGTATGTTCACCGCCGAAAGATGCGACCGGGACGTTGAGACGTCCGGCCTGAATTTCGAGGGCAGATGTTATTTGGTGCTATTCGTCCACCTCTCCGAAGATGCCAAGTTGATTTATGACACCATGTATCGAAGGTTTAAATGGATGCGGCTAATGTAGAAGACTTCGTCAGATTCCCCCTCCTTGAGGGGTTTTTTATTGCTGGGACGCTCTTCCTTGCAGGCGCAAGCCCCTGCAGTTAATTATGCTGCCACATCGTAGTAACCACTTTCTCCTTCTCCAAATGGTCACTTCGTGTCGTGAGTGTTTGTTTTGTTTTTGGTTGCCCGTGGATTGTATACGGAGACTAATTTATGTTGTCGCCCGTAGGGCGTAGATTAGTCCAAATCCGTATTTTCTTAGATTTGGGTTTGGGATTGGGTTTAAGGATGCGTTAGTCTCATTTGAAATTAAGATCAACTTAAACGTTTGTTTAATTTTAGACTAAGATCAACTTAATGATTTGTTAAGAATACGCTGGTCTAATTTTTATACTAAGATCAACTTAACTGGATCGTTTAGATCCAAAAAAAGAGCATTTGGACTCTATTGTTTTAGTTTAGGGAAATTACGGTCCATAATTAGTTTAAGGATATTACGGTCTAATGTTAGTTTAAGGACATCTCGGTCCATAAGGTTAAGAACATCATAGTCCATAAGTTTAAGGACCCCGCAGTCCAAGGTTAAGGACATCATAGTCCATGGGTTTAAGGACCCCACAGTCCAGTTTAGAGACATCATAGTCTGTAAGATTTGCTGGCTGTCGGGACCCGTCACCTCTTTGAAGACGTTGAAGAATTACAACGACAAATATCAGAGGAGTGAAGAGATGCACCCTTGAACCAATATTGGTTGGGAGATCCGTAGTCCAATTTGGGACTAAGATCAAAGATTTATGAGCATATGGGCTCAATTAATCTGAATGAGGGTTCTGTGGCCACTTTGGGCTTGGCCCATTCAGTTTAAACATTTAATAATGCTGAGCATTGATTTGAGTTCTGACAATCTTTTTGTCTTTTATTAGATGCTGAGCATTCATCATAGCTCTGGGCTTTATTTATAGAACAATTTATGTTCTTTTAGCGCGCACATGAGAAGCACGTGGTGCGCTTGGCGCTGTGCGCCAGACAATGAGCGCATTGCACTTCTGGTGAAGTAGCGCACACGTGAGGAGCATGTGGTGCGCCAGGCGCTGAGCGCCAGTCAATGAGCGCAGTGCGTTATATTTGGACCTCTGAGACGCTGCAGCGCTGTGCGCTATATTTGGAGCGCTGATGCGCTTCTGTTAAGTAGCGCACACGTGAGGAGCACGTTGTAGGGTGTTTTTCGTCACCCCATTGAGATGGGAATACACGCGCGCTTGTCAGGCGCATTACAGATTCCCCCTACCTAGGGTAGGCTGGGGTTCATTGATTGTGGGGATCCGAATCTCTGGCAGCCGCGGACTAAGCTGCCGTTAATTACCCCTCGCCTTTGGAGCGAGGGAACCTCCGATTGACGGGTCAAACAGGTCATGCGAACTCAATGTGCAGTGTACGTGTGTTGTGTTTTGAAATGGGGGTTTTGGATATATCGGGGGCCTCGCAGAGTTTTTACGGGGGTCCCGCTACCCAGATAGCGGGCTGGGGGTCAAGGGGGCTAGCAGCCCCCTTGCAGGGTGCGGGGCAGCGCCCCGTTAGAAATTTTCTAACAGGGACAGTGTCGTGGAGTATGTGTGTGTGTAAAAAGAAAGGGAAAAGGCATCCAAAGGATGCGTGGGAAAAAGCGCTAGCGCTTTGGGTGCTAGCGCTTTGAGTGCAAGGGCGTTAGCGCTTTGGGCGCTAGCGCCCCACGTGCCAGGAACGTGGGCGCTCGGGCGCTCGCGCTTTGGGCGCTAGCGCCCCACGTGCCAGGTACGTGGGCGCTCGGGCGCTAGCGCTCTATGTGCCAGGTACGTGGGCGCTAGCGCTCTGAGCACAAGAGCGCTAGCGCCCCCACGTGCCAGGCACGTGGACGCTCGGGAGGCAAAAAAGACTTGGTCCCTACAATGGGAGTTGTACTCCCAAAAAGGAGCACTTATTATTTTGTATATATGTATATATATGAGGAGTTAAACTCCTAAGATAATTTGAAGCTGATGAAGGGGCTTCTCCCCTTGAGCCCTGGATCTTCCCCAAAGTGGGTTTCTGGAGATGGGTCTCCTTCTTCTTCCTGTCGTTTGGCCGGATCTTGGAGAAAGGGGGTGAGATTTAAAAATCTCCCCTTTTTGAGACCTAATGGAAGATCCAAGCTCCCCTTTGTGGGTTTTGTGGTAAAAAACTATTTAGTTTTGGAAAAGAAAGAGTAAAACTCTTGATTTAATTCAAAAGAAAGAAGAAGGTTTTGGAACCTTGAGGAAGGAGAAAGAGGCACAGGCCCTAATTTTTGGGGAATGAAAAGTCTATGCTTTATTCATTTTCATGTTGCCTTATATAGGCTTACATATTTACATATAGCCCCTTGGGCTTTACAAAATGGCATTTTGCCTATCCTATGGCTCATGTGCCATTTCTTTTTGCACATAAGCCATGGGCTTACAAAAAATTTGGCTTTATGTCCATTCATGCATAAAAAATTACATAAAAATTATTTATTACATGATTTCATTTTGGCATGGGGGTGGGCCGGCCACTTCATGTTCGGACTTGACCTGGGCATGGGCCCACTTGGCTTGGGGTTGACTTTGACTTTGACTTGGTCAACCGGGATGCAATTTTCGACTTCAACACACGTGGCGCGCTTGGTGTTGTGCGCCAGTCTTGAGCGCAGAGCGCTTCTTTAAATTTGGAGCGCTAAGGCTCTTTTAGCTTAGGAGCGCTAAAGCTCTTTTAAATTAGGAGCGCTAAGGCTCTACATCGCTTTGCGCTAGATGTGGAGCGCTGAAGCGCTTTTGTTAAGTAGAACACACGTGAGGAGCACGTGGCGCGCTGGGCGCTGTGCGCTAGTCTTGAGCACAGAGCACTTCTTTAAATTTGGAGCGCTAAGGCTCTTTTAGATCAAGAGCGCTAAAGCTCTTTTAAATTAGGAGCGCTAAGGCTCTGCAGCGCTTTGCGCTAGATGTGGAGCGCTGAAGCGCCTCTTTTTTTAAATTGGAGCTCTAAGGCTCTTCTTTCATGCAACTTTGATCAGTTCTGCGCTCTGAGAATTAAATTCTCTCTTATAAGAGACTTTGTCTCATGGATCTAAGAACAAAGTTCTTATTTTATAAGAGATATTTCAATCTCTTATGTTTTTGATGAAAGGCTTTGCCTTTATAGATCTGTGATCCTAAGAGAATTGAATCATTCTCTCCCCTTTTTTATAACGAGATGTTATGATCTCTTTTGTAAAAGACAATTTGTTTTATAGATCTATGATCTGTCTTAAGAACTAAGTTCTTTTCCTGATGAGAATTTTTATCTCTCTGTTTTTACCTTGGAGAAAAGTTCTTCGTCTCCCGAGAGTTTTGCTCTTCTCTTCTGAACTTTTTTCAAAGTTTATAGGGGGGTTTCTCTATGTGAAACTTGAAGTCTTGGGGACTTTATATAGTGAAGGCTGATTTGTTCAATCGGTTAAGGAGATCTTTTCTCTAATTGATTTGGGGATTTTCTCACCGTTGGATCTTTGATCCAAGAAATTCTGATTTACAGAAGGCAATCTTCTTGTTTTTAACAAGATTGGGAAATCTTTCCCTACACAGAATTTATTCTGTATTCTAGAGATTTTTAATCACCATTGGATCATTGATCCGACGGTGCTCTGATTTACAGAGCACAATCTTTTTGTTTTAGGAAGATTTTGAGAAATCTTTTCTTAACAGAATTTTATTCTGGTCAACTGATGATTTTTAATCATGTTCGTTGGATCTTTGATCCAACGGTTGGGAACATTTAGTACCAGCGCTAGCGCTTCCGTGCTTTGCACGTGGTGCGCTGCTTAGAGTGCAGCGCACTTAGCGCTAGCGCTAACGTGCTTTGTACGTGGTGCGCTGCTTAGAGTGCAGCGCTCTTAGCGCTATCGCTCATGTGCTTTGCACGTGAGCGCTGCCTCAGAGTCTCTGACTCTCTCAGCGCTGGCGCTGCTATGAAGCGCTGCTTCATTTCAAAATTTGAAATTTTGAACAGAGATTTGCTCTGATTGGGGGAAACAAATGCCCCCCACCGTTGCGCTCACATGGCCCCCACGTGAGTGCAGCGGTGGCAGCATCTCTACCATTAGATCAACTCAGAAGTTGAAACGGCTCTCAGCGCCTATAAATAGGACCCTTGGCCCTTGAGATGATTTCTGTTCATCTTCTTTCTTTCTGAGAATTTTTATTCTCCTTCAGAGCATAACTCTTTGTTTTAAGAACTTTCTTAAGGACAGAACTCTGTCAAAATTTAGGTAAAGATTAAATCTTTTAAAGGATTATTTAATAATCTAGGGTTTCAATCATTAACAGAGCTTTTGCTCTTCTTAGATCATAGATCTTCAAGAAAACCTTTTTAGGGTTTCTCAAAAGAGCTTTGCTCTTGTTAGATCTTAGATCTTTCTTACGGTTTCCTAACCCTTCAACAGAGCTTTGCTCTTTTCAAATCATATAGATTTATTAATCTTTCATGAAAACTCTTAGAGTTTGTTCATAGATCTTGCAGATCTCAGAATTTTGATTCATTAAAAAAAATTATTTTAAGTTTTCTGATGGGTTATTCCATCATTTTTACAGAGCATGGCTCTTATAATTCTCGGGGAATTTTTAATTCCTCTCATAATTGAATTTGACAGGTGTCATTCCTGTCTGCAGAGCATTGCTCTCGAGGAGTTTAACTCCTTAGCCCGAGGAACCTTTTCATTAAATGCGAAATCCTTTTTAGGATTCCCTTATTAATTGCACAGAATTAAATTCATTGGGTGATTTAATCAGTACCTGTTTAAATCCTCTTGTTTGTTTCGATAAGCTTTTTCTTAATTAGCCTGTCTACTAACTCTCATTGATCTTCTTTTCAGACGTTATGGCCGCTCATTTATATGATCTCGATGAGATTATTTCTTACGGAGACATCCGCTCACTTGGTCGTTCCCAAAACCAAGAATTCACAAACGCCCAGTGCGCTAAAATTATGAGGCGCTTCGGTGCGTATAATGGTCGACTGCTTCCTCGTTGTTCCTCTCTCTTGAAGCTTATCGTTAGAGCGATCTGGGAAGCGCTCCCTTTATTCTACCAAGCCATGCCACTCAAGGCATTGGACGACGCCGAAGATAAGGTGCACTCGGTGTATCTGATGGGCCTAATCTCAAAGAAAAGGCGAGACAATCTTATTGATCTTCTGCATCAAGCTTTCCAACATGCATCAATACTCGCTGCCTATCAAAGGACGGAGGACATCCGTGAAGACCCTGACACTTGTGATCGTGAGAGGAAGCATACGAGGATGATCCGAGAGGCCCGCAACATTTTAGATGCCTTACTTTTGAATTTCTCAATCCATGTCCTGGATTTGATGTATTGCCATTGTAATCGCTTTAATGGTGTTTTTGTTTACTGTTTTCATCGCTGTAAGGACTTTTTGAAGTATGAATAGCAAATTCCTCGTCTCCGTGTGTTTATTTTATGCACTAAATCTTTTGCATACGTATGAGTGGGTACGCTTTGAATGCTTAAACGGATGCGAATCCATCGTTCTTTTTACTGTCTTGCATGATATGTGGTTGTCGTCAGTAGGTTACACCCTTTTCTTTTTGACTTGGTGCAAAGCAGCTTACGCATTCTTGAGTAGCATTTCCATTTCTCTGGCATGTAATTTTGGCAAATGTGGCCTGTAGATGATAGAAAACATTCCATCTTAGTCTCCTTGTAAGGTAGCGACGGCTTAGAAAGCAGGTTCAGGTCTGCTGCCTGAGACTTTTCAACTTTATGAGCCGTGAGAGTCTCACAAAGACTTTTCTCCCTACGAGTCGAGAGGACATCGTAGGTGTATTTTCTCCTTAGGAATCGTGAGGATTCCTAAGTGTGCTTTTCCCTTGAGAGTCGTAAGGATCTCACGAGAGAATTTTTCTTCCTTACAAGTCGAGAGGACTTGTAAATGGTTGTTTCCTTTCTTGTCGATGTTTGACTTAGGAGAGTAGGGCCTGTAGAAAATCTACCTTGACCTCTCTGCGAGGAAATGATGGCTTGGGAGGCAGGGTTAGGATCTGCCACCTAAGACTTTTCAACTTTATGAGCCGTGAGGGTCTCATGAAGACTTTTCTCCCTGCGAGTCGAGAGGATCTCGTAGGTGTATTTTCTCCTTAGGAATCGTAAGGATTCCTAAGTGCGTTTTCTCTTGAGAGTCGTAAGGATCTCACAAGAGAATTTTCTCCTTACAAGTCGAGAGGACTCGTAAGTGATTGATGAGTTGACCTGCTCCCGAGTTAAAGCATTGCTTTTGGCGGGGAGGTCGAAGGTTTGCACTGGTTGTTTTCCACGGGGTCAGGATTGACTTTAGTCGTGTTCTACGAGACCAGGAGGTGCTCTGGCTGTTTCCCATGGGGTCAAGATTGACTTTAGCCGTGTTCTATGAGACCGGGAGGTGCTCTGGCTATTTCCAACGCGGTCAGTATTGACTTTAGCCGTGTTCTACAAAACCAGGATTTGCTCTGGCTTTTTCCTACGGGGTCAAGATTGACTTTAGCCGTGTTCTACGTGACCAGGATTTGCTCTGGCCGTTTCCCACGGGGTCAGAATTGACTTTAGCCGTGTTCTACAAAACCAGGATTTGCTCTGGCTGTTTCCCACGGGGTCAGGATTGACTTTGGCCGTGTTCTACATGACCAGGATTTGCTCTGACTGTTTACCACGGGTCAGGATTGACTTTGGCCGTGTTCTACATGACCAGGATTTGCTATAGCTGTTTCCCACGGGGTCAGGATTGACTTTAGCCGTGTTCTACGAGACCAGGATTTGCTCTGGCTGTTTCCCACGGGGTCAAGATTGACTTTAGCCGTGTTCTACGTGACCAGGATTTGCTCTGGCTGTTTCCCACGGGGTCAGGATTGACTTTAGCCGTGTTCTACGAGACCAGGAGGTGCTCTGGCTGTTTCCCACGGGGTCAAGATTGACTTTAGCCGTGTTCTACGGTACCAGGATTTGCTCTGGCTGTTTGCCACGGGGTCAGGATTGACTTTAGTCGTGTTCTACGAGACCAGGATTTGCTCTGGCTGTTTCCCATGGGGTCAAGATTGACTTTGGCCGTTGTCCACGGGGACAGGATTGACTTTAGCTGTGTTCTACATGACCAGGATTTGCTCTGGCTGTTTCCTACGGGGTCAGGATTGACTTTATCCGTGTTCTACGAGACCAGGAGGTGCTCTGGATATTTCCCACAGGGTCAAGATTGACTTTAGCCGTGTTCTACGAAACCAGGAGGTGCTCTGGCTGTTTCCCACGGGGTCAAGATTGACTTTAGCCGTGTTCTACGAAACTAGGAGGTGCTCTGGCTGTTTCCCACGGGGTCAAGATTGACTTTAGCCGTGTTCTACGAAACCAGGATTTGCTCTGGCTGTTTCCCACAGGGTCAGGATTGACTTTAGCCGTGTTCTATGAGACCAGGAGGTGGTCTCTCGGTTGTCTGTGAACCGTCGAGGTTTGGAACAGGGACTTTGCCATGGATCCAAGGTTGATTGTCGCGTATAAATCCTGCTGGAATGAGGAGGAACGTTGTTGGTGATCTCTAGGCTGTAGATGAACCGTCGAGATTTGGAACAGGGACTTTGCCATGGCTCCGTTTGCTGACGTCTTATATTCCTGTAGAGACCCTGATTTCTCTGCGGATTGACGCGAATCGAGATGCTCTCGTCAAGGACGCTGATTTCCCTGAATCGAGGTTTTTGCCAAGGACACTGATTTCCTCGGAGTTGAGACGAATCGAGGTATTCCTGTAAAGACACTGATTTCCTTGCGGGTCGACGCGAATCGAGATGCTCTCGTCAAGGATGTCGATTTCCCTGAATCGAGGTATTTTGCCAAGGACACTGATTTCCATGGGGGTTGAGACGAATCGAGAGATTCCTGCAAAGACACTGATTTCTCTGCGGGTCGACGCGAATCGAGATGCTCTCGTCAAGGACGCTGATTTCCCTGAATCGAGGTTTTGCCAAGGATACTGATTTCCTCGGAGTTGAGACGAATTGAGGTATTCCTGCAAAGACACTGATTTCTCTGCGGGTCGACGCGAATCGAGGTGCTCTCGTCAAGGACACTGATTTCCCTGAATCGAGGTTTTTGCCAAGGACACTAATTTCCTCGGAGTTGAGACGAATCGAGAGATTCCTGCAAAGACACTGATTTCCTTGCGGGTCGACGCGAATCGAGATGCTCTCGTTAAGGACGCCGATTTCCCTGAATCGAGGTATTTTGCCAAGGACGCTGATTTCCTCGGAGTTGAGACGAATCGAGGTATTCCTGCAAAGACACTGATTTCCTTGCGGGTCGACACGAAACGAGATGCTCTCGTCAAGGACGCTGATTTCCCTGAATCGAAGTTTTTTGCCAAGGACGCTGATTTCCCTGTGGGTTGAGACGAATCGAGATATTTCTGCAAAGAAACTGATTTCCTTGCGGGTCGACGCGAATCGAGATGCTCTCGTGAAGGACGTTGATTTCCCTGAATCGAGGTATTTGCCAAGGACGCTGATTTCCTCGGAGTTGAGACGAATCGAGGTATTCCTGCAAAAACACTGATTTCTCTACGGGTCGACGCGAATCAAGATGCTCTCGTCAAGGACGCTGATTTTCCTGAATCGAGGTATTTCGCCAAGGACACTGATTTCCTCGGGGGTTGAGATGATTCGAGAGATTCCTGCAAAGACACTGATTTCCTTACGGGTCGACGCGAATCGATGTGCTCTCGTTAAGGACGCTGATTTCCCTGAATCGAGGTTTTGCCAAGGACACTGATTTTCTCGGAGTCGAAACGAATCGAGGTATTTCTGCAAAGACACTGATTTCTCTGCGGGTCAACACGAATCGAGGTGCTCTCGTCAAGGATGCTGATTTCCTTGAATCGAGGTATATGTCAAGGACACTAATTTTCCTGGAGTCGAAACCAATCGAGGTATTCCTGCAAAGACGCTGATTTCTCTGCGGGTCGACACGAATCGAGGTGTTCTCGTCAAGGACGCTGATTTCCCTGAATCGAGGTTTTGCCATGGACACTGATTTCTCTGCGGGTCGATGCGAATCGAGATTTTCTCGTCAAGGACATTGATTTCCCTGAATCGAGGTATTTTGCCAAGGACACTGATTTCCTCAGGGGCCGGTTGACTTTTTTCCGAGACGGAGCGTTGATCCGGAAGGGAGGTCATTGGTTGACTCTAGGTTGTCTGTGGACCGTAGAGTTTTGGAACTAGGGACTTTGCCGTGGCTCCGCTTTGTTGGCGTCGCGTTCGAATCCTGCTGGCATGAGGAGGAACGCCGTTGTTGTTCTTCTGGGATGCAGATGTTGCCGTCGAGATCTGACTCTCCCTTTGATAAGGTCTGGTGGGGACATGTGGTTCCCTTTCGTTTCTGCCTATGGATTGTATAACCTGTGCGTTCGATTCCCATCAGACCCAATTATTTTTTAAGATTTTTGTTTTTAATTTTTCGGAAGCCCAAGAGTTGCACGTGTAATTCACGGAGAAACGAAAAGTTTCAAAAAAATTAAACATATACAAATAGGAGTAAACACCCAACTTGACACGTGGCACGAATCTTGAGACAAAACGATCAAATCCGACCGCTTGTTTCATCAAAAAGGCCGGCGCCGACGGTCGATGTAGCTCCAAATCACTCCGTGATTTGCACACTTGACCCTTCGACTCCCCTCAACTCCCCTGCACTGTTTGATTTTCCTGCAATCAAACAGAAACTTTTCAATTCATCATTTAACACCATTTAATTCTTTTAATCCACATTTTTAATTCCTAAATCCTAATTCTCCACTATAAATACCACCACATACCCCAGCTCTCCCCCATTCTGAAATTTCTATCAAAAATTCTCTCAAACTCTCTAATTACCAAGTGGAATTAAGCACCCAAGTGGAGTAGCTAACCAAACTCGACGACCGATACCTTTCCGACGACATCATGATACCCGAAAGCTTCCCTTCATCCTTGTTAACGCTTTAAACTAGCAAGTCTCCATTTCTCTCTTTTCTTTCATTTCAAATCTTTTTTTTAAAACATGTCGGTAAAGTGGAGTTATCTTCGATACATGTTTATTTAACCTTGGAACTCCCCTCTTTAAAGAAAAATAGGTCAAACTAACTTTCTCACATTACTTGTAACTTTGTTTACAACTTTTTAGTTTTTAGTTTAACCAAAATTTTCATGTGAAACAATCATATAATGAATTTTTTATTAAAATACCATGAACTTTAGTGTAAGCTCTTTTCGATATCCAGTATACCTAAACCTAGAACCTTCACGGGGTAATGACCTACCCAACACGGACACTATGGTTTCATAGCACGATATTCTAAGTATATGGGTAATTCAAAGTAAAAGCTTTTTATTAAAATACCACACCTTTTCAAAACGGGTTTCTTTTAATCGGTATTTTAAAATTCTTGGCAATTACGTCTCTACAACCCTGTTAGGGGACCCGCTAATGAATGGTGCGGATTATCGCATATTCTTGGGATAGTAGAGCGAGATGCAGAACTCCTCACAGACTATTTGGTTTCGAAAGGAAATAAAAAATATGGTTTTTAAGAAATACGAATTTTTTAAACAAAACTAAATTTTGGAAAAAATTATATAAATCTATAATCCGTATTTTTAATAAAAACAAACCATAAAACTATTTTTTTAAAGATTAATTTTTTTTAATAAAATACCATCAAGTTACCAAAAAGCCAGTTTTTCATAAAAATACCATAAACTTTTAAAAGCTAAGTTTTTATCACTAAAACACCCCAACAATTAAAATACATGTTCATGAAAATCCTAAATATTATAAATCACCCTCGAAGTTTATTTTTAAACCATTTTAAAGTATTTTTCATAAAAACCCTCGAGATAAACAAACAATATTTAAGAACTCTAGATTAATATAGATTTAAGCGGGATCAATTCTTTTGAGCCCCAGGGAGCCGCAGAAAGTGAGTACTTGCCTATTCAGGTTAGATAACTTAACGAAGTTATCAAATGGAAATTGTCTTGGAAAAAAAACAAAAATCCTGCCGTCCATATGCAGTAGTTGCCGATTTCTCGCGAACATATGATTTTTAACAATTTACATCGATTCATATAAAAAGACCTAAACTCAAATCTAAACTCGAACATATACTTGAACTCGAACTCGAACTCGAATTCGAACTCTAACCCAACTCGAATGTAAACCTGAACGTGAACTCGAATCCAATCTACTCGAAACAACTTGACTCGAACCAAGATTGCAATTGTCATGACTCGCATATTACTTGACTCACTAGACTACATTCTACACCTTTTGCAATTTATGGTTTCGATCAAGACATGTTAATCAATCAATCGAATCAATTAAGTATATTAACCAGTTATAATATATTATACTCGGGATGCTTGGGATAGTTTCTTGTGTGAATCCAACGGAGCTTCAGAAGTCCAATATTAACCTCCTTTTTTTTTATTTTACTCGAATATCAGTCGGGTTGACTCATCCACAGCCTAGAGCCCCGATGCTAACACATGAAATGGGCCCGTATTTCCTTACTCTTGAGGCCTTACTCTTGAGCTCGTGAATACTTCTACGGTTGCGCTGACATTCACACTTGGAACTAAACGTTAACATAGTGACCGTATAGAGACCTATAGTATATACCTACCCATGAACATATACTCTTACTCGTCATATATATATTCTACACTTGTCATTTTCTTTACTCTTACTTTATCTTTGGGACATACCGAGCTCAAGTTCACTGACGGGCTGTCACGCTCCGCTTCCCAGTGGACGGCGAAGGGGACTCGACGAGGTCCGCTACGTATATACTCAGAAGTACATACGCTAAGCGTATCTAAGCAATATAAAATAAACACACAAGAGACAAGAGATAATAAAAACAACAACTTTTATTTATTAACATTCTTTTGTACAATGCATGAAAAGGAAATACAACTGAAATAAAAGATGCCTAAATAGTGGCATAACAGGAAATGAAAAATACAAAAAGGAAAAGTGTACAATGAAACTAAAGTGCAGGGTCTTCGGCAAACTGCTCTAAGTCTTCTATAGATGGCTCGATCTCCGCAGGGTCCAAACCACCTGACGACATTCAAAGAAGAAAGAAATAGAATGTCGTCAGCGAACATGTCACTCGGTAAGTCCCAAAGATAGGGGAGAAATAGACAAAGAGTAGGGGGGAGAGAGTAGCTTTTAATGTTGTATTGTATTGTTGTAATGTTGTATTAACGCTTTTATTTGTAGCTTGGTACAGAAGAATGCCAGTGTATACGAGAGGGGTCTCTATATGCTAGAGACCAGAGAAAACGGAATATAGAGTTCAAGGCTCCGTTAGAAGACCCGGAACAACGGCAATTGGATTCATGTTAGGTGTCTTAAATCTTACCGTCTCATGCCACTTTTAACATCTTCCGTACCAATCTACCCCTTAAACCCCGCGATGTCTTATTTGTATTGTTATCTTGTAAATTGTATTGAATTGTAATATTGAATGATTGACTGACCGAAACCATGATATCAGGAAACGGTTGCAACCGTAGAATCATGTAAATGGAATACTGAGAATCATGTAAAAGGAATATATATCCATGGTTCGGTTCGGTCAAGTTGTATAAATTGATAATTGTATTCATGGATTCATGTGTTCATATTGAATTGGAATATTGTAGATTATATATTGACTTAAATCATATTCAAGTCAGATTAATCAGACTCAAACCCGAGTCAGACAATCAGGAATGTGAATCGAAGTCTTATAATTGTTAGGGTCCTTAGGGTAATTTATAAAACTTGAGGGGTTTTTATGTAAAAATAATTTTATATACTTTTCAAAATACACCTCAAGTATTTATTGTTCGTCTTTAGAGTTGTAATTGTAAGTCCATGCTACCTCTCCCGGTACTTTCGGGCATGCGGAATTTGATAAAAAACGATTTTCTTAGAGGTGGTAACATGGACTTAAAACCCGGATCTTTGTTAAACATCTAACTAACAACCTAACTACGAGTTGCTAACTACTCGGTTAGGGGGTTATACCTTTCTTTTTCTCGAACTCCTTCGTCTTCAAGCTTCGATGGTCGTCCGAATCGGCTTCTCCCCGTCGTCTCCTTGCGCCGAAGATAGATCCACCTGAAAGCTTCAACCTTTGGCTCCTTCTTCGAATTTTGAAGAAACTAGTTCACTCGGTTTGCTAAACCTTGTGAACTAGAGTGAGTAGAGAAGAGTTTGTATGGGATTTTATCTATGGTTCTTGGTTCTCAACTCATGAGACAAGTGAACCATAGAGTCAAGAGAGGGAGAGCAAGAGGAGGAGATGAGAGCTCAAGAACAAGAGAGAGAATGAGCATGAAAGAATGAGAGAAGACTTTTCTCATTTGGCTCTCATAATCCAAAACAATCATAACACCTCATATCAATCAAGTATTATGTGATGGTTTAAGCAACCATAGCCATATCATTTCATGCACTCATTTTGCACAAAAGAGCAAGCAAGCAAAAGTCTTTGCCATGAAATGATAGCTATAGTTATCATGATGGTCAACTAGTCAAGCCTAGTCAACCGGTCAACAAGTCAACAAAAGTCAACAAGTCAACAAAGTCAATCCCTCAACAACCATGTCACCATAATACTTAATTAATATAATTGTTAATCACATATCATATTCTCATTAGGGTTGAGCAAAAAGTCAATAGTCAACTGTCAACGATCAACAACCCTAATGAGAATCCTCTGCCTCTGTCTCTCCGTCAACTGTGCATACACACCCGCATCCGTGTTCCGAGGAACACGAATGCATACTGGATAAAACCAATCCCAAAAGATATACTAGGATCTGGCTTAAACCAAAGCCCGCTAGTGTAAACTGTCCGGACACTGTACGTGCACAAGTGCACGGATGTGACCGAACCCTGCCGCAAAACCATGCGACCTGTCGCAAAACCATGCGACCTCTACTCTTTTGCCTAAAGGCGAATAGCTTTCTGTGTGGGACTCTAAAGACTCGACACTACGCTGGCAGTGGGTTTAACCACAGACCGCAAGCGGCACTAGCTGTGCGTAAAGGTCCCCAGGTAGATGCCGACAAGAAGACTGACGAGGTGAAACCCATCTGAACTCCTACTGAGCCTGAATGTGACATTCTCCGTACAGTCCGGTCTGTTCGTCTGATACATCGCATGGCGGGCCTAGGGGCGGTAAACGTCAGTCCCCCAATAGCGGTACAAGTCGTGTCAGAGTGAAGCCCAAAACACCCCGAGATAACACTGGAAGCCTACCAGTATATCTCGTTTGCCCTGGCAAGGGACTACTCGTGTAATGGCTCTCCTAGACACAGCGCGATGTCAACCCCCAATACCGGGAGAGACGAATCCTGTCTAACCGTCACTGCCTCCAAGTGCTTCGGGACTGCACCCAACTACTACCTGTTTGCACGACTCCTTTGAGCCGTGGTAGGGTAGCAATCAAAGTACAGTGGGAACACACTCGAGGCGAAGTGACAGTGTCAAGTCAGCGGACTAAGCTGTACTCATGTCACCTGGGAACTGATAACTGACGATAGGCATAATACCAACTAGTCAGTTCCCGACGAGTCCTGTCCAGTGTACCCGTAACCTAACGAGCACCCGCATACTATCTCAAGTACGACATACTGACGGCTGTGGGACAGACCGTCTCCCACACTGGGATGAGAAGCGCATGCACTAGTCTACTCCGGAGTATCGATGCCCTGTCTTGATAGTCCTGCGACTAGGGACCTGCATAAGGATGTGCTTATAGATTACCCAGCCCCACTAGTGTGACTGCCATCACATCGCTGGTAATCAAGCAAAGATCCTAAGGGCTCCACTAATGTGTATAGGTGATATACCAAAATAAACATATGTACACATTGAAGTAGAAACAAACCAAGTAGCATACTACTATTTTGAGCAAGATTGTATATACAAGGTGAATATCCCAAGCTTCCATTAAGTAATATACAAACAAGTATGATACAGTAATGGCCTCTAGGGCATATACACTAACAATCTCCCACTTGCACTAAGGCCATGTACTGTCGTATCGAAGACCTATCATCTCGATCAGCCGCTCGAACTGAGTCTGGGGCAGGGCCTTGGTGAATGGATCTGCAGTGTTATCTTCTGAAGTGACTCTCCGAACCTCGATCTCCTGGCAATCTACGATCTCCCTGATCAGGTGATACCGTCTCAAGATGTGTCTGGATCTCTGATGGGACCTGGGTTCCTTCGCTAAAGCTATAGCCCCGTTGTTGTCGCAATACAGAGGTATTGGATCAACAATGGACGGAACCACCTGAAGTTCTTTCAAGAACTTCCTTATCCAGACAGCTTCTTTTGCGGCATTAGATGCAGCGATGTATTCCGCTTCCATCGTCGAGTCTGCAACGGTTTCCTGTTTGGAACTCTTCCAACACACCGCCCCTCCATTGAGGGTAAAGACAAAACCCGACATGGACTTGGAATCATCCTTGTCACTCTGGAAGCTGGAGTCAGCAAAGGCCTCGATCTGGAGGTCTTTTCCGCCATACACCAAAAAAATCTCTTTAGTCCTTCTCAGGTACTTGAGAATGTTCTTTACTGTTATCCAGTGTTTCTCCCCAGAGTTTGACTGATACCGGCTTATCACACTCGGTGCATAAGCTACATCCGGTTTGGTACACAACATCGCATACATTATAGAGCCTACCGCAAAAGCGTAGGGTATAATAGACATGCGATCCCTCTCCAAATCAGTCTTGGGAGACATCTCTTTAGAGAGGGTGATCCCGTGACAAGCCGGTAGGTTACCGCGTTTGGAATCTTCCATACTGAATCTCTTCAGTATGGTGTCGATGTACCTGGACTGTGAAAGTCCTAATATCCTCTTGGATCTATCACGATGGATCCGGATCGCCAGGATGTATGAGGCATCACCCAGGTCTTTCATGGAGAACCTGTGTGACAAGAACCCCTTGACAGATTGTAGCATAGGAATGTCATTTCCTATTAAGAGAATATCATCCACGTATAAAACGAGGAATACTACAGTTCTCGCTACAAATCTACTATAGATGCATGGTTCATCTGGATTTTTGATAAAGCCAAATTCCTTGACCGCCTCATCAAAACAGATGTTCCAACTCCGCGATGCCTGCTTTAGTCCGTAGATGGACTTAAGCAACTTGCACACCTTTCCGCTGCTCCCACTCTGAATGAAACCCTCTGGTTGGTCCATATAGACACACTCCTCTAAATTTCCATTTAGAAAAGCGGTCTTTACGTCCATCGCCAGATCTTATAATCGTGGAAGGCAGCAATGGCAAGAAGGATTCGAATGGATTTCAGCATAGCCACTGGAGAAAAGGTTTCATCATAGTCCAAACCAGGTCTTAGACGAAAACCTTTTGCAACAAGTCTAGCTTTATAGGTCTCAACCTGTCCATCTACACCAATCTTCCTTTTGAAGATCCACTTGCATCCTACGGGTTTTACCCCGTCTGGAGCAACGTCCAACGTCCATACTTTGTTGGTGTACATGGACTCCATTTCGGTCCGCATTGCATCCAGCCATTTTACCGAGTCAACGCTCTGAACGGCCTGTTGGAAGCTAGTAGGCTCATCATAATCTATGATGCAATCCTCTCTATCCCCGTCTATGAGAAAACCGTAGTATCTCTCGGGCGGATGAGACTGCCTACTACTCCTGCGGAGCGGCGTAGGAATGTCCTGTTCTTTTGAACCCTCTGGTTCCACTAAGCTTTCAGTAATAGCTCGTGGTTCTGGAATTTCTTCCAGTTCTACTGTGCTCCTACTTATCTGGGTTTCCAAAAACTCAGTTTCCAAGAAGTAGGCATGACGAGAAACAAGAACTTTTTGTTCCTCTTCGCGGTATAAGAAATATCCCTTGGAGTTCTTTGGATATCCCACGAACTTACACTGTACTGAGCGTGCCTCGAGCTTGTCCGCATGCTGCTTTTTAACAAAAGCTGGACATCCCCATGTCTTAATGTGCTTAAGATAGGGTCTCTTCCCACACCACATCTCATATGGTGTAGTAGGCACAGACTTAGTGGGAACTCGGTTCAAAAGGTATGCAGCTGATTCTAGCGCATACCCCCAGAATGATCGCGGTGACTCAGCGTTACTCATCATGGACCGTACCATATCCAATAAGGTTCGGTTCCGTCTCTCCGATACACCGTTATGTTGCGGAGTGTATGGAGGAGTAAGCTGAGAGAGAATTCCGTTCTCTTTTAAATAATCCAGGAACTCGGCACTTAAGTATTCTCTACCTCGATCCGATCTTAGAATCTTGATACTTTTGCCGGTTTGGTTTTCTACTTCATTCTTATATTCCTGGAACTTTCCAAAGGCTTCAGACTTATTTTTCATCAAGAAGACATAACCGTACCTTGAAAAGTCATCCGTAAAAGTAATGAAGTAAGAAAAACCGCTTCGCGCATGTGTAGACATTGGACCGCACACGTCACTGTGTACGAGTCCCAAGAGCTCGCTCGCTCTTACTCCGTGTCCAGTAAACGGAGTCTTTGTCGTCTTTCCTTTGAGACAGGATTGACAAGTGGCATACGATTGATATTCGAACGGATTCAAATATCTTTCTGTATGTAACTTAGTCAACCTTCTCTCATTGATGTGATCCAGTCTACAATGCCATAAGAAAGTCTGATTTATTTCCGGAGACTTTCTTTTGTGTGTATCTTGGACATTAAAAATCTGTGGTTGGTTTAATACGTATATACCATTGCTCAATGTACCTGACCCAATCAGAACTTGATTAAGGTGAATGTTTACAACATTGCTTACAAACGCAAATTCATAACCTTCTTTAGAAACCAAAGATACAGAAATGATACTACAAGTTGCGTTGGGTACAAAAAAGCAATTACGCAAAACCAAAACATGTCCATCTGACATTCCCAGGTGATAGTCCCCCACGGCTTTAGCATCCATGCTAGCTCCGTTCGCAACTCTGAGGGTCATGTCACCTGCCTTCAAAACCCTACGGTTTCTCAATGCCTGCAAAGAATTACAGATATGAGATCCTGATCCGGTATCCAATACCCAGGAAGTAGAGTTTATTGAAAGACAGTTTTCAATAACATACACACCTGAAGCTGAAGCTGCAACCTGCTTCAATTCCTGTGTTCTGGCCTTCCAGGCCCTGCAATCATTCTTCCAGTGTCCTTTCTTATGACAATAGAAGCATTCTTCCTTATCCACAAGCTTCCCCGCTTTCTTTGTTGCTTTAGCTTTTCCCTTCGTATCCACTTTACTAACACCGCCCCTTGGTTTGGCGGGGGCTTTCTTCTTCTTTCCCTTGGCTTTCGCCTTGGACCTAGAAGAAGATGATCCTCCTACAAACAAAGTGGATGTTTCCCTACCTTTCTGTAGGGTGCCCTCTGCGCTCCTCAGCATGTTGAGGAGCTCTGAAAGTTCAACTTCTTTTTCTTACAAGTTGAAGTTCAGTATAAACTGGGCGTAAGTGGAAGGAAGGGACTGGAGAACTAAGTCCGTATAGAGCTCACTCTCCAATGTGGCCCCTAGGTCCGCGAGCTCCTCAATGTAGCCGATCATCTTAAGCACGTGTTCTGCTACTGATGATCCGACGGCCATCCTTGCCGAAAATAACTTTTTCGACGCTTCGTATCTTGCGATACGAGACTGCTCTCCATACAGTTCTTTTGTATGAAGAAATATGGATTCCAGGTCCATATTCTCGTGCCTCCTTTGATATTCATTGTCCATAGAGGCAAGCACGAGGCACTTGGCCTTCGCGCTATCAATCTCCCAAGTCTTACGGATTTCCTTATCCGCGACGCTGGAAGTGGGACCAGGGACAGGGGGAGCTTTGGTGGTAAGAAGATACCCCAGCTTGTCGTAAGTGATTGCCATTTTGACATTCCTGAGCCAATCTTTGTAGTTTGGCCATGTCAGTATGTTTTTATCTAGAAGTAACTTAAGTCCAGTCATGTCGATTGGTCGCTGCAATTAGGAGAGAGAGAAGAAACACTCAGCATGATGCTCTTGCAAGTTTAGAGTGGTTTTTAGTTTGTCTAAACAGGATGGCTCCCACTATTTCTCGAATCCCTCCTCAAACCAAAAAGGATGAATTAGTCAGGATCAATCCCACCGTACAATACTTGCTTAACCGTTCGGCCAGGCTGGTGTCGGTACTTCGAGGGAGGTTTTCCAACGCTTTCGCGAAGTTCCTTAATTAAATAACCTCTTTTCCCTGTGGGCGTAGCCCCGCTAACACCTTTCTAGACACCTACTTGGTTTATAGCATTGATCGTTAAGTGAGAAATTTCCCGAGGAGTAGCATATACTCACAGTAGGATCGGGATCCAAATATCATCGCGCGACGAAACTGAAGGAATCCTACCAGAATCATCACACTCCAAATGGTATGCAGCGCCAGCAAGTTTCAGTACTTGTGAAACTCCCGATGTGGATTTTTGCCCCATGCTCTTATGACCTTGACTTTGGCCAACAAATCATAAGTCACATGTCAAGTTCTACCCATCGTTCTCCAGGTTAATTTGAATCCACCCGTACCTACCCTTGACTTTGGCCAACAAGGCAGTACGACTGTTCCAAACCAACGCATCTATCTATGCTGCACATGAATACCCAATAGCTACCAATCACTATGCCTTGACTTTGGCCAACAAACACAGCTTGAATACTATTGACTATTCATGTGAAACGACGGAGGGCTACGAATGGTTTTGGCTAAACCGTGAACGTAGTGAACTTGATATAGTCGATGGAACGAGATAGCTTTTAAAAGGAGTGGCTCAAGCTCCGCGTTTAAAAGTTAGTTTTGAAAAGAACCGAGTGATTTTTCGAAAGTGTTCCAACGACTTTTACTTGGTTTATTATCTTGCATTAGTTCTTTTAATGCGTGATATTCTTACATTAGTTCTTTTAATGCGTCCCATCATTTAATCCTACCATTGCAGAAAACAACCAAATTATGACGTACGCTTATGCCATTCGCATTCGCCACGGGGCCCCGTCATTACCCGTTAGGTTACTTAACTAACGACAGAGCGGGGGCTGGGCTAGCGCGGCTGTAAAACATAAGCAACGCCTAAATAATATCATATATAGATATATTGCAATGATAACCATTTCAGATCACAGATGAACACATTGGATATACTAGGAATCCGCAATTCGTACGAGCCTATAACGAAAAGCAGATTACACGGTCGCGGTGAATAGCCAATACCCCACCCAAGACCCCTACGGGTGCGGCAAACTACCCGCCAAGTACCCGAAGCGAAGCAACCTCCCTCAACTCCGTGAGCAGGCCACTCGGCACTTCGGCATACCCGGTAGTTTGTGCACCCCCTCCATGGGTCTATCCTAGGAGCAAAAACAGTAAAAAGAAATTATATAATGACGGCTACAACCCCGACCCGGTTGTGCGGCCATACAAATAATATTACATCAATTTAGAAATTTACATGAATTGAAAGAAAAGAAAAACTCTCGTCTCACAACCCCCCGGCTATTCACCCGCGACAATCCAACGAATTCATATACACATTCCAACAACATTACAGATCACAGATTTGTATAACCCCCACTAATCGACATATAGCGATTAGTAGACGTTCAATACAAATATCACATCACAGAAAAACCCGTCAGCTTAAGTCTTTTAGAAGTTCGATCAAAAATACGGATTTATAGGCCCCAAACACAAAATTTTCGTTCTGGAAAATCTGGGCAGAAAATACATATTCCAAAAATCCCAAAACAACCCCAGAAATACACTGCACCAAAGATGGACCCCGGCCGAGTTAACTTGGCCGCGGAACCGCGGCGGGAGCGTGCTCCCGCCGCGTTTCCGCTGCGCTTTGAATTGATTGTGGGACCAAATTTGGTGGTTATTCTACAAAAAGCCTGAGCCGATTTTTAAGATGAAATTTATCAACTTTTGAATAGAATAAAATTCGGCAGAAACTTGACAGTTCTGGGTTCGTTTTGCGACTTTTCTTTGATCGATCTTCTACCTACTTTGCTAACATGTTAGATAGAGTTTAACTAGACTCTGATACCACTGTAAGTCCATGCTACCTCTCCCGGTACTTTCGGGCAAGCGGAATTTGATAAAAAACGATTTTCTTAGAGGTGGTAACATGGACTTAAAACCCGGATCTTTGTTAAACATCTAACTAACAACCTAACTACGAGTTGCTAACTACTCGGTTAGGGGGTTATACCTTTCTTTTTCTCGAACTCCTTCGTCTTCAAGCTTCGATGGTCGTCCGAATCGGCTTCTCCCCGTCGTCTCCTTGCGCCGAAGATAGATCCACCTGAAAGCTTCAACCTTTGGCTCCTTCTTCGAACTTTGAAGAAACTAGTTCACTCGGTTTGCTAAACCTTGTGAACTAGAGTGAGTAAAGAAGAGTTTGTATGGGATTTTATCTATGGTTCTTGGTTCTCAACTCATGAGACAAGTGAACCATAGAGTCAAGAGAGGGAGAGCAAGAGGAGGAGATGAGAGCTCAAGAACAAGAGAGAGAATGAGCATGAAAGAATGAGAGAAGACTTTTCTCATTTGGCTCTCATAATCCAAAACAATCATAACACCTCATATCAATCAAGTATTATGTGATGGTTTAAGCAACCATAGCCATATCATTTCATGCACTCATTTTGCACAAAAGAGCAAGCAAGCAAAAGTCTTTGCCATGAAATGATAGCTATAGTTATCATGATGGTCAACTAGTCAAGCCTAGTCAACCGGTCAACAAAGTCAACAAGTCAACAAAAGTCAACAAGTCAACAAAGTCAATCCCTCAACAACCATGTCACCATAATACTTAATTAATATAATTGTTAATCACATATCATATTCTCATTAGGGTTGAGCAAAAAGTCAATAGTCAACTGTCAACGGTCAACAACCCTAATGAGAATCCTCTGCCTCTGTCTCTCCGTCAACTGTGCATACACACCCGCATCCGTGTTCCGAGGAACACGAATGCATACTGGATAAAACCAATCCCAAAAGGTACACTAGGATCTGGCTTAAACCAAAGCCCGCTAGTGTAAACTGTCCGGACACTGTACGTGCACAAGTGCACGGATGTGACCGAACCCTGCCGCAAAACCATGCGACCTGTCGCAAAACCATGCGACCTCTACTCTTTTGCCTAAAGGCGAATAGCTTTCTGTGTGGGACTCTAAAGACTCGACACTACGCTGGCAGTGGGTTTAACCACAGACCGCAAACGGCACTAGCTGTGCGTAACGGTCCCCAGGTAGATGCCGACAAGAAGACTGACGAGGTGAAACCCATCTGAACTCCTACTGAGCCTGAATGTGACATTCTCCGTACAGTCCGGTCTGTTCGTCTGATACATCGCATGGCGGGCCTAGAGGGCGGTAAACGTCAGTCCCCCAATAGCGGTACAAGTCGTGTCGGAGTGAAGCCCAAAACACCCTGAGATAACACTGGAAGCCTACCAGTATATCTCGTTTGCCCTGGCCAGGGACTACTCGTGTAATGGCTCTCCTAGACACAGCGCGATGTCAACCCCCAATACCGGGAGAGACGAATCCTGTCTAACCGTCACTGCCTCCAAGTGCTTCGGGACTGCACCCAACTACTACCTATTTGCACGACTCCTTTGAGCCGTGGTAGGGTAGCAATCAAAGTACAGTGGGAACACACTCGAGGCGAAGTGACAGTGTCAAGTCAGCGGACTAAGCTGTACTCATGTCACCTGGGAACTGATAACTGACGATAGGCATAATACCAACTAGTCAGTTCCCGACGAGTCCTGTCCAGTGTACCCGTAACCTAACGAGCACCCGCATACTATCTCAAGTACGACGTACTGACGGCTGTGGGACAGACCATCTCCCACACTGGGATGAGAAGCACATGCGCTAGTCTACTCCGGAGTATCGATGCCCTGTCTCGATAGTCCTGCGACTAGGGACCTGCATAAGGATGTGCTTATAGATTACCCAGCCCCACTAGTGTGACTGCCATCACATCGCTGGTAATCAAGCAAAGATCCTAAGGGCTCCATTAATGTGTATAGGTGATATACCAAAATAAACACATGTACACATTGAAGTAGAAACAAACCAAGTAGCATACTACTATTTTGAGCAAGATTGTATATACAAGATGAATATCCCAAGCTTCCATTAAGTAATATACAAACTGGTATGATACAGTAATGGCCTCTAGGGCATATACACTAACAGTAATGAGGGTGGATTTTATGTTGTGACATTTCTAGTGAAAATATCCTAGTTTTATAAATAAGGGTATTTATCTGTAATATTGATTATTTGAATTTCATGGTATTTTAGTGTAAAATTTATTCTTGTGATTTTTACGAAAAGGTGGAAAATTTATATTATAATAAAATAGATATTTAAATGATAAATATACATATGTTTATACAAAAATAATTTTAATAAATATTTTATATTCCAAAAATCTCATTTTCTTAAGATGTCGTATTTTAAACCTTTCAGGACCGAATGCTCCTTGCGGAGGTCTGAATCTCGCACTACTAACCCGAGGGTGTGCGATAAACCGCACGATCCCGAACGGGTTCCCCAAAGATGGGTTGTAGCGGCGCTTTGCAAAGATTGTAAAATACTAATCCTTTAGAAAACGGTTTTATAAAGTAAAAGGTATTTATTTGCAAAGTATAATTTTCCGTATTTTAGGTTCTAGGGTTTCCTAAGCCAACTAGCCTATTTCTAAATGGTCTAAATGACAAGTCGTTAGAAGCCTCAAATTGCCTCTTCACCGCCAATTGTGGCCAGGTAAGTACAAGTGAGGAAGGAGGGATCCGCTCACGAATCGTGAGACGGGCCTTTTAAAGTTACCTAAGCTCACTTGCCTAGCCCAGACATCACAAAGTCAGGTTTAGATAAACGATCGATGTCCAAAACTTATCGTGTTTTCCTAATAAGAAGTATTTATTTAAAAGTGTGTCAAAGCTAAAACTTCTAGAAATGATTTTATTAAAAATATGGTATTTAAATGAAAGTATTGTTTTATCGTATTCTATGTTTTTGATGATGCCGTTTAAGGCTGTATTTGCGTGTGTGTGGAGTCAGGTCATTACCTCGTGCTCTACTTTAAATGTATAACAAAGTTAAGGGTTAAATGTGAAATCGAAACATGATGGTATTAAAGTGAAAAATACGATAAATTGGAAAGGTTATCATTTCATGTGACGAAACTTGTTCAAATTGATTTTTAAAAGTTTAATAGTCAAGATGAAGATGTTTAAACATGAATGTATTGGTGAGAAGTGAATTTTTATAGAAAACCGAATCGGAAATCGAATTTGTTCCGATTCCGTCGGGTTTCGTAATTTCGTATTTTTGAGAAATAGAAAGAGGGATAGAGTGGGACTTACGGGTTTCGATCTATACTAAGGAGTGAGGGGGGACTAAAGGGGTTGCCGAGGCGTTGCTTCGTCGCCGGTTGTTTCTAAAAACATCGCCGGAATTTCCGTCGGAATTTCGTCGGAGCTTCGCCGCGAACTTGTTTTCAAATTACACTCTTGGAAAATTTTGAGAGGGTAAGCTTAGGGTGTTCCCCACCGAAAAGCGGCGCACTGGACTGCGATGTCCTGGCGCTGAGATTCGGGGCAGATGCTATTTGGTTTTATCCGTCTACCTCTCCGAAGATACCAAGTTGATTTACGGCACCGTGTATCGGAGGTTTAGACGGATGCGGCCGATGTAGCAGACTTTGTCAGATTCCCCCTCGCTTGAGGGGTTTTTGATTGTGGGGACGCTCTTCCCTGCAGGCGCAAGCCCCTGCAGTTAATTACGCTACCGCATCGCGGTAACAACTTTCTCCTTCTCCAGAATTTCACTTCGGGTCGTGGGTGTTTGTTTTGTTTGTGGTTGCCCGTGGATTGTATACGGAGACTGAGTAATGCCGTCGCCCGTAGGACGTGGATTAGTCCAAATCCGTATTTACTTAGATTTGGGTTTGGTGTTTTTAGTTTAAGGATACGTTAGCCTCGTTGAGGCTAAGATCAATTTAAACGTGATTCATTTAATATATGGCCGTCGGGACTCATCACCTCTCTAACTTCGTTGAAGGATTACAACGACAAGTGTCAGAGGAGTTCAAAGATGTACCCTCGAACCGAAGTTGATTTAGGTTTTTATAGTCCATTTGAGTGTTTAAGGATACGTTAGCCGTGTTTGGGGCTAAGACCAACTTAAGCGGTTGTTAAGGATACGTTAGTCCAGTTTGGGACTAAGATCGAGTTAACGGGATCGTTTAGATCCGACAAAAGAGCATTTGGGCTCTATTGTGCCAGTTTAGGGACGTGGTGGTCCATCTTCAGTTTAAGGACGTGGTAGTCCATCACCAATTTAAGGACGTAGTGGTCCGATATTAGTTTAGGGACGTCTCGGTCCAATAATAGTTTAAGGACGTTTCGGTCCCATATTAGTTTAAGGACGTTTCGGTCCGTCGTTCCCATTTAAGGACGAATATTAGTTTAAGGACGTCTCGGTCCGATATTAGTTTAAGGACGTCTCGGTCCGATATTAGTTTAAAGACGTCTCGGTCCATCATTAGTTTAAGGACGTCTCGGTCCGATATTAGTTTAAGGACGTCTCGGTCCGATATTAGTTTAAGAACGTTTCGGTCCACGAGTTTAAGGACCCCGCAGTCCATATGGGTGTGTGGTCGTTAGGACCCGTCACCTCTTTGACGTCGTTGAGGAATTACAACGATGGATGTCAAAGGAGTTCGGAGATGTACCCTCGAACCGGATGTAGATTGATTTAGGAGAGCCATTTTGCTCAGTCAATTTAATTTCAGGACTTATGGCCATGATTGGGCTAAGTCCAGTTGAAAATGTCCAACATTTATTTGCTTTTGCATTTCTTTTTATTTTTATTTGGGCTTTGCCCAAAAAAGATACAGAGCATCAATTTGTTTTGGGCTCTGCCCTTTATAAATGATGCAAAGCATCAATTTCATTTGGGCTCTGCCCTTTTTATTGCTTTGCAATTTATTTTGGCCTGCTAGGTCTTTTTGATTTAGGCCTGGCCCTTCAAGTAATGCATTGCATTTGTGCAAAGCACCAAGAATCTTTTAGATTCAAGAACAGAAGTGCAAAGCACTTTTTATCCCTTGATCTAAATTTGGATCAAAGAAAAACAAGTTTTTCCTTGTTTCAGAGAACCAAAGGTTCATAGCAAGTGCAAGGCACTATTTTTATTATTTTTATTTATTTATTTATTTGTTAAAGATCACTGATCTTGTTCTTAGATCAATGATCTATTCCTAAGAGAATTCTCTCTTGTTTTAAAGGTTTTTATCTTCTTTTTTGTGTTCTCAAGGGGTTCTCAAGAGTTCTCTTCTCTCTTCTTTTTTTTTTTTTTAAAAAAAGATGTCTCTATTTGAAATGAGGTCTGGGGTCCTTTTTATAGTGCTCAAAAATTAGTTAAATTTGTTAAAAAAAATCTTTTTCTGAGTGATTTGGGGAATTTTCCCCACCGTTGGATCTTTGATCCAAAGGCCCCTGTTTTACAGAAGAAATCTTCTTGTTTTAACAAGAACAGAAAAAGAATTTCCTTAAATCTTCATTCTGTTTTTACGCAACTCCCCAGCGCGTGACACGTGTCGCGCAGTGAAGCGCTTGCGCAACTGAGCTTGCGCAACTGCGCAGACACGTGTCGAGCAGTGAAGCGCTTGCGCAACTGCCCAGACACGTGTCGCGCAGTGGTGCACTTGCGCAACAGTGTGTGCGCAACTGCGCAGACACGTGTCGCGCAACGGTGCACTTGCGCCACAGTGTTTGCGCAACTGCGCGGACACATGTCGAGCAACGGTGCGCTTGCGCAGTTGTGCTTGCGCAACTGCGCGGACACGTGGCACGCTGCGGTGCACTTGCGCAATGGTGTCTGCGCAACTGCGCGAACACGTGTCGCGCAGCGGTGCGCTTGCGCAGTTGTGTTTTGCGCGACTGCGCAGACACGTGGCGCACTGCGGTGCACTTGCGCAACAGTGTTTGCGCAACTGCGCAGACACGTGTCGCGCAGCGGTGCGCTTGCGCAACTGAGCGTTGTTTTTGTTTTTTAAAGAGCCTTGCTCTAATTGGCCACACTGCCTTGGGCGTTGTGCTGCCGTGTCAACTTCTGACACGTGGCGCGTTGCGCGCAGCGCACGGGACCTGAAGCGTTGTTTCAAAAATTTGAATTTTTGAAATTCAAACAGAGCCTTGCTCTGCTTGGGGGAACAAATGCCCCCCCCCCCGTTGCGCTCACGTGGCGCGCACGTGAGTGCAGCGGTGGCAAGATCCTGGCCGTGGGATCAAGGGGGTCAGTTGAAGGGGCGCAGTCGCCTATAAATAGGACCCTTGGTCCTTAGTAATTCTTTACCATTTTCAAGAATTTGAATTTCAGAGCCTTGCTCTTGTACTTTCCCAAGAACTTCAAAGTTCAGAACTTAGAATCACTCTAGGTAAAAAATTTAAATTAAATTAAATTAAATTAACAGAGCCTTGCTCTTATAGATCTTTGATCTAAAGAAAACCCTTTTGGGGTTTCATCAACAGAGCCTTGCTCTCAAAAACTTACATATTTACAGAGATCTGGTCAATGGGTTTTAACCCATGAACAGAGCTTTGCTCTTGGATCAAATGAAAAAAAAATTTAATTTAATTTTTTTTAAGTTTTCATGGATTTTTCAAGATTCCAAAATTCTAATTTTTCTAAGTGTTAAGAAAATAAAATTGATGGATCTTTCCATTATTACCACAGAGCTATGCTCTTTTAAGGAATCTTGTTCCCCTGAGACCAGAGTTTGACAAATGTCACTCTGCGACAGAGCTTTGCTCTGAAAGAGGAGATTTTCTCCTTGTCTCTAGGGATTTCCCCTCAATGAGGATATTCTCCTGGGGTCTTTTTCATTAACTGACAGTCTCATCCAATGATGGGACTGTCTTATCAAATGATGCGCGTCATCTAGATTTTGTGGGTCCCCCTTTGGTCCCCTACCTACTGCATTGCAGCGTGATGTAAGATTTTAAAATGTGAAGCATTAGAACACTAACGGTTATTATTTTTTTTTTGCTTTTTCTACAGGAAACATGTCTGAAGATTTGTCTCTCCCTTTCGTCCGCTAGGAAGGAGGGTTCCCCCATTCGCCAGTGGACCGGGTGGCGTTTGCTTTGATTAAAGACCATGATCCCGAGTGCAAGAAACTCCACCTGTGGGGAAGGTGGTACAACCAAATCATCCAAGGTCGTCGCAGCTTCAGCTCCGCTTCGCCCTCTGAGCTCATAGTTACGATCCCTTATGCGGACAAGCCTCCGGTGAAGTATGCCGTGGAGGTTAAAAATTGGAATTCCGACGACCTCCTCCAGCCTGCAATCGGTGCCATCCCAGTGCAGCTGCTGCCCGGCGATAGACATCTTGGGGAGGCGAATCTGTCAGGGTGAAGCACGCCCTTGGGGACAGGCTTATAATATTGGACTAATCCCGCGACCGCTTGCCGGATATTTGCAATGGGCCCGCTACATCTTAGCGGTGAAAAGGGCTCACCTGACGACGATTGGTTTATACTCGGCCGTCTACGTTTCGCTTTTCGAGTATCCCTCTCCTCCAACGTGGTGGATAAAGGCCTTTATTGAACAATGGAATATCCCCACCCACACCTTCTTGATAGCGGATAGGGAAGTCTCCATATCTTTGGAAGAATTTGCTGAGATTTCAGGTCTATCAATGAGGGGGGAGCACTACGAGGAGCTGCTTCCTCCTGACGAGTACGTCTTTGCTACCAAGCAGCTAGTATTTGACTTAACTCCGGAGAATGCCATCCAGCATCAGCATCCGGGCTTGGTGAAGGTGTTGGAGATTTATGAGGAACTCCATTTGGAATCGGGCGACCGGGGCGTCAGTTTCGCGGATTTTATTGCTCGCTTTATTCGCCCGGAGTTCCTATCAGAGCAGAGCGAGAAGTTCGCTCAGCTTGTTGACCCCTTTGGTTTCGGCTTGGACCGCTGACCTACATCGGAAAATGACCAGCGGGATTTTTATCTCCCTGGTACTGCCAGCGTCCCTTTCTCAAAGATCGCCGTTCCTGGCATGGACGAGGAGACTTTTTTCATAGGGTTCTTGGGTTTATGGCTATGCAGCTTCGCGCTCCCCATGCATCCACGCCTCATGCGGCCCTCTGTCTTTTACCCGGCGCATCGAATGGCGGCTGGTTTGCAGTTATCAGTAGGGATCGCCGGGCTGGCTTACCTTTACAATGGACTTAGTGTAGCGGCGGACGCTAGTGAGCCTGGGGTACAGCCTGCCAACTTCCCGATGCATTATTTCACTTCTTGGATGGAGATGCACGTGCAAGGGATGTTTGGTGCCCATAAGACTCCTCCATTCTTTGAGAGATGCAGACTTCCGAGAGTCATGCGATTGATCGGGGCTTCAATTGTGGTTGCATCCCCGCGGGATTCTAGGGGAATGCTCCTACGTCCACATCTGGTCGGAGCGAAGATTTCTTTTGTGGATAAGGTCATCACTATAGGCTCAGAGACCACTAAGTCAGTGGTGCCACTACGTGATGAATTTAAGGGCGGGGCTTCTGTACTGAAGGCTCGGAAAATCCTCCACCTCTACTCCATTCGGCCGGGCTACCTAGTGTTTAGGCAGAATGAGACAGCTCTCTTTATGAGGTATAACCCGCATCGATTTGCCCGGCAATCGAGTTATAACCAAGGGATCCCGATGGAAGCTTTTCTGGAAACGCCCGTGGCCAACCAAGAGGGGATAAGGAATGCGATGCATCATTTCATCCGGCTTAATACAGGTTCCTATTTTTTTATCAGTGAACCTAGCTGTGCCCCTAAAATACTCCATCCATATGTAGCCTGGTACGCGCATGCTATGGGCCCAATCATCTTAACAGAGAAGCGCATGCTGGTTGACCGTAGGGGTGCGCCTCCTGGCGGTGATCGCAAGGCTCCCTTGCAGCCAAGGCTCCAGGTCACCCTCCCGATAAAAGATGCCGGAGTTGACCGACCACGCGTGTTGAACCCCCCGCGTGGATTGCCGCTGCCTACCATGGTGGATGCACCACCGGCGCCCCGTGCTCCCACAAAGACGGTTAATGTGGTATCGCCAGGGTCCGGCGTAGGAGCAGATGTCGGTACCCGCCGCCCTAAAGTAACTGCCAAGCGCAAATCTGCTCCGGGTGGATCTAAAGCTGGTGGGCAGAAGAAGAAGAAGTCCACCCTTTCCCTCGATGCGATCCTCAGCTTAAAGCCTGCGGCTCCTCCCACCGAAGCCATATGTGAATATGGCGGCAATGAGGGTTTCTTGGTAGACCCTGCGGACACCAATTTGGCTGCCGCCATTGCAGCTTCAGAGCGATCGACGAGGCTCGAAGCGATGTTAAGCAAACTTGCTGAGTCCGGTAATCATCAGACGCTCTATTTGTTATTTTATTGCACTTTTTATTATTATGTTTAACTAATATTTGCTCCATTTTCAACAGGTGTCTCGACTGAAGAGGCTATTGCTGCCTCCCTGAAAACCTTCCAGGAGGAGGAGGAGAAGCGTGCCCTAGCAGGCGTCGGTATGTTTCACCCCTTTCTCTTTTATAAGGAAAGTCTGTCGTCTTTTTCTGATGGTTAACCTAATCCTCTTTTGTTTCTTTGCAGGGGTTGTATCAGTTGATGCGGGGATCCTTCCTGAGCCTGTCACTGAAGTCCCGGTCTCGTCGAGGCTACTGGAGGAGCCTCGACTTGACAAAACGACGAGGGATGCCTTGAAAAATTTGGAGGCATCCTTATTCACGGACGAGGACACCTCAATTAGAGAAGCCCTAATGGCATCCGTCTCAACGGCTCGGGAGGAGCGGAAGCGGTTGAGACGCGAAGCAAAGGCGCGCAGAGCTGCTTTGGCCGCGGGAGCGGGCCCTAGCACTATTCCTCGCGCTGACACTCCTTCTGAAGAGGCCCCTGTCGCCCTATCCACTGCTTATAGGCGAGTGACGCGCGCGGCCCGAAGTGCAAACGATAAATCCTCTTCAGGTAGCATTTCTTTCAGAGCTTTGTTGTAAGAATTATAAAGCCATTGGCTCATATGCGTTTCTTCTTGCAGGGCCTAGTCCGACTGAGGGGGAGGCGGAGACCGTTGGTCCCAAGGAAACGGTGGAAGCGGCACCTGCCGAGCCCGAGCCGACGGTGGGGCGTGTCGTTGGGGCCACGGGGCCTGAAACAGAGGTTGAGGGATCCGCCGCCGAGAGGGTCATGGATGCCGACCCTGAAGTGGCGGCAGATGAAATGATCGTCATAAACGAGCCGAGGATAATGGCAGGTGAGGCGCTTGAGGCTGGAGACCTCACGGCGACGGCGGATGAGACAACCGTGACCGCAGGACCCGAAGGAGTAGCGGGTGAGGTAGCCACGATTCCTGAGGACGAGCCAGCCGCTCCTTCTCTGGAATCTGGAAATACTCCAATCATAGCCCTCCCCGCGTATGGTTCCTTGCCGTCTCCAGGGCTTGCGAGCACAACAACGGTTCCCATCGAGTCGGGTGATGAGGCTACGGGCGGTGGTCTCGTGTCAATAGAGGAGGGGATTGCTTCAGTTTCGGCTGGCAGCTCGTCGGGTAAATTTTGAGTTACCAGCGTTCTTCTTTTTATATATCTCGCGATCTCTTCTAACAAGTTTGTCTTTGCAGGTGCGGCCAGTGCCGACGCTCCATTGCTCGAAGGAGCACCGTCAACTACTGCTTTGGCGGTGGTCACCTCCCCGCCTTCCCTTGTACCATCACGGATGTTGGAAGGTATGGATTTACGACTCATGCGTTAATCTTTTAAACATGTAGTTTTTGTACTAACGTTATACCACTGTGCCCTTTCAGGAGTGCTCTTTGATCATTTATATCAAGTGTTGCTCCCACACTTCTCCTTCCCATCCGAACCCGCCTCTCCCTCTAGTGGCGCCGGTGAGTATACGTTCACTATAATGTCTTTATTTACCCTTTTTTTAGCAATGGGATGATTTCTGACTTTTCCTTTTCCTTATTGCAGTGCCACAAATCGAAGGAGGGGATGCAAGACCTGCCACGCCACCGGCCCTTCCGGCTTTGCCGTCCGTTGCAGCTGGTATAGTAAATTTCCTTTTTGGTAACCCTTCAACATCTCTTGAATCATTGTTTGACCATGTTTTGTTTTGCAGCTATTGTTCCGGCTCCGGTCCCTCTTGAGTCTCGTGTCCTTTCACCAGCAGGCCCTTTCTTGAAACGTCCCTCTTCAAAGGGTGCTGTGATGAGTTTGGGCATGCTGAGCGGGTACACCGAAGAGCTTAACATGGACGCTCTCCCTTCTGCCGTAGATTTCGCTGTGGAGGTTAACCCGATGTTGGCAGCGCTCGTAAATTTTCATAACGAAGGCGTCGTCGAGTCTTGGGTTAATCACTGCAGGGAAATCGAGGCCTGTCTACATCGGCTAGAGTCGACGCGTCTTTCTCCCGAAGTTTTAGCCCTAAGCACCCAACGAACAGCTTGGCTTGAGCAAAGTACTTCTCACTTCCGCCATTTGGAGCAAGAAGCAGCTTTAAAACTGAGGGAATGCCAAAAGACCTCGAATGAAATGGCCCATCTGCGTGCTGAGGTTGAAGCAAATGCTGCCCAAGTGAAGACTATCTTTGAGGGTCTCTTGGAGCGCATCTCCCATGGGCTAAACTTGAAGCGGAAGCTTGACGTAGCTGAGCGCAATACCCCAGGTCGGGAAGCTGCTTATCAAGTCGTCAGGGGGCAGCTTGCGTCTGTCTTGCAGCAACGAGCCCAAGTGGAGGCGGAGCTGGCGGTGGTAGCCGATCAAGAGAAGGTGTGGAAGGAAGTATGCGAGCAATTGCTAAATCTATGCAAGACGCTTCCTTCTCAGTAATTCTCCTTGTATCATTTGTACTTGTAAAATATATGTATATTTTTTTATTCTTTAGTACAATGTATCCTGTACTCGATCAATATTTATGAATAAAAAATACACATTTTTGTAATGTCCTGTGTCACTTCTCCGCCATTTTCTTTCTTTTGTTGTTAGTGTGCCACCTTAGTAACTATGGTTGACGGATAATAGGGCATGCATCTTGACTTTCTTAAGAAATAGCGATGGCTTAAGCCGCAGGTTCAGATCTGCTGCCTAAGACTTTTCAACTCCATGAGCCGTGAGGGTCTCATAGAGACTTTTCTCCCTACGGATCGAGAGGATCTCGTAGGTGGGTTTTTCTCCTTAGGAATCGTGAGGATTCCTAAGTGTGTTTTCTCTTACAAGTCGTAAGGATCCTATAAGAGAATTTTTCCCTCTTACGAGTCGAGAGGACCCGTAAGCGGTTGTTTCCCTCCTTGTCGAAAATCGACTTCGGAGAGTGAGACCCGTGAATAGTATGCAAGAGACCATTTTGGATTGACTTGCAGGGCCGCATTGCTCAAGAAGCAAGCTTTTCAATCCTTACTGCCTGAGACCTCATCTTGCAAATTAAGAAGTAAGTTCAATTTGTTGAAGAAATCCCTTTTCTGAAAGATTTGGCGGGATTTCCCCCACCGTCGGATCTTTGATCCAAGGGCTTCTGTTTTACAGAAGATAATCTTCTTGTTTTAACAATAACAGAAAAGATTTCTTCAGAACCTTAATTTTTGTTTAGCGCAAATGCTCCAGGGTATGACACGTGTCGCACAGCGCACAGTGCAGCGCAACTGCTCTAGCGCATCTGCGCCGACACGTGTCAGGCAGCGCACGGCGCATACGCCGCTGAAGCGTTGCTTCCTTTAGTTTTGCTTGAAATAGAGCTTTGCTTTGATTGGGTGCGCTGCTTTGGTCGTTGCACTGATGCGTCTGCGTCAGACACGTGGCGTATTGCGCAGCGCAAATAATCTGAAGCGTCGCTTCATTAAATTAATTTTCAAGATAGAGCTTTGCTCTGATCAGGGGAAAACGAAGCGTTGCTTCATCTCCCGCCTCGGAATTTGAACAGAAGTTCGCTCCGATTAGGGTAAACTGCCGTGACAACTCTCGGAAGTCGAAGAGGCACTTGATGCCTATAAATAGGACCTTTGGTCCCCCCCAGATACTTATCATCTTTCCGATTTCTATTTTCGAAGACTTCAGAGCTTTGTTCTTGCCTTCAAGAACTCTGGTGCCTTGCTCTTCCTTTTTTTTTCAAAGTTTTTAGGAAAACTTTAAGTAAAATCGATTCTTAGATTAATCTTAACCAGCAGAGCTTTTGTCTAGGGGACTTTATCCTTGAACATAGTTTTGCTCTCTAGGAATTTAGTCCTCCATGTACATTATTGCTTTTCTATTGCTGATTTTCCTGTAATATTTCCTCCAGGCATAATGGCGGCGGTGCATCTATACAGTTTGCACGAGTTCATTACCTACGATGATATCCGCGCTCAGGGTCGTCAACAAACCCAGGAGTTTACAGACGCTGAATGTGCAGAAGTCATGGGTCGTCTGAACGCAAGCGGTGGTTGGCTGTTGCCTCGTCGTTCGGCCCTTTTGAAAGTCGTGTTGGGAGCCATATGGAGAGCACTTCTGGGTCTTCATGAGGCCTTACCGCTCAATGCGCTGGATGATGCCGAGGACAAAGTGCATTCAGTGTACCTGACAGGGCTGATCTCAAAGAAATGGCGGAACAGCCTCGTTGACATCCTACACCAAGTCTTGCAGCAGACGACGATAGTTGCTGCTTACCGAAGGCCAGGAGGGCTCGCCGATGATATTGACACAGAGGAGCGCGAAAGACCGCGCATAAGAATAATTAGAAAGGCCGGAAGAACTCTGGGTGGCCTTACTTTCGATTTCCTCAATCCGTGCCCCGGATCTGAGGTTATACCGTTGTAATAATCTGAATAATGTTTCTTATTCATTATTCTTATGCTTGTAAAATTTTTAGCGGTATGAATGGAAACCCTCCCCCTTTCTATTTCAGCTTGTCTTATTTCTCGTCCTGAGTCTTCTGCCCATGTATAAATGAATGCGTCACGCACGCCAGATCAAATGTAGACCGGATATTCTTTCTGTCATCTTCTTTTTTTTTATTGTCAGCAGTCTGTCTTAATAACCATGGTTGATGGATGTCTAAAATGAGTATTCCGACTTCCTTAGGAAATAGCGATGGCTTAGGCCGCAGGTTCAGGTCTACTGCCTAAGACTTTTCAATTCTATGAGCCGTGAGGGTCTCATAGAGGCTCTTCTCCCTACGGATCGAGAGGATCTCATAGGTGGATTTTCTCCTTAGGAATCGTGAGGATTCCTAAGTGTGGTTTTCTCTTATAAGTCGTAAGGATCCTATAAGAGAATTTTCCCTCTTACGAGTCGAGAGGATTCGTAAGCGGTTGTTTCCCTCCTCGTCGAAATTCGACTTCGGAGAGTGAGACCCGTGAATAGTATGCAAGAGACCATTTTGGATTGACTTGCAGGTCCCTATTGCTCAAGAAGCAAGCTTTTCACCCTTGCTGCCTGAGACTCCTTCTTACAGATTGAGACGAATCGGGAATTTGCTCGCGGAGAGGGTAATGGCTCTGCGAGTTGACATGAGTCAAGAGGCTCCCGTCACGGAGTGTTTGTATCCGTGAGTCGAGGAGTTTGCTAGGGATTATTTGTTTCCCAAGTGCCAAGGATTATTTGTTTCCTTGGGGTTTGAAACGAGTCGAGAATTCCCACGGGGGCACTGGTGGCTCTGCGGGTCGACGCGGATCAGGAGGCTCTCGTCAAGGAGTGTTTGTATCCGTGAGTCGAGGAGTTTGCTAGGGATTATTTATTTCCCAAGCGCCAAGGATTATTTGTTTCCTTGGGGTTTGAAACGAGTCGAGGATTCCCACGGGGGCACTGGTGGCTCTACAGGTCGACGCGGATCAGGAGGCTCTCGTCAAGGAGTGTTTGTATCCGTGAGTCAAGGAGTTTGCTAGGGATTATTTATTTCCCAAGCGCCAAGGATTATTTGTTTCCTTGGGGTTTGAAACGAGTCGAGGATTCCCACGGGGGCACTGGCGGCTCTGCGGGTCGACGCGGATCAGGAGGCTTTCATCAAGGAGTGTTTGTATCCGTGAGTCGAGGAGTTTGCTAGGGATTATTTGTTTCCCAAGCGCCAAGGATTATTTGTTTCCTTGGGGTTTGAAACGAGTCGAGAATTCCCACGGGGGCACTGGTGGCTCTGCGGGTCGACGCGGATCAGGAGGCTCTCATCAAGGAGTGTTTGTATCCGTGAGTCGAGGAGTTTGCTAGGGATTATTTGTTTCCCAAGCGCCAAGGATTATTTGTTTCCTTGGGGTTTGAAACGAGTCGAGAATTCCCACGGGGGCACTGGTGGCTCTGCGGGTCGACGCGGATTAGGAGGCTCTCGTCAAGGAGTGTTTGTATCCGTGAGTCGAGGAGTTTGTTGGGAGAGTATGGTTCCCACTTTGTTTACGCCCTTGGATTGTATACAGGGATCGATGTGATCTTAACTGTAGGACCAAAGTTTTATCATCATCATTTTTTTTGTTTTATTTCCACGATGCTCTATCCTTTCAGCTTTCATATCGCGAAAGTCGCGATTGCCCAATCATTTCGGCTATTTTTTGCGGTGCCCAATCATTTCGGCTGTTTATTTTATTTTTACTCGCTGCTTTTTATTGCGAGTTGCCCAATCATTTCGGCTATTTCTTCATGCATATATTTTTACTTGCTGCTTTTTATTGCAAGTCGCCCCATCATTTCGGCTATTTCGTATGCATGTGCGGCCTACTGGCTTTTCGCCATAAACCTGAAATTAGACACCGATTTCGGCATCAGCACCGCTACAACTGGGATATTGCCAGGAGCGAATCATTATTTACCTCTGTCGTTGTCGAACAAAGGGGGCTTAGCGACCAGGGTTAGGGTCCTGTCGACTAAGGCTTTTGACTTCATGAGCCGTAAGGGTCTCACAAAGGTATTTCTCCCTACAAGTCGTGGGGATCTTGTAGGTGTATTTTCTCTTTAGGAATCGTGAGGGTTCCCAAGTGTTTTGTTACTCTGTAAGTCGTAAGGATCCTACAGGAGGGTTTTCTCCTTGTAAGTCGAGAGGATTTACAAGGGTTGTTTACCATGCAAACATATCCCTAGTTTCAGATGGGACTTAGTTAGGCAAATGTTTATTCGCGCCCGTGGATTGTATACAAGGGTCAATACTGAGCCACTTGTAGGGCAATATCGAAAGTTGTGGGGGTTGCTTAAGCACAGGTTTAGATCTCTGTGACTTAAGACTTTCAAATCTTACGAGCCGTGAGGGTCCCATAAGAGCGTTCTCCTTACGAGTCGAGAGGATCTCGCAAGTGTATTTTCTCCTTAGGAATCGTGAGGATCCCTAAGTGTGTTGCTCTCTTGTGAGTCGTAAGGATCTCACGCGGGTGGTTTCTCCTTACAAGGTCGAGAGGACCCTATAAGTGTCCTTTTAACGAGGTTGCGCCCTTTCAGGTTTTCACGAACACTCGCCGATAGCCCTGCTGTTTTTACTCACGGAGCCCTTTCGGGTTTTCATCCGTGCCCGTTTTGCTTATGGACATACCGTTTTTTTTTCTTTTTATTTTTATATATTTTTTTTACGAAGTCGTGCCCTTTCGGGTTTCCACGAACACTCGCCGGTAGCCCTGCTGTTTTTACTCACGGAGCCTTTTCGGGTTTTCATCCGTGCCCTTTTTGCTTATGGACATACCGTTTTTTTTATATGTTTTTTTTATATCTCGTCAGCCTAAAGATACTGCGGTAGTAGTTTAAAGACGTTTCGGTCTACTATTAGTTTAAGGACATTTCGGTCCGTCATGGAGAAGGCCGGCTACTGCTTATAAAGCTTGAGCTTAGGAAGATAGCGAGCGGACATAGTCGTCGTCATCTACCATTGACCTAGGCCGTGGCTCATTAAGCGTAGTATTTCTTCAGGAAGCGACCGTTTATCGGCCTGAAAGGCCTTTCACCGTGCATGTCTATGAGTAGATAGGATCCACCTTGGTAGACTTTGTCTATGATGTACGGGCCTTCATAGTTTGGCTCGAATTTTCCCCGCTTGGCGCGATTGGGGATCATAGGCCTTTTGACTACTAGCACCAGTTCGCCTTGGCGGAATGTCCTCGGTCGGGTCAACCTTTCATATGAGCGCGTCATCTTTGCTTTATAAGCTTCCAGATTTTGTTGTGCTATGAGCCGGGTTTCATCAAGGGCGTCAAGCTCCTCAAGCCGAAGGTGAGCATTTTCTTCGTCTGTCAGCTCGTAGTGGACTGCCACTCGTAGAGAGGGTAATTCTATCTCGAGAGGGAGTACTGCTTCCGTCCCAAATACCAACGCGTACGGCGTTGTGTTTATAGCCGTCTTAAATGTAGTTCGATACGCCCAAAGAGCCTCTTGCAGTCTTTCGTGCCAATCTTTCTTATTTCGTGACACCGTTTTCTTCATGATCTTCGTCAAGGTCTTGTTGAAGGCCTCAGCTAGACCGTTATCTCGCGGATTATAAATTGAGGAATATCTCCAGTTTATATTATGCTGTTGCGCAAAGCGACTGATCTTGTGGCTTCTGTAGGCTGGCCCGTTATCGGAGATGATTCGCCTTGGCGTTCCAAACCGATATATGACGTGCGTCTTGAAGAAGTGGAGGATATTTTCCGTCTTCACCTCTCTTAACGGTACTGCCTCTGCCCATTTGGAGAAGTAGTCAGTCGTTGCCAGGATGAAACGATGTCCTCTAGACGATGCTGGTTCAATGGGGCCAACTATATCAGTTCCCCACATTTCGAATGGCCAGCTAGCCACTGTCGGGTGTAGCGGATTTGGATGCTGGTGGATGAAGTCCCCATGAATTTAGCATGAGTGGCATTGCTTCGCATATTCGATGCAGTCCTGAATCATCGTGGGCCAGTAGTAGCCCATCCGTTTTATCTTCAACTTCATCTTAGGGCCTGCTTAATGAGAACCGCAGAGTCCGTCGTGAACTTCCTGGACGACTCTTTTCGCTTCGTCAGGTCCTAAGCATCTCAGCCACAAATAATAAAATGACCTCTTGTACAGAGTATCGTTGACGAAGGCGAAAGACAGGGCTCGTTTCACGAGCTGATGTCTTGTGGACGCTTCTTCAGGCATTCGGTGGGTCTTGAAGTAATCTATGAAGATTTCTCTCCAATCCTTGGTATTTTGCCAATCTTTTACTTGCAGGTCTGTCTGCTCGTTCGCTCCTTTTTCTTCGGATGATTCCAGAAATATTTCTGCTGGGGCAAGCACTCGACGACTTTGTACCACGATTCTAACGTCATCAAGGTTCTCGTCAGCCAATTCTTTTTCCGCGCGCGGTATGCTCTCCAAAGTATAGGAGGGAATTTGGGTTAGCAGTTGTTGCACCTTTTCACCGTATTTTACCAATTCCGGTTTGCATGTTTGGTGGTCGCCGTTCACTTGACTGACGACTGGCTGGGAGTCCCCATATATGAGGAGGCTTTCAATTCCAACGTCAATGGCGATCTCGAGGCCTGCTATCAAAGCTTCATATTCAGCTTCATTATTCGTTCTCGGCTCTGATAAGGAGAAGGCGAAGCGCATTACTCCTCCTTGAGGGGTCACGAAGATAAGGCCTACTCCCGATTTGATCATTGACGTACTTTGTTTGTGCTTCTTCATGGAAGATGCTCCATCGAAATAAAGCTCCCAATGGATATCACCACCGTCGATTGCGTCAAACGCATGCTTGTCTGGCAAATCGCAATTCAGGGGAGAATTTGCAGGTATCGGGTGCTCAGCAAGGAAGTCGGCTATGGCCTGACCCTTCACTGCCTTGAGGGGTCGATACGTTACCGAGAACTCCATTAAGAGCAGAGCCTATTTAGCGAGTCGTCCCGTCAATATGGCCTTTGACATTAGATATTTGAGAGGGTCCACCTTTGAAATGAGGTGGACTTCATGCGCTAATGCATAATGTCTAAGCTTTGTTATTGCGAAGATCAACGCTAGGCAGTGTTTTTCAATGGGGGAGTAATTGCTTTCTGCCCCCAGCAGAACCCGACTTAAGTAGTAGAGTGCTCTTTCTTTCCCCTGGTCATTCTCTTGTGCCCATAATGCGCCTAAAGAACCTTCGAGGGCGGTTGAATAAAGAATGAGAGGCTTTCCCTTAACCGGAGCAGCCAACACTGGAGGGTTTTGCAGATACTGCTTGATCTCATCCAGTGCGCCTTGGCATTTGTGATCCCGAACGAATGGGGTTCCCTTCTTCATCAGGTGACCGTAAGGACGGCACTTTCCTGAAAGATTAGCGATAAACCGCCGAATGTATGCGAGCTTTCCTTGTAGAGATCGCAGCTGTTTAAAAGTTCTCGGTGGAGGCATTTCCATGATCGCCTTGATTTTAGACGGATCTATCTCAATACCTCGGTGTCGGACGATGAATCCCAGGAATTTGCCCGAGGAAACCCCGAACGCACATTTAAGAGGATTCATCTTCAAATTGTATTGCCGAAGGCGTTGAAATACGGTCTTCAAATGCTCGAGATGTTCTTCGCATGATTTGCTTTTAACCACGAGATCGTCGATATAGCATTCGACGATTTCGTGTATAAGGTCATCGAAGATCTTCGTCATGGCTCTTTGGTAGGTGGCACCGGCGTTCTTTAAACCAAAGGGCATCACCTTGTAACAGAATATTCCTAAAGGGGTCCTGAAGGTCGTATGCTTCTGGTCTTCTGGATGCATCTTTATCTGGTTATACCCCGACGAGCCGTCCATAAAGGAGAAAACCTCATGAGTGGACGTATTGTCTATCATCAGTTCGGTGACTGGCACTGGGAAATCGTCCTTCGGGCAAGCTTTATTAAGATCCCGGAAGTCTACGCATATACGCACTGTCCCATTTTTCTTCATCACCGGGATGATATTAGCAATCCATTCAGGGTATTGAACTTCCTGGATAAAGCCAGAGTCTATCAGCTTTTTGACTTCGGCGTTGATGCTCATTTCGAGCTCGAGCCGCATTCTTCTCGGCGCTTGTTTAACTGGCTTGACACCCGGGGATATCGCCAGTCTATGTACAGCAACTTCCGGATCTAGTCCTGGCATCTCGGAATAGTTCCATGCGAAGCAATCTTTATGCTGTACGAGGACGTCCTTTAACGCAGCCACCCTCTCTTCAGACAGCAGCTCGCTGATAAATGTCGGTCGCGGATCGTTTACCGTCCCCAACTCAATTTTCTTGAGGTTATCTACAGTGGTATGTATTCCATCCTCCAGTTCTTTCGGGGCTGGGGGAAATTCTGAGATCACCTCATCATTGCTGTTTTCGAAGCACCAGGGAAGGCTGTCCATGTTCTCGGACTCTTCGTTTAATATCGTTATCATGTGACAAGTGCGAATTTTCTGCCAATCCCAATGCGGAGTTGGTTCTGTTCTTGTGTTTTCGGGTTCGTGCTTTTGTGGCGGCGCTACCCTCCAGTTGTGGGACAACGCGAATTTGCCAAGCTGATACTGGTCCTCAACCCAATTCTTAAAGGTGAAGCAATCTTCAAGCGGATGCCCTACTACTCGATGGTAATAGCAATAATTTGGGTTGGAGACTTCGCCTGCTTGCTCAGGGTGTTTAGACTCTGGCAGTGTAAGCATTGATGTTTTAGAGCAAGATCAAGTATCTTCCTTGTTTTGTTCTGAGGAAATGAGTATGCTCGACCCATTTTCTTCATGAGGGCTAGGTCAATAACGCTCGACTCTCGGATGCGTGGTTTCTTAGCTCTGCTTTGTGGTTGTTGAGCGCCTTTTTTGCCTTTCGACTTGTTTTTGCTTTCGCATCGAACCTTTTTTGTAGCAGGTTGACAAGGAGCGGCATTTTCATCCTTCACGGCTTGTTGGAGAAGGCGTTGCGTCTTGGCTTTCTCATAGATGGCCGTCTCGCTGTTGTGATCATCTCGGACTTTTTGACCAGCTTCTCTTATAAGCCTGTCCATTTGTTCTTCAAATGATGGACCGGGCAATTTTTCATCAGGAACTTTCACTGGCTTAGGATTAGCGTCCTCCCATTGAGCGTCTGCCTCTTCATCGAAGTCATACATGACGTAACAGCTGTTTACTAGCTCTCGTTTCTTTGACCAGATGTACCCAAGCCCTTTTGTTTCCATTCTTCCGTTAGGCAGTTTGCGTTGAGTCCCGGGAACGCTCCAGACCTTGTCATAGAATTTGGCCTTTCTAACGGTCTGTGTGAAGGATATCCCCTGGCGTTTCAGCAGTTTCTTCAAACCTTCGGTATAATATCTGGGAAGACGGATAGGCTGAAGCCTGTCGAGCGTGGGATCCGCGCCGTGCCAAACTTCTTTTCCCACCTTGTTTTCTTCAGAACGGTAGAATAGGATTGCCTTCTCGCCTTTTCGTCCGGGAGGGATATAAAATGTCTGCAAGTCTTCCACGCTGTTGGTGTCGAGCGCATCCAGTTCTTTGTAATGTTCAAGCGGCACCATGGTTATCTGCAGACTTCGCTCTTCATCAGCAAAAGCTCGTATTGAAAGCCGAGCAGGGAATACAGCATGAACTTCATCCTCCGAATCACTACCGAAGATCAATGAAGGAACGGATGGTCCCGGCTTGGTGTATTGGGGTGGACCCGAATAAATTATATCCTCTTCCTCCTCAGTGTCACTGCCGAAGATAGGGATGGTGGCGTTAGTCTTGTTCTCCGGCTTGTGACACCTTTCCGTGTCCTCGAAACTCGGCAAGAAGTATTTGGCATCTTCATACTTGCGAACTTCATTCACGGAAAACGGATTCAATTCTCCTGACACGGTGTACTCGAGACCATCCCTACAGTATTTCATACACTGATGCTGTGTAGAAGGGATGATATTGTACTCGTGTAACCATGGTCGACCGAGTAGAGCATTGTAGCACGTCTTGGCATCTATGACATGGAATTTAATATCTGTGACGAGCAACCCGAAGCGTAACGTCAATATCACAGATCCAAGAGTTTTTGAGGATTGGGAGTCGAACCCGGAGATGGTGATCTTGTCTCGGGCGAGGTGTTGGACACTCATGCAAATTTCCTTTAACACCCGCACATTGAGTAGATTAACAGACGATTCGTTATCGACCAAGATTTTACCTATCTTTATGTCATGGCAGTATCCTGAGACATAAAGGGGACGATTGTGTTCACACGTCCCGAGGAGAAGGTCTTCATCGCCAAAAGCAACGTCGGCCGTGAGTACCTCTTCTAATTCGTCCTTCATCTTTTGTTCGGCCAGGAAGGCTTGGAACTGGTCCGACTCTTGTAGGGCTTTAATCAAAGAATCCCTCGCCTCTTTTGATAGTAACAGGGCATCGAGAATGCTGAGTTGTGAGGGTAGCTTCCTCAGATGCGCCAAGACATTGTAGTCCACTTTATTCCTCTTTGGCGGGTTCTTGGCGGTTAACTCTTCCGTAACTCGGTCATCCAAAGCGATGTCTTCAGGGACCTTCTCTTTCCCTTTGTCTTTCTTGTTTAAGGGTCTGAGATTCTTTTCAGGCAACGTCCGATTGCGTAGCTGTATATTCTCGCAGACCTTCGGTCCTTCTTCTTTTTCCGAAGTGGATTCTTTAAAGAGGGGGCCAAGCTCTAACTCCTCATCAGAATCGCTTCCAAATATAGGCACTTGTGATCCTCCGACGTCAATCATGCAACAACCACCGGTAGTTTTATCAAGCACTTTGATCGTTCTGCTCTGCTCTCGGCGAGCTTTGCGCTTTTCCCGCTTAAATTGTTGCCGGTGAGTAACATATCCTTGCCACCACTTATCGAAAGCTTTGCACTCTTTAGTGGGATGCGACACCTTCTGATGGTACGAGCAATAGGAGGGGTGCATATCCGATTCACCGGTGATGTTTCCTTCAGAGGATGGTAGCTTCATGCCCATTGATATGGCCTTAGCAAACTTTTTCCTCATCTTGAATTGGCTTTTGTCGGTAGCGGAAGCGTTTTGCTCCAGCGGGATCGTCTCAGCTTTTTCATGAAGTCGCTGACGCTTGGCCCTTTCAAATATAGCCATTTCGCGTTCTTGATCAGCTTTGCCTTTCAGTCGAGCTTCGTTAAGGAACGCGTCAATTATTTCGACTGATAGCTCCGGAATTCTTGATTCGGTATCTGCCCCCAGCGTTTTAGTGCCAGAAGTCTCTTCATCGTTCGTGATCGAATGGGAGATCATATGACAGCTCGCTACATTTTTCTCGGATTCATCTGATGAACTTTCTCCCTCATCTTCCTCTTGAAAGACGTGATTGAGGAACTCTTGGAGCGTGATGGGAGTCCGCGCCTTTTGGTTGTATTCATCTAGCGCGTCAATTTGCTTTTGTAAGTCCATGCGCTTGTCGCCAGGCTTCACGGGTTTCTTAGATTTCTTCTTCTTCTTTTTCGAAGATTTTGACGGCTGGTTGCTAGTGTTTGAGCCACCACCATCAGTCTTTGGAGTTGTACGCAGTTTCAACATCCCTTTAATGACCTGCGGTTCCAACGGGTTCTTCCACTTGATTGCTGGACATGCCCGAAGATCGTTTAGCATCCTCTTTGTCTTGGCTGATAATACAACCTCCCAAGGAGCTTCTTCAATGACGGAGCATGTTGCCCCCGGCGTATTCGTCCCCTTAGCGGTGTGGGGCTGCGGAGGATTCACCTTCCATTTGTCAGATAACGCGAACTTGCCCTGTCGGTACTGGTTTTCAAGCCAATTCTTGAAAACGTAGCAATCTTCGATCGGATGGCCTAGTACTCGATGATAAGGACAGTAGTTGGGCTCGTTGACGTCACTTGGCTGCAACGGACGTTTTGGATCCGGCAGATTTATGAGTCTGTTGCGCAACGCCAGCTCGAATAACCTCTTCATTTTATCACGGGGAAAGGAATAAGGACGTCCCATCCTATCCTCAAGGGGTACGTACGGGCGCATATTATTTTGACGAGTCACTGGCTTCGAGTCGCTTGGTTGTTGTTGAGCATTAGCGACGACGATCTCTTTTCCCTTCCCTTTGTCATTTCGGGAGTCCGGCCTTGGAAGCGGGGGTTTATGGCCCATTTGATCCATTTGCGCTAGTTTGTCAATCAACGCCTGGAAGGTAGTTGGCTTGAAAAACATCATAAATTGTGAGATGGTTGCTTGTGGATCGAGGGTTCCCACAAACATACCCACCGCGGGAGCTTCTTCAATGCGCTGCTCACACTTTGACCATAAATTCCGCCATCGTATAGCGTATTGAACCCACGTCTCGCCGGGTTTTACCCTGGCGTTAATCAGTGCCGTCATCGGGGTACGCTCACTGGCACTTGCAAAACGCTGAGTGAATAGCAGCTCCATCTCCGCGAAGGTTTTAATAGAGTCATTTGGGAGTTCAGAATACCACTCGAACGCCGTATCTGATAAGCTTCCAACAAACTGGCGAAGCAACAGCTTGTCGTCACCGCCGGTGTTGCCGCAGAGTGCCCTGAACTGGGCAACATGCTGATGAGGATTGCCCGTCCCCTTGTAGACATGGAACTTAGGAATTGTATAACCTGGCGGGTACTTAATCTGATCGTACCAACCCGGATATGGCCGCCCCGTCTTTACGACCTGACCGGCTGCTTCAGTCGCCTGATGCACCCGTATTTGCTGGGCGATGTATTCATCCAAATCAGCTTTTGATATGGTATCCTCTTTAGCTGCGGATAGAGCCGGTGGAGGATTCGATATCTCTCCCCTATCGTCTTCAAGAATGATCGGGGGATCTCCAGCAGGCGGATCTTGTTGAATCATCATACCCACCATATCCTGGAACAGGAGGGCCATTTTCTTTATGTTGGTTGCCTGCTCCGCAGCTTCTTTATCTTTTTTCTCTAACACGCGCCGAAGGAATTCGGTGTCCGTTTCTTGTTCTTGACGTTCTTCTGAGGATGTTTCCGGGGTTTCTTTCGGCCCTGTAAGTGCGGCCATAGCGTTCATCATCTCCTGGAGCTTCTGTTGCTGCTCCTGAGCCTTGGTCACTGACCGTGTAAGCGGTCTATGACCCGTGGATGTACGGCTGTCTTCTTTTCCCGATGCCATGTAAACCGTATGAACTGTTATGCCCCCTGACTTGGGGCGTTTAGGTTTACCATTTTTAACTTTTGCCGCTGGCGCGGGGGTTTTCTCTGGCCTCCTTCTTTTGTGGGCCGTTGAGGTTGAAGGAACCATTGAAGGGGGCACTCTAGCAGCTGCTGCCCCCTGCTGTTTAATGGGACAATCCTTGTCTTTATCCACCTTCGCCTTTTTCTGGCGACGAAAGTGACCTGGGTCAATCACAGAGTCTTGAACCCTTCGCCAAACTTTATAAATTCCTGAAGACAGCCGTTGAGGGGGCTGTTCTTGCTTCGTTTCTGGAACCCTCTCCGCAGGTGGAGGAGATCTCTTCAATGTAGCGATTGGAGAGTTCTTCCGTACCCTCCTCAGAGTTCAAAGCTGTTCTCAGTTGGAACAGCAGCGTTGACTTCCACTGCTGGAGCCGGTGGAGTTAGCCCTGAGGGGGAGTTGCCCCCTGCCTTTCTTACTCGTTGCCAATGGCGACGTCGAGCACGACGAGCCATTGGGATTGGCTCAGAGATAGAGATAACTTCTTTTTTCCCTCTGTCTGAACGAGGCACCGCCGGTGTTAACCTCTTAAAGACTGAGGTTGTTCCTTGCGGGGTAATATCCAATCTGTCAAAGACAGATCTTCGTGCAGGGGTAGGAGAAGGAATCATCAGTCTTGAAAAGTCTGACTCTTTGGCGGGAGAAGCCGTCTTAACGACTTCCGGAACAGCGGCCGTTGCCCTCTTTGGGACAGCCAATTTAGAGTTCTGATTTAGCCTGGTGAAAACAGAGGCTGTCGGTTTGGTAGTTGGCGATCCGTTGACAGGGGTCGTGGTAGTAGTGAGTCGGTCGAAGACCGACTTCTTGTTCACCTCCGGTGCAGGTATCGGCATAGAGAAGCTTGTCGGTGGGATCATGGTCCCGAAGAATAAGCCAGTGGTGGTTTGGGTCACCTGGTCTACTGGCAGAGTGAGGAAAGAGGCCGCTTGGGGCCCATATGCCACACCCCTAGGTGAGGTGGAGCATCCGTTGCAGTGGTACTTCACGCAGTTGGTGCAGTTAGAATCCATGGATGCTTGAGTTCTGCGCCAGACAAAAAACCAAATCTTAGCAACTTGAAATCCGAAGGCAACCTTTTAACAAACCGCGATTGGTTCGCGAAGACGACACACGAAGTGTGGAGTGGAAAGAGGAAGAGGTCCCACCGGGCGTGCCAGAATCTGTTCCCCTCTGAAAGGCGGCGCACTGGACTGCGATGTCCTGGCGCTGAGATTCGGGGCAGATGTTATTTGGTTTTATCCGTCTACCTCTCCGAAGATGCCAAGTTGATTTACGGCACCGTGTATCGGAGGTTTAGACGGATGCGGCCGATGTAGCAGACTTTGTCAGATTCCCCCTCGCTTGAGGGGTTTTTGATTGTGGGGACGCTCTTCCCTGCCGGCGCAAGCCCCTGCAGTTAATTACGCTACCGCATCGCGGTAACAACTTTCTCCTTCTCCAGAATTTTACTTCGGGTCGTGGGTGTTTGTTTTGTTTGTGGTTGCCCGTGGATTGTATACGGAGACTGAGTAATGCCATCGCCCGTAGGACGTGGATTAGTCCAAATCCGTATTTACTTAGATTTGGGTTTGGTGTTTTTAGTTTAAGGATACGTTAGCCTCGTTGAGGCTAAGATCAATTTAAACGTGATTCATTTAATATATGGCCGTCGGGACTCATCACCTCTTTAACTTCGTTGAAGGATTACAACGACAAGTGTCAGAGGAGTTCAAAGATGTACCCTCGAACCGAAGTTGATTTAGGTTTTTATAGTCCATTTGAGTGTTTAAGGATACGTTAGCCGTGTTTGGGGCTAAGACCAACTTAAGCGGTTGTTAAGGATACGTTAGTCCAGTTTGGGACTAAGATCGAGTTAACGGGATCGTTTAGATCCAACAAAAGAGCATTTGGGCTCTATTGTGCCAGTTTAGGGACGTGGTGGTCCATCGTCAGTTTAAGGACGTGGTGGTCCATCACCAATTTAAGGATGTAGTGGTCCGATATTAGTTTAGGGACGTCTCGGTCCGATATTAGTTGAAGGACGTTTCGGTCCCATATTAGTTTAAGGACGTTTCGGTCCGTCGTTCCCATTTAAGGATGAATATTAGTTTAAGGACGTCTCGGTCCGATATTAGTTTAAGGACGTCTCGGTCCGATATTAGTTTAAAGACGTCTCGGTCCATCATTAGTTTAAGGACGTCTCGGTCCGATATTAGTTTAAGGACGTCTCGGTCCGATATTAGTTTAAGGATGTTTCGGTCCACGAGTTTAAGGACCCCGCAGTCCATATGGGTGTGTGGTCGTTAGGACCCATCACCTCTTTGACGTCGTTGAGGAATTACAACGATGGATGTCAAAGGAGTTCGGAGATGTACCCTCGAACCGGATGTAGATTGATTTAGGAGAGCCATTTTGCTCAGTCAATTTAATTTAAGGACTTATGGCCATGATTGGGCTAAGTCCAGTTGAAAATGTCCAACATTTATTTGCTTTTGCATTTCTTTTTATTTTTATTTGGGCTTTGCCCAAAAAAGATACAGAGCATCAATTTGTTTTGGGCTCTGCCCTTTATAAATGATGCAAAGCATCAATTTCATTTGGGCTCTGCCCTTTTTATTGCTTTGCAATTTATTTTGCCTGCTAGGTCTTTTTGATTTGGGCCTGGCCCTTCAAGTAATGCATTGCATTTGTGCAAAGCACCAAGAATCTTTTAGATTCAAGAACAGAAGTGCAAAGCACTTTTTATCCCTTGATCTAAATTTGGATCAAAGAAAAACAAGTTTTTCCTTGTTTCAGAGAACCAAAGATTCATAGTAAGTGCAAGGCACTATTTTTATTATTTTTATTTATTTATTTATTTGTTGAAGATCACTGATCTTGTTCTTAGATCAATGATCTATTCCTAAGAGAATTCTCTCTTGTTTTAAAGGTTTTTACCTTCTTTTTTGTGTTCTCAAGGGGTTCTCAAGAGTTCTCTTCTCTCTTCTTTTTTTTTTTATAAAAAAAGATGTCTCTATTTGAAATGAGGTCTGGGGTCCTTTTTATAGTGCTCAAAAATTAGTTAAATTTGTTAAAAAAAATCTTTTTCTGAGTGATTTGGGGAATTTTCCCCACCGTTGGATCTTTGATCCAAAGTCCCCTATTTTACAGAAGAAATCTTCTTGTTTTAACAAGAACAGAAAAAAAATTTCCTTAAATCTTCATTCTGTTTTTGCGCAACTCCCGAGCGAGTGACACGTGTCGCGCAGTGAAGCGCTTGTGCAACTGAGCTTACGTAACTGCGCAGACACGTGTCGAGCAGTGAAGCGCTTGCGCAACTCCGCTTGCGCAACTGCGCAGACACGTGTCGCGCAACGGTGCACTTGCGCAACAGTGTATGCGCAACTGCGCGGACACATGTCGAGCAACGGTGCGCTTGCGCAGTTGTGCTTGCGCAACTGCGCAGACACGTGGCACGCTGCGGTGCACTTGCGCAACGGTGTCTGCGCAACTGCGCGGACACGTGTCGCGCAGCGGTGCGCTTGCGCAGTTGTGTTTTGCGCGACTGCGCAGACACGTGGCGCACTGCGGTGCACTTGCGCAACAGTGTTTGCGCAACTGCGCAGACACATGTCGCGCAGCGGTGCGCTTGCGCAACTGAGCGTTGTTTTTGTTTTTTAAAGAGCCTTGCTCTGATTGGCCGCACTGCCTTGGGCGTTGTGCTGCCGTGTCAACTTCTGACACGTGGCGCGTTGCGCGCAGCGCACGGGACCTGAAGCGTTGCTTCAAAAATTTGAATTTTTGAAATTCAAACAGAGCCTTGCTCTGATTGGGGGAACATAGGGTTTTGGGATGAGAGGGTAGAGGGTAGGGGGTGTATTCATAGGGTAGGGTAGGTGAAAGGTTTTTAATTTAAAAAAATGTAAAAATTATAGAAAATCATTAAAAATTGTAGTAAATGGGGGATATTTAAGTATCGGGAACCGATCGATTAAATTAGAGTATGCAGGTGGGTTTGGAATACAAAAATACAGATTTTTGGTGTTGACGACTCGGTCGTCCGGCCAAGTCCGGCAGGCGGCGTCGTGCCCTGTCGGCCGGTCCGCCGTTCGAGTCGGCCGGGTCGGAGGTCAGGGAGGTGGGTGGTCGTCTGGTGTAGCCTTTGGTATATTTAGTTTTTTAGGTACAGTTCAACTTTTGGGAGTTATGGCCTGTGGACTGTTGGGCTTCCAAAGAATTTAAAACAAAAACAATATAAAAATAATGTGAGGTAGGGGATTTGAACTCTGGTGGCTTGGTTCAGCAGTGCAAGGTGTTACCAATGAGCTACAAGCTCCTTCTTGTAATTATTGTGGGAAAATAAATATTTAAAGTGGTAACAGCAACATTAAATACCCCAAGTATATTTCAAATTTAAATCAATTTTACGTATACAAAAATTGGAGTTATTTAAAAACAAAATAATTACATATATATTGTGCTCAGGTTAAAATACTTCTTTATGGATTTTGAAAAAATTAATTTAAAAAATTTGTATAGGAAAAAGTGTATAAGAAAATTAGGGTTGTTACATTCTACCCTCCTTATAAAAATTTCGTCCTCGAAATTTGTAAAAGGAAAGTGTAACGATTTCAAGGAAATTTTGTTGTCTGGAGTATAGATAGTGTATAAAAATAACAATGTGATACAAGGGTGAAAAAGGCTTACCGGTGTTACCTTGACCTACGGTCTTAGCTTCTACGGCTTTTAATGTGAATGTCTGTCGCCGTGGTACATTCCTTCTAGCTGGAGGCACATTCTGCCTTTGGGGCCTCTTTCTCTGCCCTCTAGGAATGTCCCTCATTGCTTGTTGAAATTGGCGAGTAGGCTGTGCAGGTGGTGGAGCAGATAGTGCATAACAAGGTGCAGGAGCCTAAATAGCTGGCCGCTGCGGGTAGTTGGTCGGTGTGTGAGTTGAGTTGCTATTGTAAGGACAGTTCCCAATTCTGTGGTTGGATGCGCCACAAATTAGACACAAGCCTTTTGCGCGCCTATAGTCCTTCCACAAGTGTCCATTTCTTCTGCAGTAGTAGCAGAAATCTGGACTTGACTGGTTATTGGTTTCTTCTGATCTCCTGGGTTCAAACGATGGCCTTGGAGAGGCTCCTACTGCTATTTGAGTGGCAGGGCGTTTCAAACCGGCATATTGGGGTCTGCCCCTTGCCTTTATCACTGCCTTATAACTGCGGGCAGCTTCCAAAGCATCTTCATGTGTCAGAAATTTCCCCGTGGATAGAGCGGCCTGAATCTCTGTGTCCAAACTTTGTTGAAAGCGACGGGCTCTGATCTCATCCGTCGGTATCAGGTGTGCCGCAAATCGGCTTAACATGGTGAATTCAACGTCGTATTCATCTACTGATTTGTCCCACATCGATCCTTGTTGTAGATGATTGAACTGCTGCTCCATGGCAAACCTGGCAGTCACAGGGAAGTATTTCGTGTCGAACTTCTCGCGAAAAGTCTTCCATTCAATAGGCTATGCAAGACGGCTTTCTTCCGCCTTCCACCAGTTGCGAGCATTGTCCGTGAGCTGTAGTTTAGCCACACGGACCCAAGCTATGTCTGGCACTTGTGCTGCGGCCAGATCATCCTCGATACTTTGAGCCCATTCCTCAGCTTCCAGTGGGCTCCCCTTTCCTGAGAACTGCTTCGGATGTAAAGCCCTGAATTGCTTTACCTCCGGAGCGTCGATCTCATGACGGTTCAGGAGTTGTTGTTGTCCCTCGAGAAGGCTGCGGATTGCCTCAAGTAGCACTGTTTGCTCGGTAGGTGGCGCAGGAACAGCAGGTGTGAGGGGTAGTGCTGGAGGTGTGTTGTTGACGTTAGTGCTGGTGTTGTTCGGGGAATCCATAACCCTGAAGAAAAATTTGGGTTAGGACAGATTCAAGTACATGAAATGATAAGATTCAAGGAATATGGAATTGTAAGATTCAAGGAACATGAATTGTAAAGAATGTTTTAGTTGCTGGTCCTTGTGTTATATTGCTTAGGTTGTCCATGCAGGCCAGAACTGTCGGGACCCGGTTCTTGCTCACGGAACAAAGTGCCACACGGAACAAAGTGCCACGCCAATTGTCATGCCAAGGGGACGGGGGCCACCTCTTGAATCCGTGGGGGCCACCTCTTGAGTCCGTGGGACCCACTGTAGAACAATGGGGAATCTTCGAAACACATTCCGAAAGAGGACCGAACTGCATTATAAATGTAATGATACCACCCTCTATTACAGAGGCGCCTTTTAAGTGAACCGGAACTACATGAGCTTGAGAACTCCGTAGTTAAGCGTGCTCGAGCCAGGGAAGTCTTGGGATGGGTGACCTCCTGGGAAGTGGCCCCTGGTCGGGTCTGGTTCGCTATAAAGGGAAAAACCGTGCGGTTTCGGCCAAAGCGGACAATACCATCTGTACTGGGGCGTGGGGCGTTACATTTAACCAATAAAACCTGTCACGCCCCGCTTCCCAGTATACGGCGAAGGGGACTCGACGAGGTCCGCTACGTATATACTCAGAAGTACATACGCTAAGCGTATCTAAGCAATATAAAAAGAATAAACAAGAGACAAGAGGTAATAAAAACAGCAACTTTTATTTATTAACATTCTTTTGTACAATGCATGAAAGGAAATACAACTGAAATAAAAAGGTGACTAAACAGTGTCATAACAGGAAATGTAAGATACCGAATGGAAAAGTGTACAATGAAACTAAAGTGCAGGGTCTTCGGCAAACTGCTCTAAGTCTTCTATAGATGGCTCGATCTCCGCAGGGTCCAAACCACCTGACGACATTCAAAGAAGAAAGAAATAGAATGCCGGGCGTTACATTTAACCAACAAAACCTGTCACGCCCTACTTCCCGGTATACGGCGAAGGGGACGCGACGAGACCCGCTACGTATATACTCAGAAGTACATACGCTAAGCGTATCTAAGCAATATAAAAAGAATACACAAGAGACAAGAGGTAATAAAAACAACAACTTTTATTTATTAACATTCTTTTGTACAATGCATGAAAGGAAATACAACTGAAATAAAAAGGTGTCTAAACAGTGTTATAACAGGAAATGTAAGATACTGAATGGAAAAGTGTATAATGAAACTAAAGTGCAGGGTCTTCGGCAAACTGCTCTAAGTCTTCTATAGATGGCTCGATCTCCGCAGGGTCCAAACCACCTGACGACATTCAAAGAAGAAAGAAATAGAATGTCGTCAGCGAACAGGTCGCTCGGTAAGTCCCAAAGATATGGGAGAAATAGACAAAGAGTAGGAGAGAGAGAGTAGCTTTTAATGTTGTATTGTATTGTTATAATGTTGTATAACACTGTTGTTTGTAGCTTGGTACAGAAGAATGCCAGTGTATATGAGAGGGGTCTCTATATGCTAGAGACCAGGGTAAACGGAATATAGAGTACAAGGCTCCGTTAGAAGGCCCAGAACAACGACAATTGGATTCATGTTAGGTGTCTTAAATCTGACCGTCTCATGCCACTTTTAACATCTTCCGTACCAATCTACCCCTTAAATCCCGCGATGTCTTATTTGTATTGTTATCTTGTAAATTGTATTGAATTGTAAGATTGAATGACTGACTGACCAAAACCATGATATCAGGAAACTGTTGCAACCGTAGAGTCATGTAAATGGAATACTGAGAATCATGTAAAAGGAATATATATCCATGGTTCGATTCAGTCAAGTTGTATAAAATTGATAATTGTATTCATGGATTCATGTGTTCATATTGAATTGGAATATTGTAGATTATAGATTGACTTGAATCATATTCAAGTCAGATTAATCAGACTCAAACCCGAGTCAGACAATCAGGAATGTGAATCGAAGTCTTATAATTGCTAGGGTTCTTAGGGTAATTTATAAAACTTGAGGTGGTTTTATGTAAAAATAATTTTATATCCTTTTCAAAATACACCTCAAGTATTTATTGTTCGTCTTTAGAGTTGTAATGAGGGTGGATTTTATGTTGTGACATTTCTAGTGAAAATATCCTAGTTGTATAAATAAGGGTATTTATCTGTAATATTGATTATTTGAATTTCATGGTATTTTAGAGTAAAATTTATTCTTGTGATTTTTAGGAGAAGGTGGAAAATTTATATTATAATAAAATAGATATTTAAATGATAAATATACATATGTTTATACAAAAATAATTTTAATAAATATTTTATATTCCAAAAATCTCATTTTCTTAAGATGTCGTATTTAAAACCTTTCGAGACCGAATGCTCCTTGCGGAGGTCTGAATCTCGCACTACTAGCCCGAGGGTGCGCGATAAACCGCACGATCCCGAACGGGTTCCCCAAAGATGGGCTGTAGCGGCGCTTTGCAAACATTGTAAAATACTAATCCTTTAGAAAATGGTTTTATAAAGTAAAAGGTATTTATTTGTAAAGTGTAATTTTCCGTATTTTAGGTTCTAGGGTTTCCTAAGACAACTAGCCTATTTCTAAATGGTCTAAACGACAAGTCGTTAGAAGTCTCAAATCGCATATTCACTGCCAATTGTGGCCAGGTAAGTACAAGTGAGGAAGGAGGGATCCGCTCAAGAATCGTGAGACGGGCCTTTTAAAGTTATCTAAGCTCACTTGCTTAGCCTAGGCACCACAAAGTCAGGTTTAGATAAACGATCGATGTCCACAACTTATCGTGTTTTCCTAATAAGAAGTATTTATTTAAAAGCCTGTCAAAGCTAAAACTTCTAGAAATGATTTTATTAAGAATATGGTATTTAAATGAAAGTATTGTTTTATCGTATTCTAAGTTTTTGATGATGTCGTTTAAGCTTGTATTTGCGTGTGTGTGGAGGTAGGTCATTACCTCGTGCTCTACTTTAAATGTATAGCAAAGTTAAGGGGTTAAATGTGAAATCGAAACATGATGGTATTAAAGTGAAAAATACGATAAATTGGAAAGGTTATCATTTCATGTGACGAAACTTGTTCAAATTGATTTTTAAAAGTTTAATAGTCAAGATGAAGATGTTTAAACATGAATGTATTGGTGAGAAGTGAATTTTTATAGAAAACCGAATCAGAAATCGAATTTGTTCCGATTCTGTCGGGTTTCGTAATTTCGTATTTTTGAGAAATAGAAAGAGGGATAGAGTGGGACTTACGGGTTTCGATCTATACTAAGGAGTGAGGGGGAACTAAAGGGGTTGCCGAGGCGTTGCTTCGTCGCCGGTTGTTTCTAAAAACGTCGCCGGAATTTCCGCTGGAATTTCGTCGGAGCTTCGCCGCGAACTTGTTTTCAAATTACACACTCTTGGAAAATTTTGAGAGGGTAAGCTTAGGGTTTTGGGATGAGAGGGTAGAGGGTAGGGGGTGTATTTATAGGGTAGGGTAGGTGAAAGGTTTTTAATTAAAAAAAATGTAAAAATTATAGAAAATCATTAAAAATTGTAGTAAATGGGGGATATTTAAGTATCGGGAACCGATCCAATAAATTAGAGTATGCAGGTGGGTTTGGAATACAAAATGACAGATTTTTGGTGTTGACGACTCGGCCGTCCGGCCAAGTCCGGCCGGCGGCGCCGTGCCGAGTCGGCCGGTCCGCCGTCCGAGTCGGAGGTCAGGGAGGTGGGTGGTCGTCTGGTGTAGTCTTTGGTATATTTAGTTTTTTAGGTACAGTTCAACTTTTGGGAGTTTTGGCCTGTGGACTGTTGGGCTTCCAAAGGATTTAAAACAAAAACAATATAAAAATAATGTGAGGCAGGGGATTTGAACTCTGGTGGCTTGGTTAAGCAGTGCAAGGTGTTACCAATGAGCTACAAACTCTTTCTTGTAATTATTGTGGGAAAATAAATATTTAAAGTGATAACAGCAACATTAAACTGTAGGGTTCCTAGGCACTCTTAAGAGGTCTCACAAGGCATCAACCATGCCAATTTCAAAAATAACGGTGCCGAGAAACCCTAGACTACGGATCGTTGGCTAGATTTCTAGGCGAAAGATGCAACTAGCTAACAAATTAACTAAAGGAACGGAAATACAACCTTTGTAGATTCGTTTCTCCACCTCCATAGCTCCGCAATGAAGTCTCCTCGCTGTCCATATCTTGTCCCGGGCTCTAGCGTCGGCTTCATCGGAGAAAGAGCGGGTTAGGTCATCGACGACGTGCCGAAGATGATCTACGTCAAAGTATCACTAGATCAAGCTCCACCTTCACCAAGCCTTGAAAACTTGTGAAGGAAACACACTCTACTACTTGGCAAGAGGTAGATGATGAAGAAATAGGAAGTGGGTAGACTTTAGAATTGGATTTCTCACTTGTTTCATCAATCCACCATTGATGAAGTCAAGCTTCTTCATGTGAAGAAGATGAAGAAGAAGAAGATAATGATATGATAAGTTAATTAGAATAATAAAGAAAAAGAATACTTATCATAACATTAACTATAGTTAGGTGTAGAGAATTGACTAAGGTTAAAAGAATGGTTAGGGTTAAGCTTGGAGACAAAATGGTCATATGGTCAAAGCTTCATGAAGCTTCATCAAGCTTCATAAAAGAAAGAAAGAAAGAACAAAACCATTTTGTTTTCTTTTGTCATTTCATTTTCTTCCAAAATAAAAAGATAAATGAATGGACAAATAAATAGAAACCTTAACCATTTACTTAACCTAGGTTTAATTCTTTACACAAACCAATTTTGTATGCATCATCAAACATGATACAATCGAGTGCACAAAAGTATATCACATATACAATGTGTACACCCGAGTGAGAAAATCCATTTAAAGTAAACCGATACTAGTTGATGCAAACTAATATATCAAATATATAATTATGCATTAAATCATTAAATCAACACTTGATTTAACGATCCGGTCATATCGCATATAACCGACTAGTATCTTATGTATCGGCTTATCGAATCAATACTTGATTCGATAACTAGGTTATATCGCATACAACCAATTGATACATACATCGCGAGAATAGAATACGGTAACACATACCCGCATTATTCTCGGTCCCGCGTGCTCCTATTTCGTTTCGCTTGAGCCAGGAAACCTCTGTGTAGGACTCTAAAGACTCGTCAATACGCCGGCAGCAGATGATGATCATATCAAGCACCCACAAGCCGCAAGCGGTCTGCTAAACGTAACGGCCACCCGGGTATTGAGCGATCTGAAGATCGACGAGCAAGCCCGCTCACACTCCAGTGAATCCAACCAGTAACACTACCGTACAGTCCGGTCTGATCGTCTGATATGTCGCATATCTCGCCTAGGGGTGGTAAACGTCAGACCCCAATAGCTCGATAAGTCGTGTCGATATGAGGTCTATAACAATTCGAGAAACTACTGGTAACACTTACCAGTAAATCTCAGCAACCCTGGCCAGGGATTTCCTGTTATAGCTAATCGAACACAGCGCAACATCAACTCCCTATACCGGGAGAGACGAATCCCCTCCTATCACCCATTGCCTCCATGTGACTCGGGACTGTACCCAAAAACCACCGTTTTGCACGCCCTCTTGGACATGGTAAGATGGAAATCAAAGCACAGTGGGAACCACACAAGACTCTATGACGATCTCGGGTCAACAGACTACTCTGTACCAGTGTCACCTGAGAACTGCCATCTGACGTGAGGTATAATACCATCTGGGAGTTCTCGGCGAGTCCGTCCAGTGTACCCAGTCTCTACTGAGCACCCGTATATCATCTTTGATGTCAAACACCGATGAATATGGGATCATTCATCGCCCATCTGTATGGGTCGAGAAGGTACACGCTAGTCTACTCTGGTATATCGATGCCCCGTCTCGATACACCCACGACTAGGGACTTTGAAGGATGTACTTATGGACTACCTTGTCCCCACTAGTATGATCCGCATCATAGTCCAGGTAGTCAAGTACACATCCTAAGGGCTTTACCAACATGTAATAGAGAGACAATCAGTATACACGTTAAGGTAAAGAGTAACCAGATAGCATACTATCATGTCGAGCAAGAAAGTCCTCCCTATATATGTCCCAGCATCCACTACAATATACATCCTATGTATAGTAATGGCCTCTAGGGCATACATATAACTAACAATCTCCCACTTGCACTAGGGCCATCTGTAGCAGTGGTTGTAGTATCTCATACTCAACCATCCCATAAAAGTCTCTCTCTGGGAATAGGCCTTCGTGAGTGGATCCGCCGTGTTGTCCTCTGAGTCTACTCTCCTAACCTCGATCCCTTAGAGATCAACCATCTCCATGATCAAGTGATACTGCCTTAGAATATGTCTGGATCACTGATGGGACGGACGTTCCTTGGCATAAGCCACAACTCCATTGTCACACAATGGGAGGAACATAGTTCATCTCATGAACCAATATACACCCAAACAGCCTCTTTGGTAGCATCTTAAGTAGCGATGTATCCAGCCTTTATCGTCTAGTATGTCACGGTATCTAGCTTGGAACTCTTCCAACATACCGTCCCTTTACTGAGGGTAAAGACAATGCCTGCGACTGACATTCAGTCGTCTTTATCACCCTGGAACACTTCCGGTGATTCTCCTCAGGATCAATTGATACCATCTCACTACAACTAGTGGGTATCCTAACATCTAATTAGATCTATCTCATAGATCCAAAGCTTAGGATTTTGTAGGTATCACTTTGATCCTTTATGGAGAATCATTATGATATGCGGAGATTGATCGAGCGTAGCATAGGAAACTCTTTCCCTATCAAGAGTATGTCATCTACGTACTCTACGAGGATCGCCACTATACTCCCTACTACCTTTTTGTTTATACAAGGTTCATCTACCATTTTGATGATGTCAAACTCTTTGACTAACACATCAAAACAGACGTTCCAACTCCGCGATGCCTGCTTTATCAGATAAAACATCTTGCACACGTTTCCGCTGCTCCCACTGTTTACGAAGCCCTCTGGCTGTGTACTTATAGACGCACTCTTCTAAAACATCATTTAGAAAAGCAGTCATGACACCCAACCACCAGATATCGTAGTCATGGTATGTAGCCGTGGCAAGTAGGATCTGGATGGACTTAAGCATAGGTACTGGAAAAGGTTTCATCATTATCCACGCCTGGTCAATGACGAAAACCTTTAACAAGTCTAGCTTTGAAAGTCTCAACTTTTCCATTTACACCAAGTAATCTTCTCAAGATTTTTTTTACTTGCTCCTGATGGGGATTTAACCCTTCAGATATAGCAACCAAAGTCCATACTTTGTTGGTGTATAAGGATTCCATCTCAGATCGCTAAGCATCCAGCCATTCTTACAGAGTCTCACTCCTGATGGCCAGCTTGAAACTAGTTGGGTCATCATCTCATGATGCATTCCTCGCTCCCACTGTCATAGAGAAACCGAAGTATCTCTCAGGTGGGTGAGAAACCCTACTAGATCGGCGGAGAGGCCGAGGTTCGTTGGCATCTACTGAATCCTTTGGTTGTACCAAATCATCTGCTGTATTTTGTATGGCTGGAACATTTCCAGTTCTACATAACAGACCTTGCCTCGAGCTTGTCCAGATTTTGCTTTTAGACATAGGCTGGACAACCCCAAATCTTAACTAACTTAAGAAATGGGCTCTTCCCTTTCCATATCTCATATGGAGTGGTAGGCAACTGATTTGATTGGAACCCTATTCAATAGGTATGCATCTTCTCAAGTGCATAACATCCTAAAGGAAATAGGTAACTCAGTAGTACTCATCATAGAGCGCACCTTATCATATAGGGTGTGATTGCTCCGCCCCGATATACTATCGTGCTATGTTGTATACGGAGGAGTAATGCTGAGAGAGAATCTCATTCTTCTTTAGAATAGTCCAGGATTTCCGTGCTCAAGTATTCTCCTCCCTGATCACATCAAAGGACATAATACTTATACCCGTTTTTTGGTTCTCTGCTTCTAACTTATATTCTGTGAATATCTCAAAAGGTTCGGACTCATGTTTCAAAAGGAACATATGACTGAATCTTGAGAGATTATCAGAGAATATAATGAAGTATAAAGAATCAGTCCTGGCATGTGTAGACAAGGGACCTACATACATCAACATGTATCATTCCAAGAGTTCACTAACTCTTTCTCTGTTTCCAATAAACAGAGCTATGGTCATCTTATCTTTGTGACATGACTGGCGAGTTTCACAAGATGTAAATTCAAACTAATTTAAATATGCATCTATATGTAACTCCAGCTAGTCGGGTCGCATTGATATGACCTAGTCTACAATACCTCAAGAAGGATCCGTCCATTTCTGAACTCTTCCTCTTGTGTGTGTTCTATATACGAAGAACTGTAGTTTGATTTAGAACATTAATGCTTTTAGATAACGTGCCTGAACCGATCAACTTTTGATATAGGAAATGTTCAAAACATTATCCAACAATACAAAATTTTACCATTTCTTTACTGATAAAGAGACTGATATGATTTTGTATATCAGGTTCGGTATCTAATAGCATTCGTTCAGAATCAATGTATTGGTAATACAGGGTGACAGTGACCGACAGACTTGGCTGCAACACTTGCCCCGTTTTCTGCCTCATGAAACTTATCACCCGTTCTCAGTTCTTTACCTATCTGTAGCCCATGTAACATATTACATATGCGGGATCCTGATCCGGTATCATATACCCAGGACGTAAAGGATGCAGAGAAACAGTTCTTTATAATGAACACACCCGAAGATGATGCATCAGCATGCACTCTCTTCGTTTGGGCGGCACGAGAATTCTGGTATTTTCCAATTTCCTGCTCTGTCTTATAACAATTATAAGTAGGAGCGGGACCAACGTTCCCCAGCTCAGTATAACAAGCGGGTTCGGTCAATAATCCGTATTATTATCTTGATTAAGGCGTGATATGGTCGCTACCTGGAGAGAGAGAGAAGAAAACACTCAGCGTGCGCTCTTGCAAGATCAGATTGGTTATTATTTTATCTAATCAGGATGGCTCCCACTGCTTTTTATCAAATCTTCCTTCAAACCCTAAAAGGAAAGACTAGCCGGGATTAATTACACACTACAAGTTCGCCAATCTTTCAGCCAGCCAGTGTCGGTACTTTGAGGGAGGTCCCCCGTGCTTTCGCACGAACCTAATTAATGTAAACCTCGTTTTCCCAGAGGCGTAACCCCGTTGACACCTTTCTAGACACCTACTTGATCGGCTAATTGTAATGTATAAAACTCTCCCAGGAGTAACTCTTACTCGCAGCGGGTATCAGGATCCAACTATCTCATAGAAAGTATGCAATCTCATTGCAAATTTCAACACTTGAAATTCCCGATAATATTTTGCCCCTAGCGTGCTATGACCTTGACGAAAGCCAACAAACCATAGCCCGCTAGTCAAGTTCAACCCGTACATTTCTTGATCGAATTAAACCCACCCGCACGACCCTTGACGAAAGCCAACAAAGCCGCACGACTACCCTAATCCAATCGCATCGTATGCTTGCAGATAAGCAGCATATAGCTACCGCACACTGCACCTTGACGAAAGCCAACAAATGCAGCACGAATACTATATACAACTTATCTGAAATGACGGAAGGCTACGACAGGTTTTTCTGAAAACCTATTGCGTAATGAACTTGATATCGTTGTAGAATCAAATGATTTTGAAATGGAGTGTTTTTTAGGCTTTTCTAGTTTTGCTAAAGGAGTCACTCCCGGTGAAGGGATCGTCGGTCCTTTCCTCGTCGAATGAGGTGCGGGATATATCATATATATTACTGTGCAAAGCAAAAACACTTAAAAGCAATCAAAAGACAAACCGAGTGTGTAGCATCCGCCAGTTATTGCTAAAGGAGTCACTCCCGGTGAAGGAATCTCGGTCCTTTCCTCATCGAATAACGTGCAGGATATATCGTATATACCGCTGTGCAAAGCAAGAACTGTAGCTACCTGTTTTATTTTGAAATTCGATTCTACAACATCTTAGGTTTCTTTTATTTCATTAATCACATTAATGAAGTCCCATCATTTAAGTACCTAAACATCACAGATAAATACGACGTACACTTATGCCATCCGCATTCGCCTCGATGTCCCCTCGTGCACCGTTAGGTTAGGTAACTAACGGCAGAGCGGGGCAGGGCTAGCGCGGGTGTAAAACATAAGTAACGTCTATATAATATATCATATATACTATATACTGTATCTATCACAGAACATCACATGATCACATCACAGATATCGCAGCAGAAGAAACATATGAAATAATGGATATACTAGGACGTCCGTGTTTTCAATACGAGCCAGTATAAAACACGGATTCCACGGTCGTGATGAATATCCAAACCCACACCCCTAGACCCCTACGAGAGCGGCAAGCAACCCTACCAATTTTGGAGTTAGGAGACCTGGACTCGACTCCTCGAGTTGGTCTCCCACTGGACTCCAGAACCCGGTTACTTGTGCCCTCCTCCGTGGGTCTATCCTAGTGCGGAAAAGTAAATAATATACAAAGGGTGACATCTTCCGCTACCTGGAAGTGCCCCAATAAAAGAATATTACATACAAGTTTTTACATGAATGAAAATGAAAAAAACACTCATCTCACATAAAAAACCCCGGCTATTCAAACGCGACGATCTAATATAACATATCCAGCAACACATAACATCACATGTCATCAACGTAAGTAAATATGCGCATCCCAATTGTCGTTGACATATAGCAACGAAACCGGCGATATCACATATTACACTTACGGTCACAGAAAAGAAAGTGTAAAACTACAACAGTTGGAATCCGCAACCATCTCAGACATCGCATGCCTGACCAAATGAATTACTTAGACATTGCATGCCTAACAATTATAAACCCCGCATTTTAGTCTCAAAATCGAAAACACTTTTCAATATCAAGTCGGGCAATTCAACAAGATTCCCGACATTTTGATCGAATGCTCGTCGCAAACTTTAGTAGACGGTCGCACCCCCGATACCGACGACGAAGTGCACCAAGGCAGAACACCGCTACCGCGAGCACCCGAACGGATGCTTTCGGCGACGGGGTTCTCCTACAGTCACTTGGTCGGGACGATGGGGTGAGGCTGTCTATTAAGTTTATCCGGCGAGTATCCGCGTACGCTACGTGATTGCTACGGACTTTTGATCACATCAAAATTCCGTGGCAACCGATCAAGTGAGACTAAAGTGCTATGTTTATAACATTCATTCAGTTATCTCATAACTATATGTGAATTCCAATTATTGTATCCCATTCCGGATAAATAGAAAATGTCAAACTTTCCGATCGCACAATCGAACACCCAAGTTTTCCCGATACAGCTCAACACATGAAATAAGTCTAACAACATTCAGTTCGTGCCTCAGTACCAACGGTCCAGCCGTAGAAGGGTCAAGCCAACGCCTCACATGTGGCACGCCGTACTGCCCCAAACCCGAAGGTTCAAAGGGCAGTTCAAGACGGTCACATAATCGAGTTAAGGTTTGTTGTCTTCTAGAGGGTCCATCGCGTTACTTGCACTACTTAGAACGTCGTTAAACTACGGAAAAATCCAACACTTGGAAATTTCCCGACAGGGGAAAAATTGGGTATTTATATCCGGTCGAACTTTTTAACATATTCTAAAATTTATCCGGAAAGCCACACTGACAAAATTTGATAATCCGATCGAAACACCGAATCCCCAAAACAACTCCAGAAAATTCAACTCTTGAATAAATTTAAAAAATACCCAGAGAACTCAGCACCTGAAACAATGAATTACTGTGTAACTTGTTAGGGCTGACGTCATACTCCTGCCGCGGAACCACCGCATAAGCTAGGCTTATGCCGCGGTTCCGCCGCCGATGTCACTGTTCATGAAAAAAAATTTCCGCCGTAATTCTTAGAATTTCCTGCCGAGTTTTCTGCATATTTTTAATTTGGAAAAATCCACGATTTTAGAAAAAGTACAGAGAGCATTTTTTGGGGTTGGGTTTCGGTTCGATCGGACTTCAAACTCCGTCAAGACTTCGCCTAAGGCTCTAGCTAGGCTCTGATACCACTGTAGGGTTCCTAGGCACTCTCAAGAGGTCTCACAAGGCATCAACCATGCCAATTTAAAAAATAACGGTGCCGAGAAACCCTAGACTACGGATCGTTGGCTAGATTTCTAGGCGAAAGATGCAACTAGCTAACAAATTAACTAAAGGAACGGAAATACAACCTTTGTAGATTCGTTTCTCCACCTCCATAGCTCCGCAATGAAGTCTCCTCGCTGTCCATATCATGTCCCGGGCTCTAGCGTCGGCTTCATCGGAGAAAGAGCGGGCTAGGTCATCGACGACGTGCCGAAGATGATCTACGTCGAGGCATCACTAGATCAAGCTCCACCTTCACCAAGCCTTGAAAACTTGTGAAGGAAACACACTCTACTACTTGGCAAGAGGTAGAGGATGAAGAAATAGGAAGTGGGTAGACTTTAGAATTGGATTTCTCACTTGTTTCATCAATCCACCATTGATGAAGTCAAGCTTCTTCATGTGAAGAAGATGAAGAAGAAGAAGATAATGATATGATAAGTTAATTAGAATAATAAAAAAAAAGAATACTTATCATAACATTAACTATAGTTAGGTGTAGAGAATTGACTAAGGTTAAAAGAATGGTTAGGGTTAAGCTTGAAGACAAAATGGTCATATGGTCAAAGCTTCATGAAGCTTCATCAAGCTTCATAAAAGAAAGAAAGAAAGAACAAAACCATTTTGTTTTCTTTTGTCATTTCATTTTCTTCCAAAATAAAAAGATAAATGAATGGACAAATAAATAGAAACCTTAACCATTTACTTAACCTAAGCTTAATTCTTTACACAAACCAATTTTGTATGCATCATCAAACATGATACAATCGAGTGCACAAAAGTATATCACATATACAATGTGTACACCCGAGTGAGAAAATCCATTTAAAGTAAACCGATACTAGTTGATGCAAACTAATATATCAAATATATAATTATGCATTAAATCATTAAATCAACACTTGATTTAACGATCCGGTCATATCGCATATAACCGACTAGTATCTTATGTATCGGCTTATCGAATCAATACTTGATTCGATAACTAGGTTATATCGCATACAACCAATTGATACATACATCGCGAGAATAGAATACGGTATCACATACCCGCATTATTCTCGGTCCCGCGTGCTCCTATTTCGTTTTGCTTGAGCCAGGAAACCTCTGTGTAGGACTCTAAAGACTCGTCAATACGCCGGCAGCAGATGATGATCATATCAAGCACCCACAAGCCGCAAGCGGTCTGCTAAACGTAACGGCCACCCGGGTATTGAGCGATCTGAAGATCGACGAGCAAGCCCGCTCACACTCCAGTGAATCCAACCAGTAACACTACCGTACAGTCCGGTCTGATCGTCTGATATGTCGCATATCTCGCCTAGGGGTGGTAAACGTCAGACCCCGATAGCTCGATAAGTCGTGTCGATATGAGGTCTATAACAATTCGAGAAACTACTGGTAACACTTACCAATAAATCTCAGCAACCCTGGCCAGGGATTTCCTGTTATAGCCAATCGAACACAGCGCAACATCAACTCCCTATACCGGGAGAGACGAATCCTCTCCTATCGCTCATTGCCTCCATGTGACTCGGGACTGTACCCAAAAACCACCGTTTTGCACGCCCTCTTGGACGTGGTAAGATGGAAATCAAAGTACAGTGGGAACCACACAAGACTCTATGACGATCTCGGGTCAACAGACTACTCTGTACCAGTGTCACCTGAGAACTGCCATCTGACGTGAGGTATAATACCATCTGGGAATTCTCGGCGAGTCCGTCCAGTGTACCCAGTCTCTACTGAGCACCCATATATCATCTCTGATGTCAAACACCGATGAATATGGGATCATCCATCGCCCATCTGTATGGGTCGAGAAGGTACACGCTAGTCTACTCTGGTATATCGATGTCCCGTCTCGATACACCCACGACGAGGGAGTTTGAAGGATGTACTTATGGACTACCTTATCCCCACTAGTATGATCCGCATCATAGTCCAGGTAGTCAAGTACACATCCTAAGGGCTTTACCAACATGTAATAGAGAGACAATCAGTATACACGTTAAGGTAAAGAGTAACCAGATAGCATACTATCATGTCGAGCAAGAAAGTCCTCCCTATATATGTCCCAGCATCCACTACAATATACATCCTATGTATAGTAATGGCCTCTAGGGCATACATATAACTAACATAAATACCCCAAGTATATTTCAAATTTAAATCAATTTTATGTATACAAAAATTGGAGTTATTTAAAAACAAAATAATTGCATATATATTGTGCTCAGGTTAAAATACTCTTTTATGGATTTTGAAAAAATTAATTTAAAAAATTTGTATAGGAAAAAGTGTATAAGAAAATTATGGTTGTTACACGGGCATTCCATCCACCTTTGTTTTCTTGGAATGTTCGTCAGATACGGTCGAGTTGGAGGAAGTGGACGCTACTAAAGAGGATTATGGCCAGATAGTCGTCTTTATTTTTCTTCAGTTTATGTATGCCACTTGTTTAGGCATTTTCTTATTGTATTTACTTTCCAGTATAAACCTATATACTTGTAAATATTGGAAGTTGAATGTAAATAAAAATGTTTATTGAAAATTTTTACTGTATTCATTTATTCTTGTATTGTGTATTATTGTTCAATACGCTTAGTATTTTATTTAGGGAATGACCTTCTCTGGATAAATATACCGCAGGTTTGCCACGTCATCGTTTTCCGTCTATTGGTAAGCGGGACGTGATAACTATAAAGAAGAAAGGATGGTCCAGATATCGAGTCGTGTAAGCTCATCACTTTCCATTCTTTAGATTTCAATTGTTCAAGCATCGTTCAAGGACTCACCGAAGAGAATTTAATCAGGAACAGTGGATCCGGGAAAGTCTATAGAGTCGCGATTGGCGATGATGACGGAAAGATGGTAGCGGTGAAGAAAATGAGGAACACGAGGAAAATAGATGCACAGTTAGAGCAGAAGTTTGTGTCTGAAATCCAAATTCTAAGCTCGATTCGCTACACAAACATTGTGAAACTACTGTGCTGCATTTCAAGCATCGGCTCAAAGTTGCTCATATACGAGTACATGAAGAACATGAGTTTAGATAGATGGCTGCACAAGAAGAGGCGAACCGAGGGCACATCAATGATTAGGAGTAGCTCAGGGAACAATGCGGCATTGGATTGGCCAAGAAGGCTAGGGATAGCAATCGGGACGACGAGGGGATTGTGTTACATGCGCCATAGTTTCTCTCCAGCAATTGTGCACAGAGACGTGAAGTTGAGTATTATATTGTTGGATTCAGAGTTCAGAGCTAGAATAGCCGATTTTGGTCTGGCCAGAATGCTCGTTAAAGCTGGGGAGCTTCGCACAGTTTCGGTCGTGGCTGGTTCTTTTGGCTACATAGCTCCCGGTGAGACTTTTCAACTTTGTCAACTTGATTTGAGGGGATATTAATTTCTATTAGAGGTTCGTATTCAAGAATCGATGATGAAGAGCGAAGCGGTTCGTTGCAGAATTGATGGAATTCGGGTCCTTCTAGAATTCGGTTTTGGAAAGATTCGTTTTGAAAATTAATTAGGAGAATTTATTGAAGATTTATTTAAAGAGTTATTGGAAGATTTATAAGAGATCTTTCAGGGGTTTAATCAGGAAAGTTTGTTTGGAGAAATATTTGAAAATTTGTTAGAGATTGTTTTGAAGATTTGAATAGATCCTAATTGGAATATAAGTTCTATTAGTTTGTGCTATAAATAGAGAAGGGTCTTCTAAAAGAAAAGTGGCCAAACATGAGAAATATGAGACGAAGGTAAAGACGAAGGGTGAGAGATTCATCAGAAAAGCAGTCTTTGTGTTTGTATGAGCGTTGAGATATGAGCGAGATATGAGAAATATAAAATGTGCTGATATTCTTGATCATTAATGAAGAGATTCTCATATTTGCCCCGTGGATGTTGGCCGTTGGTCGAACAACATTAAATATTGATATTGCGTGTTTTTATTTTTGCCCGTCTTCCTTGCATGCCTAGCAAAAACCCTAACAATTTCTCAATAACCGTTATACGAATCTGGCAACACATATATCCATAATCTCGACATTAATTTGCTTGCAGAGTGTGCGTTCGCCGTTAAAGTAAACGAGAAGATGGACGTGTACAGCTTCGGGGTTGTACTTCTCGGACTCATGACTGGTCGAGGAGCCAGAGACGGCGGTGAGCGAGGCAACCTAGCTGGCTGGAGATGGCATCATTTTCAGACAGGCAACGAGACGGATCGATATGACAATAATAATGGACGAATCATACTTGGATGAAATGGTAAAGGTGCTTAGATTAGGCCTGATATGCACTGATCCATTGCCCTCAGCTAGGCCTACAATGAACGATGTGGTTGAAATCTTGTTACTTTGTGATCAAACAACTTGATGGCAAAATACATTATATATGGTCGTATATATTATTTCCGAATATCGGATCGATACGATCTTAAACCGGCTATTGAAGGCAACTGCAATGTGTTTTAGATGCTTAGAGATCAACGGTTTATTGGTATGGTTTGTTTAAATTACCGCAAAGTCGAATTCTAATAACCAAACTGATGAGGAACGGTTTGCATTTTCACTAGTCCTGTAGTTCTGTACTGCGGCGTAGACCGATCGAGCACCAAGAGAATTCAAGCTATGGCAATCTTTGTTGAACAATAATATTAATTTGACAATGTTACCATTTATCAACCAACAATACGTTCAAATCAAGGCACAAACACTTCAACTTCAACTTCACCTTCACCCCCATAAACTTCATAAATTGAAATTCCATGTTCAAACAATAGATTTTGATTTTATTATCTTATTTTTATGAGAAATGTACAAAGAATAAAAAGAAGAAAATAGACAGGGCATAAAAAAAAGGTAGATGATAAGCCGCCTTGTAAGCAAGCTAGTCCTAGCAAGGATCTTGTCAAATTCTTATTTGACAATTTTAGGTAGAAGATGGTTATCCAGCATTCATGGTATGATTTAAGAACGGTTAAGATTTAGTACGAATCACAAAATATCTTTATAAAAATGTTTTGATTTTTGTTTTAATCTCAGTTGTCCGTGTATTATAATATATATACACCTTGGATGGTGTGGCTTATACCCGTTTCTATCTATAAAAAAAAGTCAAATGAAAATTCTACCAAATCCTTACTTGGATAGTTCCTTATCGGAAGAAAGAAACCTTCTGATAACCCAAACTTGCTAGTCTTTTGTATATGTGATGCACATGAACATATTTAGAGATCATGTATAGAGCAAGAATTGAGATTATAACCGTTTTTGCTATAATATCGTGTCCTTTTCTTTTCTTAAAAACATTTTTTAGTTTACTATTACGAAATGAGATTTATTTATTTATTTTGTTGGGAATTCTGATTAGATAAAAGCAGATTACCCTAGCGGTCTAAAAATTAAGGATTTTTAAAATAAATTATCCCATTTTTCTTTTCGAATTGTTATTGGAAGTGTTACATGCACCTCTTGTTTTCTAGTTATAATATCACATATTAGAGATCACATATTTACACAACCCATCGAACCAAATAAAACGATCCCAAGTTAACTAAGATGCAGGATTATTACAACATGAGAAGACATTACATTATTGAGAATATAAATATTTAAACTTTATAAATCTAAAACATTACTTTAATTTCTCGGATAAATATTTTAGATTTATAAATTTTAAATATTGGTGGTTTATGAACTTCCAAAAAAATCAAAAAGAACAATCCAAGTGGGCCTCGATGGGTTTGGGCAAAAAGAACAATCCAAGTGGGCCTCGATGGGTTTGGGTTAAGGTTAAATGGTAACGATATGATTAAAAGCCCATAGGCCCAATAACATCACTACAGGATATATATTAAGTATTCGCTTGTATTGTTCGTGATGAGAGTTTTGAGAGCGATGGAGAAAAAACCAAAGCCTGCTCCAAAGAGAAGAAAGATCGAAGCTATTAATGGCGCCCTTGGGTATTATTATTATTCGTTCATTAATTCTCTTCATTTCTTAATTATTGTCTCAATCCTTATCGATTTCTATGGATTTGTGGTTAGGGTTTTGTCCAATTTTTGTTGAATTGTTGCTAGGGTTTAGGTTTATGATCCCGCTTTTTTCCCGTTTCTTTGCTGATCATATCTTACAGTTTTTTTTATCGTTCTATAACTAGGAACACATTTGAAGATTCATAAATATTTTTTTTTCTTGTTTAGAAATTTGTAAATGGAGGGCACGGGGATACGGCTGTATTATTATCTATGTATCTAATTATATGTAGAAACTAAAAATAATAGTAAACTATAATAAGAAACATGTGCTATTGTAACTTTAAAAATCTTTTTATTTGATAAAAGAGCCGATCTTAAAAAAGCCCATCTCATATATAACTTTAAAAGTATAATAAAAATAAAAGGACGGTTATATTTTTCATTAATAACTATAAGTTTATTTTGAGCATAAACAAATACATATATACAACTAATGTTAAAACACACAAGAATGCAATCTATAAGAGTCAAAATATTAACCATTTTTTTTATTAGGACCGACTTTCATAGACTCAGCTTCATTGTTTACTCTAATTTGGACCTTTACTCCTAGTTCAAGCCCGTCATGAAAGATTTGAAAGATTTCAAAATATTGTATGTTTGAAGTTATCAAACTTGCTCACATCAATGTTATCTGGAACGCAGAACATTTCGATACGCAAAACGAAAACGGGAACACAGAATGCTACTTGTTGTGAAACATGATATAGTAAGGGTAGTCTTCGTCCATATACTTATATGGGATGGAAAACGTACCTTTAAAAAAAGAAAGTGTTTTGGGACTTTTTGTATGTATGTATTTGTATTTATGTATAATATACATAATATAATTCAATTTCTTTCGCTAATTTTTTTATTACAATCTAACACAAACTCGATAATGTCCCATGTAACTTAAGTTTTGATCGGAACAGTGATTCTACCGATCCGGAGGACTTGTGTTCCCAAATTGGGAATGATCTTTCCAAATCGCAATTCGCTAGTGGTTTAGCGATTTATGGTAACATAAGCTCACATATTTCACATTCTCATTTTTCAACCTCTACGCTTTGTAGAAGTTTGTGCAAGTCCAATTTAGGTTGGCATATCCCAAATGTGTTGTACACAGTGTCGGGTGAAGTGTTCGAGTGACACTCCGATACGCACGGACACGGCGAGAAAATTAAAAGTGTCTGTGCTTTCTAGAAAACTCTTAAATAATTAATCTTCTTTTTTCTTTAGTGCAGTTATTCATTCTTTTATACAATCTTTTGTTCGATACGAGGATTTTTCTTCTCAATTTAGGATAGAGGTATCAAACGGTCGGGTCGGGTCACCAGCCGGCGGGTCATCGTGGGTAGCGGGCACAGGTAAAAAAGTTTGGATTTAAACATGTGTTAAATTTTGTTCCTGTCATCCGATCTCGGGCGGGGGTACGGATATCCCATGGATAGATTAATGGGTCATCCATGTATGGATTAATGGGTAACTTAGAGTATTATGAAGTATATATTGCAATATGAAGGGAAAAGAATTGTGTGTATAGACTTTTCGGAGTTTGAATACATTAACAATCTTAATTTAAGACAATAAATACATTTAAATATACATTCTCAAAATTATTCTTAGTGGTATTCATAATTTACATTTTAAATATAAAATATTTATTCTCATGACTACGAAAATTAATATGGAAAGTCTGACTTCCTTCGATACGGGGCAGGAAAAACCTGCAAATCCACGGGTTGGGTCGACTCGGCGACAGACTGGGTAAAACCCATGGACTTGTAGGTCAGGTCGACCTCGTGATATTTGTAAATGGTTCGGCCGGATACGAATAATATTTTAACGGGCAGTAAAATTTTGACCCATAACATATGTTTTACGGGCTGACCCGTGGGCTAAACGGTTACCAGGTCATTATTGACATCTCCAATTTAAGATGCTTTGTGCTAGTCTTCCTCCTAAAATGTAATGTGAGGATATACGCTTTTCTTCAATAGAAGCAACCATTTAGGGAGCTCCATATTTTTTGCTTAAATACCAATAGCTAACATCGGAAAGGTCTCACAAAATTATATATTATATGCTATTGATTATTAGTACTTTGAATTTCCAAACAACTTAAAAGTCCAAATTCCAGTTTACATGACGCAACTTGCTAGATGCTTGACTCAAGCATGCTTAGCAATGCATGCAGAAGCTAACCAATGTATTTAGTTGAGCAGATTTGCTCCGGCTTAGAGCTCAAATCGGTTTTGTTTAACACGCAAGTAATGATTGCCTAACTCTAAGTTTGAAGAAAGTGAAATCTAACTACATCAATCTTATAAATCAAGCCATTACTTATCGATATTCATGCTAGAGTATCTTAACTTCCATATTGTAAATGTATATTGTATAGAAATTGAAATTAAAATCAAGCTTAAATCAAGATGACAAACTAGTTATACTTTAGCTTTACGATGGCCCTGCTTGGTCAATTGTCAAGCTTAAAACTAAGGTTGCTCTGACGGTTTTTTCTAGTGTTGTGTCCGCTTCCATATTCCGCTTCAATTTGGGGTGTATGTGGACTCGAATACGGGCATAACACTTCTTGGAAATGGGTTGAAAACGTTTGTGGGGTTTTGCTAGAAAAATGCTAAAATGTCAGGAAAATGCTGAAATTATATGTTTATTTTGTTGGGATTATGTTAATTACAAACTATAGTTAGGAAATCGTATGGTTTTTTTGCTGAAATTATGTAATTCTAATAAACCCCCAAAGCATTTTCCTAATTCACCAGAAACTACCAAATAGTTTTAAAACTACGAGAAACTCCTAAAGTTAACGGCCAGACCCCAACACCGTTAAGTGGATAGGTAAAATGACATTAATGCCCTTTGGGGTTTTCTGTACATTATAGAAACTTGTTTGGTATTTCCTTGTACATTATAGAAACCTGTTTGGTGGTTTTATGTACATTACGAGAACGTTTTTGGTACTTTCATATATAATGCCAATCTAACATTGGTATTATTTCAACATTTATAAAACATATTGTGTAGCTTTCTGTACACTGTTCAAACATAGTTGCTTAGTTCATCAACTTTTTAATTTCAGATTTGCAACTTCAATGGGATTTACACAGAAATTCATAAGTCATTCATTTACTTCAATTTGTTTACAAAAGTTAGACAAAATACAGAATAATAGGCCCCAAATTTTCATTCATAAACCAAAACAAAATACATAGTCGTTCCCAAAACAAAATACATAATCATTCTTAAAATTTACAATCTACCGAAGAGAAAACCCATAAAAAAACTAAGAAAAACATAAAATACTGCTAAGTTTCTCCTTTTTGTTGCCGAATTGGTTCTCATCTCTAACCACCATGACCTCCTCTTCCTCATGTTCTTTGACCCAACCATTGAACCCACGGTTACCCTTCACCGGTCATCTAGAGCAACCCCAAAACTTTCGACCAAGATGCTTCAGATTCCGGGACAACACAATCTTGGCTTGAAGACCGCACCTATAAAGCTTGACTGTCCTCGAGCTGGAGAAGGCGCAAAAAACCATCAGATCTAGGGTGGGTTAGCTTGAGGTTAGAGAAGGGAGGAAAAAATATCTGCTAAAATAAATGAAGTGAAAAGACATAAATAGCGAGAAATGACATTTTGGGTATATTTCAAAAGTATTGAGGTCACGTGCTCACCTCTTAAATGTGTAAGGGTCTGGTCGTTAACTTTGGCGGTTTCTCATAGTTTTAAAACTATTTTGTAGTTTCTGGTGGATTAGGAAAAGGCTTTGGGGATTTATTGGAATTAAGCCATTATGTTAAGTATGGTTTGGAAATGCTGAAATCATATAGTTTTTATTAAAATTGCCGAAGCTATACTAAAATAACGAAGTTTGTATGTAATGTTATTTTGTCTTCATTATGATATTAGACCTATTAAATTTTCTTGTTTTTATATTGTTTGTGATGGTATGATATTTTATGTGTATATATTATTAAGAAGTGACTAATTTACTCTTAGGGCATAACTAGCTTGGTTAATCTCTATCGACAATGACCAATTATATGCTTCATTTATTGCAAAAGAAGGGATAGGGTTGTCTTTAATAATGTGGTTAAATTAGAAGATATATTAAGAGAGCCCATATCTTTTAATGTATTTATTTATTATGTTAAAAATCTAAGAAAATAAACCAATCCAGGATTTTTGTTTGATGCATTTATTTATTAAGTTAAAAATCTAAGAAAATAAACCAACCTAGGATTTGTGTTTGATGAATTCATCCAAAAAAACAAATTCTCCAATACTCCAAGATAATGAATCTAATTGTTGTAAATGCACATCTTATGAATGTAAGGCATAAATGACAACAAACTCAAATGGAGGTCTCTGATTAGTGGTCCGGAGGAGAGCTTAAAGCTGAAAGCGGGATAGCCTTAAAAACTCAAAGAACAAAATTTTACTCACTCCATTTCTATTTGTACGTCACTTTTTGTTTTTGCACATCTATTAAGAAAATTTAAACCTATGATTGCATGAATGCAAGTTACCCACTTTAAACTTCCTTACTTTCTTAGTATTTGAATAAGCATGAAGCTAAGTAAGGAATTTATTGACGGTTAGTTTAGGAAATCAAATAGTAAAAATGTCTTACTTATGAAAAAATTACTTGATACTTGTAAAATGACTAATATTTTGAGATTTTTTTTTCAAAAAGTGACATACATATAGAAACAGAGGGAGTAATAAAAGCAAGCACATGGATAACAATAGGAATGATGAAAGTTTTGATGGCTTCATGGCTTCAAGCAGAGAAGCATGTGAAGGGTTTATCGCATATTTTTAAAAAGCCGCTTTGGTGATTTATTTGATTTGTAAGGAGATAAATAAAGCTATAAGATCTTTAATATATTCTCAAATTTATTCATATTATTAAATGACAACACTATTTCCCCTTTTGCAACAAGTGAAAGGTATATTTGATCATTGTCCACAGGGTATGCCCTACGAGTAAATTAAACACCCCCCACATACATGTATGTACATACATAGACATGCATGTACTATATACATGTATGTACTATATACATGTATGTATGTGTAAGTATATACACGTGTGTATAGGGTATAAGGGACCCGCAGTGTCTATGTATGCAGCATGCTACAGTAGAGAATATATGGCATCATTTCATTGGATATTGCATAGTGTTTTTGCAGTTTTGCACTTATGTGCAAAACCTAATGAAAAGGGGTAGGACCCCAAGTGTAAAACCATTATTGAAAGTCCAATGGAATCATGCCACATGCTCTTCTGTGAGGTGCACCTATAGAAACACTGAAAGGCCTTTTTATACGCATACTATAATCCTACCTATAGGTTTTAGAAACAAATCCTACCTACGTTTTAACCATTCGATTTTTTCATGATGTGGTAATAATCATGTAATAATTAGAAAATGAAAGCTTCTTTCCATTATCCCATACATACATCCACAAGCTAATCGAAGGGTTTAAAGATATTTAGGATTTGTTTCCATATCCTACTAATATGATTACTCTCTCTCTCTTTATACACACACACACTAGAGAATATTCCTTGGAATATTTCTCGTCTAGCTTAGACTTTAATGGAAAATTTGTTATCAAGCCCTTATTTAATTCTATTACCGCATTTCGGTCATGAATTTTTTTTATTGGCTCCCCACACAATATTTCACTCTTTTATTCTTAAAATTCCGATCAGTTCCCTCTTTAAAATCACTTTTTAGTTTCTCGCATCACTTAGGATTTACTAGCAAAATATTGAAAAATCTTACGATTTTTTTTGTGTTATACCATGCAAAATATTTTAAATTCGAAAAAGAACTTTTTAAAGTTAAAATTTTTACGATTTTAATTTGGCATCGCACAAAATAATGGAAAAACTTGAGAAAATAGAAATTTGGACATTTTTGAAAATTTTGCGATTTTCTTGTGCAATAGCAAGTATAATATTGAAAAAAAACGGTAGAAAACGAATAATTTGAGATCTTTGAAAATTTTGCGATTTTCTTGTGTTATTACATGTAAATATAGAAATATGAAAGAAACCACAAAATATTGAGACTTTCGAAAATTTCGTGATTTTAGTGTGCTATAACTAACAGATTATGAAAAATCGAAAAAAAAGCTGAAAATTCTTGAGATTTTTGAAGACTTGCGATTTTCGTGCGCCGAAAATATTGAAAAACCAAATAAAACAGACAGATTTCAGATATTTGAAGATTTTATGATTTTTTTGCGCTACAGTGCAAAATATTGGAAATTTGAAGAAAATAAAATAATAGGATTGTTAAAATTTCATGTTTTAGTATTTTGCCAGGGGGTTTCCAGTTATCCGGAGTCTCAGTCACTCAGACTGTATTTCTTTGTTCTATTAGGTTCTTAAGTAGCAATCGGCGACCTTTTTTTATTTTACTTCATTTAACCTGTTATCGCCTTTATACTTAGAAGTTTTCCATAAGTATGGACAAGTAAAATATTGGAAAAACGAAAAAAAAGAAAATTATGAGATTTTTTAAGTTTCATGATTTTGTGCGCTAGCATGCAAAATAAGGGAAAAGGGAGGAAATGATTTTTTTAGATTTTTGGATAATTTTACGATTTTCATGTGCTATATTATGCAAAATATTGAAAAAGTGAAGGACATAGAATATTTTGAGATTTATAAAAATATTGCGATTTTTGTTTGTCATAGCAAGAAAAATGTTGAAAAACTGAATAAAATAGAAACTTTGAGATTTTTGGAAAATTGCAATTTTCATGCTCAATATAATAAAAAATGGAGGAATGTAGGAAATTTTGAAATTTTCATGATTTTCATGCGCCACATATCATAAAAAACGTATAACCGAAGAAAACAAAAAATTGCAATTTTCGTGCTCTATTAGAAATAAAATTAGCAAGCATTGGAAAACCGAATAGAATAAAAAAGGTTGAGATTTTTTAATTTGTGATTTTTGTATGCAAAATTATTAGAAATTTGAAGAAAACTGAAATTTTATGATTTTCTTTTAAAAAATTGTGATTTTCGTATGCTTTTTGCAGTATATTGAAAATTTGAAAGAAACTGAAAGTCCTGGGATTTCTAAAGATATCGCTATTTTCATGTGCTATTATATAACAAGCAAAATATTGAAAACCGAAAAGCCCATTTTTTTTTAATGTTTTTAAAATATTGAAAATTGAAGTTTATGAGAATTTTCTTTCGCCATTTTCGTATACCATAACAAGCAAAATATTTAAAACCGAAGAAAACGAAAAAATTGATATTTTTGAAATTTACGCAATTTTCGTGTGATAGTGTGCAAAATATTGTAAATTTGAAGAAAATAAATAATATTGTGATTTTTGTAAATATTGCGATTTTCATGTGCTATGCAAAACAATTTTTAAAACTGAAGAAAATAAAAAATGAGATTTTTTAAAATTTCATGATTTTTATATGCTATCATGGAAAATATTAAAAAATTAATGAAAACAAAAATATTTTATTTTTGAAAATTTCATGATTTTCTTGCGCTATAGGAAGTAAAATATTGGAAAACCAAAAAACAGAAATTTTGAGATTTTTAAAATTTCGCCATATTTGTTTGCTATAGTATGCAAAATGTTTAAAGTTTGAAGAAAACAACAAATTTTTAGACTTTTGTATAAGAAGCAAAATATTGAAAAACCGAAGAGTAAAGAAAATTTGAGATTTTTAAATTTTTTAAAATCCCTTTATTTTCCGTAGCAAGGAAAAAACTGAAAAACTGCCGAAATATTTGCAGGTTAATTCTCATATATTTTATATATGAAGTCTGTAAATATGAGATAATACAACTTACATATCACACAAGGGTGACCCACTTGAGGGCATGGTGGGGCCATGCCCCATCCTATTTTGAAAAATAAACATCCTATGTATGTATATATATTGATGTGTACATATATCATTATATAGATATATATAAAAACACGAAAATGAGGGTGGCCTAGTGGTCTTAGGCGCTAGCCTTAAGCTCTGGTCTTTGAGAGGGGCGTGGATTCAACTCCCACTTGAGACATTCTTTTTGGAATTAAATTATTCTCACACTATTCAAAACTCCATGACAATATAGTTTTCTCTTGCCATGCCCTCTTATTTTAACTTTATCAGAAATATAGATAGATAATATAATAGTTTTTTCATGTTCTATTTTTACAAATTTCTCGTGTCTTATATATATATATATATATTCAGAATATGTGTTGAAGCCTCTTTATGTGTCATATAGAAACAACATATGCGTGCTATTACTTAAAAAATTCAGCTCAGGGGCTATCGCCCCCAAACACCCACGTTTGGGCATGAGGCCTTTACAACGAGAGCAATTTTGGCCTCACCCTTGATAGAATTCTGGATCTGCCACTGATATTACATAATGACAAACCTTTAAACTGATATGATTTATCTTTACTTTGGACTTCGAACATGCACATTGGGGCCCTTGCTTAAAACCCCCTCTCTCAATATATATAGGGGGAGATGATCCTATGAAGCCAGTTTTCATTTCTTATTTTGTGGCCAAGCTTTTAAATGCACTACCCCGTGGTTTTCATCGATCTATACCGGTCACTTTGATTTACTTGTATTAGATATGTTGTGTATAAAGTTTCATTAGATTTGGAGACCTCTAACGCATCCATCAAGCGATCTTGTTTTTCATGCAACGTAAAGTCGTCAATTTTTTAATCTATTTGATAGATTAGTTAGAGATCTCCAAATCTCGTAAAATTTGATGCATAACCTATCTAATATGTGCAGATTATGATGATCGGTGAAAAACACGACGTAGTGTGTGTTTGAAAAGTGGACTTGAAATAAGAAATGAGGCCAGACCTCATGGGATCAGCTCCATATATATATATATATATATATATATATATATATATATATATATATATAATCCGTTAGGGCGGGTTCATGTTTTTTCAAATTCACGAGCTTTTTTGTATACCTTTCAACGATCCGCTCCATCCAAGGTGTTCTTCATGTCCTAAATAGTGTACGGATAAAAAATCATCTCGAATGGAAGTGTTTTGCTTGTGCAAAATCTATGGATTTATTTCAGCCGTGCAGTTTTTAAAATTTTTAAACAAGCTTTTGCACATGTAAAACACTTCCATTCGATGTGATTTTTCATCTATACAATATCTACGACGTGTAGAACACGTTCGACGGAGCGGATCGTTGAAAGAAAGGTCACACGAAAAGGTTCGTGAATTTGAAAAATGCAACAAACCCGCCCTAACAGATTCGTACACACACACTCTCTCTCTATTTCTTAATTACCAAAAACTACCTTAAAATTTAGAAATGAAGGATAACTACCATTTTTAACGGTTAATGATGGTCAACGTCAAAAAATATTAGTTATGACCATTTTGCCTTCATTTTAAGTATAATTAATTACCTTAAATATTTATTAATAAGTATCATATTAATTAGAGCTAGGGTTAGGTGATGGCGGCAATAACGAGGAGGAAGTGATGGGTCGGGATAGGAAAGGTGGAGGAAGAAGAATCAGAAGATGGTGGGGGTTGGAGAAGAAGATGATGATGGGGGCAGCGGGGTGATGGTGGTGGAAATCGGTGTTGAGGGGATAAAGAAGAAGGTGGGGGCGTAGGGTGATGGTGGTTGCGGTTGTGATCGAGGTTAGGGGGTAAAGAAGGTGATAGGGACGGTGGGGTCATGGCAGTGGTGGTGATGGTGGTCGGGATGGATAAAGGTGGTGGTGGTGATGGTGATTGAGGTTAGATGAAGAAGAGATGGGGATGGTGGGGTAATGGTGGTGGGGGTGGCGGTGATGAAGAAGATGGTGGTGACGTGATATTGGTTGAGGGATGAAGAAGAAGGTGGTAAGTTGGTGATGATGATGGGGATGATGGTCCGGAGAGGCGACGGCAACGAGGAGGAAGTGATGTGTCGAGGTTAGAAGGTGGAGGAAGAAGAATCAGAAGATGATATGGGGGCGGTGGGGTGATGGTGATGGTGGTGGAAATCGGGGTTGAGGGGATGAAGAAGATGATAGGGATGGTAGTGGTGATCGAGGTTGGGGGATGAAGAATGATGGGCGCAGTGGGTCATGGTAGTAGTGGTGATGGTGATCGGGATAGAGAAAGAAGATGGGGGTGATGATGATGGTTAAGGGATGAAGAAGATGATGTTTGTGGGTTGGTGATGGTGATGGTGGTGAGGTGGTGGTGATCGGGGGATGGAGGTCGGGGGAATGGTGGTGGTGGTGATCGGGAGGGTGTAATGAGATGAAGAAGATGATGGATGGTGGTGGGAGAGAGGAGAGGGGTCTCGGTGAGCGACGATGACGATGAGATATGGCTGGTCTAGAGTCAGAGTTAGGGGTTTGGGTTTGGGAAAGATGAAGTTGGGGGTATTTTGGGAATTTTTTGTTTTTTTAGGATGGCAAAATGCAGTTGACCGCTAAAAAGCGTAGTTACCCTTCATTTCTAAACTTTAGGGTAGTTTGTTGGAAATGGGTTAAACTTTAGGGTAGTTTTTTTTATAGTTAAGCATATATATATATATATATATATATATATATATATATATATATCGAGAGAGAGAGAGCGAGAATAATGAAGAAAAGAGACCCTAGACGGTTTTTTCGTTATGTGGCGCCAAAAAATTACACCCTCCGATTTTTTTCGAATATTAGCACCCATCATCATCATCTTCATCATTTAAGATGTGTATACACCAAATTTCACGTGATTCCACCACTTTTTCACCGTTGAATTAGCAATATAAAAAGTTCTATCGTCGGTAAACCGTTAATTTTGCACATACTAAATCAACAGTGAAAAAATGATGGAATCACATGAAATTTGGTGTATCCACATCTTACATGATAAAAATGATGATGATGGATGTCGATCGTCGAAAAATATCGTGGAGGGTGTATTTTTTCGACTCCATAGAAGAAAATTCCTTCCTATGACACCTTTCCGCCATTATCAAAATATTGTGGAGGGTACATTTTTTCGACACCATAGAAGGAAATACTCTTCTATGGCACATTTCTTTCATTATCCTCGATAATGGAGGAAAGATGTCATAGGAGAGAATTTCCTTCTATGGCGTCGAAAAAATACACCCTCCACGATATTTTTCGACGATCGACATCCATCATCTTTATCATGTAAGATGTGGATACACCAAATTTCATGTGATTCCATCACTTTTTCATCGTTTTGATTTAGTGGGTGCAAAATTAACGGTTTACCGACAATAGAATTTTTTACATTGCTAATTCACTGGTGGAATCACGTGAAATTTGGTGTAGCCACATCTTACATGATGATGGATGCCGATCGTCGAAAAAAATTGTGGATGATATAGATTTTTGACGCCACCTAACGAAAAAGCTCCTAGGGCATCTTTTCTTCATTATTCTCGTATATAAGGTGAGGCAAATTAGTTACAGGACATAACCAACTTAGTTATGCCTTATGGATAATTACTTCATTTGCTCTTCATTCTTACAGAAAGTAGGGATAGATTTTGTTATTTTCAATGAGAAGGTAAAGGATCTTGAAATTAATGATGCAATTGATTAATACAAGGGGGAGAGAATCTCATTAAATTTTTACAAGATTCTCCACTTTCCCTCTCCTTGTAAATGATAAAAACCACCCTTACTTTTTTCATGCATGAAAGGGAAGTCGTGTAATTATCCATATGGTATAACTAAGCTGGTTATGCCCTGAGAGTAAATTAGCCTTACCCTCTACACACACAAAATATATATTTATATAGATGTGTCATTGTATCCTATATTTTGGGACTTTTCTATGTCACGAGTGTCGTGTCCGTGCAACCTTGCTTAAAACTGATCAGGTGGAGCTAAGGTCTTCAAGGACAACTTGATTTTATTATTCCTTTCCCTGTAATCCACACCAACACACAGACACATGTTTAATTTTATTATTCAACCTGTTCGAGTAGAATCTCCAATGTACCCTTGTGTTTGTGCTAGATATAAAGGTAACAGCGATTCCTGTTTTTCTGCTGGTTCAAGTTATTGTGATTTATAATTGCTTGCTTATCTTTAATCAGGACTGCCCCTTCCCAGGCTACTATTGATATGCCCAACGTACCATTGCACAGCACACCTGTATGTCTTGTGTTTTTACATTTTGTCGAATTTTCTTTTCCTATATTTTCAATGTATTCTAATTGCATCGGCAGTTTGCAGATCCCTATGATGCGAGTCGGTATAGAGGACATAAAGATTCAACAGGCGAAGAAGTTTGCAGTCACACAGGCACAGCAAGAAGGATGGCTTGGAAGCTTTAGAAGCTTTGACTCCCATTTTGGAAACTATCTCGTGCCCGTAATCCCAACTCATGCCGACTTGTTCGGGTAGGTATTAATTGGCCATTAATTTCTTAAACTTTTATAATGTTTTTGTCTATCTAGTTTCTTTAGAAATGAAATTCTGTTTTATTATGATCTTATTATTCCCAAAGAGATTCTACTATCAGTATTATTATCTCTCTAACTTATTAACGACATCAAGTTTATATGGGAAATCGCTTTTGCGTTTTGTTACAGCTAATTTATTGGAGGTTTGAAAAATCTTCGATGAGGTGGTATTAAGAACCACTTCAGCTAAAAAGAAACTCCAATACTGGATTTTTGAATATTCCTAGCTAATCAAATGTTAGAGCAGAATGCTACAAACTACATATTATATACGCATCGGCTATCATAGTACACCTATGTTCATGGTCAGACGATGAAGGGTTAGGCTTATATTCAATATGTTCCATTCATACGAGAAGCTGAATTTTGACATGAGAAAACCTTTGAGTTACTATTACTTTTCATTTATAAAAGATCTGGAGAGAGAATATTGCATAGGTTCACAAAATTGATCTTGAAGTCATATTAATGCCTTTTGCCCTTTATGTTTATGAGAATTTGGAGAACAATGGCATGTCCTTTAGGATAATAGGCTAATGAGAAGCTCCTCCCTTGTCTATAGTTTTCTTGGTCATGACCTTGGTGGTGCCAACAGGAATTGACATTGACAAGCGGACATAAAACTTAATTAAAAGCTTTTCATGGAGTATTGTTTTTTTAACCGAGCCCGTTATAATAAGAGTAAAAAGGTTCAATGATGATGCTGACGACACTGATGTTGTTGATATGTTCAAATCAAGATGTGCGTTGTTGATATATTAGAATCTTTTTGGATTTTGGATAGTAAAACATTTATAGATGACAACATTTTTATACATGGCTAGCATCTAAAGGGTTCCAAATAATTTTTTAATGAACTTTCTGATATGTTTAATAATATCATTGGATCCTTTGGAAGATGCCCCAGATTTGTATAGATTAGGGATCGATCTGCTAATAATATCACATTCATGCTACAATTTCTTAGTTCAATTATATTCTGCTTCTGATGATTTCATAATTTTTGAAAGTTCTCTTTCTAATTTTGTTTCTTTTTCTTTGGAATAATTCAAGGACTGGTCCATCGAAGAATTCTTGAGGAAATGACAGGATTTCTTGCGCCATCGCTTTGCTTGTTAAGTCTCTGTAAAGGCATTCATTCGAAGATCATCCGGCGGATTACCCGCATACATGCAAATTTAATCTCTAGTTATTTTTTCTTATGTCTATATATACATGTACATCTTTGTAGGTTTTTGCACTGATTAGGCTATTATGCAAGATAGCTAGCTTTTGGTATTCTATATACAAATGTAATGTTGCATCTATGCCTAATGTATCATGCATTCTGAAACATTTATAAATATTCAAATTAATTTGACATTTGGCAATCACTTCCTGTTCATGCACAAACATATTGATTGTCTTCTTTGCATCCCTTTGTTGGGAATATATTCTTTCCTTGTAAAAAATAATCTCTGGTCCTTGCACTATTTGTGATTGATATGTGTGATGCAGATGGACTTCATAAATTCAATGGTTTAGTTAATTTTTCTGTTTGGTTTTTTTTCCTTCAAATTCACATTCTCTAGCCTAAATTTGCAATTCACCCTTGAGTTAGTATGTTGCTTAAGTTGATAATTAATTTTTAAGTTTGCAATGCAGTGTTAAGTTCGTGGTTTATGTTTTCATTTTGTTGATAAAATTTGGAACATAAAATACTACTGAATATTCCCGGTGTTGCGTATACGCGATGCACGTGTGTGTATGGTATGATTTTAATCAAAACAATATTTTTCTTATAAGGTCGATATAATTTTTCTTGCGCTATGTCGTCTTGAAAATCAAATTCAGGATTCAATTGAAAACCCAGTTATCTTTGCATTGATTGTGCAGAGATGATTAGATAAAATTTTATTTCAGGTAAAGATTCTGGGCATCTTCTCATTAGAAAAACAAGAGTTTTTGAGGAAGTGGGATTTCTAATTCAAGCAAGATTCTATTGGCTGACGTGGAAAGGGATTCAAATAGCTGTCCCTCGAGTATTTGCCTTTAAAAGTTAAAATGGGAAGAAAAAGGCAAGTGATTTGGACATTTTTTTTGTCACAAAATGTGTTCTCAAGATTCCTCATAATAAGCAACTTCAACGGCTGGGATTAAATATGGCTTTTGTGATGTGGATGTTTCAGCCGGCTGCACATGTGATGTGTATGCTTTTCACAATGACACTAAAAGCAATTTTTCTTCTCTCTTATGGTGTCATTTTAGAGATTTATATAATTTTATTTTTTTATATTTCAGGATGCAACCCTTCTGGGAGTCGAACCCTCGGCCTTTATTTTGGAGAGGAAAGTTTGCAGGAGCTGCTTCTTTTTTGTGAGATTATTACCGCTCCTAGAATCATTGTAACAATGATTTAAGTTATTAGGGAGAAGCTCCAAGATAAATTACTTGGATATCATCACTTTTGTTGGTACGGTAGAATAGCTTTAATTTTGGTTTCGTGGTTTGTTTTTCGACATGCTTTTCGTATTTTCTTGGTCACATGACCCTTTATATACTTGAACAGTATGAAACCTCTTCATGCACATGAATAACGGTAAAAATGAAAAAGAACAATTTTCCTCCGATGGCATGCATTTATCTATATTTTAGCCATTGGATAAAACTTAGATTTATATCCAGCTTGACAGCAGTAGAACTCTGAGGAAACCTAAGATATTCCATGATAATAGATTTCATAGATCACGTCATCTATCAAATCCATAAGTGGAATGACTCTGTCTCTGTGTAGATGTCCGCAACATGTTCTTCTCCATGAATTTCCACGATTATGAATGAGTATTATGTCTCTAAATTAATCTGTCTCTTCAATCTTTTCTATTGTGAAGCTAATCCTGCAAATAACATTTTTGAACCTAACGCTGCAAATAACATTTTCAAACACTTTTTCTTATACCAAAAAAAAAACTTTCTTCATTTTCAAAGGCATCAGGAAATTCTGAGTTGTTCCATGGTAAGTGATTTCACACAATTGTGTGTGATGCCACCTACCAAATCAATTGTATTGGAGGGAAAACCGAATAGAGTTATATTTGTATAAAATATAAATGGATATCCTATCAATTGGCTTAAGTATTTTGGATGTAACGTCACTATTTTGAAAGCCGTACTCTCATCAGAAAGCATGTTACTCCAACTACTCAAACTTTAATAAGTTGGTCAAATGCCTAGGTCTCTTCTCAAACATCGGGCATATATCTTTCACCAAATCCACATAATATGAACGAGTATATGAGCATCTCTAATTTATGCGCAGGTCAAAAATCTAACTTTAATTAGATCGCAACGTTCAAAGATTGTCAAAAGTGAGCAAAGTTGATATTAGATATTATAAATCAGAGAGTATAGAATTAATTAACTACTTGTTATATACTTAACAACTGGTTGATTGAGGCATTAAGCCATCTTGATTAGGACAGGCAACAAGTAATATAAGTTCAAATTCCTTTATCTTATCCCTTTGATTAAACAAAACAGAGGAAAACGTCACAATAGCTAATGCAATTTGTTTGTTTGTTTTGAAGAAATGCAAGAAAGTTTATTTGTAATATCATATGTATATTGCCAACAATGACATAATTAATTACACAAATCCCAAACAAAATTTAATTGTCAAAAATTAATAAGATTTGATTCAAGTCCTATCGGAAAAAGCCTAGTCAAATTCTCTCTCAATCTCTCTCTCTCTCTCTAGATAGAGAATAATGGAGGAAAGAGGTCCCAGATTGTTTTTTTCGTTAGGCGGTGTTAAGAAATACATCCTCTATTATTTCATTCGCCGATCGGTACCAGTTAACTTAATCTTCATCGTTTAGTATATCGATACACCGAATTTCATGTGATTCTAAAACTTTTTCATCGTTGATTTAGTGAGTGCAAAATTAACGGTTTACTGACAATAGAACTTTTAAATTGTTAAATCAACGGTGAAAAATGTTAGAATCACATGAAATTTGATATATCGACATGTGAAGGAGATCAAGAAGGAGCGTTGCAAATTGTTGAATAAAATGATTGAGGGTATAGTTTTTGATGCCGTCTAACGAAAAAAGCCTTCTAGGACCTTTGTACTCCATTATTCTTTTACACACACGCATAGAGAATAATGGAGGAAAAAGGTCTTAGGAGGGTTTTTTCGTTAGGTGGCGCAAAATAATTCACCCACCACCATTTTTTCCGATGATCGGCATTCGTTATCATCATCTTTATCATCTAAGATGTTGATACACCAAATTTCATTTAACTCCATCACTTTTTCACTGTTGATTTAATGGGTGCAAATTTAACTATTTACCGACAATAGAACTTTTTACATTGCTAAATCTACAGGGAAAAAGTGTTGGAATCATATGAAATTTGGTGTATCCACTTCTTAGATGATAAAGATGATGATGATGGATGCCATCGTCGAATAAAATGGTGGAGGGTGTAGTTTTTTGACGCCATCTAATGAAAAAACCATATTAGGGTCTCTTTCCTCTATATATATATAATGGAGAAAAGAGGCCATAGGAGGAAATTTCCTCCTATGGCGTGGAAAAAATACAACTCCACCAATTTTTCAACGATCGGCTCCAATCATCTTCATCGTTATCATCTAAGGTGTGGGTATACCAAATTTCATGTGATTCTACAACTTTTTCACCGTTGATTTAGCAATGTAAAAACTTCTATTGTCGGTAGACCGTTAATTTTGAACCCACTAAATCAATGGTGAAAAAGTTGTGGAATCACATGAAATTTGATGTACGCACATCTTAGATGATAACGATGATGATGATGGGTGCCGATCGTCGGAAAAAATGATGGAGGTTGTATTTTTTCCACGCCATAGGAGGAAATCCCCTCCTATGGCCTCTTTCCTCCATTAATCTCTTTCTCTCTCTATATATATATGAATAATGGAGGAGCGATGCCATAGGAAGGAATTTCCTCCTATGGCGTCGAAAAAATATATCCTCCCTTATTTTTTCGCCGATCGGCACCCACCATCTTCATCGTTATCATCTAAGATGTGGGTATACCAAATTTCATGTGATTCTACAACTTTTTCACCGTTGATTTAGCAATGTAAAAAGTTCTATTGTCGGTAAACCGTTAATTTTGAACCCACTAAATCAACGGTGAAAAAGTTGTAGAATCACATAAAATTTGGTGTACCCGCATCTTAGATGATAACGATGAAGATGGTGGGTGCCGATTGTCGGAAAAAATGATGAAGGGTGTATTTTTTCGACGCCATAGGAGGAAATTCCCTCCTATGACATCTTTCCTTCATTAACACACTCACTCTCTCTCTCTCTCTCTCTCTCTCTCTCTCTATATATATATATATATATATATATATATAATGGAAGAAATGTGCCATAGGAGGGAATTCCCTTCTATGACGTTAGAAAAATACACACTCCATGAACTTTTTTGACGATCGGCGCACATCATCGTCATCTTTATCATATAAGATGTGAATATACCAAATTTCATGAGATTCCATCCACTTTTCACTGTTGATTTAGTGGGTGCAAAATTAACAATTAACCGATAATAGAACTTTTTACATTACTAATCCAACGATGAAAATGTTGTGGAATCACATGAAACTTGGTGTATCCACATCCTACATGGTAAAGATGATGATGCTGGGTGCAAATCGTCGAAAAAATCACGGATGATACAGAATTTTGACGCCGCCTAATGAAAAAACCTTTCAGGGCCTCTTTTCTTCATCTCTCTCTCTCTCTCTCTCTCTCTCTCTCTCTATATATATATATATATATATATATATATATATATAAATGAGTGATCCATTGCAAGCCGGTCTGTATTTTTTAAAACCAGGAACTCTCGATCCACGATATATTTTAACGGCCGAACCGTTCAAGTTGATCATCCTATCTTCGAGTCATGTGTATGAAAAATCAAAAGGTTTGATGACCTCTAACCCATGTATCGAATGAGTGAAAAATAAACGTCGCAACATATAGTTCATCTGATGCATGAGTTAGAGCTTTTAAAATCTTTTGATTTTCTATACACAAAGACTTGAAGGTAGGGTGATTAACTTGAACGGTTCGGATCGCTCAAATATGTCATGGATCGAGAGTTCCTGTTTTTGAAAAACGATGACCAGTTTACAATAAAACGCTTATATATATATATATATATATATATATATATATATATATATATATATATATATATATGAGAATAATGTAGAAAAGAGGCAGGGAATTTCCTTTTATGGCGTCGAAAAATACACCCTCTATAATTTTTCTCGACGATCGGAATGATCATCTTCATCCTTTTCATTTAAGATGTGGCTACACCAAATTTCATAAGATTTTATCACATTTTCACCGTTTATTTAGTGGGTGAAAAATTCATGTTTAACAATAACAGGACTTTTTGCATTGGTAATTCAACGGTGAAAAAGCAGTAGAAGGACATAAAATTTGGTGTATCCACATCTTAGATAGTAAAGATCAAGATGATGAATGCCGATCGTCGGAAAGAATCATGAAAGGCATATTTTTTCGACGTCATAGAACAAAATTCCCTCATATGACAACTCCCCCCTCACTCTCTCTCTCTCTCTCTATATATATATATGTGTGTGTGTGTGTGTATAGAGAGAGAGAGACTCTTGGAGACTTTTTTGTTAGGCGGCGTTAAAAAACTACACCCGCTAATATTTTATTCGACGATCAGCCCCTATCATCATTTTTATCATCTAAGATATGGATACACCAAATTTCATGTGATTCTACCACTTTTCCACTATTGAATCAGCAATATAAAAAGTTTTATTGTCGGTAAACCGTTAATTTTGCACCCACTAAATTAACGGTGAAAATGTGGTGGAATCATATGAAATTTGGTGTATCCACATCTTACATGATAAAGATGGTAATTGTCACGTTGTTCATTATGAATAACTGCTTTTTAATACCGCTCATTCATTATCAATTTTGTTATATATCGGTACTATTAACCCATGTCTGTTCAGTAAATACAGATTACAGGTATTCGTGAAACACACTCAAATTCATGGATATGACATTTGTGAGTCGACACTGCAATCAGAACAGAAAACCGATCGATATTTAAAGAGTTCTTTTGTAACAAATAAAGTGTACATAATTTTGGTCCAACATATTTCAAGTGTGACACTAGCTCTTTGATCCTTGGACCTAGACGGGGCTTCCTAGTGCACAAGTGGGCACAGATGGGATGGTGTGTTAAATGAAGAAAAAGTATTGATGTGATATAAAGTGTGTGTTCCCTCCAATTCTTCTGAATGCAAATCAGGGATAAATAAACAAATCAAACAGTACCAGAGAGATTATGAAGTACACTCGAGATCACCACACCAAGACGAGACCCATTGCCCAACATGTGACCGGCGAGATCTTCAAAATTACCAGCGCCGCCGGCCTCCTGTCTCCAATGTTCCCCAATTTTCTTCTGGTCATTTCTTGTGGTCACATCATCCTATTTTTATTGTTTGTTTATTCTGATGTTGTGCCTATAAATATCAGAACAGATTTAGAGAGAGGGAGCACAACATACAATGTACCATATACCATATAATTTGTTATAGTTTTTGGTTTAGCTTGAGAGAGTTGTGTGAGCTTAACATTGGTTTTCTTCTTCTTCTTCTTCCCTCTTGGAGATTTCTTTTGAGAGCTTTATTATGGAGGTTGAACAAGTAACCAACACCATGTATCTCAACTCATTCATTTGTTAATCTAATTGTTCTTTTCTTTGTTTATTTCTTCTTTGCTGTTTTCATCTCTTTTGTTTATTATGTTTGAGTAATCTTTTGGTTGCGGTGATGGTGAAGATGTGAGATGAATGACTTTGCCTTCATCCTCCTCTTGTGATTGTTTAATATGCTCAAATTGTGATTCTAACTTTAACATTGTTCTATGCTATTTGTGTGATATGGTATTTTGAATACATGGTTACAAGGTAACCTTTTCATATACCATATTCACACATATTCTCCATTTTACAATGTTAAGGTTAGAATCAATTTAGTGTTGCTAAGCATTAGATATGGTATTTTGTTAGGGAGTTGCTTGACACACTTCTTGTTTTCATATACCCTATACTATCACAAACCACTTAGCAAACTTAACACTAAAACTACTTGCTCTCACATACTAATTTGTGCATTTGATGTCTAACCCTTGTGCTTAGTGTTGATATTTCAAGCTTGGACATACAAACGGTAAGTGAGACAAGACGGATTCGTTTCGTATCTTGCGTCTGTTTACCCCAATCAGAGCAAAGCTCTGTTCAAATTCCAAGGTGGGAAAAGAAGCAATGCTTCTGTTTTTTTCCAATCAGAGTAAAGCTCTGTCTTGAAAATTAAAGTGAAAATAAATGAAGCAACGCTTTAGATCCCCTGCGCTGCACGTAGAGTGCCACGTGTCAAAATCAGACACGTTAGCGCAGGGAGCGCAGCGCCCAAGGCAGCGCACCCAATCAGAGCAAGGCTCTGTTTAAAATTCAAACTTTAATTAAAGAAGCAACGCTTCAGCTGGCCTGCGATCTGCGCTGCACGCCACGTGGCAGCGCAGTTGCGCTGCGCTGTGTGCTGCGCGACACATGTCAGCGCAGATGCGCTAGCGCATATGCGCTGCGCGACACGTGTCATGCGCTGGGGCATTTGCGCCAAACAGAATTAAAATTCTAAAGAAATCTTTTCTGTTCTTGTTAAAACAAGAAGATTTTCTTCTGTAAAACAGAAGCCCTTGGATCAAAGATCCAACGGTGGGGAAAATTCCCCAAATCACTCAGAGAAATATCTCTTTAACAAATTTAACTAATTTATGGGCACTATAAAAAGGACCCCAAGCCTCAATTCAAAGGCATCAACATTTTCTTGAAAAAAAGTCAAGAGTTTCAAATAGAGAGAGAACTATGAGAAAATTTCAAAGAAAAAGGTAAAAAACCTTCACGAGTGAGAAGAAATCTCTTTTAATAAATCATTGATCTAAAAACCAGATCAATGATCTTCACCTAATAAACAGTGCTTTGCACTTCTTATGAACCACTGGTTCTTTAAAACAAGAAAACAACAAAATAAAAAAATAATAATAATAAAATAGTGCTTTGCACTTTTATGAACCTCTGGTTCTTGAAATAAAAAGAAAAACTTGTTTTTCTTTGATCTAAACTAGATCAAGAAATCAAATAGTGCTTTGCACTTCTGTTCTTGAATTTAAAAAGATTCTTAGTGCTTTGCACTTGCAAACTGCGCTGTTGCGCTCTTGGGAGAGCGCCGCGTGTCAGCATCTGAACCACTTGCGCCATGCGCTTTAAGATAGAGCTTTGCTCTCTGTGATTTGCGCAACTCACCAGAGTGCACCACGTGTCAGAAGCGTAAGCGCAGCGCACTAGCACAACGCACTAGCGCAGCGCACTGCACTTGCGCGACACGTACTACAAGCGCTTGCGCTCTCTGATTGGCGCAAAGCGCCTGAAAATGCAATGCATTTCTCAAAGGGCCAGGCCCAAGTCAAAAGACCAAACATGCTTAATTAAATTGATGCTCTGCATCATTAATAAATGGGCAGAGCCCAAAAAAAATAATAAAAATGCTATGCAGATGCCTTGCAGAGCCCAAAATAAATTGATGCTCTGCATCTTTTATGGGCAGAGCCCAAACAAAAAAATAGAAAATAATGCAATGCATTATTTAAAAATGGGCCAAGCCCTAGCACAGGTCTAACAGACCAAAAACAAATAAAATGTTGAATATTTTCAACTGGACTTAGCCCAATTTTGGCCGTAAGTCCTCAAATTAAATTGACTGAGCAAGATTGCTCCCTTAAATCAATTTATATCCGGTTCGAGGGTACATCTCCGAGCTCCTCTGACACCTATCGTTGTAATCCTTCAACGAAGTCAGAGAGGTGACGGGTCCCGACGACCACACATCAATATGGACTGCGGGGTCCTTAAACTCGTGGACCGAAACGTCCTTAAACTAATATTTGACCGAAACGTCCTTAAACTAATGTTGGACCGAAATGTCCTTAAATTAATGTTGGACCGAAACGTCCTTAAACTAATGCCGGACCGAAACGTCCCTAAACTGGCGATGGACCACCACGTCCCTAAACTGGAACATGGACCACCACGTCCTTAAACTGGCGATGGACCACCACGTTCCTAAACTGGCGATGGACCACCACGTCCCTAAACTGGAACATGGACCCCCACGTCCCTAAACTGGAATATGGACCCCTATGTCCCTAAACTGGAACAATAGAGCCCCCAAATGCTCTTTTGTCGGAGCCAAACGATCCCGTTAAGTTGATCTTAGTCTCAAATCAGACTAACGTATCCTTAACAAACGTTTAAGTCGATCTTAGCCTAAATACGGCTAACGTATCCTTAAACCAAAACACCAAACCCAAATCTAAGTAAATACAGATTTGGACTAATCCACGTCCTACGGGCGATGCCATCGCTTAGTCTCCGTATACAATCCACGGGCAACAATAAACAAAACAAACACACACGACACGAAGTGAAATTCTGGAGAAGGAGAAAGTTGTTACCGCGACGCGGTAGCGTAATTAACTGCAGGGGCTTACGCCTGCAGGGAAGAGCGTCCCCACAATCAAAACCCCCTCAAGCGAGGGGGAATCTGATGAAGTCTGCTATATCGGCCGCATCCGTCTAAACCTCCGATATACGGTGCCATAAATCAACTTGGCATCTTCGGAGAGGCGGACGGATAAAACCAAATAGCATCTGCCCCGAATCTCAGCGTCAGGACATCGCGGTCCTGTGCGCCGTCATCCGGAGGGGAACAGATTCTGGCACGCCCGGTGGGACGTTTTCCTCTTTCCACTCCACACTTCGTGTGTCGTGTTCGCGAACAAATCGCGGTTTGCTGTGGTTGCCTGTGGATTCAAGGTACTAAGATTTGGTGTCTTGCTCCGTGCAGAAAACAGAAGATCGATGGCTTCGAACTGCACCGCCTATAGATGTAACTCTCGCTCCGTCATTGCTGGAGGAGTGACTTATGGGCCCCAAGCGGCCTCCTTTTTCAAAATGCCGGTGGAGCAGGTAGCTCAAGCCACCACTGGACTATTTTTTGGGACCATACTCCCACCAATGAGCTTCAACGCCCCAATGACATCGCAAGAAGCTCCAAAGAAGTCGCTCTTCGATCTACTTACCACTGCCGCAACCCCTCTCAATGGGTCGCCCAACTCCACTGCCTCAGTTTTTGACAGACTAGACCAGAGCTCCATCGGGCCCATGAAGAAGCTTGCCATACCAGAAGGCGTTATCCCGAAGCGGATAGCCATCCCAACTTCCGTTCCTGGCGAAATCACCAAGGTTGCTTCCCCTGTTCGGAAGTCCGCTTCTGACAGGTTGGCTGTCCCCGTTCAACGGACGTCGGTCTTTAAAAGGCTGGTACCAGCAGATTCTGACCAACGCAGGGGGCATGAGGAGGTCACCCCTATAGCTGAGACAACTCCATCAGCACGACATGCTCGACGTCGCTACTGGCGCTGAGTGAGGAAGGCTGGGGGCAACTCCCCCTCTGGATTTACTCCTCCAACTCTAACGGTGGGGATCGATGCTGCTGTTCCAACCGGGAACAGCTTTGAATTGCTGAACTCGGTGCGCAGAAACTCTCCTACTGCGGTGTTGAAGCGAACTCCTTCACCTGCGAAGAATATTCCAGAGAAGCAGCTAGAGCAGCCCCCTCGACGGCTGTCCTCTAAAATTTACAAGGTCTGGCGACAGGTCCAAGAGTCGGCGATTGATGAAAACTATCTCCACCGACAGAAAAATACGGAGGTTCGGCAGGAGAAAGACTACTCTGTCAGGCCAGAAGAAGCAACGGCTACTCGGATGTCTACTACAGCGACACTCTCAACGCCAATCACTCAAAAGAGAAGGAAGCCGCAAAAAGCCCCTGTGAACAAGGCACACCGTAAAAGCGCTGAACACAAACGCCCCAAGCCTGGGGGCATGGTAGTGCACACAGTTTATATGGCTTCCGGAAAGGAGGAAAGCCGCGCTTTGATGGGTCACCGACCGCTTACCCGATCCATGACAAAAGCCCAGGAGCAACAACAGAAGCTTCAGGAAATGATGACTGTGATGGTTGCACTTACCGAACCGAAAGAAAGTTCGGAAGTATCATCAGAGCAGCGCCATGAACAAGAAACTGACGCTGACTATCTACGCAGAGTCCTCGAAAAGAAGGACAAAGAAGCCGAAGAGCAAGCAGCTAACATAAAACAGATGGCGCTCCTCTTCCAAGATATGGTAAGGATGATGTTACAGCCGGACCCTCCAGCTGAAGACTCTCCTATCATTGTTGAAGACGACAGAGGGGAGACACCTAATCCTCCTCCGACTCTTTCAGCAGCCAAGGAAGAAACCATTTCCAAGGACGCACTGGATGAATATATAGCTCAGCAAATACGAGCTCATCAGGCGAGTGAATCGGCTGGACAAACTGTTAGAACTGGATGACCTTATCCGGGCTGGTACGACCAAATCAGTTACCCGCCGGGATATACGATCCCTAAGTTCCACGTATATAAAGGGACAGGGAATCCACATCAACATGTCGCTCAATTCAGGGCCTTATGCGGCAACACTGGAGGCGATGACAAGTTGTTGTTTCGCCAATTCGTCCCAGCTTAGCAGAAACAGCCTTTGAATGGTATTCGGAGCTACCTAATGACTCTGTCAAAACATTTGCGGAGATAAAGTTACTGTTCACGCAAAGATTCGCGAGTGCTAGTGAACGCACCCCGATAACAGCACTGATAAATGCCAGGATAAAGCCAGGTGAAACGTGGGTCCAATACACAACACGATGGCGGAACCTATGGTCGAAATGCGAACAACGCATAGAAGAGGCACCTGCGGTAGGCATGTTCGTGGGCACTCTTGATCCGCAAGCAACCATCTCACAATTCATGATGTTCTTCAGGCCGACCACCTTCCAAGCATTGATCGACAAATTAGCCCAGATGGACCAGATGGGCCACGGACCGTCTCCTCCAAAACCAGACTCTCGAAATGAGAAAGGAAAAGGGAAGGCGACTGTCGTTGCCAACGCTCAACAACAGCCGAGCAACTCAAAGCCGGTCGTTCGCCAAAATAACGCGCATCCACGTCCGTCCCTCGAGCAGAGACTAGGACGTCCTTACTCGTTTCCTCAGAATAAAACGAGAAGACTGTTCGAGCTGGCAGTGCGCAACAGACTCATTAATCTGCCGAGTCCAAAGCGTCTGTCGCAGCCAGGCGATCTTAATAATCCCAATTATTGCCCTTACCACCAAATGGTAAGTCACCCGATTGAGGATTGTTTCGTCTTTAAGGGATGGATCGAGGATCAGTACCTACAAGGCAAGTTCGCGCTGTCGGAAAGCTGGAAGGTAAACCCACCACAGCCGCACTCTCCAAAGAAGACGGACACGCCGGGGGAAGCTTGTTCTTTAGTCAAGGATGAAAACGACGGAGAAAACTCATCAGATGAATCTAAAGACTACGTAGCGACTTATCATGTGATTTCTCACTCACTGGCAGATGATGAAGAGGCTTCTTGCACCGAGAAACCAATGGCGAACCCCGAACCGGAAATTCTACAGCCACCAGATGAGCTGATCGATGTCTTCCTAAATGAAATTCGTCTGAAAGCAAAAGCCGATCAAGAGCGTGAGGTGGCTATAATGGAAAGAGCCAAAGCATTCCCGTCAAATCAAAAGCCATCCACTGCGGATAAAAACAAATTCAAGACGAGGAAAAGGTTCGCCAAAGCTCTATCAGTAGGAATGAAGCTACCGCCCTCTGAAGAAAATACTCTCGCCGAGGTAGAGATGCATCCTAACTTCTGTTTATATCATCAAAAGATCATACATCCTACCGAAGACTGCGAATCCTTTAACTATTGGTGGCAAGGGTATGTCGCTCAAAAGCAACACTTCGACAGGACAAAATGTGAAGCTTGTAGACATCGAAAAAATGCGATAGATGAGCGCAAAAGAGCCACCGACGATTGTCATATAGCCGACTCTAAGGTATCGCAAATTATCACCTTTGGAAGCGACTCTGACGAAGAAGCTACCCCCAACCCTTCCCTTGGGGAATCTATTTCAAAAATGAAGGAATTGAGAGCTGCGAGAACGTTCAGCCATGCAATCGCACGCTACTCGGAAAAAATCCCGGCCTCGCAAACAACAGAGCGAACAAAAAGGATAAAGGAAAAGGGAAAACGGCCTTCGTCGCCAGCGCTCAACAACAATTAAGTGACCTTAGACCGGTTGCTCGCCAAAGTAACAAGCGGCAACCCCTCCAGGAAAAGTTGAAACGTCCTTACTCGTTTCCGCAGGATAAAACAAGGGGACTGTTCGAGCTGGCAGTGTGCGACAGACTCATCAATCTGCCGGGTCCAAAACGTCCGTTGCGGCCAGGCGATATTAATAATCCTAATTATTGCCCTTACCATCAAACGGTAGGTCATCTAATCGAGGATTTCTACGTCTTCAAGAACTGGGTTGAAGACCAATACCAACAGGGCAAGTTCGCGTTGTCCGAAAATTGGAAGGTGAACCCGCCACAACCGCATGCTCCGAGAAAAATGGATACGCCGGGGGGCATCATGGTCAGTCATAGAGAAAGCCCCATAGACCGAAAAGTCAATAAACTAGATATTCTCCTCAAATACGGTGACACCGGACCGAAATGTCCTTAAACTAATAGCAGACCGAAACGTCTTTAAACTACTACCGCAGCATCTTCTAGGCTGACGAGATATAAAAAAAATAAAATAAAATAAAAAAAACGGTATGTCCATAAGAAAAAAGGGCACGGATGAAAACCCAAAAGGGCTCCATGAGTAAAAACAACAGGGCTACCGGCGAGTGTTCGTGAAAACCCGAAAGGGCACGACCTCGTTTAAAAAAGAAAAAGAAAAAAAGGTATGTCCATAAGCAAAATGGGCACGGATGAAAACCCGAAAGGGCTTCGTGAGTAAGAACAGCAGGGCTACCGGCGAGTGTTCGTGAAAACCCGAAAGGACGCAACCTCGTTAAAAGACACTTATAGGGTCCTCTCGACCTTGTAAGGAGAAACCACCCGCGTGAGATCCTCACGACTCACAAGGGAGCAACACACTTAGGGATCCCCACGATTCCTAAGGAGAAAATATACTTGCGAGATCCTCACGACTCGTAAGGAGAACTCTTTTATGGGACCCTCACGGCTCATAAGATTTGAAAGTCTTAAGTTACAGAGACCTAAACCTGTGCTTAAGCAACCCCCACAAACTTCCAATATTGCCCTACAAGTCGCTCAATATTGACACTTGTATACAATCTACGGGCGCGAATAAACATTTCCCTAACCAAGTCTCATCCGTGACTAGGGATATGTTCGCATGGTAAGCAACCCTTGTGAATCCTCCCGATTTACAAAGAGAAAACCCTCCTGTAGGATCCTTACGACTTACAGAGGAACAAATACTTAGGAATCCTCACGATTCCTAAGGAGAAAATACACCTACAAGATCCTCACGACTTGTAGGGAGAAATACCTTTGTGAGACCCTTATGGCTCATGAAGTCAAAAATCATAGTTGACAGGACCTTAACCCTGCTCGCTAAGCCACCCTTGTTCAACATCGACAGAGGAAGATGATGATTCGCTCCTGGCAATATCCCAGTTGTAGCGATGCTGATGCTGAAATCGGTGTCCAATTTCAGGTTTACGACGAAAAGCCAGTAGGCTGCACATGCATATGAAATAGCCGAAATGATAGGGCAACTTGCAATAAAAAGCAGCAAGTAAAAATGTATGCATGCGAAATAGCCAAAATGATGGGGCAACTTGCAATAAAAAGCAGCAAGTAAAAATGTATGCATGCAAAATAGCCGAAATGATTGGGCAACTCGCAATAAAAAGCAGCGAGTAAAAATAAAATGAATAGCCGAAATGATTGGGCACCGCGAAAAATAGCCGAAATGATTGGGCAATCGCGACCTTCGCGATATAAAAGCTGAAATGATAGAGTATCGCAGAAAGAAATAAAATAAAAAATAAATATATGTGTGACGAAATTCATGCCCTACAGACGATGGCACAGCAATCCCTGTATACAATCCAGGGGCACAAACAAAGAGGGAACCATACCTTCCCGACAGGCTTCGCCAAAAAACGAAGCCAAGTTTCGACGGTTCAACAACAACCTAGAGACAACCGTGCCATTCGCCTCGATACAGTAGACGCAATGTCAACAATAGCGTTCTTCCTCCAGCAAGGATCAGACGCAACAATCAAACAAACGGAGTCACGGCAAAATTCCAGATCCACCTCGACGTTCGTTTCGATACAGCAGACGAGTTGTCACCCCAGCGTTCTTCCTCCAACGGGATTCGGACGCGACAATCAAACAAACGGAGTCACGGCAAAATTCCAGCTCCGTCTCGACATTCGTTTCGATACAGCAGACGAGTTGTCACCCCAGCGTTCTTCTTCCAGCGGGATTCGGACGCGACAATCAAACAAACGGAGTCACGGCAAAATTCCAGCTCCACCTCGACGTTCGTTTCGATACAGCAGACGAGTTGTTACCCCAGAGTTCTTCCTCCAGCGGGATTCGGACGCGACAATCAAACAAACGGAGTCACGGCAAAATTCCAGCTCCACCTCGACGTTCGTTTCGATACAGCAGACGAGTTGTCACCCCAGCGTTCTTCCTCCAGCGGGATTCGGACGCGACAATCAAACAAACGGAGTCACGGCAAAATTCCAGCTCCACCTCGACGTTCGTTTCGATACAGCAGAAGAGTTGTCAACCCCAGCGTTCTTCCTCCAACAGGATTTGGACACACCAAAGCAAACGAAGCGAAGGCCACATTCCTAGCTTCAACGTCCTGACGGTAACTCATATAAAACCGGAAAGACAATCGGAGATCATCTCGCACCAGCACAGAGTGGTCACCACCTTGACGTTCGTCTCGATACAGCAGACGAAATGTCAATCCCAGCGTTCTTCCTCCAACAGGATTTGGACACACCAAAGCAAACGAAGCGAAGGCCATATTCCTAGCTTCAACGTCCTGATGGTAACTCATATAAAACCGGAAAGATAATCGGAGATCATCTCGCACCATCACAGAGTGGTCACCACCTTGACGTTCGTCTTGATACAGCAGACGAAATGTCAACCCCAGCGTTCTTCCTCCAACAGGATTTGGACACACCAAAGCAAACGAAGCGAAGGCCATATTCCTAGCTTCAACGTCTTGACGGTAACTCATATAAAACCGGAAAGACAATCAGAGATCATCTCGCACCAGCACAGAATGGTTACCACCTCGACGTCCGTCTCGATACAGCAGACGAGATGTCACCCCAATGTCCGTCTCGACACAGCAGACGCAACGTCATTAAACGAATGGAGCCACGGCAAAATCCCTAGTTCCAAACCTCGGCGGTTCACCAGCAACCTAGAGACAACCTCGACGTCCGTCTTGATACAGCAGAAGATATGTCACCCCAACGTTCGTCTCGACACAGCAGACGCAACGTCATCAAGAAAACGGAGCCACGGTAAAATCCCTAGTTCCCACCGCAACATTCGTCTCGATACAGCAGACACGATGCCAGCAAAACGAAGCAAAGGCCAAATTCCTAGCTTCAGGGTCTTGACGGCAACTCACATAAAACCTGAAAGACTATCGGAGATCATCCCCACGCCAGCGCGGAGTGGTTATGACTCATCGGGGCTCGCCAAAATGAGCCTAACCTCAAGTAAAAAACGGCATGGCAAATTCCTAACGCTTGCTCTTCCGACGGTCAAACTGCCTAGGAAGATTGCTTGAAGACGTCTTGTCCAGCCCCCGAAGGGATCAGAGACACGGCAGTCAAAGGGCTACTCGAACAGCACGATTGCCTATCGAGGACTATATCAGCTTATGCGACGGTACGATGGCCAAAACCCTAAGTACCACCAACCTTAATGGGCTTCTGTCGTAAAGAGCAGGGGTTAAATGCGACGTTAAGATGTTCTTGCGAGAAACGCTCGATTCATCTCGACTTGTGAAGAAATTGTTGAGGCGGCTCGACTCGTGAGATAAAGCCTTAGGCAGTAGGCATAAAAGAAGCCTATTTCCTAAGCATTGGGACCCTACAAGTTGACCCAAAACGGTCTCTTGCATACCATCCACGGGTCTCACTCTCCAACATCAAATTTCGACAAGGAGGGAAACAACCACTTATGGGTCCTCTCGACTCGTAAGAGGGAAAATTCGCTTATAGGATCCTTACGACTTATAAGAGAAAACCACACTTAGGAATCCTCACGATTCCTAAGGAGAAAAACCCACTTACGAGATCCTCTCGATCCGTAGGGAGAAGAATCTCTATGAGACCCTCACGGCTTATGGAGTTGAAAAGTCTTAGGCAACAGATCTGAACCTGCGGCCTGAGCCATCGCTATCCCTTGGAGAAATCTAGATGCTTACTTTGTTATCTATCGACCTTGCTTATTAACACAGCATACCGAGAATAAAAGAAAAAAGAAAGCGACGGAAAGAGCATCCGATTTACGTTTGATCAAGCGTTCGAGACACACTCATTCATGCACAAGCAAAAGACTCAGAACGAAAAATAAAGACAAGCTGGGATAAAATTTTTCCATTAATATGGCCAATAGTTCTTACAATCATAAAAGCAATAAACGAAAAACATTATTATAAGGGAATAACCTCGAACCCAGGACATGGATTGAGGAACTCGAAAGCAACCCTATCTATGACTTTCCAGGCCTCGCGGACCATCCTAGTATGCTTTCTTTCGCGAGCACAAGCGTCAGGGTCCCCCCTGATGTCTTCCACCCTCCGATAAGCAGCAAGTATGACAGACTATTGAAAGACCTCGTGCAAGAGATCGATAAGACTGTCTCGCCGTCTTTTTGAGATAAAGTTCAACATGTACACCGAGTGCACCTTGTCCTCAGCAGCATCCAACGCTCTAAGTGGCACGCCGGAACAGAAGAGGGGAAGCGCTTCCCAGATGGCCCCCACGATAAGCTTAAGGAGGGAGGAACGTCGGGGGAGCAGTGGACCATTGTACGCGTCGAAGCGACTCATTATTTCAGCGCACTCCTCGTTCGTGAACTCTCGATTTTGAGAGCGGCCGAGTCGGCGGATGTCCCCGTAAGAGATGATCTTGTTAAGAGCATACATGTGGGCGTTCATTGTTCCTGTAAAAGAGGATCAACAAAAATTATCAGAAAGACTGATTAAGCAAAACGATATAATGCACTGAGGAATAAAATGCCATCTTTAAGTTCCAAGATCCATGAAGAATTCTTAAGAGTTCTTCTATATGATTTGGGAGGAGCAAAGCTCCATTAATGAATTAAGAAAATCCAAGGAAAATCTTTCAGAGAGAAGAGCTCTATGGAACCCTAGTAGGGCCCCCTTTAGTTCTCTTTAGATCCCTTTAAGACCTGTAGAGCAAAGCTCTGCTAAGTGAAACCCTAAATAGGTTTCCTTTAGATCAAGGATCTATTGAGAGCGAGGCTCTATCAATGAAAATTAATTTAATTTAATTTAATCCAAATTAAAATTTTCACCTAAAAGTTTTAAGAGTTTAACTCTTGAAGTTCTTGAAAATAAAGAGCAGGGCTCTGAGTTCTGAAAGTAAAATTTTAGAGATGAAAATCATCTAAGGGACCAAAGGACCTTTTTATAGGCATCAAGTGCCCTTTCAGCTTCTAAGGGATGGCGCGACGGTTCGGAGTCTGCCACCGCTGCGCTCACGTAGGAGGCCACGTAAGCGCAACGGTGGGGGGGCATTTGTTTACCCCAATCAGAGCAAAGCTCTGTTCAAATTCCAAGGTGGGAAAAGAAGCAATGCTTCTGTTTTTCTCCAATCAGAGCAAAGCTCTGTCTTGAAAATTAAAGTGAAAATTAAAGTTAAAATAAATGAAGCAACGCTTCAGATCCCCTGCGCTGCACGTAGAGCGCCACGTGTCAAAATCAGACACGTTAGCGCAGGGAGCGCAGCGCCCAAGGCAGCGCACCCAATCAGAGCAAGGCTCTGTTTAAAATTCAAACTTTAATTAAAGAAGCAACGCTTCAGCTGGCCTGCGATCTGCGCTGCATGCCACGTGGCAGCGCAGTTGCGCTGCGCTGTGCGACACGTGTCAATACAGATGCGCTAGCGCAGTTGCGCTGCGCGACACGTGTCACGTGCTGGGGCATTTGCGCCAAACAGAATTAAAATTCTAAAGAAAACTTTTATGTTCTTGTTAAAACAAGAAGATTTTCTTCTGTAAAACAGAAGCCCTTGGATCAAAAATCCAACGGTGGGGAAAATTCCCCAAATCACTCAGAGAAAGATCTCTTTAACAAATTTAACTAATTTATGGGCACTATAAAAAGGACCCCAAGCCTCAATTCAAAGGCATCAACATTTTCTTGAAAAAAAGTCAAGAGCTTCAAATAGAGAGAGAACTCTGAGAAAATTTCAAAGAAAAAGGTAAAAAACCTTCACGAGAGAGAAGAAATCTCTTTTAATAAATCATTGATCTAAAAACCAGATCAATGATCTTCACCTAATAAACAGTGCTTTGCACTTCTTATGAACCACTGGTTCTTTAAAACAAGAAAACAACAAAATAAAATAGTAATAATAATAAAATAGTGCTTTGCACTTTTATGAATCTCTGGTTCTTGAAATAAAAAAAAAAACTTGTTTTTCTTTGATCTAAACTAGATCAAGAAATCAAATAGTGCTTTGCACTTCTGTTCTTGAATTTAAAAAGATTCTTAGTGCTTTGCACTTGCAAACTGCGCTGTTGCGCTCTTGGGAGAGCGCCACGTGTCAGCATCTGAATCACTTGCGCCATGCGCTTTAAGATAGAGCTTTGCTCTCTGTGATTGGCGCAACTCACCAGAGTGCGCCACGTGTCAGAAGCGCAAGCGCAGCGCACTAGCGCAGCGCACTGCACTTGCGTGACACGTACTACAAGTGCTTGCGCTCTCTGATTGGTGCAAAGCGCCTGAAAATGCAATGCATTTCTCAAAGGGCCAGGCCCAAGTCAAAAGACCAAACGGGCCTAATTAAATTGATGCTCTGCATCATTTATAAATAGGCAGAGCCCAAACAAAATAATAAAAATGCTATGCAGATGCCTTGTAGAGCCCAAAATAAATTGATGCTCTGCATCTTTTATGTGCAGAGCCCAAACAAAAAAATAGAAAATAATGCAATGCATTATTTAAAAATGGGCCAAGCCCTAGCACAGGTCTAACAGACCAAAAACAAATAAAATGTTGAACATTTTCAACTGGACTTAGCCCAATTTTGGCCGTAAGTCCTCAAATTAAATTGACTGAGCAAGATTGCTCCCTTAAATCAATTTATATCCGGTTCGAGGGTACATCTCCGAGCTCCTCTGACACCTATCGTTGTAATCCTTCAACGACGTCAGAGAGGTGACGGGTCCCGACGACCACACATCAATATGGACTGTGGGGTCCTTAAACTCGTGGACCGAAACGTCCCTAAACTAATATTGGACCGAAACGTCCATAAACTAATATTGGACCGAAACGTCCCTAAACTAATGCCGGACCACCACGTCCCTAAACTAATGCCGGACCACCACGTCCCTAAATTGGAACATGGACCACCGCGTCCCTAAACTGGTGATGGACCACCACGTCCCTAAACTGGAACATGGACCACCACGTCCCTAAACTGGTGATGGACCACCATGTCCCTAAACTGGAACATGGACCACCACGTCCCTAAACTAGAACATGGACCACTATGTCCCTAAACTGGAACAATAGAGCCCCCAAATGCTCTTTTGTCGGAGCCAAACGATCCCGTTAAGTTGATCTTAGTCTCAAATCAGACTAACGTATCCTTAACAAATGTTTAAGTCGATCTTAGCCTAAATACGGCTAACGTATCCTTAAACCAAAACACCAAACCCAAATCTAAGTAAATACGGATTTGGACTAATCCACGTCCTACGGGCGACGACATCGCTTAGTCTCTGTATACAATCCACGGGCAACCACAAACAAAACAAACACACACGACACGAAGTGAAATTCTGGAGAAGGAGAAAGTTGTTACCGCGACGCGGTAGCGTAATTAACTGCAGGGGCTTGCGCCTGCAGGGAAGAGCGTCCCCATAATCAAAAACCCCTCAAGCGAGGGGGAATCTGATGAAGTCTGCTACATTGGCCGCATCCGTCTAAACCTCCGATATACGGTGCCATAAATCAACTTGGTATCTTCGGAGAGGCGGACGGATAAAACCAAATAGCATCTGCCCCGAATCTCAGCGTCAGGACATCGCGGTCCTGTGCGCCGTCATCCGGAGGGGAACAGCGTCGAATATCGGTAACTTGATGATTTGTGCTCCGCAACCGCCTTGACAAGTCATACTTCACGCCGGGATCAACACAAGGACGAACAACTCATGATTAAAGGAGCGTCGATGAAATCGCCACAATTCAACCATCCGAACCAAAGCCACGTCCACTTACTTTTAGATTGTTTTTTATGATTCCATATTTTTCATTTTGTGACAACAAACCCAAATTCTTTCTCAAACTTAAGCAATAATCCCTAATCACCAATTCCTTGTAGATCGACCCGTACTTGCCGGCTTGCTATAGCGCGCCGTGCACTTACGGTTTATAAATTTTAAAACGAGACCGAGCTCGCGTGCGCAATATTTCTAAAAACCAAATCTTTTCAAAACCTACAAATTAGCGCACGGGTAAGGTCCCAACAAGTTTTTGGCGCTGTTGCCGGAGATGCGGTAGTCATTAGGTGTTGTTATTTCTGGTTCAAACTAACAAACTAACCATTAACTCAAATTTTTTCAAAACTAACAAAACACTAATTTTCTAACTTTGTTCTCTGTCTTTGTGACCTGCTATCACTCTGAGATTAAACTAAAAAATTAAAGTATACCATCAGAATATTAATATAGCCTAGAGAACCCACACAAAAATAGAACACCCAAAGTTTTACTTCGGCCGGCGAGATCAACAAAATGTCCGGCGCCGCCGGCCCATTATTGGTGTTTTGAAAATTTTCTTTTTGTGGTGTCTCCAGTGTCTTGTCAGTACTCTATTGGTATTGTTTAATTTTTTTAATTATGTGTGTGCAGGAGTTTGGGCAGATATATTGCTTTTTGCACTAAATATCGTATTTTCCGACATTTTCAGATTTTTAGCGGAATTACGAGCAGCGATCGTGCGGAGTAAGGTTCAAATTCAACTTGCAAGACGTTAGTGAACTACAGTGCCAAAGATCCGGATAGTTTGACCCGCGCAAGCGAACATTCAAGTACCTGTGATCACTTCAACGGGGGTTTCATAACCCAACTCACATCGGTACGTTTTTTTCTTACACTTTCACTCAAATCCGACGCATTCCACTATTATATCTTCTGTAGGATTCTTCGCATAATTTTCCACAGAGAACTAGCCCGTATATTTTTGCAGCGTTTAAGCCTAAAAACGAAAAAGATTTGCATCATTGATTGATTTGCTTAAATTCTTTTTGACTTGCGCATTTGCATCTTAATACGGATATTAAGGGCACGAGAACCAAACAAGATACGATAAAGGATTTCATCACCTTTTTCCGTGGCCCACAAATCACAAAACTGCATTCTTGCATACCCATAGTAATTTTAAAATCAATTAGAACTCTGACTTTAAGGACTTCGCGCTTATTAGGAGAAGTTAACTGTGTTTAGAACACCGCTTAACGGTATATCATTCATGAGGTGTCTAGGAAAAGTGTTCACGGCGAAACCACCAAAAGGGAAAGGGTTATTCTAATTAAGGAACTCCGTGAAAGCATTGGAAAACCTCCCCTTATCTCTGCACTTACCTGGCTTTGTGATCCGTATGTCTTGAGCCCGTTTCTCGACACAGTTTTACTTCGACAATCAGGTTCTTGAGCAGGTCTAGTTGACCTAGCATAACATAGACTGCCAGAGGTGTGATATTCTTTGTTTTTGTAATTTTATGAGTACTTGTTGATATGGGTGATACACAGTTTGATTCAATTTTTCACGATCCTTATTCTTTGGTTTATATTCATTCCCAATTCGTTTGTTTAAATTGCCACGATTCTTTCCACATTCATGATAATTGTCCTTTCTTAGAGGTGGCCAACCCTCCTTGGATTTTGATATCGGTCATCCACCTAACACTCTTGAACCTAGTACCACTTCAAATATAGATCAAATGATTGGACACTTAGAGAAAGAGGTCGACAGGATGACGGCTTTAACATCACCACCATCACAACCCTCCTTTCCTGAAACAACTAACACTTCATTAGGGTATGATAGTGAGATGGATACCAGGTTGACTGCTTTAGAGAAGGGTATTGAAGTGATGACGACGTTCGAGAATCAAACAGCTGCGACGCTAGCCATATTCATACAACAATATGATCAATTGCTCAAGCTCAATCTTTGGCTAGAATTGAAGAACAAGTGAAATATTTAGCTGTAAGGATTCTAGGGAGTGAACGCTATCAACTAGAACCAAATAATGTCAATATCTGTCATTTAGAAAGTCGGCCGAGTGAGATAAAAGATCAAACAAATTTTGATAAGTTCATAGATGATGATGTAATTAATTTGACTTAGTGTTATCAGGATAAGCAAGAAAACCCTTTGAGACAGTCCAAACACTAGCTTTCAGGAACCAAATAGGCTTCTTGTCACTTGTGACCTTGAGGATGATTAAGCCGATATACTACTTGAAGATGAGATTCTTGCACCGACTGTTTTTTGCACTAAAACTTTAGAGGAGGGAGCTTGTGAATTTGACGGGTGTGGTATTAATATAATTCACAATCAGGAACCCACAATTTTAGTATCACCTATCAATATAGTTTTGGACAAAACGTTAGTATGGGAATCTACTTTTTTAGATGACATGGACCTACCCATATGTGAATGTGATAAGGGAAAACTAGTTTTGGGAGAGGTGAGCTGTAACAACGAGAATATGATTATGGAGGATCATAGGGAGGACGACAATCTTAAGAAACATTCTTTTATGCCGAGTTTTGAGGAGATATTTGTGTATGAACTTGATATTCTTTGTGAGTTTGAGTCAAGATCATTTTAGGAACATCTTACGGACTTGTCTTTTGCTGAACTTTTTGAGGATGAGCTCCAGTTTTTAAACAAACCAGACTTCGAAACCCGACACATGCTTCTTGAACATACAATTCATTCTGGCAACAATTCTTTGACTCCTTCAAAACTTCATCTTCGCATTCAACGTCTTCTGATCCCTACTTTCACGCACCCATACCCTTTACTGATATCTAACCATACCACTAACATGTACAATTTCTTTTTCTTTTTCATAAACTTTTTCTTTCACCAGCCATAGCCTTATATCGACAAAATTTTTGAATGGCTGGTATTAATTTCTGGACTAACGCGGTCTCTTAACTTGTGAATATTGTAATTAGCTCTTAGATTTTTCTTTTTGTGAATAAAATCTCGCCCTGATGTCTAAGTCTAGCAACCGGAGACGGGGGCAACGATGAGGACATCGTAAAACACAGTTTTGGGGGTGAGCACTCCGTTTACTTGTTCAGTCGATAAAACTGCACTTTTGATATGACATTTTCCTTGCTTTTCTTAAATACTTAATGGTTAGGATAATATCTCAATAAAATACCAAATATTACCAACATTATTCTTTGAGATATGGTGCAAGTTTTGGCTCAGGACAGGAGATCGAGATGTTGAGATATCGGAAATAAAAAAATCTGCCGAAATATTAAAGCAAATCATAAAAACAATACCGGCGGAGACTCAGAGAAGATATGAAGATTCCATATATCAAAACAACCTCCATGTGTCAACACTAAAGACCACAAAAAATTTCATCAATTGATCCCAACAAAGTGCGGCCCTTCCGCGGCCAAAACATGTATATTACGGCGGTTCCGCCGCCGATTTGGGGAGTTAGGATTTAGGATTTTCCGGGTAGGATCATAACAACAAATTACCATATTAGGAAACTAGGGTTTCTGGCTTTGAGACTATTTAAAGGACCGAGAGCCCCTCTTGGAAAAATCATCAAATCGACGAGATCACGAAGTCCAAGACGACTCAAGAATCCAGGTTGATCATCAGCTGTTCATCTACCTCCTTAAGAACAGATCGAGAAGCAAACTAGGATTTTGTAATCACTTTCTAAAGGAACAAAGTTTAATTGATCGAGTTGATTAATAAAGGTGGTTGTTTTATTCTTATTGCATTTTATTTTCTTTATTTACATCATGATCCGTTCTTTTATCTCCATCATGCGCGAGTAATTCTCCGCTTGTTAGGGTTCGTAGGATTAGGGTAGATCAATGGATGATTAAAATCCTTTAACTCCTTTTACGTCCTATAAAGTTTATAAACTTTACCAAAATAATCGTTAACATCCTAATCGGGCGCGCTATCAATTCATTGATATTCACGACCACGATTAGAGATTAGATTAACAATTGTTTTGGTAAAAGCTAAACATGAACGGAGATCCATGTCAAGATAGGGGTTAAGAGTGGGAACCATATTCCCTCCAGAAACCCTAATTTACATGCATCACTATCGATCTAGCTTTAAATCTATTAAAGGATAAATGGAGTAATCTTTATTTAATCATCCATGACTACTAAATCTTAACGAACCCTACAAGCCCCCTTCTAATATAAAACCTATATCCGTAGTTAATCTAGATCTATATCCTACATCCGTGTTTGACGTAGATCTAGAATCTGCAACCATTCTTCACTATTCATTATTCTTCCTCCTTTCCTAATCAACACGCATAAAGTGAGATTAAAAGATTCCACATATCCCTGAGGACGACCCGTACTCATCTCGGTCTAGCTACACGCGACACCGTTATTGATTGAGGTTATTCTACAAACGCAACTCTAAAAAATCAACCAATCAAATGGCGCTGTTACCGGGGATATGTGCGTAATTTTTTATTTTTACTATTCGTGTTGAATTCTTATCCGAAGATACATAAAAAAATAAGCAAAACTGCAAATTGTGTATTTAACGATTATTGTGTGAATTTTGTAAGGGGATTTGGAGTCACCAATTTGAGGAAACAGAGATCAGAGACATTCATCAAGACCTAGAGGAGCAAGGGAGGACACTGCAACAAAATTTTTTGATCAAGCTCTCATTCCCGCCGCCAAACCGTGGCCAAATCACCATATTTGCCGCGGAACCGCGGTAATTGGGGGTTCTTTCTTCCCAACTTCTCTGGTAACTTTCCTATCTCCTTCTCTCTCCTCTGAAATCCAATAAAATACCTTTTCTGCAGGATTCTTTGCAAAATATCGCTGCTCAAAAATCTTTTTGCAAGTTTTGTAATTGGTTTGTTTGTGCATATTTTAATACGGACATTAAGGGGAAAAGACCAAATTCAGATTAGCTAGTGATTTCATCACCCTTCCTAGGCCCCAAAAATCATAAAATGAGCATCCGCATCAACTTACATTAATTAAAAAATATTTAGACCAAGACTCTAAGGACTGTCGTGTTCATTAAGGACAAAAGAAGGTCGTGGGTAATCTATCGCTTATCCACATTTCTTTTGTGGCGTCTAGGCAAGTGTGTCTAGGTAAGTGGTTACTTAATTATGCCCGCTATTTTCGGTGATTCGTATAGCGGATACCTCCCACTTACCTGGCACTTACCTGGCCACAAGAGTGATAAAGAGGCGGTAGAGGATTGATCCTGCGATTTGTCGTTTGGAAGTCTAGAAGCGGTCTAGAGACTTGACCTAGGTAACCTTAGTTCTAAGGTTGATTGTGTATTTTTGTGATTTGTCTAAGTCCGACACACTTTTCAAAACAAACCATTTTTAAATCGTGCACACGCTGCCACTTGCGCTAAACCCGCTTAGTGCATGCTCGGTTAGACACAGGATTCTAGTGCCCGTCTTGTCAGCGTTCATGCTATCGACTCTGAAGTCGGTACTTCTTCATTTTCTTTTTCCCCTCTACCCACCACATCGACTGAGATGGACGATTCTCCATCAGATTATAACACCACCCCGTCACCACCCGTCGGTGCGCAGAATCCACCGCGCATTTCTCTCCAAGAGAGATTCTATCCTATACGGTCCCCTTCCTACCTGTTTATCTATTCCACCAGCCAATGGGGATAATTTTGAAATTAAACCCCACTTCATCAACCTGTTGCCCAAATTTCACTGGCTTGATTATGAAGACGCATATGTTTTTATCACTAAATTCAAAAACGTATGCGCAATGATGGGTACATCACAACTTTCAGTGGATGCTATGCGCTTGCGTCTTCTCCCTTTCACTTTGTGCGATTTAGCAGAAAAATGGCTTTATAACACTACCACACACTCTATTACCAATTGGGATGAATTCGTGATAGCATTCCTTAAGAAATTTTACCTCAATCATAAGACCGCCCGTGTTCGGAGCGAAATCAACCAGTTTACCCAGCTTCCCAATGAACCATTTTGGAAGTGCTTTGAACGGTTTAAGGATCTTCTTGTCCAATATTCTCATCATAGAATACATAGATGGGATCTGTGCCGAATTATATATGAGGGCATTACTCTAGCGACAATGAAGATGCTTGAAACCATGTGTCAATGCAACTTTATGTCAAAAAACGATGGTGAAGCTTGGAAATTTCTGGAAGATCTCGCTGAACACACTTTGCAATGGGAAAGCGTTAGACCATCATCAAGGGGAGGTATCCATCAGCTCGATATTTCCATCGCAGTAAAAGCTGAAATGGAAGCAATACAAAATAAACTCGATGCTATGGAAAACAAATTCTCATCAATCTCCCTAAACCAGGTTATGCTTCCTAAAACCGTGTGTGGTTGCTGTTCCGATCCATCATATTTGACTGAAGAATGTCCTATGAATGCACCGTTTCAAGGTCAAGAACACACTAATGGTACTTTTCAGCAGCGACCAAGAAACGATCCTTATTCTTCCACGTACAATCAGGGATGGAGGAATCATCCTAATTTTGCTTGGAACCAAAACCAAACCCAAAATCAAAACCAGTTCCAAAGCAATTATCAAAGACATCCTCCACAGCAGCAACAACCACACCCACAGAGTCAGCACCCTTTTCACTCGCAACCTTTTCAAAATCCGGCCAACAATTCTACACCTTATAATAATTCTTTCCAAACGGCCGGGAATGAAAACTCATCTGCACTTGAACGAAGCGTGGATATGTTTATTAAACATTCCATGCAATCGACAGATGAAATAAAGTCTTCTATCCGATCATTAACACAGACCACCACCTCCCATGGCGAAAGTATAAAATCGATAGAAGCACAACTTGCACAAATAAATACCGCGATGAGTGCGAGAGAAAAATGGAAATTTCCGTCTCAACCCCTACCGAATCCTGGCCACTCACAAAGTCATAATGTGAGTGCCGTTACCACGTTGAGATCAGGAAGAGTGTTGAACAATCAAATGGGTGAACAGATTAAGGATGAGGAATCAATTGAACCCCGGCTTCCACTTCTTGCCCTATTTCGTCTAGTCTCCCACCTTCTTCCGAGCCTATTCTCCGTTTTCCCCAAATCTTGAACACTTCGCCCACTTCCTCGAATCTACCTAAAACGACCCACTCCAATTCTGGGATCGATTCCATCCCCACAAACTTCTCCACAAATGTTGGACCCAAAACTTATTGATAAAGCTCTATTTCCAAACAGGTTGAGGGCCAACAAACCTAATGCACAAATGGAGAAGGTTGTGGAAATGTTTAAGCTAGTTAACATAAATATCCCTCTCCTAGATGCTATTCAACAAATTCCGTCTTATGCGAAAATCCTTAAGGACTTATGCACTAAGAAGTGAAAAACTCAAGTACCGAAAAAGGTATTCATGACAAGTAACATGAGCACATCTTTTACCCAACAATTGCCTAAGAAACGTAAGGACCCCGGTTGTCCTACAATATCTATAATATTGGGGGTAAAAGCATCAATCGTGCTCTACTTGACCTCGACGCTAGTGTTAACTTACTTCCATATTTCGTCTATGAGCAGCTAGGTATAGGAGAGTTAAAACCTGCCCACTGTACTCTCCAGATGGCAGACCGATCTATCGCTCAACTTAGGGGTGAACTAGATGATGTGTTAATCAAAGTCGGGAAATTCATATTCCCTGTGGACTTTATTGTTTTAGATACACAGCCTGTGGCAAACCCACGCAATCAAATCCCGGTGATACTCGGTCGACCTTTCCTAGCAACTTCCAATGCTGTCATTAATTGTCGTAACTGTTCTATGAACCTATCTTTCGGGAAGATGACAATTGACCTTAATATTTACAAGCTAGGAAGTCAACCATCTGAACCTTCTGCTCATTTAATCGATGTCTGTTCCATCAACAAGATAGCTTCCGACAGCTGCGAAGCGGAAGTACTTTGCTATGATGATCTCGACAACACTAGTGCGACATTGTTTGATTTGGAAAATTATTATAGTGAGGATATCTTCGATGAGTCCATCCCTGAGTTTGAATCTTTTGACTCGTCGCAAAAGTCAGTAGCACTTTCCGAGTCAATATCCTACGCAAGTTACGAACATCTTAGGGAGTCCGAGTATCATTCCCTTACCCCACCTTCTATTGTCTCTCCGCAAATACTAGATCTCAAACCGCTACCTTCTCATCTTAAATATGCATATTTAGGTGAGAATGAGTCTTTGTCCATGATCATATCCGCTTATCTAGCTTTAGAGCAAGAGAACGCACTTTTGGTAGTATTGAAATCAAATCGGCAAGCATTTGGTTGGACAATGACTGACATCAAAGGGATTAGTCCCTTAATTGTTGAACATTATATACATCTGATGGATGAAACCAAGCCAACCCGAGACCCACAAAGACGGTTAAATCTCGTTATGAAGGAGGCGGTAAAGAAAGAAATCATTAAGTGCCTAGATAGTGGTACAATTTACCCAATATCTGATAGCCAATGGGTAAGTCCTATTCATTTGGTCCCTAAAAAGTCTGGTATCATGGTCATAAATAATGAGGCTAATCAGTTAATCCAAACACGCACCCAAACTGGATGGCGCGTATGTATTGATTACAAAAAACTCAATGCCGCAACGAGAAAAGAACACTTCCCTCTACCTTTCATTGACGAGATGTTAGAACGATTAGCTGGACATGAATACTATTATTTCTTGGACGGATACTCTGGCTATAACCAGGTCCCCATCGTCGAAAAGGATCAAGATAAAACAACATTTACTTGTCCTTTCGGTACGTTTGCTTATAGACGCATGCCCTTTAGGTTATGCAATGCTCCCGCTACATTTCAGCGATGTATGATGGGGATATTCTTAGACATGGTTGAGAATTTTCTGGAGATATTTATGGACGATTTCTCCATATTTGGGGACTCCTTTGAGGAATTCCTACGTCATCTTGACGCGGTTCTTACCCGCTGTAAGGATAAGAACTTAATTTTGAATTGGGAAAAATGTCATTTCATGGTCCAAGAAGGTATTGTCCTTAGACATATCATTTCACAAAAAGGCATTGAGGTTGACAGAGCTAAAATTGATGTCATCCATAACCTTCCTTCTCCCAAATGCGTCAAAGATATACGATTTTTCCTTGGTCATGCGGGATTTTATAGGAGATTCATTAAGGACTTTAGTAAAATTGCTAGACCCTTAACTTTTCTCTTGGAAAAGGATACAACATTTCACTTCGATTCGGATTGTGAGGCTGCTTTTGAATCGCTTAAAAGATCTCTCACTACAGCCCCCGTTCTATCATCTCCGGATTGGAACCACCCGTTCGAGCTTATGTGTGATGCGTCAGATTTTGCTATTGGTGCAGTCTTAGGACAACACATTGATAAGATACCATATGTAATTTACTATGCAAGTAGGACCTTGAACGATGCACAAATTAATTACACAACTACCGAGAAAGAACTCTTGGCAGTTGTATTTGCATTAGAAAAATTCAGGCCCTACTTGATTGGCTCGCCAATAGTGGTTTACACCGATCATTCCGCCCTACGACACCTTTTATCGAAGAAGGATGCTAAGACCAGGCTAATACGTTGGATCCTGTTGTTATAAGAATTTAATCTTGTCATACGAGACAAGAGTGGATGTGAAAACGTTGTAGCCGACCATCTTTCACGTATCAATTCTTCACCAACGTTGACCGTGCCAATAAACGATTCCTTTCCCGACGAACAGCTCTTGACCGTATCCTGCGAACCTTGGTTCGTGAATATTGTGAATTATCTAGCGACGGAACTTATTCCTAGCAATTGGTCGAAACAAGACAAACTTCGATTTCTATCCTAAGTAAAACACTTTTACTGGGATGAACCTTATTTGTTTAAGTATTGTTCCGATCAAATCATTCGCAGATGTGTCCCTAACGATGAATTCAAGAGTGTATTGTCTTTTTGTCATGATCAAGCATGTGGCGGTCATTTTAGTCACGTAAAACGACGAAGAAAGTTTTGCAATGTGGCTTTTATTGGCCAATATTATTTAAAGATGCTTTTGATCATTGCAAAACTTGTCATCGGTGTCAACACTTGGGTCAGATTTCATGAGGAAATGAGATGCCGCTCCAACCTATCTTGGTTGTGGAGATATTCGATGTTTGTGGTATTGATTTTATGGTCCCTTTTCCCAACTCTTTTAGGAATTTATATATTTTGTTAGCGGTTGATTATGTCTCAAAATGGGTGGAAGCAATACCGTGTCGCACTAATGACAACAAGGTTGTTAATAAGTTCCTTATATCTTTTCGCAATTCGGGCACCCTCGCGCTATAATTAGCGACAACGGGACGCATTTCTGTAATCGGTCTTTCAAGGTTTTGATGCGGAAATATTCAATCAACCACAAACTTTCTACGCCCTATCATCCCCAAATGAGCGGGCAAGCTGAGATTTCTAATAGGCAGATAAAACAAATATTGGAGAAGACGGTTTCTAAAAACTATAAAAATTGGTCAACCAAATTGATGGATGCTCTTTGGACATTTCGTACCGCTTAAGACCGATCTTGGTATGTCTCCATACTGCCTAGTGTTTGGAAAGTCTTGCCACCTTCCTGTCGAGATCGAGCATAAAGCAATGCGGGCTATTAAAGAGCTTAACTTCGATTTTGATCAGCCTGCAGCTATCGGAAACTACAATTAAATGAGCTAAGAGAACTCCGCGATGAAACTTACGATAATGCGGTTATAGTAAAAAACCGGACTAAAATGTTCCACGATAAAACCTTTATAGAAAAACCTTTACACCGGGACAACAAGTCCTTTTTTATGATTCCCGTCTCCATCTTCATCCGGGTAAGCTAAAATCTCGTTGGAAAGGACCTTTTATGGTGCGGTATATATATCCGCACGGGGCAGTAGAAGTTGAAAATGTTACAAACGGTTCAATTTTTAAAGTAAATGGGCATAGATTGAAACCGTATTTTTATGCTGACCCAGCGGAGGAGCTCCGTTTTTACAGGAGCCGCTTTATCATAACTAAAACTCCTCAGCCTCACCTCCATGTCTCAGTAACATTGTCTAATTTTAAGAATGGAGGTGAGTGGAAAAGGAATTAACTAAATATCTGTGCGTGTCAAAATACAAGTTTGGGGGTAGCTTTCATTTAACTATTATTTTACCCCTCTTAATTTCTCTCCCCAAATCTACAGATCTATGCATTCAAAGATGACATCAGTGAGGACACTGTTGAAAACAGGTTTGGGGGGAGGTTTGTATTCACTAAATTATGTTTTGGCACTTGGCACTATCCAACAAATTTTTTAATATATAATAAAAGAGTAGAAAGTGAAAAATTATATATGAAAGATAGGAAAAATTTAAGAAAAGCAAGAAAGTTAGATGTTTTTTAAACGAAACTAGTAATAAATAGTTATGAGCCGTTGTCCTAAGGGTTAGTAAGATGAAGGGAATTACTAATATAAGAATAAAAATAAATATTAAAAATAGTCCTTATTCTTGAGGCCAAATATCTGAATGTTGATACCCTACTATACGCACTTACACAAATCTTGAAATTTTGTATAGTAGAGAATACCTTGAAATACTCTTGTCTAAAAGACTTAGTATGAAGAATATATATATATATATATATATATATATATATATATATATATATAAATATATATATAAGTGATGGAAAAAATGAACACTGGTTTTGTAATTGTTTAAGGCAGCATAAAAAAAATATAGCGAGAGTGCTTTATCACCTAGTGCTTTAGAATAACTGGTTTAGGAGCCACTGCTAAATCTTAGGTGTTGAGAAATGAGGAATTATGCCTAAATGCGCGAGCACCTTTTGTAATCGGTCGGTTAGTACCTCAAGAAGTATTAACGGTCTCATGAAGAATGCGTGAGCAATTTTATCGAAAATATTCACCAACTATAAAGTTCTTTGGAAGATGGATACGAGTATGATAGCTTGAATTGAATTCTCTAAGTGTAGGGATTTCTTTTACACACACGTAGGGGTATATGATCAATATTTGGAAGAAAGATATGGATGAAGACTAAAGGCGATGTTTTATTGAGAGATGATGTGATTTCTAATATTTTTTCATGACCATTAAGATAGGGCTCATAGCAACTGAAAAGCTGGTATAGTTGGAAACTCTTATTTTCAAGTTCTTTCTTTTATAAGTTCTTATCTTTATATGTAACTTTCACCATCTTTCTTTTATTATAGGATTTTGTGGACGTAATCTGCTGAAAACACTCAGGAGACAACACTCCTCCTAGTAGGGACACCTAGAGATTTAACGGCTTGTTGCACGTGCTCAGTGCAATCGTGTTGCCTACGAAAGTGTGCTACTTAGGTTTTTCTTTTTTCTTTTTTTTTTTCTTCTCCTTCTCTTGAATAACTAGTTTGCTCGGGACGATCAAAGTTAAGTTTGGGGGTATTTGTTCAGTCGATAAAACTGCACTTTTGATATGACATTTTCCTTACTTTTCTTAAATACTTAAAGGTGTTTATTGTAAATATAGAACATATGAGGGTTTATCTGTAAAATAATTATTATCATATGTTTCTACATAATAATTAACATTATAAAGGAAAATATATGCACATAATATTGATGTAATATTTTGGTAATTAAAATTGTGCTTGGCATATCAAATATCCTTAACCAATTATCTTAAAATACAATATCTTATAAAATGGTTAGGATAATATCTCAATAAAATACCAAATAATACTAACATTATTCTTTGAGATATGGTGCAAGTTTTGGCTCAGGACAGGAGATCGAGATGTTGAGATATCGGAAATAAAAAATCTGCCGAAATATTAAAGCAAATCATAAAAACAATACTGGCGGAGACTCAGAGAAGATATGAAGATTCCATATATTGAAACAATCTCCACATGTCAACACCAGAGACCAATCTGAGGATAAAAATAAGTCTGAAAAATAGTCCCTATTTTTAAGGCCAAACATCTGAATGTTGATATCCTACTATACGCACTTACACACATCTTGAAACTTGGGATAGTAGAAGATACCTTGAAATGCTCTTGGCTAAAAGACTTAGTATGAAGATATATATATATATATATATATATATATATATATATATATATATATATATATATATATATATATATATATATATATATATATAAAAGTGGTGAAGAAGAAGAGAAAATGAGCACTGATTTTGTAATTGCTTAAGGCAGCATAAAAAAATATAGCGAGAGTGCTATATCACCTAGTGTCTTAAACCAACTGGTTTGGGAGCCACTGCTAAGTCTTAGGTGTTGCAAGATGAGGAATTATGCCTTAATACGCGAGCACATTTTGTAATCGGTTGGTTAGTACCTCAAGTAGTATTAACGGTCATATGAAAAATGTGTGAGCAATTCCATCTAAAATATTCACCAACTAAAAAGTACTAAAGAAGATGGACAAGAATATGATAGCTTGAATTGAATTCTCTAAGTGTAGGGATATGTTTTACACACACGTAGGGGTATATGATCAATGTCTGGAAGAAAGATAGGGAGGAAAACTAAATACGATGTTTTATTGAGGGATGATTTGATTTCTAACATATTTTCACGACCATTAAGATAGGGCTCATGACAACCGAAAAACTGGTGTAGTTGGAAACTCTTATTTTCAAGTTCCTATCTTTGTATGTAACTTTCACTATCTTTCTTTTTTTATAAGATTTTGTGGGTGTAATCCGCTGAAAACCCTCATGAGACAATACTCCTCCTACTAGGAACACATAGAGGTTTAACGGCTTGTTGCATGTGCTCAGTGCAATCGTGTTGCCTACGAATGCGTGCTACTTAGGTTTTTCTTTTTCTTTCTCCCTCTCTTGAATAAATAAGTTTGCTCGGGACGATCAAAATTAAGTTTGGGGGTATTTGTTCAGTTGAAAATATCGCACTTTTGATATGACATTTTCCTTACTTTTCATAAATATCTAAAGGTGTTTATTATAAATATGACACATATAAGAGTTTATCTGTAAAAATACTATTTTCATATATTTATATATTATAATTAACATTATGAAGGAAAATATATGCATATAATATTTATATAATATTTTGATAATTTAAATATACATATCATATCAAATATCCTTAATCAATATTCTTAAAATATAATATCATATCAAATTGGTTAGCATAATATCTCAAAAACACCAAATATTACTAACATTATTCTTTGAGATATGATGCAAGCTTTGGCTCAGGTCAGGAGATCGAGATATTGAGATGTCGGAAATCAAAAATCTGCCGAAATATTAAAGAAAATCGAAGAATCAATACTGACAGAGACTCGGGAAATATTTTCAAGTTCCAGACATCAACTAAATCTCCATGTGTCACAAGAATAAAGCCCCAGAAATTTGCACCCAAGATCGCACCAACAAACCGCGGATCCGCGGCCAAACTAGCATTAATGCGGCGGATCCGCGGCCGATTCACTGAGTCAGGATTTGGGATTTTAAGTTGTGATTTGCAACAACAAAACCTAATTCTGGGGATATATAGTTTATGGTTTTGGGGCTATATAAAGGACCGAGGGCTAAATTTAGATATCATCAACCTTTTACACGAAGCAAATCACCGTCAAAGAACAAGTGATCCAAGACAGGTCCAAGATTCGACGTGATAATGCGACGTGAGATTCAATGGAACATCTACATCAGACAAGGCAGAGATCGAGAGCAACTTCTTCTTCCTCTTGTAATCTAAACTTGAAGTTTGTACTTGTGAAGTTGATTGATAAAGGTAGATCTTTAGTTTAATTAATTTAATTATTTAGTTACATTATGAATTTCATCTCTATCCGTTCTTCTATCTTCATCATGCGCGAGTAATTCTCTGTTTGATAGGGTTCGTAGGATTAGGGTAAAACAATGGATGGGAAAATCTTTTAACTTCTTTTAAGTCTTATGAAGTTTATAAACTTTAGCAAAATAAATGTTAACATCCTAATCGGACGCACTATCAATTTATTGATAGTTTAGACCACGATTTGAGATTAAATTAACAATTGTTTTGTTAAGGGCTAGACATGAATAGAGATCAATGAAAGGACAAGGGTCAATAGTGTGGAAACACTAGTTTCTTCTAAGAACCCTAATGCTCATTCATCACTATCGATCTAGTTTTAAATCTATCAATAGATAAAGTGGGTCATCTTTATTAGTCATCCATAACTACTAAATCCGAACGAACCCTACAAGCATTCTTCTCATAAAATCTATATCCGTATTCAAACTAGATCTATATTCTATATCCGTATTTTGATGTAGATCTAGAAATTATTTCTACTATTCTTTATTTCTCTATTCTTCATCTTTTTCAATACGTCTAAAGTAAGATTGAAAGATTCCACATATCCCTGAGGACGACTCGTACTCATATCGGTTTAGCTACACGCGACACCGTTATTGATTGCGGTTATTCTACACACACTTCTTTAAATACAGAATCAATCTGAGGATAAAAATAAGTCTGAAAAATAGTCCCTATTCTTAAGGCCAAAACATGTATATTGCGGCGGTTCCGCCGCCGATTTGGGGAGTTAGGATGTAGGATTTTCCGGGTAGGATCATAACAACAAATTACCATATTAGGAAACTAGGGTTTCTGGCTTTGAGACTATTTAAAGGACCGAGAGCCCCTCTTGGAAAAATTATCAAATCGACGAGATCACGAAGTCCAAGACGACTCAAGAATCCAGGTTGATCATCAGCTGTTCATCTACCTCCTTAAGAACAGATCGAGAAGCAAACTAGGATTTTGTAATCACTTTCTAAAGGAACAAAGTTTAATTGATCGAGTTGATTAATAAAGGTGGTTGTTTTATTCTTATTGCATTTTATTTTCTTTATTTACATCATGATCCGTTCTTTTATCTCCATCATGCGCGAGTAATTCTCCGCTTGTTAGGGTTCGTAGGATTAGGGTAGATCAATGGATGATTAAAATCCTTTAACTCCTTTTACGTCCTATAAAGTTTATAAACTTTACCAAAACAATCGTTAACATCCTAATCGGGCGCGCTATCAATTCATTGATATTCACGACCACGATTAGAGATTAGATTAACAATTGTTTTGGTAAAAGCTAAACATGAACGGAGATCCATGTCAAGATAGGGGTTAAGAGTGGGAACCATATTCCCTCCAGAAACCCTAATTTACATGTATCACTATCGATCTAGCTTTAAATCTATTAAAGGATAAATGGAGTAATCTTTATTTAATCATCCATGACTACTAAATCTTAACGAACCCTACAAGCCCCCTTCTAATATAAAACCTATATCCGTAGTTAATCTAGATCTATATCCTACATCCGTGTTTGACGTAGATCTAGAATCTGCAACCATTCTTCACTATTCATTATTCTTCCTCCTTTCCTAATCAACACGCATAAAGTGAGATTAAAAGATTCCACATATCCCTGAGGACGACCCATACTCATCTCGGTCTAGCTACACGCGACACCGTTATTGATTGCGGTTATTCTACAAACACAACTCTAAAAAATCAACCAATCATTACTCTACCGCATCATGTGTAAATTCTGCATTATATATATTGAAAAACCCATAAAAATTTGAAAAAATTTGAAAAATATAAAAACTTTGTCATCATGTTAGCTAGCGGGGAAACTTAGACTCGAAATCTGACGGTTCGGTTGATAAGTTAAAAACAACTAAATTCTTTTCGAGAGATTGAAAACCCGAAAGATAACCGTCCTTTGAGTTTAACCGTAGATAATATAAGTTTTTTTTATATCACTTTACTCGTGTCATGAGTTTTTGAAAATTAGATGAATGGTCTGATATGATTTTAAACTTTTGAAAATTGATAAACATTTTTAAGATCAAACATGTTTGTTCTGAATTAAGTGATACCAAGAATAATTCATAAAGTGAAGTAGATATGAAGGATATTATTGAGATTTTAATAGAAGTTAAAAGTCTGAAAAATAACCCATTTGGAAACTTTTTGGAGTGATTACACGTCTTATCCACATGAACACGTCTTCGGGATTAAAAAGAAAAACTGGCAATATCTTCGTTCGTACTGCTTTCTGGATATTTAAAACGCATAAAAATGAGTCTTTTGCTTTGTGGTCTTGGTGACTTGGGCAATTAAGTCCTAGAGGTGTTTCTACACCTAATACCCTAAAACCATCTGGTTTGGGAGTCATTGACCCAAAGCTCGCAAAGTCTCTAATCGTCAAATAAAACAAGTTAAGCAAGTGTTCTCTCCGAGTTAAAAGTCATTATAGTTCTTTGTGGGAGAATAATCTTGGCGGAGACGAATCTTCTATTATAAACAGTTTTTTAGCGGAGATATGAAAGTTTATATTATAAGAATTTTTGCACTATCACGAAAGGTGTGTATGAACAAAGACAAGTGAAGGGTAGGAGTGAAGAATAAGATTTAGTTCTCTATTAAAAATGATAGAAATTCTGACTTGAAACCTAACTGGAGAACGAAACTTGAGAAAATCTTAAGTCTTTTTAAACTCGTGTGATCCTTTTGAAGTTTATCCTGGTCCGTATTTATGACATGATGATCCTAATCGAAGTTCTTAAAAACTTAATGACACTATTCATACAACTACATAAAGACGTGTATGAGCTTATGTTAATTGAGATATGAGGAGTGAAAAATAAGGGTTGGATGTTTCTAGCTAGGATGATAGAACTTCTACCTTTGATATTTAACTTAAGATTAGAATCAAATGTTTCCTCATGAAACTAACTTGACAGGATTTTATGGGTGCAATACGCTGAAAACCCTCAGGAGACAACACTCCTCCTACTACACCTAGAGGTTTAACGGCTTGTTGCATGTGCTCAGTGCAATCGCGTTCCCTGTGAAAGTGAGGTTAGGATTTTGTTTTTCTCGGGACGAGCAAAAGATAAGTTTGGGGTATTTGTTCATCATGAAAAACTGTATTTTAATACCGCTCATTCATTATAAATTTTGTTATATATCGGTATTATTAACCCGTGTCTGCTCAGTAAATACAGATTACAGGTATTCGTGACAAAATATTGGAAATACACAAATTCACGGATATGACATTTGTGAGCCGACACTGCAATCAGAACAGAAAACCGATCTGTAATACCCCAGGTGGAGTTGGGGCTGAATACCACCTACCCCGTGAGAAGTGAGGTGTTATCCGGTATCGAGGTGGGGATGTAACCGATACGGATGCGAGGACCCATCAGAACAATGGGGAGTATCGAATTCCATTCCGAAAGAGAGCATGATCTAAACTATAAATGGAATGATACCACTCTTATAACACAGAGGCACCTTTTGGATGAATCGGAACTCTGGAGTTTGAAAAACTCCGTAGTTAAGCGTGCTTGAGCCAGAGAAATTCTGGGATGGGTGACCTACTTGGAAGTAGCCCCGGGTTCATTCAAAGGGACAAAACCGTGCGGCTTCGGCCAGAGCAGACAATACCATCTGTGTTTGTGGGTGGGTCGTAAAAAATATGGTATCAGAGCCGGACCCACAAAAGTAGGTCTGTAGTTCGAGGACGAACCATTATTCTAAGTGGGGGGAGGAGGAATGTAATACCCCAGGTGGAGTTGGGGCTGAATACCACCTACCCCGTGAGAAGTGAGGTGTTATCCGGTATCGAGGTGGGGATGTAACCGATATGGATGCACACGAGGACCCATCAGAACAATGGGGAGTATCGAATTCCATTCCGAAAGAGGGCACGATCTGAACTATAAATGGAATGATACTACTCTTATAACACCGACACGCCTTTTGGATGAATCGGAACTCTAGAGTTTGAAAAACTCCGTAGTTAAGCGTGCTTGAGCTTGAGAAATTCTAGGATGGGTGACCTACTGGGAAGTAGCCCCGGGTTCATTCAAAGGGACAAAACCGTGCGGCTTCGGCCATAGCAGACAATACCGTCTGTGTTTGTGGGTGGGTCGTGACACGATCGATATTCAAAGAATTCTTTTGCAAAAAATAAAGTGTTCACAATTTTGGTCCAACACATTTCAAGTGTGACATTAGCCTTTTGATCCTTGGACCTAGGTGAGGCTACTTAGTGCACAAGTGGGATGGTGTGTTAAATGAAGGAAAAGTATTGATGTGATATAAAGTGTAAGTTCCCTCCAATTCTTCTGAATGCAAACCAGGGATAAATAAACAAATCAAACAGCACCAGAGAGATTATGGAGTACACTTGAGATCACCACACTAAGACGAGACCTATTACCTAACATGTGACCGGCGAGATCTTCAAAATTATCGGCGCCGCCAGCCCTTGGCTCCAATGTTCCCCAATTTTCTTCTGGTCATTTCTTGTGGTCACATCATCCTATTTTTGTTGTTTGTTTATTCTGGTGTTATGCCTATAAATACCAGAACAGATTTAGAGAGAGGGAGCACAACATACAATATACCATATACCATATAGTTTGTTTTAGTTTTTGGTTTAGCTTGAGAGAGTTGTGTGAGCTTAAGCTTGATTTTCTTCTTCTTCTTCCCTCTTGAAGCTTTCTTTTGAGAGCTTCATTATGGAGGTTGAACAAGTAACCAACGCCATGTATCTCAACCCATTCATTTGTTAATCTAATTGTTCTTTTCTTTGTTTATTTCTTCTTTTTTGTTTTCATCTCTTTTGTTTATTATGTTTGAGTAATCTTTTGGTTGTGGTAATGGCGAGGATGTGAGATGAATGACTTTGCCTTCATTTTCTTGTGATTGTTTAATGTGCTCAAATTGTGATTCTAACTTCAAGATTGTTCTATGCTATTTGTGTGATATGGTATTTTGAATCCATGGTTACAAGGTAACCTCTTCATATACCATATTCACACTATTCTCCATTTTACAATGTTAAGATTAGAATCAATTTAGTGTTAAGGTTGCTAAGCATTAAATATGGTATTTTGTTAACAAGTTGCTTGACACACTTCTTGTTTTCATATACCCTATATTACCACAAAGCACTTAGCAAATTTAACACTAAAACTACTTTCTCTCATATACTTATTTGTGCATTTGATGTTGATGTATGCTTGCTAACCCTTGTGCTTAGTGTTGATACTTCAAGCTTGGACATACAAACGGTAAGTGAGACAAGACAGATTCGTTTCGTGTCTTGCGTCAAATATCGGCAACTTGATAATTTGTGCTCCGCAACCGCCTTGACAAGTCATGCTTCACGTCGTGATCAACATAAGGATTAACAACTCATGATCAAAGGAGCGTCGATGAAATCGCCACGATTCAACCATCCGAACCAAAGCCACGGCTACTTTCTTTTAGCTTGTTTTCTATAATTCCGTATTTTTCATTTTGTGACAACAAACTTAAATTCTTTCTTGAACCTTAAGCAACAATCCCTAATCACCAATTCCCTGTGGATCGACCCGTACTTGCCGGCTTGCTACAACGCGCTGTGCACTAGCGGTTTATAAATTTTAAAATGAGACCGAGCTCGCTTGCGCAATATTTCTAAAAACCAATTATTTTCAAAACATACAAATTGGCGCGCGGGTAAGGTCCCAACACACGCCCCGCTTTCCAAAATCCATAAATATGGTACGTGATAAAGTCAACTATGCTACCTATGGTGAGGAAAAATTCTTCTAAAGTCACATTACGGCTGTCAATCAGATATCAAGAGCAGTGTTTAAATATCTAACTATAACATGTCCAGCTGCTACAATAAAATAATAACAAGAAAGTAACGGAAACAAATAAGGATCCAACAAGAAATAATATCCTAATTACGTCCTTTATGGGATCACAGCGTTAAACCATAACTAGAAAATAAAATAAAACTAAATATCACTAAACTAATCAGCAAAGCTCCTCACTGCTTAGCTTGCTTGTCAAAATATTCTCGATCTTTCTGTGACAAGGTTAAAGGAACTGGGCTATACAAAACCCAGACGTCATTGCGTCATAAATATCATAATAATAAACTGAGCAATGTACCATATATGGTGTTATGTGCACAATAATTTATAATTATAAACAAACAATTGCAGGTGATATAACAGTAGGCTATAGCTATCTCATGTGTATTCTAAAATCTGTGTTTCTAGGTTATCTATCCTAACGGTATTTGAAACCAATTAATGTAATTCTCATCGTAACTCAATAGTATCCCGTGCATGTCCGGGACTACGGTCATGATTCTTGGGGCTAAATTCGAGATGTTTCACTGTTTACCGCCGAAAACCGGGAAGATAGACGTCTTGCCTGAATTTGAGGGCAGATGCTATTTGGATTTATCCGTCCACCTCTCCGAAGATGCCAAGTTGATTTATGGCACCATATATCAAAGGTTTGGACGGATGCGGCCGTTGTAGCAGACTTCGTCAGATTCCCCCTTGTTTGCACGAGGGGTTTTTGATTGTGGGGACGCTCTTTCCTGCACGCGCGAGCTCCTGCAGTTAATTACGTTATCGCATCGCGATAACCACTTTCTCCTGCTCCAGATGTTCACTTCGTGTCGTGTGTGTTTGTTTTATTTTTGGTTGTCTGTGGATTGTATACATAGACTAATTTATGTTGTCGCCCGTAGGGCGTGTATTAGTCTAAATCCGTATATTCTTAGATTAGTGTTTGGTTTGATTTAAGGATCGTTAATCGTTCGAGATTAAGATCAATTTAAATGTTTGTTAAGGACACGTTAGTCTGATCTTGGACTAAGATCTACTTAACGGGGGTTTAGAATCGTTTTTGATCCAAAAAAGGAGCATTTTGGCTCTATCGTTTTAGTTTAGGGACGTTATAGTCCGTAGATCATCATTTTTGGGATGAGAGTTTAGTTTAAGGACGTTACGGTCCATAGCTTAGTTTAAGGACGTTGCGGTCCATAACTAGTTTAAAGACGTTGCGGTTCATTGTAGTTTAAGGACGTCTTGGTCCATTGGGATGTGCTCGTCAATTTGAGAGTGCACCAAAGAGTTATTGGTTATCGAGACCCACCACCTCTCTGAAGACGCTGAAGAATTACAACGACATTTATCAGAGGTGTGAGAAGATTTACCCTTGAAGCAATGTCCGTTGGAAGATCGGTAGTCGAGTTTTGGACTAAGACCAATTTGGAAAATGATGAGCACGTGGGCTCGGTTGATCTGAATTAGGGACTTTTTATCAACTTGGACTCAGCCCACCCAGTCTTTGACTAAAGTGTTAAACACTTGTTTGGGCTCAGTCCCTTTTCTGTACAAACAATGCTGGGCATTGATATGGGTTCTGACACTCACCCTTTACTTTACCCTCTTTTTTTGTTTTTTTATGGAGTGTTAAACACTCTTTATGGTGCCCACGTGCGAAGCACATGAGGCGCTTAGCGCAGAGCGCCAACCACTGAGTGCTAGGCACTTCTTATTGAGCAACATCCACATGATGGACACATGAGGCGCTGGGCGCTGAGCGCCGACCGTTGAGTGCTAAGCACTCTTTATTGAGCAGCGCCCACGTGAGAGACACGTGAGGCGCTTGGCGCTGAGCGCCAACCATTAAGTGCTAAGCACTCTTTATTGAGCAGCGCCCATGTGAGGCGCTGGCGCTGGGTTTTCTTTGTATGCCCTGTTCTGAAGAGTTCAATTCTGTGTTCTTTTCTGGATCTTTGATCCCTAAGAACAAATTCATCCCCATGAGAATTAAATTCTCATTTGTGGAAGACTTGTCTCATGGATCTCAGATTCAGGAAAGGAACTATGTTCTTTTATGAGAGTTAAACCCTTGGATATGCAGATGAGATGCTCTAATCTTTTTTTTTATTTACCTTGAAGAAAGGTATTCTTCTTAGTCCCTTCTTAAAACTTTCTGCTTTGTTTTTTTTGAAGCTTATGGGGAGGGGGGTATCTCTCTATAAGACTTGAAGTCTTGGGTCCTTTATATAGTAGAGGTAAGTTTGTTGATTTAGTTGAAGAACTCTCATTGAGAGATCCTTAATTGATTTGGGGATTTTATCCACCGTTGGATCTTTGATTAAAAGACTTCTATTTTACAGAAGATATTTTTCTTGTTTTTAATAAGATTGGGGAAATATTTTTCCATACAGAGCTTATTCTGTGGCTTGGTGATTTTTTTTAATCACCATTGGATTTTTAATCCAACGGTACTATTTTTTTCAAAGAGTAATCTTTCTTGTTTAGAAAGATTTGAGGAATATTTCCTCAACGAAATTTTATTCTGTACTCTGATAATTTATCATCTCCGTTGGATCTTTGATCCAACGGTTCTGTTTAACAGAGAGATTTGGTTCTGGTGCTGTCGCCCTCGTGCGAGGCACGTGAGGCGCTGCCTCAGAGTTTTTTAACTCTTGGCGCTGGCGCCCTCGTGCAACGCACGTGAAGCGCTGCCTTTCAAATTTTGAACAGAGCTTTGCTCTTTTTATTGGGGAAACAAATGCCCCCTACCGTTGCGCTCACGTGGCTCACACCTGAGTACATCGGTAGAAGATTTTCCACCGTTGGATTTTCTTGGAAGTTGAATCGACTTCCTCTGCCTATAAGTAGGGCCTTTGGCCCTTGAGATAACCGTTTTTCATATTCTCTTATTCTTCTTTTTTCCGAGAATTTAATTCTCCTTTCAGAGCTTAGATCTTTGCCCAAATCCCTTCTAGAGTTAGAACTCTGCCCAAAAATTTGGTAAGGATCCTAATCGAACCCCTTAACAGAGCTTTGCTCTTCTTAGATCGTAGATCTTAAGATGTATTTTAGGGTTTCTTAACCCATTAATCATAGCTTTTCTTATTTTGCATAAAGAACTCTTAGAGTTTGTTTTGTAGATCTTAAAGATCTTGGGGTTTTACCCTGTTAAAAAAAAGCTTTGCTTTTGAGGGTTTTGGTATATTATACCATTGTTTTTACAGAGCATAACTCTTTAGAATTTTTTTGGGGAATTTTATTCCCTCTTAATTAGAGTTGACATATGTGAAATATGTTTGCAAAGCACAGCTCTCGAGGGTGTTTAACTCCTTGGCTCAATGAGATTTCTCATTAAATGAAAATCCTCTCAGGATTTCATTCTTAATGAGTGACTGCCTCATCAATGATGGGACGCCATCTTGATATTATTTTAGACTCTAAGAATCTTGATTTTTTAATGGCTAATCTTTTATTGAATTTTCTTTCCAGATACTATGGCTCTTTATCTGTATGATCTTGACGGGATTATCTCCTATGAAGACATTCGCGTCCAAGGCCGCTGTCAAGACCAGGAGTTTACGGATGCCCAATGCACTGAGGTGATGCGTCGCTTTGATGAACATAACGGTCGACTACTCCCCCGTCGCTCCGCTCTTTTGAAAATTATCGTGGGGGCGATTTGGTAAGCACTTCCTGAATTTAATGAGGCCATGCCACTTGAGGCGCTTGATGATGCCAAAGACAAGGTGCACTTAGTATATCTGACGGGTCTGATCTCGAAGAGACGGCGAGATAATCTTATCGAAATTTTGCATCAGGTCTTCCAACAGACGGCGATAATCTCCGCCTATCGGAGGACGGACGATATCAGCGGGAATCCCGGCGCTTGGATTCGTGAGAAAATGCATAAGAAAATGGTCAGAGAATTCAGAAATATTTTGCTCGGACTTGCTTCTGAATTCTTAAATCCATTCCCAGGATTCAGTGTCTTGCCCTTGTAAACATTTTTGATGATATTTTGTTTTGTTGTTACCCCTGATGTATAAATTTTCTTAAGTATGAATGGTAAAATTTCCCTTCTTTTATACCACTGCTCATAGGTGCCTCATGTGAAGTAGTAGTTACTCGGATATAAAATTCTGGGGCCCCCCGTGTTATACATGCGAGACACATGAGGCGCTGCCTCAGAGTTTTTGACTCTCGGCGCTGGCGCCCTCGTGTAAGGCACGTGAGGCGCTGGCGCTCTCGTGGCCTCATTACTACAAGGCACGTGGGGCGCTGCCTCATTACTGAAGGTGTATTTTCATCTTCTTTCTCTGTTTCCTATGGGTCAACTATCTTGTTCCCCATGCCCCTTTTTCCAGCCTTGGAAATAGTTCTACTGTGCACAAAATTTTCCGTGCGTTGATCTGAACATTTCTCTTTATAACCCAAAGCCATGTCTTCCTTCTTCTCTTCAAAGAGAAACCCATTTTTATTAAAAGAACTCAAACAAACCAAGAGCTATGGCCTGCAATCGTCCTCACGCTTGTCGGCAACCATAGGAGGTTCCCATCGAGGAAATGATTCCTTACTTTACTGCACGGCTAGTAGACCCTCTTCTTAGCGATGCTCAATGTGACGCGGCGATGTATGAGCTCCTGACTCGTAGGGGCTCCCCTTTTCCTATGGGCTCCATTTGGCTCCGGATGATCTTTCTATCAGTGCTTGCTGACATCCCTCCTCATCCGGCAGAGATGACTCCGGCGATTCTCGATGCGACGGAGGATAAGATCGAGTGCTTTCATGAGGCACGTTTGATTACCCCGTCTTTGAGGGACCGATCAGTTCAGCTACTAAGCCAAATACGGGCTCAACGGGCTATCATGTCCACCTTCCCTGATGAGCACGGTGCTAATCGATGGGGAGCAAATTCTCGCGAAGACCGCCACTTCAACATAGCGGAGAGGGCAGAGAGAGAATTAGAGAACTTTGCATTTTATTTTGTCAACCCCTGTATATCCCATATTTGGCGATCTCTTCCCCATAGAGTAGTAGGTTTACATCAATGTATTTCTCTTATTATTGACTGTTGAATGTTTATTGTTGAATGCTTCCTTTTCATCGCATATGCATACATGTATCTCGCCTCTGTGCATGAGCTTTATACTTTACCCTTAGAGATTTTTGCTAAGTGCAAGCACCATTGTAGTGTCGTACATAAATCAGCACGTTTTGGACACCATTTCCATTGTAGCAGGCACACAGTCGTGAATGAATGCTTAGTGAGGCGTGACCCAAAAACCCTCCTTACAAACTTGCACAGTACATGGTTGGTGCTCGTGGGTTGCGCCTTTCTGTCTTGACCGGAGGTGAAATAATCTGCTCCAATTCCTTTTGAGTCTCGCATTCCAATACCCACAAGGCCTTTCGCTAAACTCATATCTTCCAGGGGTGCCGCAAATAGCCGGCGAATGTTGAGCGAATTTATCGAAGATCTTGATGCCGAGGCCCTCAGTTCTGCTACGGATTTTGCCGTTGAAGTCAATCCGATGCTGGCGACACTCGTGAACTTCCATGATGAAGATCTCGTTGGCTCTTGGGTTGATTACTGCAGAAAGATCGAGGCTTGCCTGCACGAGATTGAGCTCAAGCATCTCGCTCCTGAGGTGTTGGCTTCAAACTCCCAAAGGGCTGCGTGAGTCGAGCATAGCGTTCCTTTCATTCGCCATTTTGAACAAGAGGCGACCTTGAGACGAAAGGAACATGAGGTGGCTTCCAGCGAATCTGTCCTATTATGCGCCTAGGTTGAAGAGAATGCTGCACAGCTAAAAGCTGTTTTTGACAACCTCCAGTGATGTATCTCAGATGGGTTGACGCTTAGGCGGATGCTTGACTTCACCGAGCGAGTCATGCAAGACTGCGAAACTGCCATGCTAGAAACCGATGAAAAGCTTTCGTCCTGTCTGCGGCAGTGGACTCATATTGAAGCGGAGTTGGCCGCGGTGGCTGACCACGAGAAAGGATTGAGAAGAGCACATGAGCAGCTTGCTGATTTATTGAAGACGCCTCCTCCTTAATAACCGTCTTTGTGCCTTTTTGTACCGACTGTAAACTTGTGATTTATGAATAACATGTATTCATTTTTATTCTTTTATGAAATGTATCTTGTATTCACTTGAATTCATGAATAAAAGACATATTTTATTTCATATCGGCATGTAACTCTGGCAAATGTGGCCCGTAAATAGTCCATCTTAACTTCCTTGTAGGGCAGCGATGGCTTAGGAAACAGGTTCGGATCTGCCGCCTAAGATATTTCAACATTATGAGCCGTGAGGGTCTCATAAAAACTTTTCTCCCTACGAGTCGTAAGGATCCCATATGTGTATTTTCTCCTTAGGAGTCGTGAGCACTCCTAAGCGCGTTTTCTCTTGAGAGTCGTAAGGATCTCACAAGAGAATTTTCTTTCTTACAAGTCGAGAGGACTCGTAAGTGGTTTTTTCCCTCCTTGTCGATATTCGACTTTGGAGAGTGTGACCCGTGGATAGTATACAATAGTCCATCTTGGATTAACTTGCAGGGCCCCAGTGCTTAGGAAACAGGTTGATACCCCCATTGCCTAAGGCTTTTCCCTACAAGTCGAGAAGTTCTCACAGGAACATTGTTTTCCGTACGAGTCGAGACGAATCGAGAAGTTCTCTCAAGGATGTCCTAACGTCACAGTTAACCTCTGCCGATAAAAGTCCATTAGGGTCTATGGTACTAAGGCTTTTATCTGTCGTACCGTCACGTTGGCCGATGTATTCCCCGATACGCAATCTTGCTGTTCGAGTAGCCCCGCGACTGTCGTGTCTCTGATCCCTTCGGGGGCTGGACAAGACGTCTTCATGTAATCTTCCAGGTGATATTACCGTCGGAAGAGCAAGCGTTAGGGATATTCCATGCCGCTTTTTACTTGAGGTTAGGCTCAGTTTGGGAGCCCCGATGAGTCATGACCACTCCGCGCTGGTGTGGGATGATCTCCGATTGTCTTTCAGGTCTCATTTTAGTTTCCGTCAATACCCTGAAGCCAGGGATCTTCTTTTGCCTCGTTTGTTGACATTGTGTCTGCAATATTGTGACAAATGTCGAGGTTGCCTCTAGGTTGTTTGTGAACCGTCGAGTCTTGGAACTAGGGACTTTGCCATGGCTCCATTGTTTTGACCCTAAGGTTGGTTGTTGATGTTGCATTTGCATCCTGTTGGAGTGAGGAGGAACGCCGTTGTTTATCTCTAGGCTATCTGTGAACCGTCGGGATTTGGAACTAGGGACTTTGCCATGGCTCCGCTTTGTTGACGTTGTGTCTGCATCCTGCTGGAGTGAGAAGAAACGCCGTTGTTGATCTCTAGGCTGTCTGTAAACCATCGAGAATTGGAACTAGGGACTCTGCCATGGCTCCGCTTTGTTGACGTTGCGTCTGCATCCGGTTAGAGTGAGAAGAAACGCCGTTGTTGATCTCTAGGTTATAGATGTTGCCGTCGAGACCCTGAAGCTAGGGATCTTCCTTCGCTTCGTTTGTTGACATTGTGTCTTCTATGTTGCGACAATGTCGAGATTGTCTCTAGGTTGTTGGTGAACCGTCGAGGCTTGGAACTAGGGACTTTGCCATGGCTCCGTCGTTTTGACCCTGGGGTCGGTTGCTGACATTGTATCTGCATCTTGCTGGAGTGAGAAGGAACTCCATTGTTGATCTCTGGGCTGTAGATGTTGCCGTCAAGACCTGGCTCTCTTTCTGATGGAGCCTGGTGGGAAAATGTGTTTCCCTTTTCGTTTGTGCCCATAGATTGTATGCAGGGGTCAATATGGACTCACCTGCAGGGCAGAAGTTTCATTTTTTTTTCTTTCCGCGATGCTCTATCATTTCAGCTTTTTATATCGTGAAAGTTGTGATTGCCCAATCATTTCGGCTATTTTATTGCGGTGCCTAATCATTTTGGCTATTTTTCTTTTTACTCGCTGTTTTTTATTGCGAGTTGCCCAAACATTCGGCTATTTTTATATGCATTTTTGTTCGCTGACTTTTATTGCGAGTTGCCCCATCATTTCGGCTATTTCATATGTATTTTTTTCTCATTGATTTTTGTTGCGAGTATGGGACTTGAAATCTGATACCGATCTTAGCATCAGCATCGTTGCGACTGGAATATTGCTAGGAGCGAATCATCATTTGCCTTGAAGGGACTTGGAATTTGATACCGATTTAGGCATCAACATCGCTACAACTGGGATATTGCCAGTAGCGAATCATCATTTGCCTTTGTCGATTTGAACAAAGGTGGCTTAGCAAACAGGGTTAGGATCTTGTTGACTAAGGCTTTTCGACTTTACGAGCCGTAAGGGTCTCATAAAGGTATTTCTCCCTACGAATCGTGAGGATCTCGTAGGTGTATTTTCTCCCTAGAAGTCGTGAGGACTCCTAAGTGATATTTTCTCTTGCAAGTCATAAGGATCTTACAAGAGTGTTTTCTCCTTACAAGTCGAGAGGACTTATAAGTGTCGGTCACCACCTGAGGACACTCCTCGTCATTGGTGGGATTTGGTGAGGGAACATTTGTTTGTGCCCATGGATTGTATACAAGGGTCAATATTGGACCGCTTGTAGGGCAACATGGGGAATGTGATGGCTTAAGAATAGGTTCATATCCCTGTAGCTTAAGGCTTTTGAATCCTATGAGCCGTGAGGGTCTCACAGGGGGAATTCTCCTTACGAGTCGTGAGGATCTCGCTAGTGTAATTTCTCCTTGGGAATCATGGGGATCCCTAAGTGTGTTGCCCTCTTGTAAGTCATAAGGATCTCACGCATGTGTTTTCTCCTTATAAGGTCGAGAGGACCTTGCAAGTGTTTTTTATTTTAACGAGATTGTGCCCTTTCGGGTTTTCACAAACTCGCCGGTAGCCCTGCTGTTTTTATTCACAGAGCCCTTTCGGGTTTTCATCCGTGCCCATTTCGCTTGCGGACGTACCGTTTTTTTACCCCTCTGTTGAACTTATGGGGGACTTCGCCACTGGGGTAGCTACGTAGCCAGTAGGACTTGAGTTGCAATCCTTACCGCTGGGACTTATGGACTTGAATTCCGCCGTCGCCGTGTTTGAGGCGACGTATTTAGTTTAAGGACATTATGGCCCATTATTAGTTTAGAGACATTTCGGTCCATTGTTTGTTTAGGGACATTTCGGTTCATTGTTAGTTTAGGGACATTTCAGTCCACTGCTTCGAGGTGAAGTTTTGCCGGATACTAATTATAGGGTTTGGACTTAGGAAGACAGCGAGCGGACACCAGCGTCGTCATCTATCATTAACCTGAGCCGTGACTCATCAAGCATAGTATTTCTTAAGGAACCGACCGTTTATTGGCCGGAAGGGTCTTTCGCCATGCATATCCATGAGCATGTGGCCCTACCTTGGTAGACTTTGTCTATGTTGTACGGACTGTAAGTCGATGTGAAACACCCCATGAGTAGCGGGGAGGTGGAAATATGAAAAACGATCTTGTTTTGTAGCATTCATCGACTAACCGAAGATCTTTTCTAAACAATACTTAACGATAAGCATAGAGTTCTAAGCTACTATGTGAAGAGATTATACCAAACGATTCTAGTCCTTCGTCTTTGTGATCTCTATGTCCTCCTCGGCCTTCTATCCGTGATAGATGATCCACCCGAGTACCCTAATCCAAGCTACACCTCAAGAGTTGAGGTAACTTTGTTTCTCTAGTTGCTAACCAAAGTAACTAAGATGATGTAGAGTTAGGTTATGGAGTGTTTAGTCTTTACTAATCCTTGTACTCAACTCATGAGCGGTAGGATTAGGGTTTAGAGAAGGAGAGAGAGCTTGAGGAGAGAGAAGGTGGAGAAGATAATGAGAAGAGAAAAGCTTCTCAGTTGAATATATCAAACATAATGAATTATCAAATAATAACAATTAAATGATTATTCACCATGCTTCATTTATTCAAGAAGAGTGATTCATTATGTGAGTCATTAGATCATTAATGAAGCATTTAATGATATGATGAATCATATAAATGAGTCACAAAAGCAATTAATGAAAATGCCACCTTAACCTCCTTAGTCACCCTCCTTCTAGAAGCTTCTCGAATAATTACGAGAACGCCCTTCGCATCCGTGAAAACACGGAAAAACTAAAGACTGTATAAATCCAATAACCCGATACTAGAATCTGGCTTAAACCAAAACCGTCTAGTAAAAACTGTCCGAATGTCGTACGTGCGTTTAAACACGTATTCGTCCGAACCCTTGTCGTAAAACCGTACGACCTCTATATCATTTCGCCTGAAGTTGGGAAAACTCTGTGTGGGACTCTAAAGACTCGACTACTACGCTGGCAGTGGGTTTAACCACAGACCGCAAGCGGCACTAGCTGTACGTAACGGTCCCCAGGTAGATGTCGATAAGAAGGCCAGTAAGGATACCCATCCGAACTCCTACTGAGCCTGTGCGTGACAATATCCGTGCAGTCCGGTCTGTTCGTCTAAGAGTATCGCATGTATGGTCTAGGGAGGTGGTAAACGTCAGACCCCTAATAACCGTACAAGTCGTGTCGGTATGGCTCTATCACCATCCGAGAATCTACTGATCAATCTATCAGTAATTCTCAATCAGCCCTGGCCAGGGACTTATGGTAATGACCAACCGATCATTGTGCGATATCAACTCCCTATACCGGGAGAGACGAATCCCTAACAGTCACTCACTGCCTCCACGTGGCTCGGGACTGTGCCCAACTAAAACCTGTTTGCACGACTCCTTTGAACCGTGGTAGGGTAGTAATCAAAGCACAGTGGCAACTCACACGAGACAAATGACGACTTTAAGTCAACGGACTATCTGCACACATGTCACCTGAGAACTGCTATCTGGCGTTAGGTAAAAATACCATCCAGTCAGTTCTCGGCGAGTCCTGTCCGGTGTACTCACACCCAGTGAGCATCTGTATACAATCTTAGGTGCACTCCACCAATGGCTGCGGGACCAATCCATCGCCCCTCCTCAGGGTCTAGATATGTATACACCAGTCTACTCTGGAGTATCAATGCCCAGTCTCGATACTCCTGCGACCAGGGACATCTAAGGATGTGCCTATTGACTATCCAGCTCCCACTAGTATGACTGCCGTCATAACGCCGGAAGTCAGGCAAACATCCTAAGGGCTTTATCAACATGTATATATATATATGAATACTACGCAAAATATATCATACGTTAAGATAAAGACAAACCAAATAGCGTACTATCATATTAAGCAAGACTGTTATGTACATACATATCCCAGTATCCTATACAATGAAGGCCTCTAGGGCATATATATCCTACAATCTCCCACTTGCACTAGGGCCTATAATTGGCACAATGAGTACCCACTGTCTTCACTATATCCAGCTGCTGGAGTACCGTATGCCCAACATCTCAAACAGCCTCTTGAACTGAACTTGAGGAATGGCCTTTGTGAATGGATCTACCGTGTTGTCTTTTGTATCCACTCTCCGTACCTCGATCTCCCGACGATCAACGATCTCTCTGATCAGGTGAAAACGCCTTAAGATATGCCTGGATTTCTGATGGGACCTTGGCTCCTTTGCCAGTGCTACGGCCCCATTGTTATCACAATACAAAGGTATTGGATTGGCAATAGACGGAACCACCTGAAGTTCAGAAATGAACTTCCACATCCAGACAGCCTCTTTTGCGGCTTCACTAGCAGCTATATACTCAGCTTCCATAGTTGAGTCTGCGACGGTATCTTGTTTGGAACTCTTCCAACATACCGTCCCTCCATTAAGGGTAAACACAAAACCTGAAATGGATTTAGAATCATCTTTGTCACTTTGGAAGCCGGAGTCGGTAAAAGCCTCTACCCGGAGGTCCCCATTACCGTAAATCAAGAACATCTCCTTAGTCCTTCTCAGGTACTTGAGAATGTTCTTTATCGCTATCCAATGTTTCTCACCTGGGTCATACTGGTATCTGCTTACCACACCAAGTGCGTAAGCTACATCCGGTCTTGTACATAATATCGCATACATTATAGATCCTACCGCTGAAGTGTAGGGTAAAATGCTCATGCGATCCCTCTCTTCATCAGTCTTTGGAGACATCTCTTTGGAGAGGGTGATCCCGTGACAAGCGGGCATGTTACCGCGCTTGGAATCTTCCATACTAAAGCTCTTTAGTATAGTGTCTATATACCTGGACTGTGAAAGTCCTAACATTCTATTAGATCTATCACGATAGATCTTAATGCCCAAAATGTAGGTTGCATCACCTAAGTCTTTCATGGAGAATTTCTGTGACAAGAAGAGCTTTACTGATTGTAGCATAGGGACATCATTCCCTATCAGTAGTATGTCGTCGACGTACAAAACGAGGAAGACTACTGCTCCTTCTACAATCTTCCTATAAATACATGGTTCATCTACATTTTTGATAAAGTCAAACTCTTTGACTGTCTCATCAAAGCAGATGTTCCAACTTCGCGATACTTGCTTTAATCCATAGATGGATTTAAGCAACCTGCACACTTTTCCACTGCTCCCACTGTCTAAGAAACCTTCTGGTTGATCCATGTAAACACTTTCTTCTAAATGTCCATTTAGAAAAGCTGTTTTTACGTCCATCTGCCAGATTTCATAGTCATGGAAGGCAGCAATGGCAAGCAAGATCCGAATGGATTTAAGCATAGCTACGGGTGAAAAGGTTTCATCATAGTCCAATCCTGGTCTTTGACGAAAACCTTTTGCAACGAGTCTAGCTTTGTAGGTTTCCACTTGTCCAAGTGCACCAATCTTCTTTTTGAAGATCCATTTGCATCCAACTGGTTTAACCCAAGGAGGAGCAACTTCTAAAGTCCATACTTTATTGGTGTACATGGATTCCATTTCGGATCTCATAGCATCCAGCCACTTCATCGAGTCAATACTCGTGGTAGCCTGCTGAAAACTAGTAGGCTCATCATCGTCGATGATGCAATCCTCTCGATCCCCATCTAGAAGAAAACCATAGTATCTCTCTGGAGGATGAGAAAGCCTACTAGATCTGCGGAGTGGCGTTGGTTCGTCATGTTCTATTGAAATCTGAGGTTCTTCTAAGTCCTCGGTAGCAGTTTGAGGTTCTGGAATTTCTTCCAGCTCTACCTCGCTCCCAATAATTTCTTTTGCAAGAAATTCGCTCTCTAAGAAGACAATGTGGCGAGCGACAAACACCTTTTGTTCTTCAGTGTGGTAGACCATGTACCCCCTTGAATGTTTGGGGTATCCTAAAAACATCTGGATTTCATCAAAAATCCAGATGAACCTTGTGTTTATAAGAAGGCTGTAGGAAGAGCTGTCACATTCCTCGTATTGTACGTAGATGAAATTCTTCTGATAGGAAATGATATCCCTCTGCTACAGTCGGTCAAATCATTCTTATCACTAAGGTTCTCCATGAAGGACCTGGGTGATGCCACATACATCCTAGGCATAAGGATCTATAGGGATAGATCCAAAAAGTTATTGGGATTGTCCCAAACCAGGTACATCAACACCATCCTAAAAAGGTTTAGTATGGAAGACTCCAAGCGGGGTGCCTTACCCACTAGCCATGGAGTCACTCTCTCCAAGGGTTCTTGTCCAAAGACCGATGAAGAGAGAGCTCGCATGAGCATTATACCCTATGCTTCGGCAGTAGGATCTATAATGTATGCGATGTTATGTACACGCCCAGATGTAGCTTATGCACTTAGTGTTGTAAGCAGGTATCAATCCAACCCAGGGGAGAACCACTGGACAGCTGTGAAGAACATTCTTAAGTACTTACGAAGGACTAAAGAATTGTTCTTGGTGTATGGTAATACAGATCTCCAAATGGAGGCCTTTACCGATCCGAGCTTCCAGAGCGATAAGGATGACAGCAAATCTATCTCAGGGTTTGCGTTTACCCTCAATAGAGGGGCGGTGAGTTAGAAGAGTTCCAAACAAGATACCGTTGCAGACTCTACGATGGAAGCTGAGTACATTGCTGCGAATGATGCCGCCAAGGAAGCCGTCTGGATGAAGAAGTTCGTCTTGGAGCTAGGAGTAGTTCCAACCATTATTGATCCAATACCTTTGTATTGTGACAATAATGGGGCCATGGCGTTAGCCAAGGAGCCTAGATCCCATCAGCGGTCCAGACACATCCTGAGGCGTTTTCATTTGATCCGGGAGATTGTTGATCGCCGCGAGATCGAGCTTAGGAGGGTAGACACAAAGAATAACGCCGCGGATCCATTCACCAAGGCCCTCCCTCAGCCGCAGCATGAGCGACTTTTTGAGATGTTGGGTATGTGATACGCCAATAACTGGCCTTAGTGCAAGTGGGAGATTGTTGGATATATGTATGCCCTAGAGGCCATTATATGATAGTGGATGTATCTATACATGTATATATATATATTCAGTATACATTCTTGCTCGACATGATAGTATGCTATCTGGTTCTTCTTTATCTGACGTGTTGATTTGATCATGCTTATTATTCACTCATACATGCTGATAAAGCCCTGAGGATATTGGCTTGACTACTCTGATTATGATGGAGATCATACTAGTGGGACATCTGTAGTCTATAAGCATATCCTGGAAAGTCCCTAGTCGTAGGTATATCGAAACGGAGCATTGATATACCAGAGTAGACTAGCGTATATGATACTGAGACCCATACGATGGGCGATGGATGTTCCCACATTCATCGATGTTTGACATCAAGATCATATACGGGTGCTCAGTGGTGACTGGGTACACTGGACGGACTCACCGAGAACTCCTATATGGAATTATATCTATCGTCGGATAGCACCTCTCAGGTGACACTGGTACAGGTTAGTCTATAGACCCGAGATCGTCATGGAGTCTTGTGTGTTCTCCCACTGTACTTTGATTGCCACCCTACCGCGGCTCTACTGAGTCGTGCAAACAGGTGGCCGTTGGGTACAGTCCCGAGACACACGAAGGCGATGAGCGATAGGAGGGGTTTCGTCTCTCCCGGTATTGGGAGTTGATGCTGTGCTGTGCCCGACTGGTTATATCAGCAAGTCCCTGGCCAGGGCTGCTGAGAATTGTTGATAAGTGTTATCAGTAGTTTCTCGATCTGTTATAGACCATTCACCGACACGACTTATTGAGTTATTAGGGTCGACGTGACCATCCCTAGGCTCGATATGCAGCATATCTGACGAAGAGACCGGACTGTACGGTAGTGTTGCCAGTTGGCTCGACGGGAGTTGTAGCAGGTTCGCTTGTTGTCTTCTGATCGCTCAATACCCGGGTGGCCGTTACGTTTAGCTGACCGCTTGCGGCTTGAGGGTACCTGATATGATCATCACCCTCTGCCGGCATATTGACGAGTCTTAGAGTCCTACAAAGGAGTTACCCAGTCCAGACGAAACGTTGTGGTGCGCATATGCGATATGCGCATGCACCCGATTAAATTGCGCGTATAGGATACCGAACATTGATCGGGCGGCTTGCTTTTGGTGGGGTCATATATGATAAGGATGGATTGATGAATCAAGTGTTGATTTATCATTTAACCATTAGTTTTCTCACTTAAAACCTTTCTAGTATATGATGGATGTATGCATGCATGCATGCGTTTCTTTCTTTCTTTCATTCTAGTTTCATGCACATGTGGATGTGCATACATGCATACATGCATACACCCATCTATCATGGTTGTTAGCACATGGAAATGGTGGCAATATAAGACTCACACCATGGATTAAGTGATGGTTTATTATTTAATTTTGTATTTAAAAAAAATTGAAAAGCAAAGGATAATCTTTACTAGCTTCTACATTCTTCTTCTAACCTAACCAAGCTCACCTACCTCTAACCTTCGGTTATCCTTCTCTTTATCATTTAAAACTCAAGTTAAATAAACTCTCCATCACTTAACCATGGTTGGATGTAAGAAGGAATAAAATATAAAAGGTTATATTTCATTTCTTTTTCTAGTGGTCATCTTTTATCTTTTACATTTGCTAAAAAGAAAAGCCACCATCTTGATCCTCCTTCACCATTTTCTCTCTAGGTTTTTCTAGTGAGTTAAACACACTCGAAGAAAGGTTTTTGAAGTGAGATTCCAAACCACAACATCATTCTATGCAAGTTTAGCCAACTTGTTTAGAGTGTTCTCTTCGGTTTTACGAAGTTGCGAGCTTGGACGGGGAACTCCGGGTGGATCGTCGTAGACGCAAGAAGACTTCAAGAGGACCTCCATTCAATACCCTAGAGACCAAGGAGTCCAGCGAAAGGGAGCTACAAAGGTTGTAGTCTCGAAACCCTAGTTTTGTTCGCTTTATATTTCGGAACCCTAATTTTCTTGGATCGATTCCTTTGCATGCTTGTTTAGCACCATCAAAATTCAAACTTTTGGACATGTGATGCTTCAAAACTCTTTATAGGGTGCTAGACAAACTTTTCATTGGTATCAGAGCCGACCTAGAACATTAGGCGACGTTTTTTTGAAGTAAAAATCCCGATCGAACAAAAATACGACGTTTTTGGACCCTCTCTGGACAAATTCTAAAATCTGACATTTTTCAGAATTAAAAATACTTAAAAAATACAGCAGGGAAAACTAAGAATTATGGTGAAATACGATGACATGAACAGTAGATATGGCCGCGGAACCGCGGCAATTCCTTGCTTAGGCCGCGGCTCCGCGGCCGTACAGTGGTATCATTGCATCAAAATTGCACTATAATTATTAGGTCTGCTTGTACAGTGTTTTAGGTATGTTTAATCTGAATATCATTCTGTATTTTCTGGAGATGGTTTTGGACGCATAGATTCGATCAGTATTTTCATTTCGTTGTTTTTCCGGGTAAATTAGAAAGTATTGAAGTGTTTGAACGAGTATCATTTGCTCACTATTCATGAGGTTTAAATACTTTGGAGATACGTGCAAGTCTTTTTGTGGTGGTCCCTCTAGAAGACAACAAACCTTAACTCGATTATGTGACCGTCTTGAACTGCCCTTTGAACCCTAGGGTTTGGGGCAGTACGGCGTGCCACATGTGAGGCGTTGGCTTGACCCTTCTACGGCTGGACCGCTACTACTGTGACACACTTCGGATTTTTGAACCCTGCTCAAGTGTTGAGCTTTAGTGAATCTTGGGTACTTGATCGTTCGTTCGAAAACTTTAATACTGTCTGTTTATCTGGAATGTGATACAATATGTGGAATTCATATAGTTTAGGCATGAAATACGAAATATGTGATATTTCGCATTTATGATGTCTAAAGAGAATGTGGATTCCAAATATTGTAGTTTTACACTTTCTTTTCTGTGACCGTAAGTGTAGCATGTACGATATCGCCGGTTTCGTTGCTATACATCAACGACAATTGGGGTATGCATACTTACTTACGTTGATGATATGAGATATTATGTGTTGCTGAGATATGATGTGCAGGATTGTCGCGATCGAATAGCCGGGGTTTTTTTGTGAGATGAGAGTTTTATATTTTCATTCATGTAAATTCAAATGTAATGTAATATTCTTTTATTTGGGGCACTTCCGGGTTGAGGTTGTGTCACCAGTATTGTATATTATTTACTTTTCCGCATTAGGATAGACCCAAGGAGGGGAGCACAAGTGACCGGGTTCTGGGGTTCAGTGGGAGGCCATCTCGAGGAGTCGAGACCGGGTCTTCTAAACTCCAGGATTGGTAGGGTCACTTGCCGCTCTCGTAGGGGTCTAGGGGTGTGGGCTTGGCTATTCATCGCGACTGTGGAATCCGTATTTTCTATTATTGGCTAAATACTAAATACGGACGTCCTAGTATATCCCACATTATATATATGTTTCTGCTGCCTGTGTTCTGTGATATCTGAGACGAATGACATATTATATATATGATATATAGTAGACATTGCTTATGTTTTACACCCGCGCTAGTCCCGTCCCGGTATGCCGTTAGTTAAGTAACCTAACGGTGCATAACGGAACATTGCGGCGAATGCGGATGGCATAAGCGTACGTGTTATTTTCGTTTCTTTTCTGTGATTGGCTTAAGGACTTAAATGATGGGATTACATTAATGTGATTAATGTAAAGAAAATAAACCTAAAAAGATGTTGTAGAATCGGATTTGAAAAATCACTCGGCTATTTATGAAAAAGCTATATTTCAAAACTGCGGAGCTTAAGCCACTCCTTTTGAAAACCATTTGATTCTACAACGATATCAAGTTCAAAGCGTTAAAGATTTTCTTAAAAATCATTCACAACTCTCCGTCATTTTAGGAAGTAGAGTACTTAGTATTCGTGCTACGTTTGTTGACTATAGTTAAGGCGTAGTGTACGGTAGCTAAGTGATGTCTTCCTACATTGCATATGATGCGGATTAATTAGGACATTCTTATGACTTTGTTGACCATAGTTAAGGGTCATATGGGTGGGTCTAATTGATCAAGAAATGACGGGTAGAACTTGACTGGTATTTATGATTTGTTGACCATAGTTAAGGTCATAAGTACTAGGGGTAAAAAATAACATCGGGAATTTCAAGTGTTGAAATTTGCAATGAGATTGCATACCTTCCATGTGATGGTTGGATCCCGATCCCACTGTGGGCAATAGTTTCTCCTAGGAGAGTTTTGCAGTTTACAATTAGCTAACTCATTAGGTGTCTAGAAAGGTGTTAACGGGGCTACGCCTCTGGGAAAACGAGGTTTACTCTAATTAGGTCTGTGCGAAAGCACGGGGAACCTCCCTCAAAGTACCGACACTGGCCTGGCTGAACGGTTAGTGAAGTTGTAGACTGTAATTAATACTGGCTAGTTTTTCTTTTTAAGGTTTGAAAGAAAAACTCGATAAAAGCAGTGGGAAACATCGATTAGACAAGATAATAACCAATCTAATATATGCAAGAGCTTTCGCTGAGTGTATTCTTTTCTCTCTCTTAATGGCAGATACCCATGACTGGACTCAAGCTTTTACTAGATAAAAACAAACTGAATGGGACCAACTATAAAGACTGGCTAAGGAATCTGAAAATCGCCTTGACTTATGATAAAGTATCATATGTCCTCACGGCTTCAGCCCCGCCCGTCCCAGGTCCAAAATCCTCAGTTGCGGACATTGAAGTCCGCAAGACATGGGACGCTGACTGTGCCACGGCAAAATGCCTCGCGCTTGCATCGATGGATAACACACATCAAAAGCAGCACGAGGATATGGACATTCACGGTATATTGCTCCATACAAAGGAGTTGTATGGAGAGCAATCCCACGTATTACGATACGAAGCATCAAAGAAATTGTTTCAGATGCGAATGGCCCCTGGCACACCAGTAGGAGACCATGTTTTGAAAATGGTAGCTCTTATAGAAGAGCTTGAGGACCTGGGATGGACAATGAACAATATATAGATATTATTCTACAGTCCCTCCCCTCCACCTTTGCTCAATTCATAGTGAACTTCAACATGCACGGCATGGAGAAGGAACTCCCTGAACTCCTTAATATGTTAAGGAGTGCAGAGAGTACTATGAAGTCAGCCAAAACTCCCGTTATGACTATTGGACAGTCTTCCTCTTCTCGCCCGAAAGCTAAGGCCAAGGGAAAGAAAAAGAAGAAACCCACTAATCCTAAGGGCGGAGTTAAAAAGGTGAAGGGAAAGGGAAAGGCCAAGGCTGGAGACCCGGGGAAGGGCGAATGTTTTCATTGCCACAAGACAGGACATTGGAAGCGCAATTGCACGGAGTACTTAAGTCTCAAGAAGAAGCATGGTGATGCTTCTGCTTCAGGTGCGTTTGTGACAGAAAACTGTTTTTCAATAAACTCTGCTTCCTGGGTATTGGATACCGGTTCAGGTTCTCACATTTGCAATTCTATGCAGGGGCTGAGAAATAGCAAGGTTTTGAAGACAGGTGACCATACTCTCCGCGTTGGAAATGGTTCCAATGTACATATAGTCGCAGTGGGAGAGTATCACTTGGGGTTGCCATCTGGATGTATTTTGATTTTGAATCCATGTTATTTTGTACCAAGTATGCTATGTAATATAATATCCGTTTCTTTGTTGGACAATGAAGGATATAATTTTGTATTGCAAAACAATGTTATGAACATTCACCTGAATCAAATGTTGGTTGGGTATGGTACGCTTAATAACGGAATATATGTCCTAAATCAACATACAGTTTTCAGTATACAACACACTAATAAAAGAAAACTTTCAGAATTAAATGAAACTTTTCTTTGGCATTGTAGACTTGGTCATATTAACGAAACAAGAATAAACAAGTTACACAAAGATGGATATTTAAACTCTTTTGAATATAAATCTTATGCAACTTGCCAGTCTTGTATCAAAGGTAAAATGACCAAAACTCCGTTTACCGGACATGGAGAAAGAGCTACTCAGCTCCTAGGCCTCATACATAGTGATGTATGCGGGCCAATGTCTACACAGGCTAGAGGCGGTTTTTCATACTTCATTACATCCACTGACGATTTCTCAAGATTCGGTCATGTATTTTTATTAAAGCACAAGTCCGAAGCTTTCGAGAAATTCATTGAATATAAACAAGAAGTAGAAAAACAAACCGGCTTGAGTATCAAAATGCTTCGATCAGATCGAGGTGGTGAGTATCTCAGTACAGAATTTGCAAACTTCCTAAAAAAGAATGGGATTCTCTCTCAGCTCACTCCTCCTTACACACCACAGCACAACGGTGTGTCAGAACGACAGAATAGGACCCTATTAGATATGGTCCGGTCCATGATGAGTGACGCTGAGTTACCAGTCTCGTTTTGGGGGCATGCATTGGAGACTGCAGCATTTCTGTTAAACAGGGTTTCAACCAAAGCCGTGTCTACCACACCATATGAGATATGGAATGGGAAGAGACCATCTCTTAAGAGAATTAAGATTTGGAGTTGCCCGGCCTATGTTAAAAAGCAGAATCCAGACAAACTCGAGACACGTTCAGTCATGTGTAACTTTGTAGGATATCCAAAGAATTCTTATGGATATCTATTCTACCACAAAGAGGAACAAAAAGTGTTTGCTTCTCAGTATGCCACATTCTTGGAAAAAGAGTTTTTTACAGATAAAGATGATGGCAAGGTAGTGGATCTAGAAGAGGTTATGGAGATACAAACTACAAATGACGATTTGGTTGAACCGGCTGTTGCAACAGAAACTGAAGAATCTCGGCCACTCCGTAGGTCTGGTAGGACTTCTCGCCCACCGGAGAGGTACTACGGTTTCCTCATTGATGGTGACGGAGAAGATTGCATCATGGATGATGATGATCCTACCAGTTTTCAGCAAGCTATCACGAGTGGTGACTCTGTGAAGTGGCTGGATGCCATGAGATCCGAAATGGAGTCTATGTACACCAACAAAGTATGGACTTTGGACGTTGTACCCCCTGGGGTAAACCTGTAGGGTGCAAATGGATCTTTAAAAGAAAGATTGGTGTGGATGGGCCGGTAGAGACCTATAAGGCAAGACTTGTGGCAAAAGGTTTTCGTCAAAGACCAGGTTTGGACTATGACGAAACTTTTTCGCCCGTAGCCATGCTTAAATCCATTCGGATCCTACTTGCTATTGCTGCTCACTACGACTATGAAATCTGGCAGATGGACGTTAAAACAGCATTTCTAAATGGAGAGTTAGGAGAATACGTTTATATGGATCAGCCAGAAGGCTTCATTGACAGTGGGAGCAGCGGGAAAGCATGTAGACTGCTTAAATCCATATATGGGTTAAAGCAGGCATCTCGGAGTTGGAACATCTGTTTCGATGATGTTATCAAAGAGTTTGATTTCATCAAAAATCCAGATGAACCTTGTGTTTATAAGAAGGCTGTAGGAAGAGCTGTCACATTCCTCGTATTGTACGTAGATGACATTCTTCTGATAGGAAATGATATCCCTATGCTACAGTCGGTCAAATCATTCTTATCACTAAGGTTCTTCATGAAGGACCTGGGTGATGCCACATACATCCTGGGCATAAGGATCTATAGGGATAGATCCAAAAAGTTATTGGGATTGTCCCAAACCAGGTACATCAACACCATCCTAAAAAGGTTTAGTATGGAAGACTCCAAGCGGGGTGCCTTACCCGCTTGCCATGGAGTCACTCTCTCCAAGGATTCTTGTCCAAAGACCGATGAAGAGAGAGCTCGCATGAGCATTATACCCTATGCTTCGGCAGTAGGATCTATAATGTATGCGATGTTATGTACACGCCCAGATGTAGCTTATGCACTTAGTGTTGTAAGCAGGTATCAATCCAACCCAGGGGAGAACCACTGGACAGCTGTGAAGAACATTCTTAAGTACTTACGAAGGACTAAAGAATTGTTCTTGGTGTATGGTAATACAGATCTCCAAATGGAGGCCTTTACCGATTCGAGCTTCCAGAGCGATAAGGATGACAGCAAATCTATATCAGGGTTTGTGTTTACCCTCAATGGAGGGGAGGTGAGTTGGAAGAGTTCCAAACAAGATACCGTTGCAGACTCTACGATGGAAGCTGAGTACATTGCTGCGAATGATGCCGCCAAGGAAGCCGTCTAGATGAAGAAGTTCGTCTTGGAGCTAGGAGTAGTTCCAACCATTACTGATCCAATACCTTTGTATTGTGACAATAATGGGGCCATGGCGTTAGCCAAGGAGCCCAGATCCCATCAGCGGTCCAGACACATCCTGAGGCGTTTTCATTTGATCCGGGAGATTGTTGATCACCGCGAGATCGAGATTAGGAGGGTAGACACAAAGAATAACGCCGCGGATCCATTCACCAAGGCCCTCCCTCAGCCGCAGCATGAGCGACTTTTTGAGATGTTGGGTATGAGATACGCCAATAACTGGCCTTAGTGCAAGTGGGAGATTGTTGGATATATGTATGCCCTAGAGGCCATTATATGATAGTGGATGTATCTATACATGTATATATATATTCTGTATACATTCTTTCTCGACATGATAGTATGCTATCTTGTTCTTCTTTATCTGACGTGTTGATTTGATCATGCTTATTATTCACTCATACATGCTGATAAAGCCCTGAGGATATTGGCTTGACTACTCTGATTATGATGGAGATCATACTAGTGGGACATCTGTAGTCTATAAGCATATCCTGGAAAGTCCCTAGTCGTAGGTATATCGAAATGGGGCATTGATATACCAGAGTAGACTAGCGTATATGATACTGAGACCCATACGATGGGCGATGGATGTTCCCACATTCATCGATGTTTGACATCAAGATCATATACGGGTGCTCAGTGGTGACTGGGTACACTGGACGGACTCACCGAGAACTCCTATATGGAATTATATCTATCGTCGGATAGCAGTTCTCAGGTGACACTGGTACAGGTTAGTCTGTAGACCCGAGATCGTCATGGAGTCTTGTGTGTTCTCCCACTGTACTTTGATTGCCACCCTACCGCGGCTCTACTGAGTCGTGCAAACAGGTGGCCGTTGGGTACAGTCCCGAGACACACGAAGGCGATGAGCGATAGGAGGGGTTTCGTCTCTCCCGGTATTGGGAGTTGATGCTGTGCTATGCCCGACTGGTTATATCAGCAAGTCCCTGGCCAGGGCTGCTGAGAATTGCTGATAAGTGTTATCAGTAGTTTCTCGATCTGTTATAGACCATTCACCGACACGACTTATTGAGTTATTAGGGTCGACGTGACCATCCCTAGACTCGATATGCAGCATATCTGATGAAGAGACCGGACTGTACGGTAGTGTTGCCAGTTGGCTCGACGGGAGTTGTAGCAGGTTCGCTTGTTGTCTTCTGATCGCTCAATACCCGGGTGGCCGTTACGTTTAGCTGACCGCTTGCGGCTTGAGGGTACCTGATATGATCATCACCCTCTGCCGGCGTATTGACGAGTCTTAGAGTCCCACAAAGGAGTTACCCAGTCCAGACGAAACGTTGTGGTGCGCATATGCGATATGCGCATGCACCCGATTAAATTACGCGTATAGGATACCGAACATTGATCGGGCGGCTTGCTTTTGGTGGGGTCATATGTGATATGGCCGGATTGATGAATCAAGTATTGATTTATCATTTAACCATTAGTTTTCTCACTTAAAACCTTTCTAGTATATGATGGATGTATGCATGCATGCATGTGTTTCTTTCTTTCTTTCATTCTAGTTTCATACACATGTGGATGTGCATACATGCATACATACATGCACCCATCTATCATGGTTGTTAGCACATGGAAATGGTGGCAATATAAGACTCACACCATGGATTAAGTGATGGTTTATTATTTAATTTTGTATTTAAAACAAATTGAAAAGCAAAGGATAATCTTTACTAGCTTCTACATTCTTCTTCTAACCTAACCAAGCTCACCTATCTCTAACCTTGGGTTATCCTTCTCTTAATCATTTAAAACTCAAGTTAAATAAACTCTCCATCACTTAACCATGGTTGGATGTAAGAAGGAATAAAATATAAAAGGTTATATTTCATTTCTTTTTCTAGTGGTCATCTTTTATCTTTTACATTTGCTAAAAAGAAAAGCCACCATCTTGATCCTCCTTCACCATTTGCTCTCTAGGTTTTTCTAGTGAGTTAAACACACTCGAAGAAAGGTTTTTGAAGTGAGATTCCAAACCACAACATCATTCTATGCAAGTTTAGCCAATTTGTTTAGAGTGTTCTCTTCGGTTTTACGAAGCTGCGAGCTTGGACGGGGAACTCCGAGTGGATCGTCGTAGACGCAAGAGGACTTCAAGAGGACCTCCATTCAACACCCTAGAGACCAAGGAGTCCAGCGAAAGGGAGCTACAAAGGTTGTAGTCTCGAAACCCTAGTTTTGTTCGCTTTATATTTCGGAACCCTAATTTTCTAGGATCGATTCCTTTGCATGCTTGTTTAGCACCATCAAAATTCAAACTTTTGGACATGTGATTCTTCAAAACTCTTTATAGGGTGCTAGACAAACCTTTCATATGCTGTTTTCCAGTGTGCCATACCTAATCAGTTCTTGATTTAGGAGAATGTTCATGACATTACTTTCAAGCGCAAAATTATATCCTTCATTAAACAACAAAGATACTGATATAATATTACATAGCATACTGGGAATACAAAAACAGCTGTACAACACCAAAATGTGCCCACTAGTCAACCCTAGGCGATACTCCCCTATTGCAACAGCATCTACATGCATTCCATTGCCCATCCGGAGAGTCATATCACCTGCCCCCAGTACTCTACTATTTCTCAGATCCTGCAATGAATTACAGATGTGAGAACCAGAACCGGTATCAAGTACCCATGAAGTAGAGTTTACTGAAAGACAATATTCGATTACGAACACACCTGAAGCAGAAGCAACTGCTTGCTTCGTGTCCTTTGCCTTGAAGGCCATACAGTCCTTCTTCCAGTGCCCTTGCTTGTGACAATAATGGCATTCATTTATATCCACTTTCACCCTTCCTGCCTTGTTCTTTCCCTGCACCTTCTTGACCCCACCCTTCGGTTTGGTGGCTTTCATCTTCTTCTTCCCTTTAGCTTTCGCTTTAGATTTAGAAGAGGATGATTGGCCAACATACAGAACGGGGGTCTTCTCCTTTTTCAAGGAGGTCTCTGCTACCCTCAACATGTTGAGGAGCTTTGGAAGATCAGCTTCCATTTCGTGCATGTTGAAGCTAAGCACGAACTGAGAGAAGGTGTGGGGAAGGGACTGCAAAATCAAGTCGATATACAAATCATCCTCTAGCACGCATCCCAGGTTTGCGAGTTCCTCAATGAGGCTGATCATTTTGAGGACGTGCTCTCCTACAGGCGATCCTGGAGCTAACCTCATCTGGAAGAGTTTCCTTGAGGTTTCGTACCTCGCGATACGTGAGTGCTCTCCATACAACTCTTTGACATGGAGAAAGATGGATATAATATCCATACTCTCGTGCTGTTTCTGGAGTTCATTGTTCATGGACGCCAGCACGATACACTTAGCCCGCTCACAGTCTAGATCCCAGGTTTTGCGAACTTCCCTGTCCACAACTGAGGAATCTGGTGCTGGGATAAGGGGAGGAACAGCGGTGGTATCATATGCTACTTTGTCATAAGTCAGTGCAAGATTGACGCTCCTTAGCCAATCTTTATAATTCTGCCCGGTCAGTATATTTTTTTCAAGTAATAGTTTTAATCCAGTCATGGTAGCTGCCAGAGAGAGAGAAAAGAAAACACTCAGCATATGCTCTTGCAAGTTTAGATTGGTTTATTAATTTATCTAAACAGGATGGCTCCCACTGTTTCCTCAAATCCTTCTTCAAAACCTAAAAGAAGAACTAGTCAGGATTTTAATCACACGTTACAATACTTGCATAACCTTTCAGCCAGGCTAGTGTTGGTACTTCGAGGGAGGTTTTCCAACGCTTTTGCGAAGTTCCTTAATTAAATAACCTCTTTTCCCTGGAGGCGTAGCCCCTCTAACACCTTTCTGGACACCTACTTGGTTTATAACATTGATTGTTAAGTGAGAATGTTTCCCGAGAGTAATCCTACTCATCAGTGGGATCGGGATCCAACTATCATTGCATGATGTACTAGATGGAAGCCACTCTAGTCATCACACTCCAGAAGGTATGCTAAATCTGCAAGTTTCCTTTACGTTTGAAACTCCCGATGTGATTTTTATACCCCAAGCTCTTATAGACCTTGACGTAGGCCAACAAGTCATAAGACGCAAGTCAAGTTCTACCCGTCGTTATCCTGATTAATTTAGGTACATCGTACATGCCCTTGACGTAGGCCAACAAGGCTGTACGTCTGTCCTATACTAATGCATCTATCTATGCAACAAATAAGCAAGCCACACTGCTACCATCCACTATGCCTTGACGTAGGCCAACAAGAACAGCATGAATACGATGTGCTGTCTATTTGAAACGACGGAGGGTTACGGCTGGTTTTTGGCAAAAAAACCGTTAACGTAGTGAACTTGATTTGATCGAAGGAACCAAGATAGCTTTTATTAAAAGGAGTGGTTTAAGCCCCGCATTTAAAATTTGCTTTTTTCAAGAAAACCGAGTGGTTTTTAGAAATTGTTCCAACGATTCAGTTTAGGTTTTATTTTTCTTTGCATTAAAAATAATGCGTCCCATCTTTAACCTATCATTACAGATAACAACGAAAATACAACGTCCTCTTATGCCATCCGCATTCGCCACGGGGTCCCGTCATCACCCGTTAGGTTACTTAACTAACGGCAGAGCGGGGGCTGGGCTAGCGCGGGTGTAAAACATAAGTGACGTCTAAATAGCTATCATATATAGATATTGTACATTCGTCAGACGCAATAATAGGCATTCCAGTTCACAGATAAACAATATTGGATTTGCAAGCAATCCGTGTTTCTTTTGAGCCTGCAACGAAATACGGATTACACAGTTGTGATGAATAGCCATTACCCCATCCTAGACCCCTACGGGTACGGCAAATTACCCGCCAAGTACCCGAAGTGAAACGGTCTCCCTCAACGACGTGAGTAGGCCACTAAACACTTCGAAATACCCGGTAGTTTGTGCACCCCACCTTGGGTCTATCCTAGGAGAAAAAACAGTAAAAAGAAATAATACAACGGTGGCTACAACCGCAACCTGGATGTGCCCCGCAAAATAATATTACAACTTATTACAATTACATCGAATGAATTAATACAATAACCCATCACAAAACCCGGCTAATCACCACAACAGTCCAATACAGTTTATATACACAAACAGTTATATATAACATCACAGATATGTGCAACCCCCTACCAACCGACATACTAGCAGTTAGGGGAGGTTTACGAACACATAATACATTTCACAGATATAATCAAACAAGCAAATATCGTATAATTTCGATCGATTAAACACATTAAATTTTGCTCCAATACTTCTCTGCAAATCTGAAATCTGAGCAAAAATTAAATCATACCAGAAAATCCCAAATATCAAAAAAGAAGGTACAGAAGAAAACTGGGCTGAATCGGCCCCAACTCGGCGGCGGAACCGCGGCGGATCGGTGGTATCGGCCGCGGTTCCGCGGCGCTTTGGCCGATTCAGGAGCCCATTTTTCTTGTGTGTTCTTATATTTTCATGCTGGTCATTCTGGAGGTCCCTGAAAAATTTTTGGACTTCATTTTAAAATCGATAGAAACTTCATGATATCGGGGTTTTTTCCGGTTTGTTTTCCGTTCGAAATTCATACAACTTTGCAAGTGTGTTAATTATTGTTTAGTGAGGCTCTGATACCACTGTAAGTTGATGTGCAACACCCCACGAGTAGCGGGGAGGCGGAAATATGAAAAACAATCTTGTTTTGTAGCATGCATCGACTAACCAAAGATCTTTTCTAAACAATACTTAACGATAAGCATAGAGTTCTAAGCTACTATGTGAAGAGATTATACCAAACGATTCTAGTCCTTCGTCTTTGTGATCTCTATGTCCTCCTCGGCCTTCTATCCGTGATAGATGATCCACCCGAGTACCCTAATCCAAGCTACACCTCAAGACTTGAGGTAACTTTGTTTCTCTAGTTGCTAACCAAAGTAACTAAGATGATGTAGAGTTAGGTTATGGAGTGTTTAGTCTTTACTAATCCTTGTACTCAACTCATGAGTGGTAGGATTAGGGTTTGGAGAAGGAGAGAGAGCTTGAGGAGAGAGAAGGTGGAGAAGATAATGAGAAGAGAAAAGCTTCTCACTTGAATATATCAAACATAATAAATTATCAAATAATAACAATTAAATGATTATTTACCATGCTTCATTTATTCAAGAAGAGTGATTCATTATGTGAGTCATTAGATCATTAATGAAGCATTTAATGATATGATGAATCATATAAATGAGTCACAAAAGCAATTAATGAAAATGCCACCTTAACCTCCTTAGTCACCCTCCTTCTAGAAGCTTCTCGAATAATTACGAGAATGCCCTTCGCATCCGTGAAAACACGAAAAAACTAAAGACTGTATAAATCCAATAACCCGATACTAGAATCTGGCTTAAACCAAAACCGTCTAGTAAAAACTGTCCGAATGTCGTACGTGCGTTTAAACACGTATTCGTCCGAACCCTTGTCGTAAAACCGTACGACCTCTATATCATTTCGTCTGAAGTTGGGAAAACTCTGTGTGGGACTCTAAAGACTCGACTACTACGCTGGCAGTGGGTTTAACCACAGACCGCAAGCGGCACTAGCTGTACGTAACGGTCCCCAGGTAGATGTCGATAAGAAGGCCGGTGAGAATACCCATCCGAACTCCTACTGAGCCTGTGCGTGACAATATCCGTGCAGTCCGGTCTGTTCGTCTAAGAGTATCGCATGTATGGTCTAGGGAGGTGGTAAACGTCAGACCCCTAATAACCGTACAAGTCATGTCGGTATGGCTCTATCACCATCCGAGAATCTACTGATCAATCTATCAGTAATTCTCAATCAGCCCTGGCCAGGGACTTATGGTAATGACCAACCGATCATTGTGCGATATCAACTCCCTATACCGGGAGAGACGAATCCCTAACAGTCACTCACTGACTCTACGTGGCTCGGGACTGTGAACAACTAAAACCTGTTTGCACGACTCCTTTGAACCGTGGTAGGGTAGTAATCAAAGCACAGTGGGAACTCACACGAGACAAATGACGACTTTAAGTCAACGGACTATCTGCACACATGTCACCTGAGAACTGCTATCTGACGTTAGGTATAAATACCATCCAGTCAGTTCTCGGCGAGTCCTGTCCGGTGTACTCACACCCAGTGAGCATCTGTATACAATCTTAGGTGCACTCCACCAATGGCTGCGGGACCAATCCATCGCCCCTCCTCAGGGTCTAGATATGTATACACCAGTCTACTCTGGAGTATCAATGCCCAGTCTCGATACTCCTGCGACCAGGGACATCTAAGGATGTGCCTATTGACTATCCAGCTCTCACTAGTATGACTGCCATCATAACGCCGGAAGTCAGGCAAACATCCTAAGGGCTTTATCAACATGTATATATATATATGAATACTACGCAAAATATATCATACGTTAAGATAAAGACAAACCAAATAGCGTACTATCATATTAAGCAAGACTGTTATGTACATACATATCCCAGTATCCTATACAATGAAGGCCTCTAGGGTATATATATCCAACAATATCCCACTTGCACTAGGGCCTATAATTGGCGCAATGAGTACCCACTGTCTTCACTATATCCAGCTGCTGGAGTACCGTATGCCCAACATCTCAAACAGCCTCTCGAACTGAACTTGAGGAATGGCCTTTGTGAATAGATATGCCGTGTTGTCTTTTGTATCCACTCTCCGTACCTCGATCTCCCGACGATCAACGATCTCTCTGATCAGGTGAAAACGCCTTAAGATATGCCTGGATTTCTGACGGGACCTGGGTTCCTTTGCCAGTGCTACGGCCCCATTGTTATCACAATACAAAGGTATTGGATTGGCAATGGACGGAACCACCTGAAGTTCAGAAATGAACTTCCTCATCCAGACAGCCTCTTTTGCGGCTTCACTAGCAGCTATATACTCAGCCTCCATAGTTGAGTCTGCGACGGTATCTTGTTTGGAACTCTTCCAACATACCGCCCCTCCATTGAGGGTAAACACAAAACCCGAAATGGATTTAGAATCATCTTTGTCACTTTGGAAGCCGGAGTCGGTAAAAGCCTCTACCTGGAGGTCCCCATTACCGTAAATCAAGAACATCTCCTTAGTCCTTCTCAGGTACTTGAGAATGTTCTTTACCGCTATCCAATGTTTCTCACCTGGGTCAGACTGGTATCTGCTTACCACACCAAGTGCGTAAGCTACATCCGGTCTTGTACATAACATCGCATACATTATAGATCCTACCGCCGAAGTGTAGGGTAAAATGCTCATGCGATCCCTCTCTTCATCAGTCTTTGGAGACATCTCTTTGGAGAGGGTGATCCCGTGACAAGCGGGCATGTTACCGCGCTTGGAATCTTCCATACTAAAGCTCTTTAGTATAGTGTCTATATACCTGGACTGTGAAAGTCCTAACATTCTATTAGATCTATCACGATAGATCTTAATGCCTAAAATGTAGGTTGCATCACCCAAGTCTTTCATGGAGAATTTCTTTGACAAGAAGAGCTTTACTGATTGTAGCATAGGGACATCATTCCCTATCAGTAGTATGTCGTCGACGTACAAAACGAGGAAGACTACTGCTCCTTCTACAATCTTCCTATAAATACATGGTTCATCTACATTTTTGATAAAGTCAAACTCTTTGACTGTCTCATCAAAGCAGATGTTCCAACTTCGCGATACTTGCTTTAATCCATAGATGGATTTAAGCAACCTGCACACTTTTCCACTGCTCCCACTGTCTAAGAAACCTTCTGGTTGATCCATGTAAACACTTTCTTCTAAATGTCCATTTAGAAAAGCTGTTTTTACGTCCATCTGCCAGATTTCATAGTCATGGAAGGCAGCAATGGCAAGCAGGATCCGAATGGATTTAAGCATAGCTACGGGTGAAAAGGTTTCATCATAGTCCAATCCTGGTCTTTGACGAAAACCTTTTGCAACGAGTCTAGCTTTGTAGGTTTCCACTTGTCCAAGTGCACCAATCTTCTTTTTGAAGATCTATTTGCATCCAACTGGTTTAACCCAAGGAGGAGCAACTTCTAAAGTCCATACTTTATTGGTGTACATGGATTCCATTTCGGATCTCATAGCATCCAGCCACTTCATCGAGTCAATACTCGTGGTAGCCTGCTGAAAACTAGTAGGCTCATCATCGTCGATGATGCAATCCTCTCGATCCCTATCTAGAAGAAAACCATAGTATCTCTCTGGAGGATGAGAAAGCCTACTAGATCTGCTGAGTGGCGTTGGTTCGTCATGTTCTATTGAAATCTGAGGTTCTTCTAAGTCCTCGGTAGCAGTTTGAGGTTCTGGAATTTCTTCCAGCTCTACCGCGCTCCTACTAATTTCTTTTGCAAGAAATTCGCTCTCTAAGAAGACAATGTGGCGAGCAACAAACACCTTTTGTTCTTCAGTGTGGTAGACCATGTACCCCCTTGAATGTTTGGGGTATCCTACAAATTTGCACAAAACCGATCGTGACTCGAGCTTGTCCGGTTTATGCTTTTTAACATATGCCGGGCACCCCAATATCTTAATATACTTGAGATATAGTCTCTTCCCGCTCCACATTTCATATGGAGTGGTAGGCACAGACTTAGTTGGAACTCTATTCAATAAGTATGCCGCTGATTCTAGAGCAAATCCCCAGAAGGAAAGTGGCAACTCAGCACTACTCATCATTGAACGCACCACATCTAATACCGTGCGATTCCTCCTTTCTGATACACCATTATGCTGAGGTGTATAAGGCGGAGTAAGCTGAGAGAGAATTCCATTCTCTTTTAAGTATTCAAGGAAACTGGTACTTAAGTATTCTCCACATCGATCAGATCGAAGTGTCTTGATGCTTTTACCAGTTTGTTTCTCTACTTCATTTTTATACTCCTTAAACCCCCATATTTCTGCTGGTGTGATAATCCGGCGGCTTTGCACAATGATCCTTACGTCATCGAGGTTTTCGTCAGCCAGTTCCTTAGCAAGCTTGGCTAATGCATCCGCTTTGCTATTTTCTGCACGCGGTATGCTTTCCAGGATGTAGGAAGGAATTTGAGTCAGCAGTTGTCGCACTATTTTGCCATATTTTACTAACTCCGGTTTGCAAGTCTGATAGTTGCTATTCACTTGGATAACGACTAGTTGGGATTCTCCATATATGAGGGGGTTTTCGATGCCTATGTCAATAGAAATCTCAAGACCTGCTATCAAAGCTTCATATTCCGCTTCGTTGTTTGTTCTTGGCTCCGTTAAGGACAGGGAAAAATGCATTATGCCTCCTTGTGGAGTCACGAGGATAAGGCCCACCTCAGCTTTGATTATGAGGGTGTTTTGCTTTCGCTTCTTCATGGAAGATGCTCCGTCGAAGTATAGTTCCCATCGGGAATTATTTCCTTCCGTCTTCCCTTCGATTGCATCGAATGCATGTGTTTACCCCAATCGGAGCAAAGCTCCGATCAAATTCCGAGGTGGAAGATGAAGCAACTCCCCAATCGGAAACAAAGCTTTACTTTGAAAATTTAAACTTCAATAAATGAAGCAACGCTTCAGACCCTCTGCGCTGAGCGCAAGGCGCCACGTGTCTGGCGCAGCCGCATCAACGCTGCGCTGTGAGCTGCGCGACACGTGTCAGCGCAGATGCGCTAGCGCAGTCGCGCTGCGCTGTGCGCTGCGCGACACGTGTCAGCGCAGATGCGCTAGCACAGAAGAAAGGGTTTAAATACCAAAGGCAATTTATCCATGCAAAGTTACGTACACTTGATAATAACGAATTAAAATCATACGATGCACAAACACAACAGAGAGCTAAAATGAAAGAACCCTTAACAGACAATGAAGTACTTGATTTAAAAAAAAAGAAGAAAAATACTTATTTATTCTTATTGTTATTACATTTAAAAAAGATCACCGAATACGGGATCAGAGAGACAAGAGTTCACAAAAAGAAAAAGAAGATTATTCAGCTCCCTCTCCGCCTTCTCCATCACGTCGAAGCGGCGATCTTCCTGAGGGGTAGCCATCCAACGGTCGACGCCGCACTCCTGGGAAAAAGTGGCGATGACGACCCGACGAGCCCGTATCTGGCTCAGTAAGTAAAAGGAGAAGTCCCTCAGGGCTTTGGTAATCAAGAGCGCTTCGAAAAAGTTCTCGATCTTATCTTCGGCCACATCAAGTATTGCCGAGGACATCTCCGCCGGAGGAAGGGGAATGTCGGCGAGCATCGAGGCAAGGATCATCCGAAGCCAAATGGAATTCGGAGGAAGATGAGACCCCACACGAGTCGAAAGCTCATAAATGGCGGCATCACACTGCTCGTCTGAAAGAGAGGAGTCTACCAAGCGCGCAGCAAAGCGGGGAACAATGTCCCGAATCGGCACCTCCCATGGTTGTCGGCGAGAATGAGGGCGATTGCAAGCCATGATTGAAGAAGTTCTCTGAAGATGAGAGAAGAAAATGCTCGGCCTTGAATTATATATAGACCCAAGCACAAAAGATTCTGTGCACAGTGGAATTATTTCCAAGACCCGGGAAATCAAAATCTTGGGAATACAAGTTTGACGTGAAAAAAGGAGATGAAAAGATATCTCGGGTGAAGCAACGCTTCCGATTCCCCCAATCAGAGCAAAGCTCTACCTTGAAAATCTAAGCTTTAATAACTGAAGCAACGCTTCAGATTCTTTGTGCTGGGCGCAACGCGCCACGTGTCAGGCGCAGACGCGTCAGCGCAACGCCCAAGAAGGCGCACCCAATCAGAGCAGAGCTCTGTTTAAAGGAAGCAACGCTTCAGCTGCGCTGCGCGACACGTGTCAGCGCAGATGCGCTAGCGCAGTTGCGCTGCGCTCTGCGCTGCGCGACACGTGTCAGCGCAGATGCGCTAGCGCACTTGCGCTGCGCTCTGCGCTGCGCGACACGTGTCATGCGCTGGGGCATCTGCGCCAAACTAAATTAAGATTTTATGAAATCTTTTCTGTTCTTTCCAAAACCAGAAGATTTTCATCTGCCTTTGGATCAAAGATCCAGCGGTGGAAAAATTCCCAAAATCACTCAGAAAAGATCCTGTTAACAAATTCAACAAATTTATGGACACTATAAAAAGGGCCTTAGACCTCAATTCAAAAAAAAAAAGATTTTTCTTGAGAACTCAAGAACTTTAAACAGAGAGAACTCTGAGAAGATTTCAAGAAAAAGGTAAAGAACCTTCATGATTTAGAAGAAATTCCTTCTAATAGATCATTGGTCTAAAAACAAGATCAATGATCTTTACATAATAAACAGTGCTTTGCACTTCTTGTGAACCCCTGTTTCTTTAAAAACAATAAAAATAATAATAATAATAATAATAATAGTGCTTTGCACTTTTATGAACCTCTGGTTCTTCAAACAAAGAAAAATTTATTTTTCTTTGATCTATTTCAGATCAAGAAATTAAACAGTGCTTTGCACTTCCCTTCTTGAATCTAAAAGATTCTTAGTGCTTTGCACTTCCAAACTGCGCTGTTGCGCTCTTAAGAGAGCGCCACGTGTCGGCTATAGAACCACTTGCGCTAAGCGCCCTTAAGATAGAGCTTTGCTCTCTGGAATCGGCGCAACTCACTGAGAGCGCGCCACGTGTCAGCAGCGCAATAGCGCAGTGCAACAGCGCAGCGCACTGCGCTAGTTCGCTTGCGCTCACCAGAGCACGACACGTGTCATCACCATACGAGCTTGCGCTCATTACTTAGCGCAAAGCGCAAATGCATTGTATTGCTTACAAAAGGGCCAAGCCCAATTAAAAGAAGGCCTAACAGGCTTAATAAAATGCAATGCATTATTTTAAGAGGCAGAGCCCAAACCAAAACAGATGCTCTGCATCATTTATAAATGGGCAGAGCCCAAACAAAATATTAAGATGCATTTTAAAAGGGGCAGAGCCCAAACTAGGTAGATACTTTGCATCATCTGCAAATGGGCAGAGCCCAAAATAAATTGATACTCTGTATCTTTTGTGGGTAGAGCCAAAATATAAAATGCAATGCAAAAACAAATAAAATGTTGAATATTTTCAACTGGACTTTGCCCAATCGTGGCCATAAGTCCTTAAATTAAATTGACCGAGCAAAATGGCTCTCCTAAATCAATCTACGTCCGGTTCGAGGGTACATCTCCGAACTCCTTTGACATCCTTCGTTGTAATTTCTCAACGACGTCAAAGAGGTGACGGGTCCCAACAACCACACATCCATATGGACTGCGGGGTCCTTAAACTCGTGGACCGAGACGTCCTTAAAACTAATATTGGACCGAGACGTCCTTAAAACTAATATTGGACCGAGACGTCCTTAAAACTAATATTGGACCGAGACGTCCTTAAAACTAATATTGGACCGAAACGTCCCTAAACTAATATCGGACCGAGACGTCCTTAAAACTAATATCGGACCGAAACGTCCCTAAACTAATATCGGACCACCATGTCCCTAAACTGGCGATCGACCACCACGTCCCCAAACTGGCGATGGACCACCACGTCCTCAAAACTGGAATTCGGACCACCACATCCCTAAACTGGCGATCGATCACCACGTCCCTAAACTGGCAATGGACCACCACGTCCTCAAAACTGGAATGCGGACCACCACGTCCCTAAACTGGCGATGGACCACCACGTCCCTAAACTGGCGAACGGACCACTATGTCCCTAAACTGGAACAATAGAGCCTCCGAACGCTCTTTTGCCGGATCTAAACGGTCCCGTTTAAGTTGATCTTAGCCCCAAACACGGCTAACGTATCCTTAAACATTCAAATGGATTATAAAACTCCCAATCAACTCTGGTTCGAGGGTACATCTCCGAGGTCCTCTGACATCTGTCGTTGTAATCCTTCAACGACGTCAGAGAGGTGACGAGTCCCGATGGCCATACATTAAATTAATCACTAAGTCAAGTTGATCTTAGTCCAAAACAGGACTAACGTATCCTTGATAAACGTTTAAGTTGATCTTAGCCGCAATGCGACTAATGCATCCTTAAACTAAAAACATCAAACCCAAATCTAAGTAAATACGGATTTGGACTAATCCACGTCCTACGGGCGACGGCATTACTCAGTCTCCGTATACAATCCACGGGCAACCACAAACAAAACAAACACACACGACACGAAGTGAAATTCTGGAGAAGGAGAAAGTTGTTACCGCGACGCGGTAGCGTAATTAACTGCAGGGGCTTGCGCCTGCAGGGAAGAGCGTCCCCACAATCAAAAAACCCTCACCCTGAGGGGGAATCTGACAAAGTCTGCTACATCGGCCGCATCCGTCTAAACCTCCGATACACGGTGCCATAAATCAACTTGGCATCTTCGGAGAGGTGGACGGATAAAACCAAATAGCATCTGCCCCGAACCTCAGGCAACGGACGCGTCGTCCGGGCCGCCGTTCGGAGGGGAACAGATTCTGGCACGCCCGGTGGGACCTTTTCCTCTTTCCACTCCACACTTCGTGTGTCGTCGTCGCGAACCGATCGCGGTTTGTTAAATGGTTGTCTTCGGATTTCAAGTTGCTAAGATTTGGTCTTTTGTCTGGTGCAGAACTCAAGCATCCATGGATTCTAACTGCACCAAATGCGCGAAGCACCACGGCAACGGACGCTCCACCTCACCGAGAGGTGTAACATATGGGCCCCAAGCGGCCTCCTTCCTTGCTTTACCGGTAGACCAGGTGACCCAGGCTACCACTGGCCTGTTTTCGGGACCATGGTCCCACCTACAAACTTCTCTATGCCGATCTCCGCACCGGAAGCGAACAAGAAGTCGGTGTTCGATCGGCTCACTGCTGCCACAACCCCTGTCAACGGGTCGTCCGCTACTAAACCGACAGCCTCCGTTTTCACCAGGCTAGGTCAGAACTATAAAGTGGCCGTCCCAAAGAGGGCAGCGGCCGCTGCTTTGGAAGTCGTTAAAGCGGCTTCTCCCATCAGAGAGTCGGTCTTCACAGGATTGACGATTCCCACTCCTCCCCCAGCTGGTCAAAAGGCATCAGTCTTCGATAGGCTGACTTCGGCAGTTACCCCATACTCAAACAGGGGGCAACAAGAAACCATCTCGATTTCCGAGCCAGTCCCAACGGCTCGTCGTGCGCGACGTCGCCATTGGCAACGAGTAAGGAAAGCAGGGGGCAACTCCCCCTCAGGGCTGACCCCACCTGCTCCAGTGGTGGAGGTCAACGCTGCTGTTCCAACCGGGAACAGCTTTGAATTGCTGAGGAAGGTGAGAAAGAACTCCCCAATTGCTGCATTGAAAAGGTCTCCTCCGCCTATGAAAAAAGCTCCGGAGACAAAGCAGGAACAGCCCTCTCAACGGCTGTCGTCAAAAATTTATAAAGTTTGGCGGAGGGTTCAAGACTCCGTGATTGACTCAGACCACTTTCGTCGCCAGAAAAAGGCAAAGGTGGAAAAAGACAAGAACCGCCCCATTAAACAGCAGGGGGCAACAAATGCTAGGATGCCCACTTCAACGGCTCCTTCAACCTCAATGGTCCACAAAAGAAAAAAGCCGGAGAAAGCCTCCGTGACACTGACAAAGTTTAAAAGCGGTGAACCTAAACGCCCCAAGTCAGGGGGCATAACAGTTCATACGGTTTATATGGCTTCTGGAAAGGAAGAAAGTCGTACTTCTACGGGTCACCGACCGCTCACCCGATCCGTGACGAAAGCCCAGGAGCAGCAACAAAAGCTCCAGGAGATGATGACTACAATGGCTGCACTCACTGGGCCAAAAGAGAATCCTGAGACGTCCTTAGATGAACGTCAAGAGGAAGAGACCGACGCCGAGTTCCTCCGCCGAGTACTGGAAAAAAGAGACAAAGAGGCTGCTGAACAAGCAGCCAATATACAGCGTATGGGCCTCCTCTTCCAGGACATGATAGGGATGATGATACAACAAGATCCCCCGACTGAAGAACCCCCGATTGTCCTTGGGGATGATAGGGGAGAGACATCAAACCCTCATCCCGTTCTATCAACGGCTAAAGAGGATACAATCTCTAAAACTGATCTGGACGAATATATAGCCCAGCAAATAAAGCTTCATCATGCGGCTGAAGCAGCCGGCCACGTCGTAAAAACAGGGCGACCGTATCCAGGCTGGTATGACTAAATCAAGTACCCGCCAGGTTATACAATCCCCAAGTTTCATATCTACAAAGGGACCGGCAATCCCCATCAACATGTTGCCCAGTTCAGGGCGCTTTGCGGTAACACCGGCGGCGACGACAAGCTTTTGCTTCGCCAGTTTGTTGGAAGCTTATCAGATACGGCCTTCGAATGGTATTCTGAGCTCCCCAATGACTCTATTAAAACCTTCGCGGAGATGGAGCTGCTCTTCACCCAACGTTTTGCAAGTGCCAGCGAGCGTACCCCGATGACGGCGCTGATTAACGCCAGGGTAAAACCCGGCGAGACATGGGTTCAGTACGCTATACGGTGGCGTAATCTATGGTCGAAGTGTGAGCAGCGCATAGAAGAAGCCCCTGCGGTGGGAATGTTTGTTGGAACCCTTGATCCACAAGCAACCATCTCGCAATTTATGATGTTCTTCAAGCCGACTTCCTTCCAGGCTTTGATCGACAAATTAGCGCAGATGGACCAGATAGGCCATAAACCCCCTCTCCCGAAGCCGGACTCCCGAAACGATAAAGGGAAGGGAAAAGCGATCATTGTCGCCAATGCCCAACAACAACCAAGCGACTCGAAGCCGGTTGCTCGTCCAAACAATACACGCCCATACGTACCCCTTGAGGACAGGATGGGACGTCCTTACTCCTTCCCCCGCGATAAAACAAGGAGGCTATTCGAGCTGGCGTTGCGCAACAGACTTATAAATCTGCCAGATCCAAAACGCCCGTCGCAACCAAGCGACGTCAACGAGCCCAACTATTGCCCTTACCATCGAGTGCTAGAACATCCGATCAAAGACTGTTACGTTTTCAAAAATTGGCTTGAAAACCAGTACCGCCAGGGTAAATTTGCGCTATCCGACAAATGGAAGGTGAATCCCCCGCAGCCCCACACCTCTAAGGGGATGAATACGCCGGGGGCAACATGCTCCGTCATTGAAGAAGCTCCCTGGGAGGTTGTATTATCAACCAAAACGAGGAGAATGCTAAACGATCTTCAGACCTGTCCAGCGGTCAAGTGGAAGAACCCCTTGGAGCCGCAGGTTATTGAGGGGATGTTGAAGCCACGTCCGACTCCGAAGGCCGATGGTGGTGGTTCAAGCGTTCATAACCAGCCGTCAAAATCTTCGAAAAAGAAGAAGAAGAAATCTAAGAAGCCCGTGAAGCCTGGCGACAAGCGCACGGACTTACAGAAGCAAATCGACGCACTGGATGAGTACAACCAAAAGGCGCGGACTCCCATTACGCTCCAAGATTTCCTTGATCACGTCTTTCAAAAAGAAGATGAGGGGGAAAGTTCATCGGATGAATCCGAGGAATATATGGCGAGCTGTCATATGATCTCCCACTCGACCTCGAACGATGAAGGGACTTCCGGCACTAAAACGCCGGGGGCAAATACTGAGTCAAGGGTTCCGGAATTATCAATCGAAATGATTGACGCGTTTCTTAGTGAAGCTCGATTGAAAAGTAAAGCTGATCGAGAACGCGAGACGGCTATATTCGAAAGAGCCAAGTGCCAGCGACTTGAGGAAAGAGCTGAGATGATCCCGCTGGAGCAAAATGCCTCCACCGCTGACAAAAGCCAATTCAAGATAAAAAAGAGGTTTGCTAAGGCTATATCAATGGGCATGAAGCTACCATCCTCTGAAGGAAAAATGACTGGTGTGGTAGAAATGCACCCCTCTTATTGCTTATATCATCAGAAGATCTCGCATTCCACCCAGGATTGCAAAGCTTTCAATGGATGGTGGCAAGGATACGTCGCCAATCAACAACGCTTTAAACGGGAAAAGCGTAAGATTCGTCGGGAGCAAAGAAACACGACCAAAGAGCTTGAAAGAACTGCCAACAATTGTCACATGATTAACACCGCCGGGTCACAGGTGCCTACATTTGGGAGCGATTCCGATGAGGAGCTAGAGCTTGGCCCCCTCTTCAAAGAATCCACTTCGGGAAAAGAAGAAGAACCGAAGTCTTGCGAAAATATATAGCTGCGAAATCGGACACTGCCTGAAAAGAATCTCGGACCCTTAAACAAGAAAGACAAAGGGAAAGAGAAGGTCTCTGAAGACATCGCTTTGGATGACCAAGTCGCGGAAGAGTTAACCGCCAAGAATCCGCCAAAGAGGAGTAAAGTGGATTACAATGTCTTGGCGCATCTGAGGAAGCTACCCTCACAACTCAGCATTCTCGATGCCTTGTTACTATCAAAGGAGGCGAGAGACTCTTTGATTAAGGCGCTACAAGATCCGGACCAGTTCCAAGCCTTCTTAGCCAAAGAAAAGATGAAAGACGAATTAGAAGAAGTGCACACAGCCGACGTTGCTTTTGGTGATGAAGACCTTCTTCTCGGGACGTGTGAACACAATCGCCCCCTTTATGTCTCAGGATACTGCCATGACATAAAGATAGGTAAAATCTTGGTCGATAACGGATCGTCTGTTAATTTACTCAATGTGCGAGTGTTAAAGGAGATTTGCATGAGCGTCCAACACCTCGCCCGGGATAAGATCACTATCTCCGGTTTCGACTCCCAATCCTCAAAAACTCTTGGATCTGTGATATTGACGCTACGCTTCGGGTTGCTCGTCACAGATATCAAATTCCATGTTATAGACGCCAAGACATGCTACAATGCTCTGCTCGGCCGACCATGGCTACACGAGTACAATATCATCCCTTCTACACAGCATCAGTGCATGAAGTATTCTAGGGATGGCCTCGAGTACACAGTGGCGGGAGAGTTGAATCCGTTTTCCGTAAACGAAGTTCGCAAGTATGAAGATGCCAAATACTTCTTGCTGAGTTTCGAAGACACGGAAAGGTGTCAAAAACCGGAGAACAAAACTAACGCCACCATCCCTGTCTTCGGCAGTGACACCGAGGAGGAGGAGGATATAATTTATTCAGGTCCATCCCAATCCACCAGGCCAGGACCATCCGTTCCTTCATTGATCTTCGGTAGTGATTCAGAGGATGAAGTTCATGATGTATTCCCTGCTCGGCCTTCGATACGGGTTTCCGCTGATGAAGAGCGAAGTCTGCAGATAACCATGGTGCCACTTGAACATTACAAAGAACTGGATGCACTCGACACCAACAGCGTAGAAGAATTGCAGACATTCTACATCCCTCCCGGACAAAAAGGCGAGAAGGCAATCCTATTCTACCGTTCTGAAGAAAACAAGGTGGAAAAAGAAATTTGGCATGGCGCGGATCCCACGCTCGACAGGCTTCAGCCTATCCGTCTTCCCAGATATTATACCGAAGGTTTGAAGAAACTGCTGAAACGCCAGGGGATGTCCTTCACACAGACCGTTAGAAAAGCCAAATTCTATGACAAGGTCTGGAACATTCCCGGGACTCAATGCAAATTGCCTAATGGGAGAGTAGAAACAAAAGGGCTTGGGTACATCCGGTCAAAGAAACGGGAGCTAGTAAACAGCTGTTATGTTATGTATGACTTCGATGAAGAGACGGACGCTCAATGGGAGGATGCTAATCCTGAGCCAGCAAAAGTTCCTGATACAAAACCGCCCAGTCCATCGTTTGAAGACCAGATGAGCAAACTTATAAGGGATGCGAGTCAAAAAGCCCGAGATGATCACGATCGTGAAATGGCAATCTATGAGAAAGCCAAGACACGGCGCCTCCTTCAACAGGCGGCGAAAGATGAAGATGCTACCCCATGTCAACCTGATACAAAAAGGGCGCGACGCGGAAGCAAAAACAAGTCGAAAGGCGAGAAAGGCGCTCGACAACTACAAAGCAGAGCTAAGAAGCCACGCATCCGAGAGTCGAGCGTTATTGACCTAGCCCTCATAAAGAAAATGGGTCGAGCATACTCATTTCCTCGGAACAAAACAAGGAAAATACTTGATCTTGCTCTAAAACATCAAATGCTTACACTGCCGGAGTCTAAACACCCTGAGCAAGCGGGCAAAGTCTCCAACCCAAATTATTGCTCGTACCATCGAGTAGTAGGGCATCCGCTTGAAGATTGCTTCACCTTTAAGAATTGGGTTGAGGACCAATATCAGCTTGGCAAATTCGCGTTGTCTGACAACTGGAGGGTAGCGCCGCCGCAAAAGCACGAACCCGAAAACACGAGGATAGAACCAACTCCGCATTGGGATTGGCAGAAAATTTGCACTTTCCACGTGGTAACAATATTAAAAGAAGAGTCCGAGGACATGAACAGCCTTCCTTGGTGCTTTGAAAACGGCAGCGATGAGGTAATCTCAGAATTTCCCCCAGCTCCGAAAGAACTGGAGGATGGAATCCATACTACTGCAGATAACCTCAAGAAAATCGAGTTGGGGACAATAAATGATCCGCGACCGACATTCGTCAGCGAGTTGCTGTCTGAAGAAAGGGTGGCTGCATTAAAAGACGTCCTTGTGCAGCATAAAGATTGCTTCGCATGGAACTATTCCGAAATGCCGGGACTAGATCCAGAAATTGCTGTGCACAAATTGGCGATATCCCCGGACGTCAAGCCAGTCAAACAGGCGCCGAGAAGAATGCGGCTCGAGCTTGAAATGAGCATCAATACCGAAGTCAAAAAGTTAATCGACTCTGGCTTCATCCAGGAAGTTCAATACCCTGAATGGATCGCCAGCATTGTCCCGGTGATGAAGAAAAATGGGACAGTGCGCATATGCGTAGACTTCCGGGATCTTAATAAAGCTTGCCCGAAGGATGACTTCCCAGTGCCAGTCACCGAACTGATGATAGACAACACATCCACTCATGAGGTTTTCTCCTTCATGGACGGCTCATCGGGGTATAATCAAATAAAAATGCATCCTGAAGATCAGAAGCATACGGCTTTCCGGACTCCTTTAGGGATATTCTGTTACAAAGTGATGCCCTTCGGTTTAAAGAACGCCGGTGCCACCTACCAGAGGGCCATGACAAAGATCTTCGACGACCTTATACATGAAATCGTTGAATTCTATATCGACGATCTCGTGGTTAAGAGCAAATCATACGAGGAACATCTCGAGCATCTGAAGACTGTATTCCAACGCCTTCGGCAATACAACTTGAAGATGAATCCTCTTAAATGTGCGTTCGGGGTTTCCTCGGGCAAATTCCTGGGATTCGTTGTTCGACACCGAGGTATTGAAATAGATCCGTCAAAGATTAAAGCGATCATGGAAATGCCTCCGCCGAGGACTCTCAAAAAGCTGCGGTCTCTCCAAGGGAAACTCGCATACATACGGCGATTTATAGCCAACCTTTCAGGAAAGTGCCGTCCTTACCTGATGAAGAAGGGAACCCCATTCGTTTGGGATCAAAAATGCCAAGGCGCACTGGACGAGATCAAGCAATACCTGCAGAACCCGCCGGTGTTGGCTGCTCTGGTTAAGGGGAAACCTCTTATTCTTTATTCAACCACCCTCGAAGGTTCCTTAGGCGCATTATGGGCACAAGAGAACGATCAAGGGAAAGAAAGAGCACTCTACTACTTAAGTCGAGTTCTGCTGGGGGCAGAAAGCAACTACTCTCCCATTGAAAAACACTGCCTGGCGTTGATCTTCGCAATAACAAAGCTTAGGCACTATGCGTTGGCGCATGAGGTCCGTCTTATTTCAAAAGTGGACCCTCTCAAATATCTAATGTCAAAAGCCATATTGACAGGGCGACTCGCTAAATGGGCCCTGCTCTTGATGGAATTTTCGATAACATATCAACCTCTCAGGGCAGTAAAAGGCCAGGCCATCGCCGACTTCCTTGCTGGGCATCCCATACCTGCCGATTCTCCTTTAAATTGCGATTTGCCAGACAGACATGCGTTTGACGCAATCGACAGTGGTGATACCCGGTGGGAGCTTTATTTCGATGGAGCATCTTCCATGAAAAAGCACAAACAAAATACGCCAATGATCAAATCAGGGGTAGGACTTATCTTTGTGACTCCACAAGGAGGAATAATGCGCTTCGCCTTCTCCTTAACAGAGCCGAGGACGAATAATGAAGCTGAATATGAAGCTTTGATAGCAGGCCTCAAGATCGCCATTGATATGGGAATTGAAAGCCTCCTCATATATGGGGACTCCCAGCTGGTCGTCAGTCAAGTGAACGGCGATTACCAAACATGCAAACCGGAATTGGTAAAATACGGTGAAAAAGTGCAGCAACTGCTAACCCAAATTCCCTCCTACACGTTGGAAAGTATACCGCGCGCGGAAAACAGCAAAGCGGACGCACTGGCCAAACTTGCTAAAGAATTGGCTGACGAGAACCTCGATGACGTTAGAATCGTGATACAAAGCCGTCGAGTGCTCGCCCCAGCAGAAATACCTCCAGAATCATATAAAGAAAAGGGAGCAACTGAGCAGGCAACCCTACAAATAAAAGACCATGAGAAGACCGAAGACTGGAGAGAAGTCTTCATAGATTACTTCAAGTTCCACCGAATGCCTGAAGAAGCGTCCATGAGACATCAGCTCGTGAAACGAGCTCTGTCTTTCGCCTTCATCAACGATACTCTATACAAGAGGTCATTCGATTCTCTGTGGCTGAGATGCCTAGGACCTGACGAAGCGAGAAGGGTCGTCCAAGAGGTTCACGACGGACTCTGCGGTTCCCACCAAGCAGGCCCTAAGATGAAGTTGAAGATAAAACGGATGGGCTACTACTGGCCCACGATGATGCAGGATTGCCTGGAATACGCGAGGCAATGTCATTCATGCCAAATTCATGGGGACTTCATCCATCAGCATCCCAATCCACTGCATCCAACAGTGGCTAGTTGGCCATTCGAAATGTGGGGAACTGACATAGTCGGCCCCATCGAACCAGCATCGTCAAAGGGACATCGTTTCATCTTGGCAACGACTGATTACTTCTCCAAATGGGCAGAGGCGGTACCGTTGAGGGAAGTAAAGACGGAGAACATCCTCCATTTCTTCAAAACGCATGTCATATACCGGTTTGGAACCCCAAGAAGAATCATCTCTGATAATGGGCCAGCCTACCGAAGTCATAAAATTAGCCGCTTCGCGCAGCAGCATAATATAGACTGGAGATATTCCTCAGTTTATAATCCGCGAGCTAACGGTCTAGCTGAGGCCTTCAACAAGACCTTGACGAAGATCATGAAGAAAACAGTGTCACGAAACAAGAGAGATTGGCACGAAAGATTGCAAGAGGCTCTTTGGGCGTATCGAACTACATTTAAAACGGCCACAAACACAACGCCATATGCGTTGGTATTTGGGACGGAAGCAGTACTCCCTCTCGAGATAGAACTACCCTCTCTACGAGTGGCAGTCCACTACGAGCTGACAGACGAAGAAAATGCTCACCTTCGGTTTGAAGAGCTTGATGCCCTTGATGAAATCCGGCTTCTAACACAGCAAAATCTGGAAGCTTATAAAGCAAAGATAACGCGCTCATACGAAAGATTGACCCGACCGAGGACATTCCGTCAAGGCGAACTCGTGCTAGTGGTCAAAAGACCTATGATCCCCAATCGCGCCAAGCGGGGAAAGTTTGAGCCAAACTATGAAGGACCGTACATCATCGATAAGGTTTACCAGGGTGGAGCCTATCTACTCATGGACATGCACGGTGAAAGGCCTTTCAGGCCAATAAACGGTCGCTTCCTAAAGAAATACTACGCTTAATGAGCCATAGTTTAGGTCAATGATAGATGACGACGACTATGTCCGCTCGCTATCTTCCTAAGCTCAAGCTTTATAAAAGTAGCCGGCCTTCTCAGTGATGGACCGAAATGTCCTTAAACTAATAGTGGACCGAAATGTCCTTAAACTAATATCAGACCGAAACGTCTTTAAACTAACACCGCAGCATCCTTAGGCTGACAAGATAAAAAAACATATAAAAATAAAATAAAATAAACGGTATGTCCATAAGCAAAAAGGGCACGGATGAAAACCCGAAAGGGCTCCGTGAGTAAGAACAGCAGGGCTGCCGGCGAGTGTTCATGAAAACCCGAAAGGGCGCGACCTCGTAAAAAAAAAAGAAAGAAAAAGAAAATAAAAAGAAAAACGGTATGTCCATAAGCAAAATGGGCACGGATGAAAACCCGAAAGGGCTCCGTGAGTAAAAACAGCAGGACTACCGGCGAATGTTTGTGAAAACCCGAAAGGGCACAACTTCGTTAAAGAACCCTTATGGAGTCCTCTCGACCTTGTAAGGAGAAACCACCTGCGTGAGATCCTTACGACTCACAAAGGAGCAACACACTTAGGGATCCCCACGACTCCTAAGGAGAAAATACACTTGCGAGATCCTCACGACTCGTAAGGAGAACTCTCTTATGGGACCCTCACGGCCCATAGGATTTGAAAGTCTTAAGTCACAGAGACCTAAACCTGTGCTTAAGCCAACCCCCACAAACTTCCAATAATGCCCTACAAGCGGTTCAATATTGACCCTTGTATACAATCCACGGGCGCGAATAAACATTTCCCTAGCCAAATTTCATCCGCAATTGGGAATACGTTCGCATGGTGAACAACCCTTATAAATCCCCTCGATTTATGAGGAGAAAACCCTCCTGTAGGATCCTTACGACTTACAGAGGAACAAAACACTTAGGAACCCTTACGATTCCTAAGGAGAAAATACACCTACAAGATCCTCACGACTTGTAGGGAGAAATACTTTTATGAGACCCTTACGGCTCATGAAATCGAAAGCCTTAGTCGACAGGTCCCTAACCCTGATCGCTAAGCCTCCTTTGTTCGACAATGACAGAGGCAAATGATGATTCGCTCCTGGCAATATCCTAGTTGCAGCGGTGCTGATGCCAAAATCGGTGCCCAATTTCAGGTTTACGGCGAAAGCCAGTAGGCCGCTCATGCATACGAAATAGCCGAAATGATAGGGCAACTTGCAATAAAAAGCAGCAAGTAAAATGTATGCATGCAAAATAGCCGAAATGATTGGGCAACTCGAAATAAAAAGCAACGATTAAAGATAAAATAAATAGCCGAAATGATTGGGCACCACGAAAAATAGCCGAAATGATTGGGCAATCGCGACCTTCGCGATATAAAAGCTGAAATGATAGAGCATCGCGGAAATAAAATAAAATAAAAAGAAGAAATGGTAAAACTTCGGCCCTACAGTTAAGATCACATCGATCCCTGTATACAATCCAAGGGCGTAAACAAAGAAGGGACCATACTTCCCCAGCGGATTCCGTCAAACGACGAAGCCAAACCTCAACGGTTCATTTCAACCGAAGAAGCCAGTGACTTCAACAAAAAATTCCTCGACTCACGGATACAAACACTCCTTGACGAGAGCCTTCTGATCCGCGTCGACCCGCAGAGCCACCAGTGCCTCCGTAGGAACCCTCGACTCGTTTCAAACCCCAAGGAAACAAATAATCCTTGGCGCTTGGAAACAAATAATCCCAGCAAATTCCTCGACTCACGGATACAAACACTCCTTGACGAGAGCTTCCTGATCCGCGTCGACCCGCAGAGCCACCAGTGCCTCCGTAGGAACCCTCGACTCGTTTCAAACCCCAAGGACACAAATAATCCTTGGCGCTCGGGAAACAAATAATCCCTAGCAAAATCCTCGACTCACGGATACAAACACTCCTTGACGAGAGCCTTCTGATCCGCGTCGACCCGCAGAGCCACCAGTGCCTCCGTAGGAACCCTCAACTCGTTTCAAACCCCAAGGAAACAAATAATCCTTGGCGCTTGGGAAACAAATAATCCCAGCAAATTCCTCGACTCACGGATACAAACACTCTTTGACGAGAGCTTCCTGATCCGCGTCGACCCGCAGAGCCACCAGTGCCTCCGTAGGAACCCTCGACTCATTTCAAACCCCAAGGACACAAATAATCCTTGGCGCTCGGGAAACAAATAATCCCTAGCAAAATCCTCGACTCACGGATACAAACACTCCTTGATGAGAGCCTCCTGATCCGCGTCGACTCGCAGAGCCACCAGCGCCTCCGTGGGAACCCTCGACTCGTTTCAAACCCCAAGGAAACAAATAATCCTTGGCGCTTGGGAAACAAATAATCCCTCGCAAAAATCCTCGACTCACGGATACAAACACTCCTTGATGAGAGCCTTCTGATCCGCGTCGACCCGCAGAGCCACCAGTGCCTCCGTAGGAACCCTCGACTCGTTTCAAACCCCAAGGAAACAAATAATCCTTGGCGCTTGGGAAACAAATAATCCCTCGCAAAATCCTCGACTCACGGATACAAACACTCCTTGACGAGAGCCTTCTGATCCGCGTCGACTCGCAGAGCCACCAGCGCCTCCGTGGGAACCCTCGACTCGTTTCAAACCCCAAGGACACAAATAATCCTTGGCGCTTGGGAAACAAATAATCCCTCGCAAAATCCTCGACTCACGGATACAAACACTCCTTGACGAGAGCCTTCTGATCCGCATCGACTCGCAGAGCCACCAGCGCCTCCGTGGGAGCCATCGACTCGTTTCAAACCCCAAGGACACAAATAATCCTTGGCGCTTGGGAAACAAATAATCCCTCGCAAAACTTCTCAACTCACGGATACAAACACTCCGTGACGAGAGCCTCTTTGACTCACATCTCGGGCAGTAAGGATTCAAAAACTTGCTTCCTGAACAATGGGACCCTGCAAGTCAATCCTAAATGGTCTCTTGCATACTATTCACGGGTCTCACTCTCTGAAGTCGATTCTCGACAAAGAGGGAAACAACCGCTTACGAGCCCTCTCGACTCGTAAGAGGGAGAAATTCTCTTATAGGATCCTTTCGACTTATGAGAGAAAACCACACTTGGGAATCCTCACGATTCCTAAGGAGAAAACCCACCTACGAGATCCTCTCGATCCGTAGGGAGAAAATTCTCTATGAGACCCTCACGGCTCATGGAGTTGGAAAGTCTTAGGCGGCAGATCTGAACCTGCGGCCTAAGCCATCGCTATTTCTTAAGAAAGTCAAGATGCGTGCTCTATTATCTGTTAACCATGTTTATCAAGATAGCATGCCGATAGTAAGAGAAAGAAGAAAGCTACGGAAGGAACATCCGATTTACGTTTGATTGAGCATTCGAGACACACTCATTCATGCGCAAGCAAAAGACTCAGAACAAAAAAATAAAGACAAGCTGGGATAAAATTTTTCATTAATATGGCCAATGGTTCTTACAATCATAAAAGCGATAAACGAAGAAACATCATTACAAGGGAATAACCTCGAACCCAGGACATGGATTGAGGAACTCGAAAGCAACCCTATCTATGACTTTCCAGGCCTCGCGGACCATCCTAATATGCTTTCTCTCGTGAGCACAAGCGTCAGGGTCCCCCCTGATGTCTTCCACCCTCCGATAAGCAGCGAGTATAGCGGACTGTTGAAAGGCCTCGTGCAAGAGATCGATAAGACTGTCTCGTCGTCTCTTCGAGATAAAGTTCAACAGGTACACCGAGTGCACCTTGTCCTCAGCAGCGTCCAACGCCCTAAGCGGCACGCCGGAACAGAAGAGAGGAAGCGCTTCCCAGATGGCTCCCACGATAAGCTTAAGGAGGGAGGAACGTCGGGGGAGCAGTGGACTATTATACGCGTCGAAGCGACTCATTATTTCAGCGCACTCCTCGTTTGTGAACTCCCGATTTTGAGAGTGGCCAAGTCGGCGAATGTCCCCATACGAGATGATCTCGTTAAGGGCATACATGTGGGCGTTCATGGTTCCTGTGAAAGAGAATCAACAGAATTATAAGAAAGATTGATTAAGCAAAAAGATATAATGCACTGAAGAATAAAATGCCATCTTCAAACTTTAAGATCAATTAAGCACTCTTAAGAATTCTTTTAAATCAGAGGGATCTATGTTTTGCCAAAGATGCAAGTTTCTGTTCATGGATTGAGAAACCCTGAAACAGATTCCTGAGAGCGAAGCTCTATTTGACGAAACCCCAAAAGGATTGTCTGTAGATCAAAAGAGCTATGAGAGCAAGGCTCTATCCATTAAACTAAATTTGATTTAATTTAAAATTTTACCTAAAAGGGGTGCTGGGTTCTGAACTTTGAAAGTTCCTAAAAAAAAAAAAGAAATGAGAGCAGGGCTCTAAAAGTTCTTAAGTAAGAGCAAAAGCTCTGGAGTCTTTTGAAAACAAAATCTTAAAGATGATAAGCATCTGTGGGGGGACTAAAGGTCCTATTTATAGGCATCGAACGCCTCTTCAACTTCCAAAAGTTACTGCAACGGTTGGAATTCTGTCACCGTTGCGCTCACGTTTTAGGGCCACGTAAGCGCAACGGTGGGGGGCACTTGTTTACCCCAATCGAAGCAAAGCTCCGATCAAATTCCGAGGTGGAAGATGAAGCAACTCCCTAATCGGAAACAAAGCTTTGCTTTGAAAATTTAAACTTCAATAAATGAAGCAACGCTTCAGACCCTCTACGCTGAGCGCAAGGCGCCACGTGTCTGGCGCAGCCGCATCAACGCTGCGCTGTGCGCTGCGCGACACGTGTCAGCGCAGATGCGCTAGCGCAGTCGCGCTGCGCTGTGCGCTACGCGACACGTGTCAGCGCAGATGCGCTAGCGCAGAAGAAAGGGTTTAAATACCAAAGGCAATTTATCCATGCAAAGTTACGTACACTTGATAATAACGAATTAAAATCATACGATGCACAAACACAACAGAGAGCTAAAATGAAAGAACCCTTAACAGACAATGAAGTACTTGATTTTAAAAAAAAATACTTATTTATTCTTATTGTTATTACATTTAAAAAAGATCACCGAATACGGGATCAGAGGGACAAGGGTTCACAAAAAGAAAAAGAAGATTATTCAGCTCCCTCTCCGTCTTCTCCATCACGTCGAAGCGGCGATCTTCCTGAGGGGTAGCCATCCAACGGTCGACGCCGCACTCCTGGGAAAAAGTGGCGATGACGACCCGACGAGCCCGTATCTGGCTCAGTAAGTAAAAGGAGAAGTCCCTCAGGGCTTTGGTAATCAAGAGCGCTTCGAAAAAGTTCTCGATCTTATCTTCGGCCACATCAAGTATTGCCGAGGACATCTCCGCCGGAGGAAGGGGAATGTCGGCGAGCACCGAGGCAAGGATCATCCGAAGCCAAATGGAATTTGGAGGAAGAGGAGACCCCACACGAGTTGAAAGCTCGTAAATGGCGGCATCGCACTGCTCGTCTGAAAGAGAGGAGTCTACCAAGCGCGCAGCAAAGCGGGGAACAATGTCCCGAATCGGCACCTCCTATAGTTGTCGGCGAGAATGAGGGCAATTGCAAGCCATGATTGAAGAAGTTCTCTGAAGATGAGAGAAGAAAAGGCTCGGTCTTGAATTATATATAGACCCAAGCACAAAAGATTCTGTGCACAGTGGAATTATTTCCAAGACCCGGGAAATCAAAATCTTGGGAATACAAGTTTGACGTGAAAAAAGGAGATGAAAAGATATCTCAGGTGAAGCAACGCTTCCGATTCCCCCAATCAGAGCAAAGCTCTACCTTGAAAATCTAAGCTTTAATAACTGAAGCAACGCTTCAGATTCTTTGTGTTGGGCGCAACGCGCCACGTGTCAGGCGCAGACGCGTCAGCGCAACGCCCAAGAAGGCGCACCCAATCAGAGCAGAGCTATGTTTAAAGGAAGCAACGCTTCAGCTGCGCTGCGCGACACGTGTCAGCGCAGATGCGCTAGCGCAGTTGCGCTGCGCTCTGCGCTGCGCGACACGTGTCAGCGCAGATGCGCTAGCGGACTTACGCTGCGCTCTGCGCTGCACGACACGTGTCAGCGCAGATGCGCTAGCGACACGTGTCATGCGCTGGGGCATCTGCGCCAAACTAAATTAAGATTTTATGAAATCTTTTCTGTTCTTTCCAAAACCAGAAGATTTTCTTCTGCCTTTGGATCAAAGATCCAGCGGTGGGAAAATTCCCAAAATCACTCAGAAAAGATCCTGTTAACAAATTCAACAAATTTATGGGCACTATAAAAAGGGCCTTAGACCTCAATTCAAAAAAAAAAAAGTTTTTTCTTGAGAACTCAAGAACTTTAAACAGAGAGAACTCTGAGAAGATTTCAAGAAAAAGGTAAAGAACCTTCATGGATTAGAAGAAATTCCTTCTAATAGATCATTGGTCTAAAAACAAGATCAATGATCTTTACATAATAAACAGTGCTTTGCATTTCTTGTGAACCCCTGTTTCTTTAAATACAATAAAAAAAATAATAATAATAATAGTGCTTTGCACTTTTATGAACCTCTGGTTCTTCAAACAAAGAAAAATTTATTTTTCTTTGATCTGTTTCAGATCAAGAAATTAAACAGTGCTTTGCACTTCCCTTCTTGAATCTAAAAGATTCTTAGTGCTTTGCACTTCCAAACTGCGCTGTTGCGCTCTTAAGAGAGCGCCACGTGTTGGCTATAGAACCACTTGCGCTAAGCGCCCTTAAGATAGAGCTTTGCTCTCTGGAATCGGCGCAACTCACTGAGAGCGCGCCACGTGTCAGCAGCGCAATAGCGCAGCGCAACAGCGCAGCGCACTGCGCTAGTGCGCTTGCGCTCACCAGAGCACGACACGTGTCATCACCATACGAGCTTGCGCTCATTACTTAGCGCAAAGCGCAAATACATTGTATTGCTTACAAAAGGGCCAAGCCCAGTTAAAAGAAGGCCTAACAGGCTTAATAAAATGCAATGCATTATTTTAAGAGGCAGAGCCCAAACCAAAACAGATGCTCTGCATCATTTATAAATGGGCAGAGCCCAAACAAAATATTAAGATGCATTTTAAAAGGGGCAGAGCCCAAACAAGGTAGATACTTTGCATCATCTGCAAATGGGCAGAGCCCAAAATAAATTGATACTCTGTATCTTTTGTGGGTAGAGCCTAAATATAAAATGCAATGCAAAAACAAATAAAATGTTGAATATTTTCAACTGGACTTAGCCCAATCGTGGCCATAAGTCCTTAAATTAAATTGACCGAGCAAAATGGCTCTCCTAAATCAATCTACGTCCGGTTCGAGGGTACATCTCCGAACTCCTTTGACATCCATCGTTGTAATTCCTCAACGACGTCAAAGAGGTGACGGGTCCCAACAACCACACATCCATATGGACTGCGGGGTCCTTAAACTCGTGGACCGAGACGTCCTTAAAACTAATATTGGACCGAGACGTCCTTAAAACTAATATTGGACCGAGACGTCCTTAAAACTAATATTGGACCGAGACGTCCTTAAACTAATATCGGACCGAGACGTCCTTAAAACTAATATCGGACCAAAACGTCCCTAAACTAATATCGGACCACCATGTCCCTAAACTGGCGATCGACCACCACGTCTCCAAACTGGCGATGGACCACCACGTCCTCAAAACTGGAATTCGGACCACCACGTCCTTAAACTGGCGATCGACCACCACGTCCCTAAACTGGCAATGGACCACCACGTCCTCAAAACTGGAATGCGGACCACCACGTCCCTAAACTGGCGATGGACCACCACGTCCCTAAACTGGCGAACGGACCACTATGTCCCTAAACTGGAACAATAGAGCCTCCGAACGCTCTTTTGCCGGATCTAAACGGTCCCGTTTAAGTTGATCTTATCCCCAAACACGGCTAACGTATCCTTAAATATTCAAATGGATTATAAAACTCCCAATCAACTCTGGTTCGAGGGTACATCTCCGAGCTCCTCTGACATCTGTCGTTGTAATCCTTCAACTACGTCAGAGAGGTGATGAGTCCCGATGGCCATACATTAAATTAATCACTACGTCAAGTTGATCTTAGTCCAAAACAGGACTAACGTATCCTTGATAAACGTTTAAGTTGATCTTAGCCGCAACGCGACTAATGCATCCTTAAACTAAAAACATCAAACCCAAATCTAAGTAAATACGGATTTGGACTAATCCACGTCCTACGGGCGACGACATTACTCAGTCTCCGTATACAATCCACGGGCAACCACAAACAAAACAAACACACACGACACGAAGTGAAATTATGGAGAAGGAGAAAGTTGTTACCGCGACGCGGTAGCGTAATTAACTGCAGGGGCTTGCGCCTGCAGGGAAGAGCGTCCCCACAATCAAAAGCCCCTCACCCTGAGGGGGAATCTGACGAAGTCTGCTACATCGGCCGCATCCGTCTAAACCTCCGATACACGGTGCCATAAATCAACTTGGCATCTTCGGAGAGGTGGACGGATAAAACCAAATAGCATCTGCCCCGAACCTCAGGCAACGGACGCGTCGTCCGGGCCGCCGTTCGGAGGGGAACAGCGTGTTCATCTGGCAATTCGTAATTTAAGGGGGAATCGGCTGTTATTGGATGTTCAGCAAGAAAGTCGGCGATAGCTTGGCCTTTTACTGTCTTGAGGGGCCGATAGATTATCGAGAACTCCATCAAGAGGAGGGCCCATTTGGCAAGCCTTCCTGTTAATATGGCTCTTGACATTAAATACTTGAGAGGATCCACCTTTGATATGAGATGGACCTCATGTGCTAAGGCGTAGTGCCTGAGCTTCGTTATCGCGAAGATCAGTGCCAGGCAATGCTTTTCAATAGGGGGGGTAATTGTTTTCTGCCCCCAGGAGAACTCGACTCAAATAATAGAGCTCTCTCTTTCTCCTGGCCGTTCTACTTGTAGGGTGTTTTTCGTCACCCCATTGATATAGGAATGCATGCGCTTGTTGTTCATATCATAATATTGCATTTTATATTCCCCATTCTTATGCATTTTATAATAAAACATGTGCTTTTGACGCATGTCTGCTACATATTACAGGTTACAGGTTCTTGGACAGAAAACAGTGAAAACGATGAAAAGACGAAGCAAAAGTGGACTTTGACCAACAAACAGAAGACTCTTGATCAAGCCTACATCAAAGATAAAATTCACAAAGTACAAGGCAGTGCAAGGTCCAAGATTACAAAGCGAACGGTTAAAAGTCCACCGCAATTATTCACTGGAGATCTGGAAGAAACATAGAAGCTATTTTAATAAAAGAACCAAATAATAAGGAAGCCCAAAGATTCAAGGCCCAATACTTCCTTTTAAAGAGCCAGAGACATAAAATTTTACCAAAGCTTGGAGTCTACTTTGACTAGGTCTTCCTAAGGATATTTTGGTAAATGTAGACGTGCGAATCAATTGTAACCTAGGGTTTCCTATCCTCTATAAATAGGAACTCTAAATCATTGTAAAGGCTATGCCTCCCTATGCCCCTTTTTATGAATAAAATTTAGAATTCTTTTGGAGAGCATCGATGCCTCTTTTCATATCATCTATTCAGATCTAACAACCCTGTGTAAATGTTTGGAGAGAGCCATCTATAAAGTAAGTAGATTTATTTAATTGCCCTAGTTTAGATTTCAATTCTTGCCCTAGGTAATTTTTCATTCTCTGCCCTAGATTAAATTTAATTCTTTGCCCTAGTTAGATAGTTAGATCTTTAATTCAATTGCTCTAGATTAATTTAGTTTTTAGATTTAATTAATCCACGAACACCCTTCGGAATTAACTCGTAAGAGCGATTAGGAGATTCACAACATCCCTGTGGACTAACCCGTACTCACCGGCTAGCTGCAAAGCGACGCCGTTCTTGATTGCGGTAAATTATTTTTGATCGTAAAAACCTCTCAAATCACTTGTCAGGCATGTACAGATTCCCCCTTCCTAGGGCATGCCGGGGTTTATTGATTGTGAGGATCCGAATCTCCGGCAGTCGCAGACTAAGCTGCCGTTAATTACCCATCGCTTTTGGGATGAGGGAACCTCCGATTGACGGGTCAAACAGGTCATGCGAACTCAATGTGCAGTGTTCTATTTTGAAGGGGTTTTGGATATATCGGGGGCCTTGCAGAGTTTTACGGGGGTCCCGTTACCCGGATAGCGGGCTAGGGGTCAAGGGGGCTAGCAGCCCCCTTGCGGGGTGCAGAGCAGTGCCCCGTTAGAATTTTTTTTCTAACGGGGGATGTATTTTTAGTGTGGAGTGTATATAAAATGAGGCGAAAAGGGCGGCCAAAGGACGCGTGAGCGCCAACGTCTCACGTTCCAAGCATGCGGGCACTGGGCGCGGACGCCCCACGTGCCTGGCATGTGGGCGCTGGGCGCCTCACTTGCCTGGGCGTCAGTAGGAAAAGGGACTTGGTCCCTGCACTAGGAGCTGTGTTTCCCATTTAACTTATAAAGTTGAACTCCTGACAAAGAGGACAAGTGGGCTTAGCCCCTGCACTGGGAGTTGTACTCCCAAAAAGAAAGATTTATTATTTTGTGTATGTGTGTGTGTGTGTGTGTGTATCAAGGAGTTAAACTCCTATGATATTTTTGGAGCTGATGAAAGGGGCTTCTCCCTTGAGCCCTGGATCTTCTTAAGATAGGATTTTTGGAGATGGGTCTCCTTCTTCTTCCTCTCGGTTGGCCGGATCTTGGAGAAAGGGGGTGAGATTTAACAATCTCCCATTTTTGAGATCTGATGGAAGATCTGAGCTCCCCTTTATGGGTTTTGTGGTGAAAAACTATTTAATTTTGGAAAAAAAATAAAACTCTTGATTTAATTGAAAAGGGAAAGAAGGTTTAGAATCTTGAGGAAGGAGAAGGAGGCACAAAGAACCCTAGATTTTGAGGGGAATGAAAAGTTTTTTTGATTTCATTATCAAGTTGCCTTATATAGGCTTACACATTTACATATAGCCCCTTGGGCTTTACAAAATGGCATTTTGCCCATCACACGCCTCATGTTCTTATTTCTTTTGTACATGAGCCATGGGCTTTACAAAAATTTGGTTTTATGCCCATTTTGCTTAAATTCATGCATAAAAAAATTACATCAAGATTATTTATTACATGATTTCGTTTTGGCATGGGGGAGGCCGGCCGCGGGGCTCGACTTGGGCATGGGCCCACTTGATCTGGGCTTGGGCCCGCTTATTTGGGGTTAACTTTGAATTTTACTTGGTTAACCGGGGTGTAATTTTCGACCCCAACACTCCGGTGCCCATAGCATGTCTAGAGAACCTTCAAGAGCTGTTGTATACAGGATGAGGGGTTTTCCGTTGACCGGAGCGGTTAGTACTGGTGGATTCTGCAGATATTGCTTGATTTCGTCCAGTGTACTTTGGCATTTGCGATTCCACACAAACGGAGTCCCCTTCTTCATTAAATGGCTGTAGGGGCGGCATTTGCCGGAGAGTTTGGCTATGAACCGTCGGATATACGCGAGCTTTCCTTGGAGAGACCGCAGTTGCTTGAGTGTTCTTGGCGAAGGCATTTCCATAATCGCCTTGATCTTTGATGGGTCTATTTCGATACCTCGATGTCGTACGATGAATCCCAGGAATTTGTCTGAGGAGACTGCAAACGCGCATTTCAAAGGGTTCATCTTCAGATTATATTTCCGAAGACGCTGTAACACTATCTTCAAATGCTCCCAGTGCTCCTCGTACGATTTGCCTTTCACTACAAGGTCATCGATATAACATTCGACAATCTCGTGTATGAGGTCATCAAAGATCTTTGTCATGGCCCTCTGGTAGGTAGCGCCTGCATTCTTCAAACCGAAGGGCATCACCTTATAGCAGAATATGCCTAGCGGGGTCCGGAGAGCGGTATGCTTTTGGTCTTCAGGGTGCATCTTTATTTGGTTATACCCTGAAGATCCATCCATGAAGGAGAAGACCTCATGAGTAGATGTGTTATCGATCATCAGTTCGGTAACCGGTACTGGGAAGTATCTTTCGGGTAAGCTTAATTGAGATCCCGAAAGTCTACGCAAATGCACACCGTCCTATTTTTTCATCACCGGGACAATGTTGGCGATCCAGTCAGGATATTGAACTTCTTGGATGAAGCCGGAGTCGATTAGCTTCTTGACTTCAGCATTGATACCCATCTCGAGTTCGAGCCGTATTCTTCTTGGCGCTTGCTTGACTGGCTTAACGTCCGGCGATATAGCCAGTTTATGCACTGCTATTTCTGGATCTAGTCCCGGCAACTCAGAATAGTTCCACGCGAAGCAGTTTTTATACTGCATAAGCACGTCTTTTAGTGTGGCCACATTCTTTTAGCGTGGCCACTTTCTTTTCAGATAGCAGCTCACTGACGGACGTCGTCCCTGGATCATTTGTCGTCCCCAAATCGATTTTCTTCAGATTATGTGCTGTGGTGTGTATCCCATCTTCCATCTCTTTTGGCTCCGGTGGAAATTCTGAAATCATCTCGTCCTCATCTACATTTGCAAAGCACTGGGAGAAGTCGTCCACATTCTCATGCTCACCCTTCTTTGAGAATATTATCATGTGGCAAGTACGAGCTCGTTTCCAAGCTCGATGTTGATCTGGACTTTCCCTCCCAGTGTAGGTTGCTCTTGGCTCATGCTTTCGTGGTGGGTCTACCCTCCAACTGTCAGACAGAGCAAATCTGCCTTGCAGATACTGGTCTTCCACCCATTCTTTGAAGGTGAAGCAGTTTTCAAGAGGATGTCCTATTGCTCGATGGTAGGAACAATAATCCGGGTGATGGACCTTGTTTATTTGCTCAGGGTCCCGAGACTCCGGGAGCGTCATCATTTGATGCTTCATGACAAGGTTGAATATTTTCCTTGTCTTGTTTTGGGGGAACGAGTACTCTCGATCCATCTTCTTCATAAAAGACGGATTCCAGCTGACTTTTTCTCGATCGCGTGGCTTCTTAAATCCGCTTCGCTATTTTCGAGCGTCATTCTCATTCTTCACCTTGTTGTTGCTTCTGCATCAGGCTTTTTCCTTGCCACGAGAGCGCACAACGGGGTGAGGGTGAAGGGCATCGTCATCCTCCATAGCCTGCTGAATGAGACGTTGTGTTCTGACTTTCTCGTAAATGGCCATTTCGCGGCTGTGGACATCCCGAACCTTTTGATCCGCTTCCCTTATTAGCTTGTCCATTTGTTCTTCGAATGACGGGCTTGGTATTCTCTCGACGGGATCTCCATGGGCTGCAGAGATTTCTTCAATATTGCGGTGGGAGAATTTTGTCCGACCCTTCGCAACAGTTTGAAGCCATTCCCGGTTAGAACAACAACATTCACCACTGAGGTTAAAACAGGACCATACGGAGAACTGCCCCCAGCTTATTTTGTATGATGCCGATTTCGACGTCGACCGTTTCTTACGACCATGATTTGATTAGCCTCAGGATTTTGCCGAGCCTGCTCCCTTTTTCCTTTGAGAGCTTGAATATTCTTCCCCCTGCGTCGACCTTAATCCTTGGCAGGTGCCAGTTGTTTGAGGACTGATTCCGTCAGCAAAGCCGCAGCTTGGGAAACCAGCCTATGGCATACAGACTTCCACTGGGCTTCCTCCATCGGCGTTGAGGCACCGAGGGTAGGAGGTGAGAGTATCGACCTAAAGAGAAGCCCGTTGATTTCTTGAAGAGCCGGATTGCAGAGATTTGAGGCTGAAAGTGGCCCATACTTGACTCCACCAGATATGAAAGAGCCTGAGTTGCTAGGGTGGAAGCAAATGCTATTCTTCATAGAGACGAAACGCCGGAATCAGTATCCCATCACCCAAGGGCAATCTCAAACATATATACCGTGATTATTTAATCGCGGAAAAACATGACACACGAAGTGTGGAGTGGAAAGAGGAAAAGGTCCCACCGGGCGTGCCGGAATCTGTTTACCACCGAAACCGTGAAGACGGACGTTTTGCCTGAATTTGGGGGCAGATGCTATTTGGCTTTATCTTTCCACCTCTCCGAAGATGCCAAGTTGATTTATGGCACCGTGTATCGGAGGTTTGGACGGATGCGTCCGTTGTAGCAGACTTTATTAGATTCCCCCTTGTTTGCATGATGGGTTTTTGATTGTGGGGACACTCTTCCATGCAGGCACAAGCCCCTGCAGTTAATTACGTTATCGCATCGCGATAACCACTTTCTTCTGCTCCATATGTTCACTTCGGGTCATGTGTGTTTGTTTTATTTTTGGTTGCCCGTGGATTGTATACGGAGACTAATTTATCTTGTCGCTCGTAGGGCGTGGATTTGTCCAAATCCGTATATTCTTAGATTTGGGTTTGGTTTGATTTAAGAATCATTAATCTCGTTCGAGATTAAGATCGACTTAAATGTTTGTTAAGGATACGTTAGTATGATCTTGGACTAAGATCTACTTAACGGGGGTTTAGGATCGTTTTTGATCCGACAAAGGAGCATTTTGGCTCTATCGTTTTAGTTTAGGAACGTTACGGTCCGTAGATCACCATTTTTGGGATGAAGGTTTAGTTTAAGGGCGTTACGGTCCATAGCTTAGTTTAAGGACGTTGCGATCCATAGCTAGTTTAAAGACGTTGCGGTCCATTGTAGTTTAAGGACGTCTCGGTCCATTGGGATGTTCTCGTCAATTTGAGAGTGCACCAAACTGATTTTGGTTATCCGGACCCACCATCTCTCTGAAGACGCTGAAGAATTACAACGACATTTATCAGAGGTGTGAGGAGATGTAACCTTGAACCAATGTCCGTTGGAAGATCAGTAGTCGTGTTTGAGACTAAGACCAATTTGGAAAATGGTGAGCATGTGGGCTCGGTTGATCTGAATTAGGGACTTTTGGTCAACTTGGACTCGGCCCACTCAGTCTTTGAATAAAGTGTTCAACACTTGTTTGGGCTCAGTCCCTTTTCAGTACAAACAGTGCCGGGCATTGATATGGGTTCTGACGCTCACCCTTTACTTTACCCTCTTTTTTTTGTTTTTTATGGAGTGTTAAACACTTTATGGCATCCACGTGCGGAGCATGTGAGGCGCTTGGTGCTGAGCGCTAACCACTGAGTGCTAGGCATTCCTTATTGAGCAGCGCCCACATGATGGACACGTAAGGCGCTGGGCGCTGAGCGCCAACCGTTGAGTGCTAAGCACTCTTTATTGAGCAGCGCCCACGTGAGCGACACGTGAGGAGCTTGGCGCTGAGCGCCAACCATTAAGTGCTAAGCACTCTTTATTGAGCAGCGCCCACGTGAAGCGCTGGGTTTTCTTTGTATGCCATGTTCTGAAGAGTTCAATTCTGTGTTCTTTTCTGGATCTTTGATCCCTAAGAACAAATTCATCCCCATGAGAACTAAATTCTCATTTGTGGGAGACTTGTCTCATGGATCTCAGATCCAGGGAAAGAACGATGTTCTTTTATGAGGGTTAAACTCTTAGATATGCAGATGAGATGCTCTGATCTTTTTTTTTATTTACCTTGAAGAAAGGTATTCTTCTTTCTTCCTTCTTAAAGCTTTCTGCTTTGGTTTTTTTTTTCTGAAGCTTATGGGGGGTCTCTCTCTCTACATGACTTGAAGTCTTGGGTCCTTTATATAGTAGAGACAGGTCTGTTGATTTTGTTGAAGAAATCTCTCATTGAGAGATCCTTAATTGATTTGGGGATTTTATCCACCGTTGGATCCTTGATCCAGATCTTTGATCCAAGGACTTCTGTTTTACAGAAGATATTTTTCTTGTTTTTAATAAGATTGGGGAAATATTTTCTACAGAGCTTATTCTGTGACTTGGTATTTTTTTTAATCACCATTGGAATTTTAATCCAACGGTGCTCTGTTTTTCAGAGAGTAATCTTTATTATTTAGAAAGATTTAAGGAATATTTTCTCAACAGAATTTAATTCTGTACTCTGATGATTCATCTCTATTGGATCTTTGATCCAACGGCTCTGTTTAACAGAGGGATTTTGTTCTGGCACCGGCGCCCTTGTGCGAGGCACGTGAGGCGCTGCCTCAGATTTTTTTGACTCTTAGCGCGGGCGCCCTCGTGCAAGGCATGTGAGGCGCTGCCTCAGAGTTTTTAACTCTTGGCGTTGGCGTCCTCGTGCAACGCACGTGAGACGCTGCCTCAGAGTTTTTAACTCTTGGCGCTGCCTTTCAAAATTTGAACAGAGCTTTGCTCTTTTTATTAGGGAAACAGTCACTAGGCATTAAAACAGTGTCATGTATAAATGAATGTTGTCAGCATCGTCATTCCGAAGTCCGAAACTCGTATCGACAGAGCAATCTCTGGAAAGTAGTGAACTGTTGAGTTACAAGTCGGGTTTCATTCTTGATTTCCCCTTTTCCACACATTTCATGTTCTAGTCAGGTATCAATAGAATGCCTACCTTATGCCAACATAGGAAAAATCGTGAACAAGTCTTGTCTAGCCAGACAACAAGTCAGGTCAATCAGGATAACAAGTCAATATTGTTGGTATCGGTAACCAATACAGGTAAAAGGTATGACAATACATCTAAGCAATTGCAAGATAACGTGTCGCGCACATGTCAGATATTGTGTATTAAACATGAGAAATATTTACTTGAACAACCAGTCATAATAAAAGCAATAATATAACTGTCATGGTTATCTAGCTGTAACGAATTGCTGTATGCATCATTACTTGTTAAAAAATATAACTAAACATATTTATAATAGTGTTTATACTTTTTATTTATTATAAATTAAATTGTATCTACTAAAATAATTCAAATAAGTAATTTTGCACAACCTCAACAATTGTAACTATACGGGTGCTATTGTTACGGGCTATCTCTATATATTGTATATTGATAATAATTTGCAACATTATAAATGTGTGTGTGTGTATTGGTATATGTAAAATATCATGTTGCAAGATGAACTTACCTTGATCGGTCACGTAATGACGACGACACACAAAAGCAAAACACGACACACGATGTACGAGCCAAGTAAGTCTCGGCCTGGCAACTGCGACGATGGGACAGTGGCGTGGGGTCCGCTTTTCGTCGAAGGAACTGCAGAAGCTTGGGTCCTTGGATGTTAGGCTCCTGCGACGATGGTTTGACGGCGATAACGGGGGTGGTTGCTTCGGTTGAAGGAGATGGCCGTCGATGAAAAGGCTGTAGGTTTTCAAGCGAGGTGGTGTCGGGGTTGTGATCAAAAGCGAGAGGAGGAAAAGTGAAGGCGGCGGTGTATAGAGGGGTCGGCACCGGTGAAGAGGGAAGAAAGAAGTAGATGTCGATGGTGATGATGGCGGTGATAGGTTCTTAGTCGAGTGAAGGTCTGGGTTTGTGAGGAGGTGGTCGGTGCTAGGAGTTAGGGATGGTGATGACGAGGACGAGGAAAGCGAGGTGAGGGAACAGAGTGCAGGCGTCGGCGATGGTGACGAAGGTGAGGTGCGTTCACGGTGAGGTGAGGAAACAATGGGTTATAGTGATGAAGAGGGAGATGACGATGATGTTAACGAGGAAGGAGGTGAGGTCAACGAGGTGAGGCCGAAGGAGGTTGAGGAAAGGGGTGAGGTCGACGAGGTGCATGTCGACAGGATGATGAAGAGGGAGATGACGATGACTTGAAAACACACACACACACACACACACACACACACATATCGTCACACACACACACACACATATATCTCGTATGTCAAAGTATATAGATAATATCAAATTATAACCAATCTCCACCAAAATCTCATCAAAAATATATTTTGGAAAATAATTCACACACGTAAACTTAATCATAATACATGAATATATTTTAAATAACCCATACCTCTAATTTAAAATTTAAAAGAATTCTAATAATATATATGAATTTAATAAATATTTGATATTTGATATCTTGAGATTTAAAGGCAATAGATAAAAGCAAAAATAAGATATGTGATACTTAACCATACAATAGCATTTTAAAATTATTCTTAACTTGTTCCTATTCAAAAAATATATGGTGATTTAGATATTATACTAGATTCACATAAATTTAGTTTAACGGTAAATATTAGATATAATCTAACATCATGATGGGTTTCAGACATGCGGGTCGGGTCAGATAAGTATTTCTACTATTCGAATCGATCACAACCTAAAAGAATAAAATAAAAAAAATACAAAGCAAGTATTAAAATACCAATTAATATTGTAAGAATGTGCTAGGGTGTTACAATAATGAATGCCGATCGTCGAAAAAATCGTGGAGGGTGTATTTTTTTAACGCCAAAGAAGGAAATTTCTTCTATTGCACCTTTCCTCCATTATTCTTTTATATATATATATATATATATATATATATATATATATGTAAATAGAGAGAGAGAGAGAGAGAGAAGAGGGGGGGAGGGAAGTTGTAGCCTTAAAAAAAAGGGTTCCGTCTCAAACACATATTATTCTTATATTTTCATCGATCCAAACCAGCTATTTTGATTTACTTATTAGAAAACCTGTATGTACAAAAAAACCTTCGTGGTTTAAAAAATTATAACGCGTTCATCAAATAGATAGAAAAATTAACGGTTTATCGAGATAAGAAAAATACGATCACTTGATGGACGTATTAGAGATCATTAAATCTCGAAATTTTTTATACATAGAGATTTCATAATACGTAAATCAACATGACCAGTTTGGATAGGTGAAATACATAGGGGTAAGTGTGTTGTGAGGTGGGGACCGCCATCTCATACCCTATTTTATGTGTGTGTGATGTTATATAGTGTTGTATAAAAAGAAATATCGACAATCTGAGGAGATGAGCTCAAAAAAAGATTTAGTTGTCATTTTATAAATTCGTTCAGCATCAATCTTCATCAAGGTGTCAATTAACTCGAAAAGTTTAGACATATTTTCACGACTTTAAAAGCTAATGATAGTGATACAATCAAGCTTTCCTTTTGAGATTAATTGCACCAGACCCCTACATTGTTGCACTTAATTATGCACAATCAAGTAATTTATTAATTTAAACACCCACTCCAAGACTGATCGGGTCGGAATCTTCCTCACATATTTTCCTCCGTCGATCTTGTGGCCAACGGGTGGCGTCCACCAGCAGAGATGAACGGTTGAGATTTATGATGGAGGTTGGATGTGAATCTCAATAAGTTGTTGATTGTTATTGACGCCGAGCTACCTACAAAATAAGTCCCGGGGTGCGAAGCTACCGTAGGACCCTCCGACGATTAAGTAAGTACCGAGGGATATTTGTGTAAGCAGCGGCGTATTGAAATTAATTCGAGTTACCTGAATCGTCTCGGGGAGGGGTTTATATAGGGGTCGCATCGGAGCAAGCCGTTGCGAGATCTTCGCCATCAGTTCCGTTCAGGTGTAATGTCCGCATTAATGATGAGATGCGCTCATTAATGGAGAGATACGCTGGCGTGGGATGCAGGATGTGGAGCAGCGGAGATCTCGCCGAGACGAGATATACGGAGCCGTTACGTGGTCGCTCGTGCTCCATGCTCCCTGCCAAATAGGGGCGGTGAGCAATTTTAGTTATAGGATAGCTCGGAGACGAGCGAGGATGCTGAGAAAGCACAACTCTATGATAGCTCAGAAACGAGTTATTGGCTGATGGTTAGACGAAAAGGGAACGAATTCATGAAAGGCCTAAAAAATGTCGGGTGCTACCTCTGAGACGAGGCGCCGAGAAATATCCCCACTAAATCATACATATTCCAGCTCCATAACCTTCAGGAATTAAGTGAGCTTACGTGGACGACATATCATCTGTTATGTGTCGTGATCTGGGGAATCCCCACTTATGAGTATCATCATTAGCCCCCCACACTCATCCCGGCCTATTTTATCGGTCGGGTCGTGGGTGGATCACTTGGTCTTCTTCCTCCAGCCTTTTGTTGAGGAATCTACACGGTTGAATGTTCGGGAACAACACGGAGTTCGGGGTTTGTGCCTCCACGACTTCCGGGTTTACGTGGTATTCACCGTGCGTCTTAATTTCCGCGCGTATCCTCAATGACCTCAGCGAATTGCTAAGAGGATGACACCATCAAGAAGACGTTGCTTCGTTTGCTCGGGCCATCGTGGAGACAGGCCAACCGTCGATTTCGTTCCGCATAGTCACAACCGGATGGCGGACTGTGAGACGTCGCTTCAGCCGATCGGATCCGCGTAAAGTGGAAGCATCCAATGATTGGCTATCACGTGGTACCATCTGGATCATTTGGCGCGACACTTTGTTTTGGCGGGAGCGGATCTGGACCGCTAGATAGCCTTTGCTGAGTGTATAAATAGGGGAGGTATGTCCTTAGGAAACACCTTTACTTCACTTGTCTTCTATCTTCTGTGGATTGCTCGACGCTCTCGCTCTTAGATCGGATCTACAATTCAAACCCTTCTTCAGCTTCCCTTCCTTTGAATCAGGTCAGATATCTTCCTCTAATCTTCTAGTAGATATAGTTAAGGTAGTCAGGTGATTAGGTTTCGACCTCTGAAGCCGAGTCTAGTAGATCTTCCTCGACTTCTGATAACCGAGAATGCTCTTCTTCCTCTGTGTCGGATTCTCCCCTAAGGGGTGGTGATTCTCTTGTTCCCCGTCGTCGGGGGGTCAAGAAGGCCCATAAGGTTCGCAACAAGAATGCTCGTGACGCTGCCTCGATGCTAAACAGGTCGGACGAGCTTTCCGACATACGGGTTCGTTTCCACATTCCCTTTGGCTACACGCTCCGTCTGTACAGGTAAGGTGAACAGGCAGACTAAGTACATGGTAATAATATTGCCTTGTACTTGGAAGCGTTCCGAGCAGGGATGTGTCTACCCTTTTCGCCCGAGATTTGTGTAGTCCTTAATTGTTTTCAATTCGTCCCAAGCCAGATAACACCAAATTCGTGGAGGATTCTCCTCGGATTCCTAGTCCGGCTTAAAATTGATCGGATTCCCTTCAATCTAGGGCTCCTCTTATCCTTTCTATACTATAAGAACTATCCAGGTACCCGTAAGGATGAGCCAAGTTTGTTCTATTTTTCTTTTAAGAAGCATAAGAGTAGGGCGGCCGGGTCGGGGGTAATGGTCGTCCCATCTTCCATTCACGAGTGGAAGAAGAAGTTCATCTACATCAGTCCTCCGAAGGAAGAGGAGTGTCCGGTGCCCACCGAGTGGCATAGGGAAGATTACCCGAAGGCCAAGCAGTCGAATTCCCCGAAGGCGGGGATCGTGTCCCGGTGGGAGCCGATCCAGCACGTCGACGCCTTGCTTTCCAAGCAGTCCCTGAGCTAGGCGAGACTCTGTCCCGCGCACCTCATAGGTAAATTAGGTCTTAACCGATTAATTTAGACTTGATATATTTTGCTGATTCTGTAGCTAATCCTTTTTTGTTTCTCTTCGCAGAGCTTATGGACCAGTCGAAGATTATGTCCGCCTTGATCGCCAAGACACAGGGTCGGAAGGGCGGCGGCGCTGGCTCGTCCAAACCTGCGTTGAGTATGGCGCCTTTCCAGGAGCCCACAGCAAAGACCATCGCCGCTCCGCCTATCCCCGAGGAGCACAAGAGTGGAAGGCAGAAGCAAGCCTGGGAATAGGTTTCCCGGATAAGGTCGGAGGCACCTTCTTCCCCCGAGTCTCCGGCCAATAGGCTCAAGAAGGTGATTTCCCGACCACCTCTGACCGGGATACATATACAGGAGGGCGACTTCTGCCTCGAGGTGCCATCAGGGCTATCCGTGGCCGATAGCCTGCTGTCGGATATGGAGAAAGCGGTGGGAGCCAACATACCTCCGGGCTCCATGAAAGTCCAGGTCGCGGCGATAGCCCAGGAGACCGTCCAGGCTGGTAATTTCTTCATAGATTTTTCAAGTAATTTTTCCTCTGTTTAGTTCCTGACGAATGATGTCTCCTTTTTTTCTGCATGTTCTTTAACACCGTGCCCTCCTGGCTGCCATGGAGGTCCAAGAAGTTGCCCCGACGAAAAAAAAGACCGGGAAGACATCTTTGCGTGAGAAAGAACTTCTCGCCAAGCTGAAGAAGGTCGAGGATAACGCCGCCTCCTTCGAGTCGCGGCTGGTTTCTAAGGGGTAAAGACCACGAGGCCGAAGGAGTCCCATCGGGCCTTGATTAAGTCCAACCAGGCCCTCCAGGCCCAGGTCAGCGAAGTCAACGAGCTCTTTAATGCCATGAGGAAGCAAATAGACTCGTTCAAGAGAATACCCGGGTGTCCAACAAGGCGGCGAAATGGGCCAAAGAAAAGGCGGGGAAGGCTGTGGAGGACTACAAAATGTTTGACCAGTTCTACGCCGACCTCACTGACTCTGCGGCCGTTGGGTGACATAATTCCCTCAACGCCATTAAAGTGATGGTGCCCGGGTTCGATGACCAGGATCTCCACGTGAGATACCCCTCCCGGATGAAGAGCCAAAGGGCGGAGGCGCCGAGCAGGTGGGCGGCGAGGAGACCTTGGCCGAGAAGACGACTTGAAGCCGCCGCTCTCCCTGCTCTCTTTCTTTTCCTTTATAAGCCTTCGGGTAATTTTGTAGCGATTTTGTAAAGCTGAGGAGCTCATAATAACTTGTACATAATTCCAAAATTAATGAAGTAATTTTGCTCATCTGTGATGTGTTTGATCGGGAAATTTACGTTTTTATTTTTATTTTTCCAAGTGTGGATAGACCGATATCCTCCTCACCCCGGAGACGAGGTAATAAAAGTCGAGCAAACACTAAGTTTATTCTTCCAAGTGTAGATAGACCAGTGTCCCCCCTCACCCCGGAGACGAGATAACATGAGTCAAGCGAACACTAGGTTTATTTTTCCAAGTGTGGATAGACCGGTGTCCCCCCACCCCGGAGATGAGGTAATGTGAGTCGAGCCAACACTAGGTTTATTTTTCCAAGTGTAGATAAACCAGTGTCCTCTTAGAAAACATAGGAACTCGGACTGAGCTTAGCAAAGCTCGGTGACATCCCCTCTTCGGATACGAGTGTAATTAGAGTTGGGCCGTCTATCGACGATGGGAGAGGTTTCTTTACTTGGGCTACATAGGAGTCTACCTACTTCGAGTATGTGTGCCGTGTAGGGGTTCGCCTGCTGGTTTAATGCGAGGTCTTAGGATTCACCATTTAGGCCGGTCAAGAATCATTTCGTTATGAATGGGTCGGGCAGGAAGCTACCCGGCGGTTTCGTGAGAGGGATTCTAATCCACAGTTTGGGCCGTGCAGGAATCTGCACGCTGCGAATTGGTCGGGTAAGAAGCTACCCGGCATCTTTGTGAGAGGGGTTCTGATCCACAGTGTAACGACTCTGAAATCTCTGTACAGAAATTATTCTGTTAATATACAGAAAAGAGTTTGACAGCCTGTGTATTTATGGGTTCCTTAGCATCCTCACTATGTTTTCTAAGGTATCAAGCATGCAATTTTAAAAAATCTAGAGTGCTAAGCAACCCATAACCGAGGATCTAACTAGAGAATTAGGGTTAAAAAAAGTAAGTAAATAACTTTACTCTAAATGAACAAGGAATACAACCTTTGTAGACCGGTCCTTCACTTCTAAAACTCCGTGTAGTAGTCCCTTTGCTCCAAGGAGTAGTGTCCCGGACTCTCCTTTGGCTCCACTAGGTGAAAGGAACGAGCTTGCTCAAGGATCTTCGAGGCCGAAGATGATCTACGTCGAAGAATCTCTAACACAAGCTACCTCTTCACTAATTGATGAACTAGTGAAGAAACAACCCATACTAAATGGCTAATTTGGTATAAATTGGTGAAGTAAAAATTTTGCTCATTTTAGAATAATTTCTCTCTTTCTTTTCTTCACTCACCCAAAACTAGAGAACAAGTGAAGGAGATCAAGAAAATGATCAAGTGATCCCAGTGTGAAGCATGGGTGAGAAAATATCTCATATAACTTATGTAGAGACTTAACCATGGCTAAAGATAATAGTTAGGTTAATAAATATATAGAGAAAAACAAAATTAGTGGATTAAGTCAATGGTTTCTACAAGCTTCTCAAAGCATCATGAGCCATGACAAATTCCACCTAATTTTTTTATCCCTAAATAAATAATTACCTTTAATTATCTAGGTTATGGTATGAGTCTCATACACCCATGTACAATGTATCATCAAGCATGACACAAAGAAATAACATAATAATATATATCACATATATATTAAATGTACAAGTGAGAAAAATAAATCCTTAAGTGGTCTAATATTAGTTAATGTATATTAATATTTCAAATATATAATCATACATTGAATTATTAAATCAACACTTGATTTAATAATGTGGCTATATCATATATAACCGACTAATATCATTTATATCAACTTATCGAATCAACACTTGATTCGATAATCCTGTTATATCACATATAACCGACCGATATCACATATCGCGAGATAAGAATACGGTATCACATACACGTATTAATCTCGGACCCGCACATATCACATATGTGCCCTACTTCGTTTCGCTTGAGCCAGGAAACCTCTGTGTAGGACTCTAAAGACTCGTCAATACGCCTGCAGTAGGTAATGATCATATCAGTTACCCACAAGCCGTCAGCAGTACTAGCTGGACGTAACGGCTACCCGGGTATTGAGCGATCAGAAGATCAACAAACAAGCCTGCTCATACTCCCATGAATCCAATAAGCAACACTACCGTACAATCCGGTCTCTTCGTCTGATATGTCGCATATCTAGTCTGGGGGTGGTAAACGTCAGACCCGGATAACTTGGTAAGTCATGCCGATATAAAGCTCATAACGGGTCGAGAAACTACTGATAACACTTACCAGTAAATCTCAAAATTAGCCCTGGCCAGGGACTTCCTGTTATAGCCAATCGAGCATAGCGCAACATCAACCCCCAATACCGGGAGAGACGAAACCCCTCCTATCACTCATTGCCTCCATGTGACTCGGGACTGTACCCAAAAACCACCTGTTTGCATGTTCTCTTGAACGTGGTAGGGTGGAAATTAAAGCACAGTGAGAATCACACAAGACTCTATGACGATCTCGGGTCTACAGATTAACCTGTACCAGTATCACCAGAGAACTGTTGTCCGACGATAGGTATAATACCATCTAGGAGTTCTCGACGAGTCCTGTTCGGTGTACCCAGTCTCCACTGAGCACCAATATACAATCTTTGATGTCAAACGCCAATGGATGTGGGATCATCCATCGCCCATCATATGGGTCAAGAAACGTATACGCTAGTCTACTCTGGAATATCGATGCTCCGTCTCGATACACCCATGACTAGGAACAATTAAAGGATGGACTTATGGACTATCCTGGCCCCACTAGTATGATCTCCATCATAGTCCTTGTAGTCAAGTACACATCCTAAGGGCTTTATCAGCATGTGAGAGAAAGACAGTATCACAATACAAGTCTACATGTTAAGATAAAGAGCAACCAGATAGCATACTATCATGTTGAGCAAGAATGTCCTCTCTATATATGTCCAAGCATCCACTATAATATACAATCATGTACAATAATGACCTCTAGGGCATACATACAACCAACAATCTCCCACTTGCACTAAGGCCAGTTGTTGTAGTATCTCATACCCAACACCCCGAAGAGTCTCTCAAATTGTATATGGGGTATGGCCTTCATGAGTGGATCCGCCGTGTTATTCTTCGTGTCAACTCTCCTGACCTTGATCTCCCGGCGATCAACTATCTCTCAGATCAAATGATACCGCCTCAAAATGTGCCTGGATCGCTGATGGGACCTGGGTTCCTTGGCTAAAACCACCGATCCATTGTTATTACAATACAAAGGTATTGGATGCTCGATGGACGGAACCACACCAAGTTCGGTTATGAACTTCTTCATCCAGATAGCCTCTTTGGCTGTATCGTTGGTAGCGATGTATTCATCCTCCATCGTCGAGTCTGCCGGGGTTTCTTACTTGGAACTCTTCCAACAAACTGCCTCTCCATTGAGGGTGAAGACAAAACCCGAGACTGACTTAGAGTCGTCCTTATCACCCTGAAAGCTCGAATCGGTAAAGGACTTCATTTGGAGTTCACCGTTACCATATACCAAGAACATTTCTTTAGTCCTTCTCAAGTACTTAAGAATGTTCTTCATAGCTGTCCAGTGATTCTCTCCAGGATCTGCTTGATACCTACTCACTACACCTAGTGAGTATGCTACATCGGGTCCGATATACAACATCGCGTACATGATAGAGCCTACTGCTGAAGCATAAGGTATCCCTTTCATGCGAGCCCTCTCCAAATTATTCTTGGGAGACATCTCTTTGGAGAGAGTGATTCCTGAGATCGTGGGTAAATTCCCATGCTTGGAATCTTCCATAATAAATCTCTTTAGTATGGTGTCAATGTACCTGGATTGGAACAATCCCAACATCCGTTTTGATCTATCTCTATACATCTTAATCTCCAAGATGTAGGAGGCATCACTTAGATCTTTCATTGAGAATCTTTATGATAAGAAGAGCTTGACTGAGTGCATCATAGGAACATTATTTCCTATCAAGAGTATATCCTCCATGTACAATACGAGGAAGACGACCTTACTCTCTACAACCTTCTTGTATACACAAGGTTCATCTACATTTTTGATGAAGTCAAACTCTTTAACCGCTACATCAAAACAAATGTTCCAACTCTGCGATGCCTGCTTTAACCCGTAGATTGATTTAAGCAGCTTGCACACCTTTTCGCTGCTCCTACTGTCCATGAAGCCCTTTGGCTGTGTCATGTACACGCTTTCTTATAAATCACCATTTAGAAAAGCGGTCTTGACGTCTATCTGCCAGATTTCATAGTCATGATATGCAGCGATGGCAAGTAAGATCCGGACGGACTTAAGCATAGCCACTGAAGAAAAGGTTTCATCATAATCCACACCTGGTCGTTGACTAAAACCTTTTGCTACAAGTCTAGCTTTGAAAGTCTCAACTTTTCCATCTACACCAAGTTTTTTCTTGAAGATCCACTTGCTCCCGATGAGTTTTACTCCTTCAGGAGCATCTTCCAAAGTCTATACTTTGTTGGTGTACATGGATTCCATCTCAGATCGCATTGCATCCAGCCATTTCACAGTATATACTTTGTTGGTGTACATGAGCTTTACCCCACTCGTGATGGCCTGCTCGAAGCTAGTTAGGTCATCATCTTCCATGATGCAATCCTTGCTTCCACCATCAATGAGAAAACCGTAGTACCTCTCAGGTGGATGAGGAACCCTACTAGATCGGCGGAGAGGCTGAGATTCGTTGGGGACTACTGAATCCTCTGGTTCCATTAAATCATCAGTTGTAGTTTGTGCGGTTGGAACTTCTTCCAGCTCTACCTCTTTGCGACTAATTTCTTTTACAATAAATTTCTTTTCTAAAAAGGTGGCATATTGAGCAACAAACGCCTTTTGTTCCTCATTGTGGTAGAATAGATATCTATATGAATTCTTTGGATATCCCACAAACTTGCAAAGAACTGATCGTATCTCGAGTTTGTCCGGATTTTGCCTTTTGACATAGGACGGACAACCCCATATCTTAACTCGCTTGAGAGATTTTCTCTTCCCATTCCATATCTTATATGGAGTGGTAGGCACTGATTTGGTTGGAACTCTATTCAATAGGTATGTTGATGTCTCAAGCGCATAACTCCAAAAGGAAATAGGTAACTCAGCGGTGCTCATCACAGAGCGCACCATATCTAATAAGGTGCGATTCCTCCGCTCCGTTACACCGTTTTGCTGTGGTGTATATGGAGGAGTAAGCTAAGAGAGAATCCCATTCTCTTTTAAATAATCTATGAACTCCGTGCTCAAGTTTTCTCCTCCCCGATCAGATCGATGGATTTTAATACTTTTACCCGTCTGGTTCTCAACTTCATGCTTATATTCTTTGAATTTCTCAAAAGCTTCAGATTTTTATTTCAACAGGAACACATGTCTGAATCTTGAGAGATCGTCAGTGAATGTAACGAAGTACGAGAAACCATTCCTGGCATGTGTAGACATAGGACCGTATACATCACTATGTATCAGTTCCAAGAGTTCCGTAGCTCTTTTTCCTTGTCCAGTAAACGGAGTTTTTGTCATCTTGCCTTTGAGACATGACTGACAAGTTTGATAAGATGAAAATTCGAACGGATTCAATTATCCATCCTTATGTAACTTAGCTAGTCATGTCGTATTGATATGACCCAGTTTGCAATGCCACAAGAAGGATTCATTCATTTCTGAACTCTTCCGCTTGTGTGTGTTCTGTATACTTAGAACTGTGGTTTGATTTAGAACGTATATGTCATTATATAACGTGCCCGATCCAATCAACTTTTGATTCAGGAAAATGTTCATAACATTATCCTGCAATACAAAATTATATTCTTCTTTACTTAATAAAGAGACTGATATAATGTTGCATATCAGGTTCGTAATGTAATAACATTCATTCAGAATCAATGTATTGCCACTTGGTAATACAAGGTGATATTCACTAACAGATTTGGCTGTAACAATTGCACCATTTCCAACTATTATATCTTTATCACCCATTCCCAGTTCTCTACCTTTCCTTAGCCCATGTAACGGATTACATATGCGGAATCCTGATCCAGTATCTAATACCCAAGATGCAGAGCACAGTGAGAAACAGTTCTTAGTAACGAATACACCCGAAGAAAATGCATCAACATGTTCTTTTTTCGATATGGTGGCATGGGAATCCTTGCATTCCCCTATTTCCTGCTCAGTCTTATAACAATTATAAGATAGAGCGGAACGAACATTCCCCAGATCAGTATAATAAGCAGTTTCGGTCAATACATCTATATTATTATCTTGATTAAGGCATGACATGGTCGCTACCTAGAGAAAGAAGAAAACACTTAGCATATGCTCTTGCAATATTAGATTGGTTATTATCTTATCTAATCAGGATAGCTCCCACCGTTTTTTATCAAATCTTCCTTTAAACCCTAAAAGGTAAGACTAGCCGGGATTAATTACACCCTACAAGTTCGCTAACCATTCAACCAGGCCAATGTCCGTACTTTGAGGGCGGTTCCCCGTGCTTTCGCACGGACCTAACTAAAGTAAACCTCGTTTTTCCAGAGGCATAACCCCGTTGACACTTTTCTAGACACCTAATAGGTTAGCTAATTGTAAAGTGCACAACTCTTCCAGGAGCAACACCTACTCGTAGTGGGTATCAGGATCCAAGTATCTCATAAAAGGTATGCAATCTCATTGCAAATTTCAACACTTGAAATTCCCAATAATATTTTGCCCCAAGCAACTCATGACCTTGGCTATGGTCAACAAATCAAGCGCTAGTCAAGTTCAACCCGTCATTTCGTGATATAATTAAACCCACCCGTACGACCTTTGGCTATGGTCAACAAAGCCGTATGACTATCCTAATCCAATCGCATCACATGCTTGCAGATAAGCACTAATTAGCTACCGCACACTACGCCTTGGCTATGGTCAACAAACATGGCATGAATACTAAATAATACTTATCTGAAATGACGGAGGGCTACGACAGGTTTTTAAGAAAACCTTTTATGTAATGAACTTGATATCATTGTAGAATCGAGTGATTTGAAAAGGAGTGGTTTAAGCTCCACTTTTAAAATCAAGTTTTTCAAAATAAACCGAATGGGTGTAGCATCTGCTAGCTTCTGCTAAAGAGGTCATTCCCGGTGAAGGGATCTAGGCTCTTTCCTCATCGAATGAGGTGCTGGATATTCTCCAAGGAATACTGCTATCCAAAGCAAGAACTAGAGCTACCATTTTTGAAAATGTGATTCTACAACATCTTTAGGTTTCTTTCCTTTCATTAATCTCATTAATGAAGTCCCATCATTTATGCTTCCTAAGAATCACAGAAAAAACGAAAATACAACGTACGCTTATGCCATCCGCATTCGCCACATGGTCCCGTCTTCACCGTTAGGTTACTTAACTACCGGCAGAGCGGGGGCTGGACTAGCGCGGGTGCAAAACATAAGCAAAGTTTATTATATATCATATATATAATAATAACATTCATCTCATCATATAAAGTGGTCACATCACAGAACATTTCAGCAGAAGTCAACATATCAAATATTGGATATACTAGGAGTTCCGCCCTTTAAATTAAGACAGTAAAAAACACGGATTCCACGGTCGCGATGAATAGCCAAACCCACATCCCTAGACTCCTACGAGAGCGGCAAGCAACCCTACCAATTCTAGAGTTAGGAGACCTGGTCTTGACTCCTCGAGATGGTCTCCCACTAGACTCTAGAACCTGGTTACTTATGCTCCCTACCTTGGGTCTATCCTAATGCAGAAAAGTAAATAATATACATCAATAGTGACATCATCCTCAACCCGGAAGTACCCCAATAAAAGAATATTACATACAAGTTTTTACATGAATGAAAATAAAAAAACTCTCATCTCATGCAAAACCCCCCCGCCATTCAAACACGACGATCCAATATAACATATCACAGCAACACATAACATCACATGTCATCAACGTAAGTAAATATGCATATCCCAATTGTCGTTGACATATAGCAACGAAACCGGTGATACACCAAATATTACACTTACGGTCGCAGAAAAGAAAATGAAAACTACAACAATTGGAATCCGCAACCACCTTAGACATCATAAACCCGAAATATCACATACTTCGGATTGCATGCCTAACCATATGAATTCCTTAGACATCATAAACCCAGAATATCTCATATTCCAAATTTCATGCCTAACCTTATAAACCCCGCATTTTAGTCTTAATATTAAAAACACTTTTCAATAACCAGTCGGGTAATTCAACAAGATTCCAGACAACTTGATCGAATACTCGTCGGAAACTTTAGTAGACGGCCGCACCCCCGATGCCGTCGACGAAGTGCACTTAGGCGGAACACCGCGACCGCGAGCACCGGGGAGGATGATTTTGGCAACGGGGTTCTCCTACAGTCACTTGGTCGAGGTTTTGGGGAGTGGCTATCTAGTAATGTTACCCGGCGAGTATCCGCATACACTACGTGATTGCGACAGAGTTTTGATCCATATCAAAACCCCATGGCAACCGATCAATTGAGACTAAATTGCTAGGTTTACAAAATTCAAACTAGTTTTCACAAAACTAATTATTGTGGATTCCAAATATTGTATCACATATCAATATCAAACCCGAAACGATGTTAAAATTACGAATACGAAACACTCCAAATTGCCACTACAGAAAAGATAATCACATGCAATCTTGGAAAAATCAAACAATACCTGAAACACCAAACCCCAGAGACTGGAACACCAAAGAAAATTGAAGCCCAAACTCCAATCCAAAACCGACCAGGCCGGTTTTTAGCTATGTTTCGCCGGTGAAAGACCGGTGGAGTGGGCTCGTTTTTCTATGGTGTTCATATCACATCACATGTAACAATCTGCACCTATTTAAAAAAAAATTTCAGAGAACTTATTAAAAACAAAAGAAACTAGGGTTTTGGTTTCGAGGTTTCGGAGTTGTTTCGGTTTCGTAATTCTACTAACATCATCTAATCTCTAGTTTGGCTCTGATACAATTGATGAGTTCCTTAGCATTCTCACTATGTTTTCTAAGATATCAAGCATGCAATTTTAAAAAATCTAGAGTGCTAAGCAACCCATAACCGAGGATCTAACTAAAGAATTAGAGTTAAACAAAGCAAGTAAATAACTTTACTCTAAGCGAACAAGGAATACAACCTTTGTAGACCGATCCTTCACTTCTAAAGCTCCATGTAGTAGTCCTTTTGCTCCAAGTAATGTAGTCCCGGACTCTCCTTTGGCTCCACTAGGTGAAAGGAACGAGTTTGCTTAAGGATCTTCGAGGCCGAAGATGATCTATGTCGAAGAATATCTAACTCAAGCTACCTCTTTACTAATTGATGAACTAGTGAAGAAACAACCTATACTAAATGGCTAGTTTGGTATACATTGGTGAAGTAGGAATTTTGCTCACTTTAGAATAATTTCTCTCTCTTTCTTTTCTTCACTCACAAAGCTAGAGAGAAAGTGAAGGAGATTAAGAAAATGATCAAGTGATCCTATTGTGAACCAGGGGGGAGAAAATATCTCATATAACTCATGTAGAGACTTAACCATGGCTAAAGATAATGGTTAGGTTAATAAATATCTAAAGTAAAACAAAATTAGTGGATTAAGTCAATGGTTTCTACAAGCTTCTCAAAGCATCATGTGCTATGACAAATTCCACCTAATTTTGTTTATCCCTAAATAAATAATCACCTTTAATTATCTAGGTTATGGTATGAGTATATTACACCCATGTACAATGTATCATCAATCATGACACAAAGAAATAACACAATAATATATATCACACATATATTAAATGTACAAGTGAGAAAAAGAAATCCTTAAGTGGGCTAATATTAGTTAATGTATATTAATATATCAAATATATAATCATACATTAAATTATTAAATCAACACTTGATTTAATAATCCGGCTATATCACATATAACCGACTAATATTATTTATATCAACTTATCGAATCAACACTTGATTCGATAACCCGGCTATATCACATATAACCGACCGATATCACATATCGCAAGATAAGAATACGGTATCACATACACGTATTAATCTCGGTCCCGTACATATCACATATGTGCCCTACTTCGTTTTGCTTGAGCCAGGAAACCTCTGTGTAGGACTCTAAATACTCGTCAATACGCCGACAGTAGATAATGATCATATAAGTTACCAACAAGCCGTCAGCGGTACTAGATGGACGTAACGGCTATCCGGGTATTGAGCGATCAGAAAATCAATAAGCAAGCCTGCTCATACTCCCGTGAATCCAATAAGTAACACTACCGTACAGTCTGGTCACTTCATATGATATGTCGCATATCTAGTCTGGGGGTGGTAAACGTTAGACGCCAATAACTTGATAAGTCATGCCGATATGAGGCTCATAACGGGTCGAGAAACTACCGATAACACTTACCAGTAAATCTCAAAATCAGCCCTGGCCAGGGACTTCCTGTTATAGCCAATCGAGCACAGCGCAACATCAACCCCCAATACCCGGAGAGATGAAACCCCTCCTATCACTCATTGCCTCCATGTGACTCGGGACTGTACCCAAAAACCACCTGTTTGCATGTTCTCTTGAATATGGTAGGGGGAAAATCAAAGCACAGAGGGAATCACACAAGACTCTATGACGATATCGGATCTACAGACTAACCTGTACCAGTGTCACCAGAGAACTGCTATATGACGATAGGTATAATTCTATCTAATAGTTCTCGGCGAGTCCTGTTCGGTGTACCTAATCTCCACTGAGCACACGTATACAATCTTCGATGTCAAACACCAATGGATGTGGGATCATCCATCACCCATCATATGGGTCAAGAAACGTATACGCTAGTCTACTCTGGAATATCGATGCCCCGTCTCGATATACCCACGAGTAGAAACAATTAAAGGATGAACTAATAGACTACCCTGGCCCTACTAATATGATCTCTATCATAGTCCTGGTAGTCAAGTACACATCCTAAGGGCTTTATCAACATGTGAGAGAAAGACAGTATCACAATACAAGTCTACATGTTAAGATAAAGAGCAACCAGATAGTATACTATCATGTTGTCACGATCCGAAATGGCACGTGACTGGCACATGAATCATATGAAGTCTATAGGACCCATCTAATTCAAGTAAGCCAAGAAAATCTCAGAAATCTAAACCATTCTAAGGAAGAAGTGAAGAAAACTTATTTTAAAGCAAGTGGTTTTAATAACATAAGCCGAATTATACATTTTTAAAACATCATATCTTTTCCGAAAATTTTGGCAGAGTTTCCTTTGTAAAAACTGGCCCCAAAAGGGTACAACATGCATAATATGAATAAAGGCATCCCCATGCGGGAGCTAGCTCTTCGTCAATTGACGGTCACAACCACGCAAGCAATATAATATACAACGCCGAAGGGCGAGGATCAAAACTCAAAAGGAGACTCAAATCATCAAGAAAACCATAATAATACAAGCGCGACTCTAAGGTCGAAATAATATACAACCGGTCTTCTAGGTCTAAAAAAAATACAAGTCTGGTTGATGAAGTTTACTAGATACAACAATGTAAATAAAAGGTATAATGGTGGTCACGATGCAAGTGAACCCAGCTACCAAAGCAATCACTCGGAATGAAAGCAGTGTGCCAGCAAAGCCGCAACGAAACCTGTACAGCAAAACCTGCAAGAACTGTGGCACAACGGGGGTGAGTTGCCAACTCGTGAGTAGAAAACATCACCGAGCAGAAATCGTATGTATGACTCAATCCTAGGTCAATACGATCAGTAATATATAACCTCAAAATGATAAAGATTGAAGCATGATAAGGTGACAAGGGTAAATATCTATACATAAGTGTAATACCAAGTGCTCGTGTCAGTGACTCAGGTAGCAACATATCATAAATACGAGATATGAATGCAATATAATGAAAACAGAATGCATCATGAATGTGACATCTGTTTTCTTTATTTAGTGAGATTTCTGTATATTTAAAAATCGAGGTATCATCAATGAAATCAACATGAAATCAGTGTCAAGCATCGACACAAAACATAGATCCCAATATCTCAATATCTCAATATCTCAGGCTCCGGCAATCCGGACTGGCCTGTAACCTCGAATCTCAATATCTAGGGCTCCGGCTATCCGGACTGACCAATATCCTCAAATCTCAAAACCTCAGGCTCCGGCTATCCGGACTGGCCTGTACTCCGATCGGTATCCTCCGGATATCCGTCGAGTCACAAACAATCACCGGTCAGTAGTGCTCCCCTGTCACAGGCTCAACGCCATCATCTGTGACCTTCTCGCCCCGGGTACCGCACCGGGTCCACCATGCACCCACAGACGGTTCCTCCTCCTCCTCGAATCGGGTGTATGATATCGCTCAAGAGCCGAGAAAACTCATGGTGGACATATCTCAAATCATATTAGGAGAAAACCGCAATTTTATCTTTAAAAATGATAATCAGTTTATAAAATCTATGCGGTTTCTCTAAATGCAAAAATCTAATGGAAATCCGAAATCATAAATCATGATGTAAATAAATAATGAATACTGGGCTCCGGCAATCTGTACTGGCCCAAAATGTCATGGCGAATGAACATATAAATAAACATGAAAATCACAGTAATAAATGCAATGTCTAAACTAGCATATGAAAACAATAACATATAGGAACTATCAGCTAGCAAGCTATATCAATGAAGTAATGTTCTCTAAAGTGTACGTAACATAGCAATTACCGATGGAGATGTGTGTGAGCCGGCAAGCAAGTGTACGTGGAGCATACGCATCATCGGTAATGGTGCTGGTATCTTAACAACAGGTTTCATCATTACTCACGAAAATACATAGACATGCAATGCAATGCGAACAGCAGAATAAATGGCAAATGAATAGTAAATGCAGCAATAATATGTGGAACATGAATAATAACGCAACAAAAAAGAATCTACATTACTATATATGTGTCATACCGTTTTTCTATTTGAAATAATACGAATCGTGGTGTTTTGAAAATAGGGCTACGGTGTTTTTAAGAAAAGGTACGTCTTTTGAGATATCCGTAGAATCCCTTGGCCCGTCTTTAAAATACTCACGATTCGTTGGTTTTGAAATAGGTATGACTCAAGTCTAGTCTAACATCTACAAATAAACTACAGGACTAAACTAACAGACTAATCGAAAAGGTAAGGAAACCGCCTAAATCTGAGTCGATATATATATATATATATATATATATATATATATAATAGTCGGTGATCTCGCCTCAATAGTATCGCGTACGATATATATATATATATATAATAGTCGGTGATCTCGCCTCAATAGTATCGCGTACGATACTATATATATATATATATATATATATATATATATATATATATATATATATATATATATCCTCGAGTCAAGAGTGCGGATCTATCATCAATATAGCTCGTACGGTAAATCCATCGTATGACATCCCAAATCTGGGTAAGGGTCAATATCATATTTATCTCATTATCCAACTGGTATCCTTATCATCATATATCATGAGCTGGGTACTGATCTATGTCTTGTACATACTGATACCATCAATAATATATGTGCGTGTGTATGAAAACACATCGCCTAAAAACCCGCTAAAATCTCATGTCGTATCTCATAATACGAACCATATCACATCACCGATCTCGTGGCATCATGCCTAATCTCATCGACTCATCTCCAAGTATCATATGTTATCCTCATCATCCATGTACATGTATACGTATATATATATACACAGTCCCATACCTTTGCGTCTATATATATATATATATATATATATATATATATACGCATAAGAAAATAAAATGTATGCGAGTGTGTGTGCGCGCGCGTGTGTATGCAAATCATTAATCTAGGGTTTCGCGACTAAGATGCTAAACTAAGTTACTTCTAATTACACTAATCTAACCCATGAACATATGAACCTATCTTAATAATCATAGTCTCACAATACACACTTATATATATATATATATTTATATATATATATATATAATGTATTCGTATTTTACACTACGTAACTGCGGGGGTGCTATACGTCATCCATCCGATTTCCCCCGTAGATATATATCTACTCACCTTGATCTTCGTTTGCCGAAGTCGATGTCGCCATCCTCTTCTTCATCATCCGAAGTCCACATGGGGGTACCTACATATATACACATATAGAATCGTAAACAGAAATCATGCACAAAAACTAAAATATCACACGAATCACACATAGGTCAAAACCTATAGTTTACGCATGCAAGAATAATTAAACAACTCCCGATACCGACGTACAAACGTCAAGTGACCGGGATAAAACATAAATACCCAATTTCAAGTTAACGGAATTCGTAAAATGAAACCAGAAACAATGCAAAACACCTCCAGATTTTACCCTAGGTCAAATTAGCAAATTTGGCACATGGGAGGGGTCTAGTTTACTGAAATAAAAGCCATGGACCAAATACGAAGCGAAACAGAAGTACCCTGGCCACAAATTGCGGCCATGGGTAATAAATCTGCGGCCAGGAGTGGTGGGTTTGGTCTCAGGTCTCTGTGGTAGCCTCCTGGGTGCCTGCATGACTCACAGTGTTTGCAAAATAATTCCTAGTGTCCCCGGGTGTTAGCAGATATCGATTTCCCTTCACAATTTCTACAAGATGCGATATCGGGGATTTCTAAGTTCATGTCTTGGGTTTGATTCTATGGTTTCAGTCCATGAAACTAACACTAGAGAGGTTATAAGGTCTGTACTAATCTCAACTACACTTTTGGATTTAATTCAAACCCTAACCCTAACTTGAAATTTTCAAAGTCCACAAAACAACACTAATTCACTTCTAAACTAACATGAATGCTAAGGTGAATGTAATACTACTCTAATGGTGCAAGAATTACCTCATTTGGCAACTCAAGAATTTTCTTGAGTTGCCCCAAGTCTTCAAAATCTGATTTTTCTTGGTCCTAAGTGCTTCTTGTGAGCTTGCGCATGTTTTTAATGAAGTGGAGATGAGATTTTGATGAGTTTATAGTGGTGTTGTGAGGGTTAAGAGCAGGGGGAGTGAGAGGTCAGCCATGTGAGAGGGAGAGGAGAAGAAATGATGAAGATGATGAGTGAGACCAAGTCAAGAGAACCCCTCACCTCACTCTCTCTCATACCCATCCCTCTTTGTCCCAAGTTCTTTAATCTTTTCTTTTCTTTTCTTTTCTTTTCTCTTCTCAATTTTAAAAAAACCAAATGCATGAAGAAAAAGAAAAGCCATGGTAGAAAATTGTATCAAAAGTGAAAAATGACCTGGTGCATGTCATGTGCATAAATCAAGCTTAATGCACGATTAGCGATATTTAATCGCGATTAGTATTAAAATTGTATATAATTAATTATAAAATTCATAATTTGCTTAAATAAAATAAAACACCCTCATTTAAGTAATTTCTATAATTTTCCAATTATTTTCTACTTTATCGGTATTTAATTATACCGAAATATTAAAATATTCCTAATATTAATTATTTAATTATAAAAATTTCCAAAAATAATATTTTATTTTTCTGAAATATTACAGTATTCCCCCTTAAAGAAATTCGGTCCCCGAATTTAAATTTAAATTTAAGCCCCTCAAATACTAAAACATTTCAGTAAAATGATCCCATCGTCGGGGCTCCGAAATCATAAATACATAAATCATATCGTAGCGCAATGCGTGCGCATGAAAAATGAGCATATAAACCAAAGTCAAAACTCCGTCAAGCATCTCGCAATAATCGGAGTTATGGTGAAGACACCAATGTGAAAATCCAATACGAAAACCAACATGATATACATCAAAATTATACATGTACACATCGTTGTATTTCGTCAAAACATCTGAATAAATGCATGCCAAATCTTTTTCAAATTGCTGCGCGATGCGCGTATCACAGCACAAGTGGCGGACGTTTATTGTAAGAAAATAACTGTGTGTGTGTGTGTGTATCCTTTGTTTAACATACACGTCCCGCCGTTTTTGAAAATAATCTAGGAGGGTTCCCTTGTAAAAATTTTCGTGTCATCTCGGACCCGTAGGTAAATACTGAGACTATAGCTCCTTTTTGGAATCCCTTCGATAACTATCAATGCATGCAAAACAATATATGCACGTACTGTCCTCGGACAAGTCCTGCTCAGCTACTATATCAAATAGTAAATATCATAAAAATGTACTACTCCATAAGAAATCAATCCCAAAATAAGAATGCCACGTGCATCTGGTACGCATAGAAATCGAAATCCATGAATGTGCCATACATGTGCACAGAAATAAAATCTAAGTGCAACGGGTGTGCACGAAACACCTGTCAAAGGCAACGGGTGTGCCTGACAGCAATACCAGGTGCATCTGATATGCACCAAAATCCCATCAAGTGCGTCAAGTCTGCGCAAAATCCAAATCAAGTGCACAAGGTGCACGAAAACAAATATCGAGTATTACAATCAAAAATGACGGTATACTACACATCTCAATCCAAATCCAAATCAGGTGTACCGTGGTATAAAATCTCACAACCATGTGCATCAACGTGCACAAAATCGAATCAAAATACTAAAAGTACATAAAAATATGTCGAAAGCATAAGTCAAATCACATGCATACCATAGGCATGAAATCAAAATCAACATCTCGAATGACATCAAATCGAAGTCAAGTGCAACTGTGGTGCACAAAATCTCAATCATGCAAATAAATCACCTAAATTACCAAAATCAAAGATGGCAGAAACAGTCCCGCCCTAGCACATCTTCTAAAGCTCTCTGGCCAACTGTCATGGTCACTCATAACATATCTCGTCCACGATGCCGAACCCTGGCCTACTGGGTGTGCGTAATATGACCGATCCTGGGTCCACGTCTTCTCGTATAATATTCTAGAAAGGTTATGTCGAAATCTCTCCCAAATCTTGTTTCCGCCGAACCGCCCGGAAGTTATCACCCTTTACTAAATCTATTTCTTGTTCCGGAACGGCTGCATACTCATCACGACTCTTTCTGGAAGATATATCCATATACAATGCCTCTGCATGCGTATCACATCTCTGATGTCAGCGGAGTGGAATGTCATCTCATCAAGATCTTGCATGAACCTCTTACTCCACTTTTCTCTAATGTCGACTGATTCGGAATCGTCTCCTCGTGGCTGCATGGACTGAGCTCCAACGGCTATACTCGTATCTGGAGTCTCCCAAGCAATACATCCCATCTCATGATATCCGAATGATGTTGAACTTTTCGATCGATTCGTCAAGGTGCCATAATCCCCCAAGAGCTCAACATCTTGAGTACAGTTTAATAGTATTTCAGTACATGCCACAGTACCTATGGACCAGCCGTAGAAGGGCAAACCCAAGCCTCATTAATGGCACCGTGGAACTGCTGCAAACCCTAAGGTTTAAAAGCGTTCTCGTGATCATTATATCGAGTTTGGGTTTCATTCTTCTAGAGGGTCCACAGAATTACTTGCATGTTTCTCCGAATACTTTAAACTTAGAAAATGGGTTTCTGACATTCGATCGTCTTCTTTCGACTTCCAACGTATCTGCGTGAAGTCGTCTCTAGCTGGAATCAATCAATCTGATGACCTCGCATCAGGGTAGGTAACGAATCACAAGTCCTAGTCCTTCCTCCTTAGGTGACTAGAGATCTTCTATCATATCTCTAAGTACAACTCGTGCGGCAATAGCTCCAAACATCTGGGGCGATATCTCGTCATTCGCAACAGCAACTGGCTCATTCGTCCGCACGCTGAACAGTGCCTCTATCATTAAAATAATTGGTGCATTGACGGTCATCACATTCTGGCTGGCCTCTAGCAGTAGCCTGATCCTCTGGTGCTGATCTGCACGTCCGAGAAAACTTTTAAAAGCGATCCATCAAACACTCATGGCATGAAAACATAATAACAACGCATCTACGCAAATCGTATGTCCCTGGAATCACGCCCTCGTCAGTCCTCGTCCGTGACGAGCTCGTGCTGACCGCAACTCTAGCCGTAGCTCTCTCTGCCCGTGTAATCGTGGTAGCAAAACCCATAAACCAATATCGATGAGGATAGATCATAAGAATAAATATAATGCTGTGCAAGGAAATGTACATCCTAAGGCTTCTTAAGCGGAGTAGCGTATCGAAAGTATGCCGCGGAACATACACACGGTACGTCACTCTTTTTAAGTCACCTACTCCATCAACCAAAGTCAACCTACGCGACGAAAGTTCGGGTCTAATACCCCCTCGACTAAGTCTAAGTTCCATATGGTCAAGCCTAGATTCCATATATATACAAACGCCCTAAGCTCCGCATAGTCAAACATAGACTCGAACCAAGGTTAACCTAGCGCTCTGATACCAACTTTGTCACGACCCGAAATGGTACGTGACTGGCACATGAATCATATGAAGTCTATAGGACCCCATCTAATTCAAGTAAGCCAAGAAAATCTCAGAAATCTAAACCACTTTAAGGAAGAAGTGAAGAAAACTTATTTTAAAGAAAGTGGTTTTAATAACATAAGCCGAATTATACATTTTTAAAACATCATATCTTTTCCGAAAATTTCGGCAGAGTTTCCTTTGTAAAAATTGGCCCTAAAAGGGTACAACATGCATAATATGAAAAAAAGCATCCCCATACGGGAGCTAGCTCTTCGTCAATTGACGGTCACAACCACACAAGCAATATAATATACAACGCCGAAGGGCGAGGATCAAAACTCAAAAGGAAACTCAAATCATCAAGAAAACCATAATAATACAAGCGCGACTCTAAGATCGAAATAATATACAACTGGTCTTCTAGGTCTAAAAAGAAATACAAGTCTGGTTGATGGAGTTTACTAGATACAACAATGTAAATAAAAGGTACAATGGTGGTCACGATGCAAGTGAACCCACCTACCAAAGCAATCACCCGGAATGAAAGCAGTGTGCCAGAAAAGCCGCAACGAAACCTGTACGGTAAAACCAGCAAGAACTGTGGCACAACGGGGGTAAGTTGCCAACTCGTGAGTAGAAAATATCACCGAGCAGAAATCGTATGTATGACTCAATCCTAGGTCAATACGATCAGTAATATATAATCTCAAAATGATAAAGTCTGAAGCATGATAAAGTGGCAAGGGTAAACATCTATACATAAGTGTAATACCAAGTGCTCGTGTCAGTGCCTCAGGTAGCAACATATCATAAATATGAGGTATAAATGCAATATAATGAAAACAGGATGCATCATGAATGTGACAACTGTTTTCTTTATTTAGTGAGATTTCTATATATTTATAAATCGAGGTATCATTAATGAAATCAACATGAAATCAGTGTCAAGTATAGACACAAAACATAAATCCCAATATCTCAGGCTCCGGCAATCCGGACTGGCCTGTAATCTCGAGTCTCAATATCTAGGGCTCCGGCTATCCGGACTGACCCATATCATCAAATCTCAAAACCTCAGGCTCCGACTATCCGGACTGGCCTGTACTCCGATCGGTATCCTCCGGATATCCGTCGAGTCACAAACAATCACCGGTCAGTAGTGCTCCCCTGTCATAGGGTCAACGCCATCATCTGCGACCTTCTCGCCCACGGGTACCGCACCGGATCTACCATGCACCCATAGACGGTTCCTCTTCCTCCTCGAATCGGGTGTATGATATCGCTCAAGAGCCGAGAAAACTCATGGTGGACATATCTCAAATCATATCAGGACAAAACCTCAAATTTATCTTTCAAAATGATAATCAGTTTATAAAATATTTGCGGTTTCTCTAAATGCAGAAATCTCATGGAAATCCAAAATCATAAATCACGATATAAATAAATAATGAATACTGGGCTCCGGCAATCCGGACTGGCCCAAAATGTCATGGCGAATGAACATATAAATAAACATGAAAATCACAGTAATAAATGCAATGTTTAAACTAGCATATGAAAACAATAACATATAAGAACTATCAGCTAGCAAGCTATATCAATGAAGTAATGTTCTCTAAAGTGTACATGACATAGCAATTACCGATGGAGATGTGTGTGAGCCGGCAAGCAAGTGTACGTGGAGTATACGCATCATCGGTAATTGTGCTGGTGTCCTAACAACAGGTTTCATCACTACTCATGAAAATACATATAGACATGCAATGCAATGCGAACAGCAGAATAAATGGCAAATGAATAGTAAATGCAGCAATAATATGCGGAACATGAATAGTAATGCAACAAAAAAGAATCCAAATTACTATATATGTGTCATATCGTTATGCTATTTGAAATAATACGAATCGTGGTGTTTTGAAAATAGGGCTACGGTGTTTTAAAGAAAAGGTACGTCCTTTGAGATATCCGTAGAATCCCTTTGCATGTCTTTAAAATACTCATGATTCGTTGGATTTGAAATAGGTATGACTCGAGTCTAGTCTAACATCTACAAATAAACTACAGGACTAAACTAACAGACTAATCGAAAAGGTAAGGAAACCGCCTAAATCTGAGTCGATATATATATATATATATATATATATATATATATATATATATATATATATATATATAATATTCGGTGATCTCGCCTCAATAGTATCGCGTACGATACAATATATATATATATATATATATACACACACACACACATCATATGACATTCTTGTGTCAAGAGTGCGGATCTATCATCAATATAGCTCGTACGGTAAATCCATCGTACGGCATCCCAAATCTGGGTAAGGGTCAATATCACATTTATCTCATTATCCAACTGGTATCCTTATCATCATATATCATGAGCTGAGTACCGATCTACGTCTAGTACATATTGATACCATCAATAATCTATGTGTGTGTGTATGAAAACACATCGCCTAAAGACCCGCTAAAATCTCATGTCGTATCTCATAATACGAACCATATCACATCACCGATCTCGTGGCATCATGCCTAATCTCATCGACTCATCTCCAAGTATCATATGTTATCCTCATTATCCATGTACATGTATACGTATATATATATATATATATATATATATATATATATATATATATATATATATATATATTCCTATACCTATGTATGTGTGTGTGTGCGTGTGTGTGTATATATATATAGACACACACACACACATATCCCCATATACGCATAAGAAAATAAAATGTATGCAAGTGTGTGCGTGCGTGTATGCAAATCATTAATCTAGGGTTTCGCGACTAAGAAGCTAAACTAAGTTACTTCTAATTACACTAATCTAATCCATGAACACATGAACCTATCTTAATAATCATAGTCTTATAATACACACTTATATATATATATATATATATATATATAATGTATTCGTATTTTACACTACGTAACTGCGGGGGTGCTATACGCCATCCACCCGATTTCCCCCGTAGATATATATCTACTCACTTTGATCTTCGCTTGCCAAAGTCGATGTTGCCATCCTCTTCTTCATCATCCGAAGTCCACATGGGGGTACCTACATATATACACATATAGAATCGTAAACAGAAATCACGCACAAAAACCAAAATATCACACGAATCACACATAGGTCAAAACCTATAGTTTACGCATGCAAGAATAATCAAACAACTCCCGATACCGACGTACAAATGTCAAATGACCGGGATAAAACACAAATAACCAATTTCAAGTTAACGGAATTTGCAAAATGAAATCAGAAACAATGCAAAACACCTCCAGATTTTACTATAGGTCAAATTAGCAAATTTTCCACATGGGAGGGTCTAGTTTACTGTAATAAAAGCCATGGACCAAACACGAAGCGAAACAGAAGTACCCTGGCCGCAAATTGTGGCCATAGGGAATAAATCTGTGGCCAGGAATGGTGGGTTTGGTCTCAGGTCTCTGTGGTAGACTCCTGGTTGCGTGCATGACTCACAGTGTTTACAAAATAATTCCTAATGTCCCCAGGTGTTAGCAGATATCAATTTCCCTTCACAATTTCTACAAGATGCGATATCGGGGATTTCTAAGTTCATGTCTTGGGTTTGATTCTATGGTTTCAGTTCATGAAACTGACATTAGAGGGGTTATAAGGTCTCTACTAATCTCAACTATATTTTTGGATTCAATTCAAACCCTAACCCTAACTTGAAATTTTCAAAGTCCACAAAACAACACTAATTCACTTCTAAACTAATATGAATGCTAGGTTGAATGTAATACTACTCTAATGGTGCAAGAATTACCTCATTTGAAAAACTCAAGAATTTTCTTGAGTTGCCCCAAGTCTTCAAAATCCGATTTTTCTTGGTCCAAAGTGCTTGTTGTGAGTTTGTGCATGTTTTTAATGAAGTGGAGATGGGGTTTTGATGAGTTTTTAGTGGTGTTGTGAGGGTTAAGAGGAGGGGGGAGTGAGAGGGTAATCATGTGAGAGGGAGAGGAGAAGAAATGATGAAGATGATGAAGTGAGACCAAGTCAAGAGAACCCCTCACCTCACACTCTCTCATGCCTATCCCTCTTTAATCTTTTCTTTTCTTTTCTTTTCTATTCTTTTCTCTTCTCAATTTTAAAAAAATCAAATGCATGAGGAAAAAGGAAATCCATGGTAGAAAAATGTATCAAATGTGAAAAATGACCTGGTGCATGTCATGTGCATAAATCAAGCTTAATGTATGATTAGCGATATTTAATCGCGATTAGCATTAAAATTGTATATAATTAATTATAAAAATTCATAATTTGCTTAAATAAAATAAAACACGCTCATTTCAGCAATTTCTATAATTTTCCAATTATTTTCCACTTTATCGGTATTTAATTATACCGAAATATTAAAATATTCCTAATATTAATTATTTAATTATAAAAATTCCCAAAAATAATATTTTATTTTTCTGAAATATTACACATGTCGAGAAAGAAATTCCTCTCTATATATGTCTAAGCATCCACTATAATATACAATCTTGTACAATAATGGCCTCTAAGGCATACATACAATTAACAATGTGTATGAGTTATAAGTTACTTTTGTTAAACAAAAACAAGAAGCCATTTTTAGCTCACTGGTAAAGCCTTTGCACTGCTGTGACGTAGCCTGTGTGTTCGATTCCCATCAGACACAATTTTTCTCTTATTTTTCTTTTTAATTTTTTGGAAGCCTAAAAGGCGGCATGTGTAATATACGGGGAAATGAAAAGTTCAGAAAAATCAAACATGTGAAAAATGGTGTAAACACAGAATTAATATGGTCGCATGAATCTTGAGGCATTTACCTCAGATCCGACCAGTGGTTTTGCCCTTGGGGCCAGCGGGGACGGTGATGATGAGCCCAAATTGCTCCGTACTTTGCACACTCGTCTCTTCAGCTCCTCTTAATTCCTCTGCACTGTTTGATTTCTCTGCAATCAAACAGAGACCCTTCATTTCACCATTTAAACATCATTTTAATCTTTTTAATCCAAAACTTTAATTCACAAACCCTAATTCTCCACTATAAATACCATCACATACTTTAGCTCATCGCTATTCTGAAAATTCTAGCAAAAACTCTATCAAAAAGTTCCTATGTGCAAGTGGAGTAAAGTGGAGTTAGCGAGCAAGCTCCTTCCGTCGAAGATCGAAGCCGATTCCAAAGCTCCCGCGACACCATGAAGTTCATCCCCTCTTCCTTAACCTCTTATTGATATATTCAAACCGTAAGTCCCTCCCAACTCTCCTCCCTTTCATTGAAATTTATCTTTAAATCTTATATCGGTAAAGTAGAGTTATTACCGATATTCTTTTTCTAAACCCTAGAAACTCTATTTTCCTTTATAATTTGGTCAATCTAATTTTGCCACATTACTTGTAACCTTAAATACCAATGTCTAAATTCAAGTTTAACCAAGAATCTCATGTGAAACAACCATAATTAAACTTTTTCATTAAAACTTTATTATTATTTCTTTTCGTTTTTGTTAAAACTATATCTTTAGGAAAAACTTCACGGGGTAACGACCTACCCAACACATAAACTTTGATTTCATAGCATGATGCCTATTTGTATATATATTTGTTTCGAAAAATAATCTTTACAATAAAATATCACATACTTTAAAACCGGGTTTCTTTTAAAGCGGTGTTTTGTATTCCTTTGCAATTATGGATCTACAACCCTTGTTAGGGGGACCCACTAATGGATGGTGCAGATTTTCGCACATCCTAGGATTAGTAGAGCGAGATGTAGCACTCCTCATGGAGAATTCGATCTCGAAAGGATATAAAATACGGTTTTTACGACATGCGAATTTTCTAAATAAAACTAATTTTCTAAAAATTAAAATTATAAAAAATTATAAATCCATATTTTCATTATATTATAAACTATATTATTATAAATGAAAGATTAAAAAATGTCAATAAAATACCATCAAGTTACTTAAAAAAGGCTAGTTTTCAATAAATACCATAAACTTTTAAAAGCCAGGTATTTATCATTAAAATACCTCAATACTTAAAACACATGCTCATGAAAACCCTAAGTAATATAAATCACCCTCGAGATTTTATTTTTAACTATATTAAAAATATTTTTTCATCAAACCCCCTCGAGATATACAAAATAATATTTTAAGAATTCTAGTAAATATGGGTTTAAGCGGGATCAATTCTTTTGAGCCCCAGTGAGCCGGAGAAAGTGGGTGATTCAGGTTAGACAAATAACGGAGTTATCAATGACAATTGTCTTGGAAAAAGACATAAATCCTTCCGTCCATATGCAGCAGTTGCCGATAATTCCCGAACTTAAGAATTCAAAAGTTAAATCAGTTTACAAGTGTCTGACCCAGTCTGAGCCCAACCTCAAAACTGAATCCAAAATCAAACACGAATACTTGATCATGAATATGAATACTCGAATTCAAACTTCAAATTTATATATGTATACTTGACTTGACTTGACCGAACCATGGTTATAACTTAACATGACTACTTGAATACATGATTACATCCTGAACATGAATCTGAACATTTTGTATCTATGGTTTCGGCCAAGACTTGTAAATATAATCTATACAATACATTACGCGGGCATAAAGAGGTAGATTGGTACGGAACGTATATCGTGGCACGAGAGGTCACTTAAAATACACCTACATGAATTCACATACCGTTGTCCCGTGGGTTATGACAGGGCCTTGTACTATATGTTACCATAGTCCACGGGGTAAGATGGACTCCTCTCGTATAAATGAATATCTTCTTTATCAAACTATAAATAACCACGTTAGAATAATTATCATATACCTGTAATCGGTCATATACAACTTTACATGTTCATTTCACTTTATATACTATCTTCTCTTTCTTCTTTTGAGACTTACCGAGTGTTAGTTCGCTGACGACATTCCTTTCTGTTTTTTCATTGGAATGTTCATCAGAAGGACCAGACTCTGAGGAGATAGAGCCGAGCCAGGAGGACTTGGACCAGCTTACCGCTCATTCTGACTACTAGTTCCTCTGCACTTACTTTTAGTATGCCATTGTTTAGGCATTTGCTTTTGATTATTGTATCTTTTATTTCAAACAATTGTATATAAATTCGAATGTAAATAAAGTTGCTATTTCATTTTATTCTCTTATCATTCTTGTTCATTTTTATATATTGCTTAATTACGCTTAACGTATTTATTTAATAGTAAATACGTTACGGCCTGTCATGTCACCGTTTCCGTCTACTGGGAAGCGGGGCATGAAAGGTTTTGTTGGTGGCCCATGCAGGTCAGTTCTGCATGAAATCTTAAGCAATATATCATAAGAATTATAAAAATCAGCAACCATACATTCCTTACATTTCAAATTTCTTGAATCTATCCTAACCATTCCTTTTTCTATCAAGGTAATGGATTCTCCGAACAACATCAGCAAGAACGTCAACGGCAATACCCCACCGCCTACTCTATCACTACCACCTACCATTGCAGCTCCTATCAATGAGCAAATGGTACTGCTTTAGGCCATCAAGAGCCTATTGGAGGGTCAGCAGCAATAGACTGCTATCTTCATGCACCGCCTTGAAGCTGAGGCACCCGGAATCAAGCAGTTTCGGGCACTGCACCCAAAACACTTCTCGGGAAAAGAGATCCTACTTGAGGCAGAAGAATGGACCCAAGCGATCGAAGATGATCTGGCAGCCGCTCAAGTGCCAGATATTGCCTGGGTAAGAGTTGCTAAGTTGCAACTGACCAACAATGCAAGAATCTGGTGGAAGGCTGAGAAAAGCCGACTTATACAGCCAATTGAGTGGAAGACGTTTCGCGATCTGTTTGATGCGATGTTCTTTATTGAGACTGCCCTTTTTGAGATGGAACAACAGTTCATCCACCTACAACAAGGTTCTATGTGGGTAAAATCAGTTTATGAATACTATGTTGAATTCATCATGCTTAGCAGGTAAAGATTTGTACCAAATTCTGTTCCTTAAAACATATCTTTATCCTGACATCAACATCTTATCAGGTTCATGGCACATTTGATTCCGACCGATGAGATTCGGGCTAGACGATTCCAACAAGGCTTAGACCCGGAGATTCACGCGGCATTAGCCACAGGCGACTACCTGACTCATGAACTTGCCCTGAAGGCAGCACGTCGCTACGAAGCTGTGGTCAAGAAGAAGGGTAAGACCTAAACAGCTGGAATCAAACGCCCTGCCACACAGATGACAGGAGGAGCCTCTTCTAGGTCGACCTTTGCACCCAGGAGACCAGGAGGATCATTTAACCGCTCCAGTCCAGATTTCTATTTTTACTACAAAAACACTGGACACCTGGCGAAGGACTGCAGGCGTGAAAATGGCTTGTGTTTGGTTTGTGGTGCATCCACTCACGCTATAGGAGCATGTCCATATCGTTTCAACACATCACCGGCACCCAGACCCGTAATCATAGCCCCGCAGCGGCCAGCCATTCAGGCTCCTGCACCCTGCCTACCTCTCCATGCACCAGCTCCACGTGGACCATCTGCACAGCATCAACGTCAATTCCATCAGGCACAGAGAAACGTGCCCCAAGGACAGAGGAATGTGCCTCAGGCAAGGAGGAATGTACCAAGACGTCAGGCTTTTACAATGACAGTCGAGAAGGTCGAAGCCACAGGACAAGTCATCACTGATAATTCCCCCATCCTTTCAAATCTTTTCGATCCTGGAATATCATTATATTTTTCCTATATCTAAACCCAGCCTTACACAACTTAGGTACTATACAAGTAGCCACCCTTCCTGCACTCGCACTTTTCGACACTGGAGCTTCACACTGCTTCATATCCAAACGATTCGTGAGAACACATGTGATTCTCGTGAAGCCACCCATTTCAAGTTAGAATGTCAGTTCCGGGAATGGAGTCTTGAAAGCAACTATAGGGTTTGATCAGTGTCAAGTTGTAGTTTGCGGACGAGAATTCTACGTAAATTTCAAAGTACTGGACATACCAAATTTCGATGTTGTGTTAGGAATGGATTGGCTGGGAGTATTCTATGGTACTATTGACTGTCGTCAAAGGAGGGTAGTATTTAAGATACCAGATCACCCAGTCTTCTATTTTAAAAGTGGAGATAGAACTTTAGAGCCAGAAAGATACGTGCTAAACCAAAGAATGCAGAAGTGTTTTCTCTACCGACAGAAGAAGAAAAGCCCGAAGTAGTTCGAGAGTTCGAGGATGTGTTCCCTGAAGACATATCTGGTTTGCCTCCTGATCGAGCTCTTGAGTTTAGTATTGATTTACAACTTTGTGCGCAACCTGTAATCAAAGCACAATACCGGTTAAGTCCATAAGGATTGAAGGAGATCCACATTTAGTTGGACGAACTCCTGAAGAAAGGTTGGATCCGACCCAGTACTTCAAATTGGGGATCTTCGGTATTACTCGTGAAGAAAAAAGAAGGTTCATGCAGGATGTGTGTGGATTATCGAGCTCTGAACGAAGTGACGATTAAGAACAAGTATCCACTACTACGCATCGATAATCTTTTCGATCAGTTAAGTGGATCTTGTGTATTTTCAAAGCTGGATCTTAGTTCGGGTTATCATCAGGTGAAGATCAAAGAGTCCGACACTCCGAAGACGGCATTTAAGACTCGATATGGTCATTATGAATATCTCATAATGCCATTTGGAGTGACCAATGCACCTGCCATCTTTATGAACCTGATGAACCAAGTTTTCTAAGAGTACTTAGGCAGGTTCGTTGTCATCTTCATCGACGACATCCTAGTGTATTCAAAGGATCAAAAAGAACACGCCGAGCACTTACGGATTGTCCTGGAGACATTGCGACAACATCAGCTCTAACGACTTTAATTTTACTGTACAAAATTTTTTAAAGTTAATGTGCATAATGGAGTTTGCTAACCTGAGTACAAGTAATAAATTAAATTTGTTTAAGAACAGCAAGAATCAAATTGTAGCTCATTGGTAAAGCCTTGCACTGCTGTGACATAGCCCTTGTGTTCGAATCCCATCAGCCATATATATTTTTATTGATTTTTCTTTTAAAATTTTTGGAAGCCCAAAAGTTTACATGTGTAATGCACGTAAAAAAAATGAAAAGTCAGATAAAAAAACATGTGTAAAAATCCCCCATGCTTTTCACATTAAACCCTTTGGCCTACCCCACGACCCCTGTTCTGTTTATTTTCTCTGCAATTATCCAGAGAATTAAAATTTAGCTTTAAATCCCATTTTAATGCATTTTTAATTCTTTCTTCAATTCCAAAACCTTAATTCCATCCTATAAATACAACACCATACCCTAACCCTCTTCATTCTGAAATCTATTGCCAAAATTCTCAAAAATTCTCAAGTCCAAGAAGAGTACAAGTGGAGTTAGCTCAAGGTCAATTTCCGGCGAGGATTTGAGACGTTTCCAGCGATCCTGCAACTCCACGAAGGCTACTACCCTCATCCTCTACCTCCCCTCTCTTCTTTAAACTTGTAAGTCCTATATCTCTTCTCCTCTTTCTAATATAAAACTTCTCTTTTTCAAAATATGTCGGTAAGTGGAGTTATACCGATATTTGTTGCTAAAACATTTGAAAACTACTATTCCTTGTACTCATGTATATACCTTCCTTGTAATCATTTAACTAATATTTAGAAACCAATTTCACTCTAAAACTCCATGTTAAATAACTTTAATTAAGCTTTTACGTCTAAATACCATGAAATTTAGATACGACATCTTTTAATTATTTTGCTTAGCATGCCTTTAGAAAACCACACGAGATAATGACCTACCTCTCACAGACACACATCTTGACATAACACGATTCTCTTGAACATATCTTTGTGGCAAAATACGACTTTTCATCAAAATACCTTAAACTATTAAAAACCCGGATTTCTTTAAATTGTGTTACTTAATTCTTTGCGATTGTGCCACAACAACCCATTTTGGGGAACCTGCTATTGGATGGTGCGGATTATTGCACATCCTTGGGACTAGTAGAGAGAGAAGTAGACCTCCTCACGTAACATACGATCTCGATGGAATTTTAATACGATTTTTAAGAAAAACGAGGATTTCTATTTAATAATAAAAATTTATTTTAATAATTATATAAATATTATCAAACCATATATTTTTAATATATAATAAAATTCCATATTTTCTAGAAAATAAAATAAAGACAAGTTTCACCAAAATACCATCAAGAATCAATACAAGTCAAACTTTACATTAAAATACCATGAACTATTTCAGCTAGGTATGTATTCACTAGAATATCTCACTCTTTAAAAGTTACATCCATGAAAACCCTAAATATGATAAATAATTACTCGAGGTTTATTTTTAAAGTATATAAAATATTTTTTATAAAACCCCCTCGAGTTATATACAATTACATTAAGGACCTTAGTAAATATAGGTTTAAGCGGGACAAATTCTCTTGAGCCTCAGGGAGCCGGAGAAAGTGGGTGCTTGCCTATTTAAGGTAGAAAATGTTAACGGTGTTATCAATGGTAATTGTCTTGAAAAAATACATAAATCCTGCCATCCATGTGCAGCAGTTACCGATAACTCCTAAACCTAATCAGGATCCAAATCAGTTTTAAAGTGTCTGACTCAATCTGAGTCTCAGTCTAATCTGAATACAATTCAAACATGAATCCAATCATAACTCCAATTCAATATGAATCTAATATATTAAATATGAATACTTGAACTTGAACATGAATACCAGAACAATATCAACATGATTTGACTTGACCGAACCATAGTTATATCTTGAACTTGACTACATGACTGCCGTTTGTAGGGTTCCTAGGCACTCTTGTGAGGGTTCATAAGGCATCAACCATGCCCGAATAAAATTTTAGACGTGCCGAAAAACCCAAAGCCGAGATCTTTGCTAGATTATTAGTGTTTAACATGCAAGTAAACATCTTTACAACTAAGTGTGAGAGATTACAACCTTTGTATTCTGCTCCTTCGCTTCATAAGCTCTGAGTAGAAGTCCCTTCGCCGCGATCCACGATCTCCCGGACTCAAGAGAGGCTCCACGACTCGAACGATCCATGCTAGCTTGTAGTATTCCTTTTCTCCGATGATCTACGTCGAAGTTGCTATAACTCAAGCTCTCTCACTCTAATGAAGTGAACACCCTAATCTAATTGGCTAGATTAGATGAGGATGATGGAGTAGTATTTATGCTTTCTTTTTATATCAAATTATCACATGAAAACATCACAAAAGGAAAACCTAGTAAGCTTTCTCAAAGCTCAAGGTTGAAGATGAAGATGAAAAATGAGTTCAACCTCTTGTGATGAATAATGAAATGAATATATGAATAATAATGCAACCATGGTCAAGGATGACAAGGATAACTCTTGTAGAGAATTAACTAAGACTAGGTTTGGATTGAGTTAAAGAATGAGTCATAAGAAAATATCAACAATAATATCTTCTTCATGACAAAATAAAAGCTTCTAGAAGGTGCAAGAAAGAACTAACCCAAATCAAACCCTAACCTTGTTTAATCTCCACTAAACAAGTTGTATTAGTAATCATATCATGTTACTATAATATATATCACATATATATTATATATTTGTAACAAAAGAAAATAATACAATTAATATATATCGCATATATATCAATGTATTACCCGGTGAGAAAATGAAATAATAAAGCGAGCCAATATTAGATAATGTAATGCAATATATCATATATATTATTATACATTAAATTATTGAATCAACACTTGATCCTACAATCCGGCTATATCGAATATAACCGACTAATATAACATGTACCGATTCATCAAATCAACACTTGATCCGATGACTCGGCTCATATCTAAATATCGCGAGAATATAATACGGTATCTCATATCGCATTATCCTCGGTCGTGCACATATCATATATGTGCCCCTACTCCGTTTTGCCTGAGTCAAGAAACCTCGGTGTAGGACTCTAAAGAATCGTCAATACACCGGTAGCAGATGATGATCATATCAAATACCCACAAGCTGCAAGCGGTCAGCTAAACGTAACGGCCATCCAGGTATTGAGCGATCAGAAGATCAACAAGCTAGCCTGTACGTTCTCCTGTGAATCCAATCAGTAACACTCCCGTACAGTCCGGTCTCTTCGTCTGATATGCCGCATATCAAGTCTAGGGGTGGTATACGTCAGACCCAAGTAACCGATAAGTCGTGTCGATGTGAGGCTCATAACGGGTCGAGAAACTACTGGTAACACTTACCAGCAAATCTCTATATCAGCCCTGACCAGGGACTTCCAGTTATAGCCAATCGAACACAGCACAACATCAACTCCCTATACCGGGAGAGACGAATCCCCTCCTATCGCTCATTGCCTCCATGTGATTCGGGACTGCACCCAAAAGCCACCGTTTTGCACGCCCTCTTGGATGTGGTAAGGTGGAAATCAAAGCACAGTGGGAATCACACAAGACTCTATGACGATCTCGGGTCTACAGACTACTCTGTACCAGTGTCACCGGAAAACTGCCATCTGACGTGTGGTATATCACCATCTGGGAGTTCTCGGCGAGTCCGTCCAGTGTACCCAGTCTCCACTGAGCACCCGTTCACCATCCTTAATGTCAAACACCGATGGATATGGGATCATCCATCGCCCATCATATGGGTCAAGATGCGTATACGCTAGTCTACTCTGGTGTATCGATGCCCTGTCTCGATATACCCTCGACTAGGAACAGTTATAGGATGTACTCATCGACTACCGTGGCCCCACTAGTATGATCTCATCATAGTCCCAGTAGTCGAGTACAGATCCTAAGGGCTTTATCAACATGTGAGAGTAAGACAGTAAGCCAATACAAGTCAACATGTTAAGATAAAGTGAAACCAAATAGCATACTATCATGACGAGCAAGAAAGACCTCTCTATATATATCCAAGCATCCATTATAATATATATCATATATACAACAATGGCCTCTAAGGCATATACATAACTAACAATCTCCCACTTGCACTAAGACCAGCTGCTGTAGTATCTCATACCTAGCATCCCGAATAATCTCTCAAACTGTATCTGGGGAATGGACTTCATGAATAGATCCGCAGTGTTGTCCTTCGTATCTACTCTCCTGAGCTCGATCTCCGGGCGATCAACTATCTCCCTGATGAGGTAATACCGCCTCAGAATATGTCTGGACTTTTGATGGGACCTGGGTTCCTTGGCCAAAGCCACAGCTCCATGATTATCGCAATACAGAGGTATTGGATGTTCAATGGATGGAACCACACCAAGTTCACTAATGAACTTCTTTATCCAGACAGTCTTTTTGGCAGCATCGTTGGCAGCGATGTATTCAGCCTCCATCGTCGAGTCTGCAACGGTATCATGTTTGGAACTCTTCCAACACACCACCCCACCATTGAGGGTAAAGATAAATCCCGAGTGCGACTTAGAGTCGTCCTTATCACTTTGGAAGCTGGAATCGGTAAAGGACTCCACATGGAGTTCTCCGTTACCATACACCAAGAACATCTCCTTAGTCCTTCGTAAGTACTTGAGAATGTTCTTCACAGCTGTCCACTGACTCTCTCCAGGATCTGCTTGATACCGACTCACTACACTTAGTGAGTATGCTACATCGGGTCTGGTACATAGCATCGCATACATGATAGAGCCTACTGCCGAAGCATAGGGTATCCCTTGCATGCGAGCTCTCTCCAAATCAGTCTTGGGAGACATCTCTTTGGAGAGAGTGAGTCCAGAGATCGTGGGTAGGTTCCCATGCTTGGATTCTTCCATACTAAACCTCTTTAGTATGGTGTCAATGTACCTGGATTGGGACAATCCCAGTATCCGTTTAGATCTATCTCTATAGATCATTATTCCCAGTATGCAGGAGGCATCACCTAGATCTCTCATTGAGAATCTTTATGATAAGAAGAGCTTGACTGATTGCAGCATAGGAACATCATTTCCTATCAAGATTATGTCATCGACGTACAATACGAGGAAGACAACCTTACTCTCTGCAACCTTCTTATAGATACAAGGTTCATCTACGTTTTTGATGAAGTCAAACTCTTTGACTACAACATCAAAACAGATGTTCCAACTTCGCGATGCTTGCTTTAACCCATAAATGGATTTAAGCAGTTTGCACACCTTTCCGCTGCTCCCACTATCTACGAAGCCCTCTGGCTGAGTCATGTACACGCACTCTTCTAAATCACCGTTTAGAAAGACAGTCTTAACATCCATTTGCCAGATTTCGTAGTCATGGTATGCAGCAATGGCAAGTAAGAACCGGATGGACTTAAGCATAGCCACTGGAGAAAAGGTTTCGTCATAATCCACACATGGTCGTTGACGAAAACCCTTTGCAATAAGTCTAGCTTTGAAAGTCTCAACCTTTCCATCTACACCAATTTTCTTTTTAAAGATCCACTTGCTCCCAATGGGTTTTACCCCTTCAGGAGCATTTTCCAAAGTCCATACTTTGTTGGTGTACATGGATTCCATCTCAGATCGCATTGCATCCAGCCATTTCACAGAGTCACCACTCGTGATGGCCTGCTCGAAACTAGTCGGTTCATCATCTTCCATGATGCAATCCTCACTCCCACCATCAATGAGAAAACCGTAGTATCTCTTAGGTGGATGAGAAACCCTACTAGATCGGCGGAGAGGCTGGGGTTCGTCGGGTACTACTGAATCCTTTGGTTCTACCAAGTCTTCTGTTATAGTTTGTGTCGCTGGAACCTCTTCCAATTCTACCTCCTCGCCACAAATTTCTTTTGCAAGAAATTCCTTTTCTAAAAAGGTGGCATGTCGAGAAACAAATACATTTTGTTCCTCAGTGTGGTAGAAGATATACCCTTGTGAGTTCTTAGGATATCCTACAAACTTACATAGGACAGACCTTGCCTCGAGTTTGTCCGGATTTAGCCTTTTGACATAGGCCGAACAACCCCATATCTTAACATACTTAAGAGATGGTCTCTTCCCTTTCCATATCTCATATGGAGTGGTAGGCACTGATTTGGTAGGAACCATATTCAATAGGAGTATGGCTGTCTCAAGCGCATACCCCCAGAAGGAAATAGGTAACTCAGCTTCGCTCATCATAGAGCGCACCATATCTAATAGGGTGCGATTCCTCCGTTCCGATACATCGTCGTGCTATGGTGTATAAGGAGGAGTAAGCTGAGAGAGAATCTCATTCTCTTTTAGATAATCCAGAAAATCATTGCTCAAGTATTCTCCTCCTCGATCAGATCGAAAGATCTTAATATTTTTCCCAGTTTGGTTCTCTAGTTCGTGCTTATATTCTCTGAATTTCTCAAAAGCTTCAGACTTGTGTTTCATCAGAAACACATGTCCGTATCTAGAGAGATCGTCAGTGAATGTAATGAAGTAGGAAGAACCGTTCCTGGCATGCGTAGACATAGGACCGCATACATCACTATGTACCAGTCCTAAGAGTTCCGTAACTCTTTCTCCGTGTCCACTAAACGGAGTTTTGGTCATTTTACCTTTGAGACATGAATGGCAAGTATCATAAGATGATAATTCGAACAAAATTAAATATTCATCTTTATGTAACTTAGCAAGTCGTGTCGCATTGATATGACCAAGTCTACAATGCCACAAGAAGGATTCGTTCATTTCTGAACTCTTCCTCTTGTGTGTGTTTTGTATATTGAGGACTGTATTTTGATTGAGAATGAATATGCCATTATGTAACGAGCCTGATGCGATCAACTTTTGATTTAGGAAGATGTTCATAACATTATCCTGTATTACAAAATTATACCCTTCTTTACTTAATAAAGAAACTGATATAATGTTGCACATCATGTTCGGTATATAATAGCACTCATTCAGAATCAGTGTATTACGACTTGGTAATACTAGGTGATATTCGCCAACTACTTTGGCTACAATACTTGCACCATTCCCTACTTGAACAGAATGATCATCTTTTCCCAGTTCTCTACCTTTACGTAGCCCATGTAATAATTTACATATGTGAGATCCTGATCCGGTATCTAATACCCAGGACGTAGGGTGAACTGAGAAACAGTTCTCAATAACTAACACACCCGAAGAAGGTGCATCAACATGCATGTTCTCCGTTTGGGCGGTGTGAGAATCCAGATATTCTCCTATTCCATGTTCAGTCTTATAACTCTTATAAGAAAGAACGGGACCAACGTTCCCCTGCTCAGTATAATAATCGGGTTCAGTCAATACATCCATATTATTATCTTGATTAAGTCCTGACTTGGTCGCTACCTGGAGAGAGAGAGAGAAGGAAACACTTTAGCGTATGCTCTTGCAAGATTAGATTGGTTATTATCTTATCTAATCAGGATGTCTCCCACTGTTTTAATCAAATCTTCCTTCAAACCCTACAAGGTAAGATTAGCCGGGATTAATTACACCCTATAATTTCGTCAATCTTTCAGCCAAATCAGTGTCGGTACTTGAGGGAGGTTCCCCGTGCTCTCGCACGGACCAAATTAAAATAAACCTCGTTTTTCCAGAGGCATAACCCCGTTAACACCTTTCTAGACACCTACTTGATCAGCTAATTGTCCTGTGTAAAACTCTCCCAGGAGTAACTCTTACTCATAGTGGGTATCAAGATCTATCTATCTCATAGAAGGTATGCAATCTCATTGCAAATTTCAACACTTGAAATTCCCGATAATGCTTTTACCCCTAACGTACTATGAACTTGACGAATGCCAACAAACCATAGTCCGCTAGTCAAGTTCAACCCGTACATTTCTTGATTGAATTAAACCCAGCCGTACGTCCCTTGACGAAAGCCAACAAAGCCGCACGACTACCCTAACTCAATCTCATCATATGTTGCAGATAAGTAATAGTTAGCTACCGCACACTACGCCTTGACGAAAGCCAACAAACGCAGCACGAATACTAAGTATTACCTATCTGAAATGTCGGAGGGCTACGCAGGTTTTTCAGAAAACCATGAGCGTAATGAACTTGATAGCGTTGTAGAAACAAGTGATTTTGAAAAGGAGTGTTTTTGAGGCTTCTAGTTTCGCTAAAGAGGTCACTCCCGGTAAAGGGATCTCGGCTCTTTCCCCATCGAATAAGGTGCAGAATATATCATATATACCGCTATGCAAAGCAAGAACTATATAAGCTGTCAAAAACTAAACCACGAGTTTGTAGCATCTGCCAGTTTCGCTAAAGAGGTCACTCCCGGTGAAGGGATCTCGGCTCTTTCCTCATCGAATAAGGTGCAGGATATATCGCATATACCGCTGTGCAAAGCAAAACTGTAGCTACCCTTTTTATAAAGTTTTGATTCTACAACATCTTTCAGGTTTCTTTTCTTTTTATTAATTTCATTAATAAATCCCATCAGCTTATGCTTCCTAAGCATCACAGAAGAAACGAAAGCAGTAATATTTATATATCAGCATATATATATAGTATAAGCATTCGTCTCAGGCAGTAATATGATCTCATCACAGAACATTGCAGCAGAAGAACATATATGAAATATTGGATATACTAGGATGTCCGTGTTTTAATACGAGCCGGTATAAAACACGGATTCCACGGTCATGATGAATAGCCAAACCCACATCCCTAGACCCCTACGAGAGTGGAAAGTAACACTGCCAATTCTAGGGTTAGGAGACCTGGTCTCAACTCCTTGAGATGGCCTCCCACTGGACCCTAGAACCCGGTTACTTGTGCTCCCCTCCTTGGGTCTACCTAATGCGGAAAAGTAAATAATATACACTGGTGACATCAACCTCATCCCGGAAGTGCCCCAATAAAAGAATATTACATACAAATGAATTTTACATGAATAAAAATAAAAACCCTCACCTCACATAAAACCCCCGGCTATTCAGAACACGACGATCCAATATAACATATCACAGCAACACATAATATCTCATATCATCAACGTAAGTAAGTATGCATACACCGATCGTCGTTGATGTATAGCAACGAAAACCAGCAATACAACTACATACTACATTTACGGTCACAGAAAAGAAATTGAAAAACTACAACATTTGGAATCCACAATCACTTTAGACATCGTAAATCCGAAATATCACATACTTCGCATTTCATGCCTAACTATATGAATTCCACATATTGTATCGCATTCCAGATAAATAGACAGTATTAAACTTTCCGATCGAATAATCAAATACCCAAGATTTCCTAAATAGCTCAACACTTGAGCGGAGTTCAAATAATTCCAGAATATGTCATAGTACCAATGGTCCAGCCGTAGAAGGGTCAAGCCAACGCCTCACATGTGGCACGCCGTACTACCCCAAACCCTAAGGTTTAAAGGTGGTTCAGACGGTCACATAATCGAGTTAAGGTTTGTGTTCTTCTAGAGGGACCGCCGCGTTACTTGCACGTTTTTCCGAAAGATTTAAACCCAAGAAAAATTCAACAATTGAAAGTTTTTCGTGCCGGGAAAAAATGAGTTAATGATATCCGTTCGAACATTTTAACAGTTTCTAAATGTCCGGAAAACATAACGAAATTAAATTTTCCGATTGAATCAACGAATACAAAATAATCCCCAGAACACTCAACACTTGAATCAGATTAAAAATACCCAGAAATATACACTAGCAGCTACGGGCATTACTATGCAAAAAACAATGTTAAATCCAACTGTACGGCCGCGGATCCGCGGCCCAAGCGAGGTATGGCCGCGGTTCCGCAGCGGTCCGTACGACTTACCATCTCGTTTTCCACAGTGATTCTTATAATTCCCTGCTGATTTTTTAGGTATTTTTAATACAGAAAAAATCACATCTTTAAAATTTGTACAGAGAGGGGTTCAAATCGTCGTTTCGGGGTTCGATCGGAGTTTTAACTTTGTATACACGTCGCCTAATTCTCTAGTTAGGCTCTGATACCACTGTAGGGTTCCTAAGCACTCTTGTGAGGGTTCATAAGGCATCAACCATGCCCGAATAAAATTTTAGACGTGCCGAACAACCCAAAGCTGGAATCTTTGCTAGATTATTAGGATTTAACATGCAAATAAACATCTTTACAACTAAGTGTGAGGGATTACAACCTTTGTAGTCTGCTCATTTGCTTCATAAGCTCCGAGTAGAAGTCCCTTCGCCACGATCCACGATCTCCCAGACTCAAGAGAGGCTCCACGACTCTAACGATCCATGCTAGCTTGTAGTGTTCCTTTTCTCCGATGATCTACGTCGAAATTGCTATAACTCAAGCTCTCTCACTCTAATGAGGTGAACACCCTAATCTAATTGGCTAGATTAGATGAGGATGATAGAGTAGTATTTATACTTTCTTTTTATATCAAATTCTCACATGAAAACATCACAAAAGGAAAACCTAGTAAGCTTTCTCAAAGCTCAAGGTTGAAGATGAAAATGAAAAATGAGTTCAACCTCTTGTGATGAATAATGAAATGAATATATGAATAACAATGCAACCATGGTCAAGGATGACAAGGATAACTCTTGTAGAGAATTAACTAAGGCTAGGGTTTGGGTTGAGTTAAAGAATGAGTCATAAGAAAATATCAATAATAATATCTTCTTCATAACAAAATAAAAGCTTCTAGAAGGTGCAAGAAAGAACTAACCCAAATCAAAACATAACCTTGTTTAATCTCTACTAAACAAGTTGCATTAGTAATCATATCATGTTACTATAATATATATCACATATATATTATATATTTGTAACAAAAGAAAATAATACAATTAATATATATCGCATATATATCAATGTATTACCCGGTGAGAAAATGAAATATTAAAGCGAGCCAATATTAGATAATGTAATACAATATATCATATATATTATTATACATTAAATTATCGAATCAACACTTGATCCGACGATCCGGCTATATCGAATATAACTGACTAATATAACATGTACCGATTCATCGCATCAACACTTGATCCGATGACCCGGCTCATATCTAAATATCGCGAGAATATAATACGGTATCTCATATCGCATTATCCTCGGTCGTGTACATATCACATATGTGCCCCTACTCCATTTTGCCTGAGTCAAGAAACCTCTGTGTAGGACTCTAAAGAATCATCAATACGCCGGTAGCAGGTGATGATTATATCAAACACCCACAAGCTGCAAGCGGTCAGCTAAACGTAACAGCCACCCAGGTATTGAGCGATCAGAAGATCAACAAGCTAGCCTGTACGTTCTCCTGTGAATCCAATCAGTAACACTCCCGTACAGTCTGGTCTCTTCGTCTGATATGTTGCATATCAAGTCTAGGGGTGGTATACGTCAGACCCCAGTAACCGATAAGTCGTGTCGATGTGAGGCTCATAACGGGTCGAGAAACTACTGGTAACACTTACCAGCAAATCTCTATATCAGCCCTGGACAGGGACTTCCAGTTATAGCCAATCGAACACAGCACAACATCAACTCCCTATACCGGGAGAGACGAATCCCCTCCTATCGCTCATTGCCTCCATGTGATTCAGGACTGCACCCAAAAGTCACCGTTTTGCACGCCCTCTTGGACATGGTAAGGTGGAAATCAAAGCACAGTGGGAATCACACAAGACGCTATGACGATCTCGAGTCTACAGACTACTCTGTACCAGTGTCACCGGAGAACTGCCATCTGACGTGTGGTATATCACCATCTGGGAGTTCCCGGCGAGTCCGTCCAGTGTACCCAATCTCCACTGAGCACCCATACACCATCCTTGATGTCAAACACCGATGGATATGGGATCATCCATCGCCCATCATATGGGTCAAGATGTGTATACGCTAGTCTATTCTGGTGTATCGATGCCCTGTCTCGATATACCCTCGACTAGGAACAGTTATAGGATGTACTCATCGACTATCGTGGCCCCATTAGTATGATCTCTCATAGTCCCATTAGTCGAGTACAGATACTAAGGGCTTTATCAACATGTAAGAGTAAGACAGTAAAACAATACAAGTCAACATGTTAAGATAAAGTGAAACCAAATAGCATACTATCATGACGAGCAAGAAAGTCCACTCTATATATATCCAAGCATCCATTATAATATACATCATATGTACAACAATGGCCTCTAGGGCATATACATAACTAACACTGTTTACATCCTGAATCAATTTACATGAACAACTTATACTATGGTCTCAGCAAGTCTGATAACTAAAAATAAATACAATCAATACAATATACACTACGGGGTTTTTAACGGGGTACATTGGTACGGAATGTGTTAAAAGTAGCACGATGATGGTCACTAAAAGACACCTACATGAACATCATGTGCCGTTGTCCCGTGGGTTTTGACGGGGCCTTGTACTTACATGTTACCATAGTCCACGGGATAGTTGGACTCCTCTCGTATACACTGATACATTCTGTACCAAGCTACAAACAACTACATTAGTATAACAAACAGATAATTTACCAGTTCTATTCTCTTTACTTGTCTATTCTATTCTATCTTTTGGGACTTACCGAGTGCTAGTTCGCTGACGACATTTGATCAGTCGAAAATAGTGCATTCTCAACACGTTAAATTCCCCACTCTTATCATTCATATATAGGTGTTTATTGTAATTATAACACAGATTACAATTTCATATGGAAAATACCAAATAACCCGTGTTATAGTTATAATCGACATTCTAAAGGGAAATTACGTGTTTATTGCTAATTGCATTGATCTGTATATATCAATCCTTATCTCGAGATTGTATGCAGGAAATTCTCCAGGTTAAAAAGCCGGAATCACAAAAGTGCTGATAAAACGCATCAAGTCCAAGACTTGAAATCTGGCAGTAAACTAGAAATAATTATAAGATTCCAGACATCAGGAAATAACCAGGAAGACAACATGAAACAATACAGGGGAATTGATGCACTGAGTCCATCAAACGGCCGCGGATCCACGGCCGAGTCAGGCCGATCCGCGGCGGATCCACGGCCGAGTTGACTCGTCGGCGGTTGGAACTTTTTGCAGGGCTCTTCTTTCAACAGCCAAACTTCTTCAAGACGCTTCAGTTCCTCGAATTATCCAGAAGCTCCCCTCCAACAGCAAGTCTTCTCTTGTAAGCTAGATAACTAACTTAATCTAGAATCTTCTCTTCAACTACCAAGCTTACAAGGGAAGCTATACCTAGCTTCTAGGGAAAGCTAAAAGGAAACACTATAAAAAGGCACCTAAGGCTTCATGAAGAGGTTGCTCATCAATTAGGGTAAAAATTCTAGCAAGATCCAAATCAATTCTAAACAAATTGAGTGATACAATTTGATCAAAATCAAGATCATCAAGTACCAAATCAAGCAAGCCTTCAACGAGCCTTTTGAAGCAACGCCGATCTTCATCTGAGCAAGAGATCCAAGACGATCCGCGACTCAAGAAGATGATGCAAAGCTAGTTCGATGATTTAGTTCCTCCTCAAATCTTGTATTCTTTGAGTATATTGTAACGAAACATCGAATAAGAAAAGGTGAAAATCTTTATTCTTGCTTTCTATTCATTCTCGAATTATGATATTCTTAGTTCTTGATTGCTTTATAATGATGCGTGAGTAAAACTCCGCTTGTATCGGAATCATGAGAATAGGTAGATGATGTTGATGACATTCTTGAACGATTCTTAAGTCTTATGAGTTTTGTAAACTTTAGGAAATTAAATCAACGATGACCCGGTTTTGAGCGAGATGCTTTCTTGAATGTTTTTGCTCCAAATTAGAGATCAACAATCGATGATTGAATTTCCTAGAGGCTAGAATTTGAATGCTAATCAATGAAAGGTCAAGGGATGATGATGGAGAAACCCTAGTTTCTTAAATAGATCCCTAAATCTCATTGATTATCATCGATCTAGCAACAAATCTTCAATAGATATGAATTTGTAATCATAAGCATTCATCATCAATATCGATTCGATTGATTCCGACAAGCCTCTCTATAAATCTTGATAATTCAAACGATTTGGAAATTTTCTTGATCTCGAACATTTCTTGATTCTTGATTTTAGATCTTTACTTTCCTTATGTTTCTTGAAATGAAAACTCACAAATCTTGAATCAATTTTATTGCAATTTCTTTTATCTTTTAATTTTCGACTCAACTAAAACAATAACGAGCAAATCACACTTTCTCATTGGACGATCCGCATTCACCGACGAAACTACAATAGACACCGTCAATTGATTGCAGTATAAATTTCTTTGGTTGTGAAACATTTTACTTACACACAAGAAACGAATCAATCAACATTCATGTCTTTTCTTTCTGGAATGTTCGTCAGGAGGACCCGACTCTCTGGAGATCGAGCCCAGCCAGGACAACTTGGAGCAGTTTACAGAGGAGGCAGACTTTTAAGCCTTACTTGTACTATTTTCTTTTCAGTCATATTCCATTGTTTAGGCATCACTTTCTATCATTGTACTTTACTTTTCAGTTGTATTTAAAGAATGCTTATCAATAAAAAGTTGCTGTTTATATTACATCTCTTGTCATTCTTGTGCTTTACATTTATATTGCTTATTTACGCTTAACGTGTTTACTTCTGAGTAAATACGTCGCGGCATCGCCACGTCTCCTTCCCTGTACACTAGGAAGCGGGGCGTAACATCAGCTCTATGCCAAGTACAGCAAGTGTGAATTTTGGCTAGATCATGTCAGATTTCTCGGACATATCATTTCAAGCAAAGGAATCTCAATAGATCCAGCTAAGGTGTCAGCTATCAGCGAGTGGCCGACACCAAAGACGGTGAAAGATATACGAAGTTTCTTGGGATTAGAAGGATACTGCCGATGATTCATTGAAGACTTCTCAAAGATTACAGCACCCCTGACCAAGCTCACACGTAAAGATGAAGTATTCGTGTGGTCAGAAGTATGTGAAAAGGTTTTTGTATAACTTAAGTCAAGATTAATCTCTGCTCTTATCCTCGTAATACCGGATCAATCCGGAGGATTCGTTGTGCATTTTGATGCTTCCGGTAAAGGATTCAGATGTGTTCTACACCAGCATGGAAAAGTTGTGGCTTTTGCATCAAGACAACTGAATGTTCATGAGTGGAACTATCCAACGCATGATCTGGAGTTGGCAGCTGTCATCTTCGCACTTAAGATTTGGCTCCATTACCACTTGGGAGAACGAGTGGATATATACACCGACCACAAGTCTGAAGTTTGTATTTACTCAGAAGGAATTAAACATGCGGCAGAGAAGATGGCTAAAACTCATAGCGGACTTCGACATCAACCTACAGTATCATTCTGGGAAGGTGAACGTAGTTCCTGATGCACTTATTCGCCAGCCATTAGCAAAGAACCTCACCACTAAGTGGAAGCTTCGGCAAGAATTGCATGGATTGGAGATCGAAGTAGTTATGCCAGGCAACGCTTCATATTTGATGAACTTACAAGTCCAGTCCACTCTTGTCGATCCGATCAAATCAGCTCAAGCAAAAGATACCGAGCTACAAAAGATTTGAGAACAAGTAGAAAGTGGAATTAGAACTGAATTCATCATCTACAAAGATGGATCCTTGCGATATGGAAGTCGATTATATGTACGAATCGGCCCTGTTCGAGAAGAGTTGATGAAAGAAGCTCACAGCTCTCCTTATTCTTTACACCCCGGTAGCACGAAAATGTACAAGGATTTATGGCAACACTACTGGTAGCATGAAATGAAGCGCGAAGTAGCAAGGAGCATAGCCAAGTGTTTGGTGTGTCAGTAAGTGAAGGCTGAACATCACAGAACTGCTGGTCTACTTAAGCCGTTACCAATCCTAGAACAGAAATGACAGCATATTACCAGGGACTTCATGACTGCCCTTCCTCGCAACACGAAGGGTAATGACGCGATATGGGTTATTGTGGATTGACTCACCAAGTCGGATCACTTTATTCCATTTTGAGTTGGCCAGTCAACCAAGACGTTAGCAAATAAGTACATGGAGGTAAGCATAAATCTAAAGTAAGATTTAAACCTTCAAGATGTACCATAATTGATACCCATGAACTCATGCAGGAGATCGTGAGATTATATGGAGTACCTGTTTGCATCGTTTCTGATCGTGATATAAGATTTCGATCATAATTTTGGTAGAGTCTGCAAGCTAGCCTGGGAACGAGTATGAATTTCAGCACGGCTTATCGTCCACAAACGGACGGACAGTCCGAGCGAACAATTCATATTCTGGAAGACATGCTAAGAGCGTGTATGTTAGACTTCGGAGGTTCGTGGGAAGATCACCTACACTTTGTAGAGTTTTCATACAACAACAGCTATCAGGAAAGCATTGGAATAGCACCATTCGTAGCACTCTATGGACGGAAGTGTCGTTCACCTCTGAGTTGGGACGACGTCGGAGATCGTGAAATCCTTGGACCAGAGATCATCGTGGCAACTGTGGACATAGTTCACACGATCAAGGAAAGAATGCGCATAGCCCAAGACCGACAGAAGCATTGGACAGATGCAAAGCATCGGCATCTGGAGTTCCAACCTGAAGACCATGTACTCCTAAAGATCTCTCCAAATAGAAGAGTGATCCATTTTGGCAAGAGGGGTAAGTTAAGTACAAAATATATAGGACCGTTCGACATACTCGAACGAGTTGGAGAAGTGGCATACCATTTAGCACTACCACCCTCATTGGAAGGAGTAAACAAGGTGTTCCATATATCCCAGCTACGGCGATATGCGAGTGACCCCGGTCCCATACTCGATCACTCAGAGCTCACAGTACAGACTGACCTAACCTGCGAGCAATAACCAGTTGAGATCCTGGACCGAAAGATGAAGACATTGCGGAACAAGGAAGTAAACTTGGTCCGAGTGAAGTGGAGAAAGGATTCGCCAGGAGAATCAATATGGGAACGAGAAGAAGATATGCCTACAAGATACCCTTATCTATTTGAAAATTAGTCCCTATGTAAATGTATATTTCGAGGACGAAATTTTTATAAGGAGGGTAGAATGTAATGACTCTGAAATCTCTGTACAGAAACTTTTCTGTTAATATACAGAAAAGAGTTTGACAGCCTGTGTATGAGTTATAAGTTACTTTTGTTAAATAAAAACAAGAAGCCACTTGTAGCTCACTGGTAAAACCTTTGCACTGCTGTGACGTAGCCTGTTTGTTCAATTCCCATCAGACACAATTATTTTTCTGATTTTTCTTTTTAAATTTTTGGAAGCCCAAAAGGTGGCACGAGCAATACACGGCGAAATGAAAAGTTCAGAAAAATCAAACATGTGAAAAATGGTGTAAACACAGAATTAATCTGGTGGCACGAATCTCGCCTCAGATCCGACTGGTGATTTTGCCCTAGGGGCCAGCAGGGGCGGTCATGATGAGCCCAAATTACTTCGTGCTTTAAACACTCATCTCTTCAGCTCCTCTTAACTCCTATGCACTGTTTGATTTCCTTGCAATCAAACAGAGACCCTTCATTTCATCATTTAAACATCATATTAATGCTTTTTAATCCAAAATTTTAATTCCCAAACCTTAATTCTCCATTATAAATACCACCCCATATTTTGGCTCATCCCCATTCTGAAAATTCTAGCAAAAACTCTCTCAAAATGTTCCTAAGTGCAAGTGGAGTAAAGTGGAGTTAGCGAGCAAGCTCCTTCCGTTGAAAATCGAAGCCGATTCCGGAGCTCCCACGACACCACGAAGTTCATCCCCACTTTCTTAACCTCTTCTTGATATATTCAAACCGTAAGTCCTTTCCAACTCTCCTCCTTTTCATTGAAATTCATCTTTAAATCTTATATCGGTAAAGTGGAGTTATTACCGATATTCTTTTTCTAAACCATAGAAACTCCCTTTACCTTTATAATTTCGTCAATCTAATTTTACCACATTACTTGTAACCTTAAATGCCAATGTCTAGATTCAAGTTTAACCAAGAATCTCATATGAAACAACCATAATTAAACTTTTTCATTAAAATACCTTGAACTTTATTATTACTTCTTTTCATTTTTGTTAAAACTATACCTTTAGGAAAAACTTCACAGGGTAACGACCTACCCCACACATACACTTTGGTTTTATAGCACGATACCTATTTGTATGTATATTTGTTTCGAAGAATAATCCTTACAATAAAATACCGCATATTTTAAAACCGGGTTTCTTTTAAAGCGGTATTTCATATTCTTTTGCAATTATGCATCTACAACCCTTATTAGGGGACCCGCTAATGGATGGTGTGGATTATCGCACATCCTGGTGATAGTAGAGCGAGATGCAGCACTTCTCATGAAGTATTTGATCTCGAAAAGATATACGGTTTTTAAGAAATGAAAATTTTCTAAATAAAACTAATTTTTTTAAAATTAAAATTATATAAAATTATAAATCCGTATTTTCATTATATTATAAACTATATTTTTATAAATGAAAGATTAAAAAATATCAATAAAACACCATTAAGTTACTAAAAAGGGCTAGTTTTCAATAAAATATCATAAAATTAGGTATTTATCATTAAAATAGCTCAATACTTAAAACACATGCTCATGAAAACCCTAAGTAATATAAATCAAGTTCGAGGTTTTATTTGTAACTATATTAAAAATATGTTTTCATAAAACCCCCTCGAGATATACAAAATAATATTTTAAAGATTCTAGTAAATATGGGTTTAAGAGGGATCAATTCTCTTGAGCCCTAGAAAGCCGGAGAAAGTGAACGCTTTCCTTTTCAGGTTAGACAAATAACGGAGTTATCAATGGCAATTGTCATAGAAAAAGACACAAATCATGCCGTCTTTGTGCAGCAGTTGCCGATAATTCTCGAACCTAAGAATTCCAGAGTTAAATCAGTTTATAAGTGTCCGATTCAGTCTGAGTCCAACCTCAAACCTGAATCCAAAATCAAACTCGATTACTTGATCATAAACATGATTACTTGATTTCAAAGTTCAAATTCAAACATATATACTTGACTTGACTTGACTGAACCATGATTATAACTTGACATGACTACTTGAATACATGATTACATACTGAACATGAACCTGAACATTTTGTATTCATGGTTTGGCCAAGACTTGTAAACATGATCTATATAATACATTACGCGGGGATAAAGGGGTAGATTGGTACGGAACGTATATCGTGGGACGAGAGGTCACTTAAAAGGCACCTACATGAATTCATGTGCCGTTGTCCCGTGGGTTGTGATGGAGCCTTGTACTACATGTTATCATAGTCCACGGGGTAAGATGGACACCTCTCGTATACATGAATATTTTCTTTATCAAACTACAAATAACCACGTTAGAATAACCATCCTATACTTGTAATCGGTTATATACAAATTTACTTGTTCATTTCACTTTATATACTATCTTCTCTTTCTTCTTTTGGGACTTACCGAGCGTTAGTTCGCTAACGACATTCTTTTATGTTTCTTTCTTTGGAATTTTCGTCAGGAGGACCGGACTCTCAGGAGATAGAGCCGAGCCAGGAGGACTTGGACCAGCTTACCGCTCAGCCTGACTACTAGTTCATCTGCACTTACTTTCAACATGCCATTGTTTAGGCATTTGCTTTTGATTATTATATCTTTTATTTCAAACAATTGTATGTAAAGTTGAATGTAAATAAAGTTGATGTTTCATTTTATTCTCTTGTCATTCTTGTTCATTTTTATATATTGCTTAATTACGCTTAACATATTTATTTCATAGTAAATACGTTGCGGCCTGCCACGTCACCGTTTTTGTCTACTGGGAAGCGGGGCATGACACACAGTTTAGGCCGAACAGGAATCTGCTCGTTGCGAATTGGTCGAGCAGGAAGCTACCCGGTGGCCTCGTGAGATGGCTTTTGATCTACAGTTTGGGCCGAGCAGGAATGTGCTCGCAGTGAATTGATCAAGCAAGAAGCTACCCAATGCCTCATAAGAGGACTTTTGATCCACAGTTTGGGTCGAGTAGGAATCTGCTCGCTGCAAATTGGTCGGGCAGGAATATTTTCGTCATGAATGGGTCTGGCAGGAAGCTACCCGGTCGTTTCGTGAGAGGGCTTCTGATTCACAGTTTGGGCCAAGAAGGAATCTGTTCGCTGTGAATGGGTTGGGCAGGATGCTACCCAGCGATCTCGTGAAAGGGCTTCTGATCCACAGTTTGGGCCGAGATGGAATCTACTCGCTGCGAATTGGTCGAGCGGGAAGCGACCCAGCGGCCTCGTGAGAGGGATTTTGATCAAAAATTTGGGTCGGGCAGGAATCTGCTCGCTGTGAATTGGTCATGCAGGAAGCTACCCGGTGACCTCATGAGAGGGTTTCTGATCCAAAGTTTGGGCCGAGCAGGAATCTGCTCGCTGCAAATTGATCGGACAGGAAGCTACCCGGCGGACTCATGAGAAGGCTTCTGATCTACGGTTTGGGCCGAGTAGGAATCTGCTCGCTGTGAATTTGTCGGGTAGGAAGCTACCCGGCGGCCTCATGAGAGGGTTTCTGATCCACAGATTAGGCCGACCAGGAATCTGCTCGCTCCGAATTGGTCGGGTAGGAAGCTACCCGACGGCTCAATGGAAGGTAGGATCTCCATGACGTTGACATTTGCACCTCTTCGATTCCCAGTGCCACGTGGCGCATGTCAGGTATCTTGATATTGGCACATCTCTCTTGACGGTATCGTTCAATCTTCCCGGATTCGCGTGAAAGGGAGGCGATCAATGGCCGGAAGCCGCATGGCTGCGTCTCATCTGATGGATGCGATACTCCGTGATCCACGCCTTGGCGGGAGAGAATCTCGACCATAGGGGAATTTTCGATGAGGGTATAAGTAGAGGAGCCTTGGCTTCCTCTTAGGCACTTCCGTCGATTTGCTTTTAGTTGTCTCCGTCTCCTGTCTTTTTCTTTCTCTGGCCTTCGTAGTCAATCGCTTTCCGATGACCGGCAACACGTACAACATCTGAGATATCGTTTCCCGTGACAACGTCTACTACTACGACTATGACAGTTTCGAAGCGATAAATGAGGCTGTGATAGGTCGGCCGGAACATCATTATGGGGCGGTTACTCCCACACCGATCGTCTCTCCTGCAGGCGCTCTTCTACGTGATCTGCAGCTCTTCCCCAGGCCTTTTCAGGATGTTGTCCCAACAAGCACTGGAGGAGGTCGTCGAAAAGATGCGCACGACCCATGAAGTTTTCTTTTCTCAGAATGTTAGTGTTCGCCACCGGAAGACGGACCGGGATGTTGGGATGTCTGGCCTGAATTCTGGGGGCAGATGCTATTTGGATTTATCTGTCCACCTCTCCGAAGATTCAAAGTTGATTTTTGGCACCGTATATCGGAGGTTTGGATGGATACGACCGTTGTAGCAGACATTATCAAAATCCCCCTCATTTTATGAGGATTTATTTTATTGTGGGGACGCTCTTCCCTGCAGGCGCAAGCCCCTGCAGTTAATTACGTTACCGCATTGTGATAACTGCTTTCTCTTGCTCTGGAAGTTCACTTCGTATCATGTGTGTTTTCGTTTGTTTTAGTTGCCGGTGGATTATATACGGAGACTAATTTAAGTCGTCGCCCGTATGGCACAGATTAGTCCAAATCCGTATATTTTAGATTTGGGATTAGGTTGATTTAAGGACCGTTAATCTGGTTTGAAATTAAGACCGACTTAAAACATATGAGCATTTGGGCTCAATTATTTTAGTTCAAAGACCTCAAGGTCCATTATCTCAATGTTTGAGGCGAAATTTTAGTTTAGGGACATTTCGGTCCATTATCACCGTATTCGGGGGCAAATGTTAGTTTAAGGACATTTCGGTCCAACATTCCCATTTTGGGGACGAATGTTAGTTTAAGAATATTTCGGTCCATTATCGCCGTATTTGGGGCGAATATTAGTTTAAAGACGTTTCGGTCCATTATCACCGTATTTGGGGCGAATGTTAGTTTAACGATGTTTCGGTCCAATGTCCATCTTACGTGTGTTTCTCCCAATCAGAGTAAAGCTCTGTTCAAATTTTGAAATTTGAAATGAAGTAGTGCTTCATAAAAGCGCTAGCGCTAAATACGCCAGCGCTAAATGCGCCGGCGCTAAGAGTCAAAGACTCTGAAGCAGCGCTCACGTGCAAAGCACGAGAGCGCTAACGCTTGCAACGCCAGCACTAAGAGTCAGACTCTGATGCAGCGCTCACGTGCAAAGCACGAGAGCGCGAGCGCTACTAGCGCCGGTGCTAGCAGCGCCAGCGCTAAGAGTCAAAGACTCTGATGCAGTGCTCACGTGCAAAGCACGAGAGCGCTAGCACTTGAACTAAATGTTCCCCACCCTTGGATCAAAGATCTAACAAAGATGACTAAAAATCATCAGATTACCTCTGAAAATTAGAGCACCGTTGGATCAAAGATCCAATGGTGATTAAAAATCACCAAGATACAGAATAAATTCGGTATGGGAAAATATTTTCCCAATCTTATTAAAAACTAGAAGATTGTCTTCTGTAAAACAGAAGCCCTTGGATTAAAGATCCAACGGTGGGAAACATCCTCAAATCAATCAGAGAAAAGATTTCCTTAACTGATTCAACAAATCAGCCTCCCCTATATAAAGGACTAAAGACTTCAAGTCTTGCATGGAGGAACCCCCCCCCCCACAAACTTTGAGAAATTTCAAAGAGAAGAGCAAGATCTCGGAAGAAAATTTTCTTCAAGATAAATAAAACAGAGAGATCAAAGCATCTCATCAAAAGCAGAAGAACCTAGTTCTTTTTCTAGATCATAGATCACAGAAGTCTTTCACAAAAGAGATCATAGCATATCATCATAAAAGGGGGGAGAAGAATTCAATTCTCTTCAGATCACAGATCCATAAAGACAAAGTCTTTCACAAAAAACATTAGAGATTGTAACATCTCCTATAAAATAAGAACTTTGTTCTTAGAGCCACGAGACAAAGTCTCTTATAAATGAGAATTTAATTCTCAGAGCGTAGAACTGATCAAAGCTGCCAAAAAAGAGCATTAGTGCTCCAATTAAAAACGATGCGCCTTAGCGCTCCAAGACTGGCGCAGTAGCGTTCCTAGCGCTCCAAGACTGGCGCACAGCGCCGCGGCGCTCCTAGCGCTCCAATTTAAATAAGCGCCTCAGCGCTCCAAGTCTGGAGCTTAACGCCCAGCGCTATTTTAAAAGAAGCCCTCAGCGCTTCAAGGTTGGCGCTCAGCGCCTAGCACACCACGTGCTCCTCACGTAGGCACTATTTTATAAAGAGCACTCCGCACTCATTGACTGGCACTCAGCGCCAAGCGCGCCACGTGCTCCTCATGTGTGCGCTATCTCACAGGAAGCGCCTTAGCGCTCTAAGTCTGGCACTTAGTGCCAAGCGCGCCACGTGTTCCTCACGTGGACGCTGAGGGAATATAAACTGTTCTTTAAATAAAGCCCCAGAGCCATAATGAGGGCTCAACACTCAATAAAAGACAAAAAGGTTGTCAGAACCCAAACCAATACTCAGCATTGTTAAATGAAAACGGGCTGAGCCTAATTAAATGTCCAACATTTTAATTAAGTGGGCCGAGCCCAAGTTGGCCACAGATCTCTAATGTAGATTAATCGAGCCCATACGCTTATAAATATTTTTAACTAACCTTAGTCCCAAACTTGACTACAGATCTCCCAACCAACATTAGTTCAAGGGTAAATCTCTCCATACCTCTGATATATGTCGTTGTAATTCCTCAACGTCTTTAGAGAGATGGAGGGTCCCAATAACCCATAACTTTTGGTGCATCCCCAAATGGTTGAACCAAAACCACACAGAATATGACGTCTTTAAACTGGACTATGATGTCCTTAAACTTTACGGACCGTGAGGTCTTTAAACTCATAGACTATGATGTCTTTAAACCGGACTGCGGGGTCTTTAAACTCATGGACTATGATGTCCTTAAACTTTATGGACTGTGAGGTCCTTAAACTCATAGACTATGATGTCTTTAAACTTTACAGACTATGACGTCTTTAAACTGTCACGGACTATGATGTCCTTAAACCCAATGGACCGCAACGTCCCTAAACTAAAATGATAGAGCCCAAATGCCCTGTCATCAGATCTGAATGATTCCGAACCCCCGTTGAGTAGATCTTAGTCTAAAATTAGACTAACGTATCCTTAACAAACGTTTAAGTAGATCTTAATCTCAATGAGATTAATGATCCTTAAACCCAACCCAAACCCAAATCTAAGATAATACGGATTTGGACTAATCCGCGCCCTACGGGCGACAACATAAATTAGTCTCTGTATACAATTCACGGGCAACCAAAAATAAAACAAACACACACGACACGAAGTAACCATCTGGAGAAGGAGAAAGTTGTTACCGCGATGCGGTAGCGTAATTAACTGCAGGGGTTTGCGCCTGCAGGGAAGAGCGTCCCCACAATAAAAAACCCTCAAACGAGAGGGAATCTGACGAAGTCTGCTACAATGGCCGCATCCATCTAAACCTCCGATACACGGTGCCATAAATCAACTTGGCATCTTCGGAGAGGTGGACGGATAAATCCAAATAGCATCTGCCCCTAAATTCAGGCAAGACGTTTGCCGTCCCGGTTTTCGGCGGAGAACAGATTCTGACACGCCCGGTGGGACCTTTTCCTCTTTCCACTCCACACTTCGTGTATCGTGTTTCGTGAACGAATCGCGATTTTCTATGGTTGTCCCTGGATTCGAGATACTACGATTTGGTGTCATGCTCCGTGCAGAAAACAGAAGATCAATGGCTTTCAACTGCACCAACTGCAACAACGGCGATAACTCCCACTCCGTCCTTGCTGGAAGAGTGACCTATAGGCCTCGAGAGGCCTCCAATTTCACGATGCCAGTGGAACAGGTATGCAAGACACCACTGGGCTGTTCTTTAGGACCATGCTCCCACCCATGAGCTTCAACGCCCCAGGGCCATCGCAAGAAGCTCCGAAGAAGTCGGTCTTTGATCAGCTTACAACTACCGCGGCCCCTCTCAACGGGTCGCCCAAATCCAACGCCTCAGTCTTTAACAGACTGGGCCAAAACTCCAATGGGCCTGTGAAGAAATCTACCATACCTGAAGGGGTTATCCTAAAACGAATAGCCGTTCCTGCTCCTGAAGTCGCCAAAGCGGCTTCTCCTGTTAAGGGGTCGGTCTTCACAAGACTGGCCGCTCCAGCTCCCGCTCCAGGTGAAGTAACCAAGGCGGCTTCCCCTGCCAAAAAGTCGGTCTTTTCAAGAATGATCATTCCCTCTCAGCGCACGTCAGTCTTCGATAGGCTGGCACCAACAGCAACCCTTCACCAGATCAGGGGGCATGAGGGAGCCACCCCTATAGCTGAATCAATACCGTCTGTAAGGCAAGCTCGACGTCGTCACTAGCGCCGAGTGAGGAAAGCTAGGGGAGTTCCTCTTCTGCACTGACTCCGCTAGCTCCAACGATAGAAGTCGATGGTGCTATTCCAACTGGGAACAACTTTGAACCACTTAGGAGGGAGCGCAAAAACTCTCCAACTGCTGTATTGAAAAGATCTCCTCCACCTGTGGAGAGCGCCATAAAGGCAAAGCTGGAGCAGCCCCCTCAGCGGCTGTCCTCAAAAATTCACAGGGCCTGGCGAAGGGTCCAAGACTCAGTAATCGACAAGGACTACTCCCGTCGATCCAAGAAAATAAAGATTCAGCGAGAGGGGGACCATCCCTCCGCCACACCACGAAAGGTGTCGTCTACACAAGTGCCTACATCTACAGCTCCCTTAACTTCAACCATCCACAAAAGGAGAAGGCCGGAGAAGATCCCTGCGTCTATGACGAATCGCAAGGACATTGAATCCAAACGCCCCAAGTCTGGGGGCATGGTAGTGCTTATTGTTTATATGGCTTATGGAAAAGAGGAAAGTCGTACTTCTACGGGTCATCGACCACTCACACGATCAGTGACAAAGGCTCAGGAGCAACAACGGCAAAAGCTCCAGGAGATGCTGACAACCATGTCTACACTCACCGGGCCAAAAGCAAGCCCGAAGACGTCGTCGGAGCAGTGTCAGGAACAAGAAATCGATGCTGAGTTCCTCCGCAGAATCCTCAAGAAGAAAGACAGAGAGGCCGCAGAACAAGCGGTCAACATAAAACGAATGGCGCTTTTATTCCAAGATATGGTCGGGATGATGATACAGCCGGATCCTCCAGCTGAAGACCCTCCGATTATCCTTGAAGACGACCTCTTTCGGCTCTATCGGCATCCAAGGAAGAGACCGTCTCCAAAGCTGCCCTGGATGACTATATCGCTCAACAGATACGAGCTCATCAGGCGAGTGAAGCGGCTGGCTAAATCTTCAAGACTGGACGACCCTATCCGGGTTGGTACGACCAAATAAAGTACCCGCCAGGATATACAATCCCTAAATTCCATGTATATAAGGGGACGGGGAATCCACACCAACATGTGGCTCAATTCAGGGCTCTGTGCGGCAACACCGGAAGTGACGATAAGCTACTGCTTCGCCAATTCGTTGGCAGCTTGTCGGAGACAGCATTCGAGTGGTATTCCGAGCTCCCGAATGACTCCATCAAGACATTTGCAGAAATGGAGCTACTGTTTACACATAGATTCGCAAGCGCTAACGAGCGCATCCCGATCACCGCACTAATTAACGCCAGGGTGAAGCCAGGCGAAACATGGGTTCAGTACGTGATACGGTGGTGGAACCTATGGTCGAAATGCGAACAACGCATCGAAGAAGCTCCTGCGGTAGGCATGTTTGTGGGAACTCTTGATCCGCAGAAGACCATATCCTAGTTCATGATGTTTTTCAAGCCGACTACCTTCCAGGCCTTGATTGACAAGCTGGCCCAAATGGATAAGATGGGTCATAGACCGTTTTCTTCGGAGATGGAGCCTCGAAACGAAAAGGGAAAAGGGAAAGCGACCTTCGTCGCCAATGCTCAACAACAGCCCAGTGGTCCAAAATATAGGGAAGATTGCCATGACATCAAGATAGGGAAGATTCTAGTTGACAACGGGTCCTCCGTCAACCTTCTAAATATCAGAGTGCTAAAAGAAATCTGCATGAGCATTCAACACCTAGCTCGAGATAAAATTACCATCTCCGGTTTTGACTCCCATTCATCACGGACGCTCGGGTCCGTAATACTGACATTATGCTTCGGGCTGCTCGTTACTGACATCGAATTTCAAGTCATTGACGCCAAGACTTGCTACAACGTTTTGCTCGGCAGTCCTTGGTTACTCGAGTACAACATCATCCCTTCTACACAACATCAGTGTATGAAGTACTTTAAAGATGGACTCGAATATACCGTGACGGGGGAACTGAACCCATTCTCCGTAAATGAAGTCCGCAAATATGAAGACGCGAAGTAATTTCTGCCAGACTTTGAAGACACGGAAAGATGCCATAAACCAGAGAATAAGCAAAAAGCTATCACCACTATTCCGGTCTTTGGGAGTGATACCGAAGAGGATGAGGAAATAGTCTATTCAGGACCGCCCTAATGCAGCAAGCCGGGACCCTCTACCCCTATTGTGGTTTTTGGCAGAGACTCTGAAGACGAAGTCAACGCAGTGTTCTCGGTCCGTCCATCAGTGCAGGCCCTCACTGGAGATTATCAGAGTCTGCAGATCGCCATGGTTCTGCGGCAACATTATAGAGAGCTTGATGCGCTTGAGACATATAGTGTGCAAGAGCTACGGACATTCTACGTCCATCCCAGGCGAAGAGGTGAAAAGGCGATCCTATTCTACCAATCCACGGAGACTAAAGTCGAAAGAGAAGTCTGGCATGGTGTCGATCCTGTGCTCGATAGGCTCCAACCCATTCGTCTGCCCAGGTATTACACCGAAAGATTAAAAAGGCTGTTGAGGCGCCAAGGCATACCCTTCAAACAGACTACTCGACAAGCTCAGTTCTACAACAGGATCTGGAATATCCTCGAAACCCAGCAAAAATTTCCTAACGGGAGAATGGAAACGATCGGGCTTGGACATGTTCAACCTAAGAATCGAGAGCGATTCCATGGATGCTACATTATACATGACTTTGATGAAGAAGGAGATGCTCTGTTAGAAGTCGCTAACCCTGAACCAAAATGAGGTCCCGCCATAAAAGTGCCAAGTCCGTCGTTCGAAGAACAGATGGACAAGCTAATAAGGGAAGCGAGTCAAAAGGCTCGGGATGACCATAGCCGCAAAATGGCCATCTACGAGAAAGCTAGGACGCAACGCCTCCTTCAGCAGGCTGCAGAGAATGACGATGTTCTTCGTCGCCAACCCGTCATACAGAAGACCCGACGCGGAGGCAAAAATAAACTAAGGAATGGAAAAAATGTCCGACAGCGGCAAAGCGGATTGAGCAGCCGGGATTCGTCGCTTATAAAGAAGATGGGTCGAGCATATTCTTTTCACCAAGACAAGACAAGGAAGATATTCGATATTTTCATAAAACATCAGATGATTACTCTCCCGGAGTCCAAGCACCCCGAACAAGCAAGTGAGGTTCATCACCCAGACTATTGCTCCTATCACCGAGCGATAGGATATCCTCTCGAAGACTGCTTCACATTTAAAAACTGGGTTGAAAACCAATATCAGCAAGGTATGTTCGCTCTATCCAGCAGTTGGAGGGTAACCCTACCACAGAAGCATGTTCCAAAAGCAACGTATATAGCGAGAGTAGAACCAAATCAACATCGGTCTTGGCAACGATCTCGTACCTGTCATGCTATTACGCTGTCAAAAGAAAGAATACACGAGGATATGGATGACCTCTCCTGGTGCTTCAAAAATGAGGATGAAGATGAGTTGATCTCAGAATTTCCACCCGCGCCAAATGAGTTGGAAGATGGAATACATACTACTGCGGACAATCTAAGGAAAATCGACTTGGGGACGGAAAACGACCCGAGGCCTGCGCTCGTCAGTGAGCTGCTGTCCGAAGAACAGGTAGCTGCGCTAAAGTACGTGCTCATGCAGTATAAATACTGCTTCGCATGGAACTATTCCGAGATGCCGGGGCTAGATCCAGAGATAGCGGTGCATAAATTGGCGATATCTCCAGACGTCAAGCCAGTCAAACAAGCACCAAGAAGGATGCGGCTCGAGCTTGAAATGAGCATCAACGCCGAAGTCAAGAAGCTAGTCGACTCTGGCTTTATCCAAGAAGTTCAGTATCCTGATTGGATCGCCAACATTGTCCCGGTGATGAAGAAAAATGGGACGGTGCGCATCTGTGTAGACTTTCGGGACCTCAACAAAGCTTGTCCGAAGGATGACTTTTCTGTACCGGTCACCGAGTTGATGATAGACAACACGTCCACTCACGAAGTCTTCTCCTTCATGGACGGCTCATCGAGGTACAATCAAATAAATATGCATCCCGAAGACCAGAAGCATACCGCTTTCCGGACTCCTATGGGCATATTCTGCTACAAAGTAATGCCTTTCGGCCTGAAGAACGCTGGCGCTACCTATCAGAGGGCCATGACAAAGATTTTCGATGACCTCATACATGAAATCGTCGAATGCTATATTGACGACCTCGTTGTAAAAAGCAAATCACACGAGGAGCATTGGGATCATCTGAAGGTAGTATTCCAACGTCTTCAGAAATACAACCTGAAGATGAACCCTCTCAAATGCGCGTTCGGAGTTTCCTCAGGCAAATTTCTAGGGTTCATCATACGACATCGAGGCATCGAAATAGATCCATCGAAGATAAAGGCGATTATGGAAATACCTTCGCCAAGAACTCTCAAGCAACTGCGGTCTCTCCAAGGAAAACTCGCATATATCCGATGATTCATAGTCAATCTCTCTGGCAAGTGCCGCCCCTACAGCCATTTAATGAAGAAGAGGACCCCGTTCATCTGGGATCGCAAATGCCAAAATGCACTGGACGAAATCAAGTAATACCTGCAAAATCCGCCAGTACTGACCGCTCCGATCAAGGGAAAGCCTCTCATCCTGTATACAACAGCTCTTGAAGATTCTTTAGGCGCGCTATGGGCACAGAAGAATGACCAAGGGAAGGAGAGAGCCCTCTACTATTTGAGTCGAGTTCTCCTGGGGGCAGAAAACAACTACTCCCCCATTGAAAAACACTGCCTGGCGTTAATCTTCGTGATAACGAAGCTCCAGCATTATGCTTTGGCGCATGAGGTCCACCTAATATCAAAAGTGAATCCACTCTAATACTTGATGTCAAGAGCCATACTAACAGGATGGCTCGCTAAATGGGCCCTACTCTTAATGGAGTTCTCGATAGCATACCGTCCCCTCAAGGCAGTGAAAGGCCAGGCCATCAGCGAGGAAGGCCATCACCGACTTCCTCGCTGAGCATCCGATACCTGCCGATTCACCCCTAAAGTGCGAGTTGCCGAACGAGCACACGTTTGTCATGATCGACATGGAGAGAGGAGAGAGTGATACCTGATGGGAACTCTATTTCGACGGAGCATCTTCCATGAAGAAGCGACAACACAACACCCCTATAATCAAATCTGGGGTAGGCCTTATCTTCGTGACTCCACAAGGAGGGATAATGCGCTTTGCCATTTCCTTAACAGAGCCGAGGACAAACAATGAAGCCGAATATGAAGCTTTGATAGCAGGTCTTGAGATCGCTGTCGACATGGGAATAGAAAACCTCCTCATACACGGAGACTCCCAGCTGGTCGTTAGTCAAGTAAATGACGACTATCAAACGTGCAAGCCCGAGTTGGTAAAGTACAGCGAGAGAGTACAACAATTGCTGACTTAAATTCCTTCATACATTCTAGAAAGCATACCACGTACGGAAAATAGCAAAGCAGATGCGTTAGCCAAACTCGCTAAAGAACTGGCTGACAAAAACCTCGATGACGTAAGGATCGTTGTGCAAAGCCGTCGGGTTCTTAAACCAGCAGAAATATCTCCGAAGTTGTCTAAAGAAAAGGAAGTGACCAAGCAAACAGCCCTACAAATAAAAGACCAAGAAAGGAAAGGGCTAAGGATTGGAGAGAAGTCTTTATAGACTACTTCAAATCTCGTCGAACGCCTGAAAATGCGTCCTCAAGACATCAGCTCATGAAACAAGCTCTGTTTTTCACCTTCGTCAATGATACTCTATATAAGAGATCGTCCGACTCCCTGTGTCTAAGATGCCTGGGGCCAGAAGAAGCAAAGAGAGTTTTCCAAGAAACTCACGACGGACTCTGCGGTTCTCATCAAGCCGGGCCAAAGATGAAGCTAAAAATCAAAAGGATAGGCTACTATTGGCCCATGATGATCCAAGACTGCCTCGAACATGCGAAGCAGTGCCACTCGTGCCAAATTCACGGAGACTTCATCCACCAGCATCCAAATCCGCTACACCCAACGGTGGCTAGCTGGCCGTTCGAAATATGGGGAACTAACGTAATTGGGCCCATCGACCCAGCATCATCCAGAGGACATCGGTTCATATTGGTGACAATCGATTACTTCTATAAATGGGCAGAAGCAGTACCGTTAAGAGAAGTGAAGACAGAGAATATCCTCCATTTCTACAAGTCACACGTCATCTATCGGTTCTGCACTCCGCGACGGATTATCTCCGATAACGGGCCAGCCTACAGAAGCCACAAGATCAGCCACTTCGCACAGCATCATTACATAGAATGGAGATACTCTTCGGTCTATAATTCCCGAGCTAATGGTCTAGCTGAGGCTTTCAACAAGACCTTGACGAAGATCATAAAAAAGATAGTGTCCATAAATAAGAAGGACTGGCATGAGAGATTGCATGAAGCTCTCTAGACGTATCGAACTACGTTCAAAATGGCCACAAATACAACCCCGTATGCATTGGTATTCGACGCAGAAGAGGTACTCCCCTTGGAGATAGAGCTACCCTCTCTACGAGTGGCGGTTCATTACGAGCTAACAGATGAAGAGAACGCTCATCTTCGGCTAGAGGAGCTCGACTCCCTTGACGAAACCTGACTCATGACGCAGCAAAACCTGGAGGCTTACAAAGTAAGGATGACGCGCTCGTGCGAAAGATTGACTAGGCCGAGAACATTCCGCCAAGGCGAACTCGTGCTAGTCGTAAAAAGGCCTATGATCCCTAATCATGCCAAACGGGGGAAACTTGAGCCAAATTATGAGGCCCCGTATATTATAGACAAGGTCAACCAAGGTGGGGCTTACTTGCTCATGAATATGCATGGCGAAATACCCTTTAAGCCAATAAACGGTCGGTTCTTGAAAAAATACTATGCCTGACCGAAACGTATTTAAACTACTACAAACCCGCAGCATCCTTGGGCTGACTCGTAAATATAAAAAAACAGTGCGTCCATAAACAAGATGGGCACAGATGAAAACCCGAAAGGGATCCGTGAGTAAAAACAGCAAGGCTATCGGTGATGTTTGTGAAAACCCGAAAGGGCGTAGACTCATAAAAAAAAGGTATGTCCATAAGGAAGATGGGCACGGATGAAAACCCGAAAGGGCTCCATGAGTAAAAACAGCAAGGCTACCGGCGATGTTTGTGAAAACCCGAAAGGGCACAGACTCATAAAAAAAACAGTATATCCATTAGCAAGATGGGCACGGATGAAAACCCGAAAGGGCTCCGTGAGTAAAAACAGCAGGGCTACCGGCGAGTTTGTGAAAACCCGAAAGGGCGCAATCTCGTTAAAAGATACTTGCAAGGTCCTATCGACCTTATAAGGAAAAAACTACCTGCATGAGATCCTTATGACTCATAAAGGAGAGACACACTTTGGGATCCCCACAATTCCTAAGGAGAAATTACACTTACGAGATCCTCACGACTCGTAAGGAGAACCCTCTTATGAGACCCCCATGGCTCATAAGATTCAAAAGCCTTAAGCTACAGGGATCTGAACCTGTTCTTAAGCCATCACCTTTCCCAGACCGCCCTACAAGCGGCTTAATACCGACCCTTGTATACAATCCACGGGCGCAAATAATCATTTCCTTTCTGAGTCCTACCAACGACAAGGAATGCCCTCATTTGATGAACAAACACTTGTAAGTCCTCTCGACTTATAAGGAGAAAACACTCTTGTAAGATCCTTACGACTTATAAGAGAACACACACTTAGGAATCCTCACGATTCCTAAGGAGAAAATACATCTACGAGATCCTCACGACTCGTAGGGAGAAACACCTTTATGAGACCCTTACGGCTCATGAAGTCAAAAGCCTTAGTCGACAATATTCTAACCCTGTTTGCTAAGCCATCTTTGTTTAAATCGACAAAGGAAAATGATGATTCGCTCCTGGAAATGTCCCAGTTGTAGCGATGCTGATGCCTACATCGGTATCAGGTTCCAAGTCCTTTCATGGCAAATGATGATTCGCTCCCAGCAATATTTCAGTCGCAGCGATGCTGATGCTAATATTAGTATCAGATCTTGAGTTCCATACTCGAAAAAAAATGCATGTAAAATAGCTGAAATGATGGGGCAACATGCAACAAAATCATCAAGTAAAATATATGCATAAAAAATAGCCGAAATGATTGGGTAACTCGCAATAAAAAGCAGCGAGTAAAAAAACCAGTCGTAATGATTGGGCACCGCGAAAAATAGCCGAAATGATTGGGCAATCATGACTTTCGCGATACAAAAAGTTGAAATGATAGAGCATCGCAGAAAGAAAACAAAAAAATATATATGAAATGAAACTTTTGCTCTACAGGCGAGTCCATACCGATCCCTGTATACAATCCATGGGCATAAACAAAAAGGGAACCATATTTCCCCACCAGGCTCTTTTAAACGGAGAGTCAAATCTCGACGGCGATATCTACAACATAGAGATCATCAACGGCGTTTCCCCCTCATTCCAGCAGGATACGGATGCGACACCACCAATCAGAGCCACGGCAAAGTCCCTAGTTCCAAGACTCTGTGGTTAACAGACACCAGAAAGTCGATCCCCGACACCGTAGAAAACGGAGAAAGCCGATCCCCGACACCCTAGAAATCGGAGAAAGTCGATCCCCGACACCGTAGAAAATGGAGAAACTCAATCCTGACACTGTAGAAAACGGAGAAAGTCAACCCTCAACCTCCCCGTCGAAGCAACGCTTCAACTCGGGAACAAGTCAACTCATCATCCACTTACGAGTCCTCTCGACTTGTAAGGAAGAAAATTCTCTTGTGAGATCCTTACGACTCTCAAGAGAAAATACACACATAGGAATTCTCACGATTCCTAAGGAGAAAATACACCTACGAGATCCTCTCAACTCGTAGGGAGAAGTCTTTATGAGACCCTCACGACTCAAAAATTTAAAAAGTCTTAAGCGGCAGACCTGAACCTGTTTCCTAAGCCATCGTTACCCTACAAAGGGTTCAAGATGAACTGTTATCTATCATCTACAGGCTACACTTGCTAAAGTAGCATGCCAACAACACAACAGAGAAAAGAAAGCGATAATAGGAGATAAAAAAAATCATTGTTTTATTCATGAATTCAATTGAGTACAAGATACATCATATAAAAGAATTTAAAAAAATGAATAAAGTCATGTTATTCATAAATTACAAAATTTCGATCGATATAAAGATGGCTACTGAGAAGGAAGTGTTTTTAGCAAATCAGCAAGCCACACTCGCACTTCTCTCAATTCCTTTGCACGATCAGCCGCCGTGGCCAACTCCGCTTCAATTCGAGTCCGTTGCTGCAAACAGGATGAAAGCTTCTCGTCGATTTCCTGCTGAGTGGCTTCCTGACTCTGCGTAACCTGCTCGGTGAAATCAAGCTTTTTCCTCAGCACCAGCCTGTCAGAAATATATCATCGGAGGTTTTCAAAAATATCCTTCAGCTGTGCAGCATTCACTTCGACCTGGGCACGCAATTGGGCAGTCTCAGTGGAAGTCGCCTCACGTTCCTTTCTCTTTAAAGTCGCCTCTTTTTCAAAATGGCGAAGGAAAGGAGCACACTGCTCAACCCATGCAGCTCGCTGGGAGTTCAGAGCTGATACTTCCGGAGCGGGATGCTTGAGCTCAATATCATGCAGGCAAATCTCGATCTTCCTACAGTAATTGATCCAAGACTTGACGACGCCTTCATCATGAAAGTTTATGAGCGTCGCCAGCATGGGATTAACCTCAGCAGCAAAGTCTGCAGCAGATGCGAGGGCCTCGGCAACAAGATCCTCGACGAACTCGCTCAACATTCGCATGCTCGTCGCAGCGGCCCAAAAAGATGGACGTCTAGAAAAGGGCCCTGTCGGCATTAAGATGCGAGACTCAAAGGGAGCTGGAGCTGGTGCGATTGCTGCAAAACAAGTTATGGTCAAATGTTGGCTCAGGAGATAAAGAAGAGGCACGAGCGATGGAGTCTACTATACCGGCTGCGGCAGGCGGCAATGTTGGGAGTACCGGAGGCAAGGCTATTCTCTCGTCCCCTCCTCCGATCCGTGGCACTGCGATCAATACATGGAAGGCTTAGTAACATCACGGCTATTCGTAAAAGAAAGAAAGAAACAATAGCTGAAGGATATACTAACCAACACCAGCGGGCAGAGTGACTTCCGACTAGAAGGATAAATGCGGGTTCAACACCTGATACAAATGATCAAAGAGGACTCCTGCAGAGTAGCGACGATACATGTTCAGTACAAGGAAGATGGTGTTCATAGTTCAACTAAGTAAATCGCGAATCTATACCTTCTAGCATTTGAGAAGACATAAGAGAAGGCAAGGGAACAACAATCGTCATGGCGGCAACCGGAGGTGCTTCAGATGGCACGATCTCAGCATTCGCTGCACCTACAAACAAAATATCGTCAGAATAAGCTGAGCGAGGTTGTGAAATAAAAAAGAATAGTGATTCAGGACTTATCTGATGGGTCGCCAACCAAAACCGCAACGAAAGCATCACCAGGCGTTGCAGCTTCTTCGCTCTCTTTCAGAGGAGTAGTCTCGGAGCCCATGGCTTAGTCCCCTGATTCGACGAGGACCGTCGTGATACTCGTGATGCCGGCCAATAGCAAGGGACCACAAGGAGAAAGAGCGGCGGTCTGTCCAGTCCCAGACTCCCGAGAGGGAGTAGCCGCTTCGGGCTCTCTGGTCGCCGTCATCTCGCCTGCCATCTCATCGCCAAGACTTGGCCCTGCGGAATATGATGTATGGGAATTTGCATATCGACTTCTAATAATAAAAACCATGCATTACATTACCTTGCGAAAGATTCTTGTCCGCCTCTCGAACCGCGCGCACAACCTGTCTGTGGGCGGTAGACAAGACAGCTAGAGCACCCTCTAAAGGGATAGCGACAGAGCGGTGTCACCCTCCTTCGCTGCGCGCTTCCTGCGTTTCTTTTCGGTCTGAGCAGTGAGAAGCGATCTCCTCAAGACCTTTGTCAAAGGGACGTCATCGTCCGAACCAAGAGCTGCCTCTGGAGCCATTACGGCGTCCGTCATCGGCTGCTTAAGTGAAGCCTCCTGAGGTACCGTCGAGGGAGCTGGGGCTACAATAGACGGCTCTGGCAACATCGCTACATCACCGCTCGGGATTGGTACCGCACTCGGAATAACCTGAGTCAATGTAGTCCCTGCAATAAGATGAAAAAGAAGAGTCAGACTGCCCATGAAGAAAAAGGGAATGAAGGCACAATGAGCCAAAATATACCGAGGCCCAAGGAAGTGCGAAGCCTCTCTTCCTCTTTAAAAGTCTTAAGGGAAGCTACGAGAGCCTCTTCGGCGGAGATACCTGTTGAAGAAGAAAGCATCAGTCAAAGTATAATAATTAAAATAGCCGCAGAAAGATATGACTAAAGTATACCTGATTGTGCGATGGTGATTAGTGCTGCTTCATCGCGAGCTAGTTGCTCTGAAACCGCGATAGCAGCTTCTAGATCGGTATCATCCGGCGCCATAAATAAACCCTCTTTGGTCCCGTACTCACTTAGGCCCTCGCTGTAAGGGGCATGAGGTTCCTGACCGAATGCAATGTCCGCAGAAAACATCGACTTCTTCTTCTTCTGTGAGTGGCCGCCTGCAGCCGGCAACAAGAGCTTGCGCTTGGCCGGCAACTTCGGGCAGCGAGTCCCGATCTCCGAACCCACGCCAGACTCGGGAGACACCATAAATACCGCTTCTATAAGCACGCGGGGTATGAGCATATCAGGTATAACGCACGGGACCACAGCTGCAGCAGCTTCTCTCAAGGGAGGATGGACGATGGTCCGTCGCTTCAAGGGAACGACTAGATTACCATCGGGGGCGGTGCCCTTGCGATCAAGCAATAATCGCTTTTCTTCCCTAATAACGGCACCCATCGAATGCTGATACCACGTCACATATGCGTTCAAGATTCATGGAATGCAACTCGGCACACTGATAAAGAAATTGGAGCCGGTGTTCAACCGCATAAAATGGTGCAATGCGTTGCGAATACCTTCTTCTGTGGCAACTGGCTCAGCTAGGAAGGCCTCGAGCGGGACGCCCTGATTATAGCTTGATTGCTGGGCGAAACGATGTGGGTTGTACCTCATAAACAATGCCGAATCATTCTGCCTAAACACCAAAAAGCCCGGCCTGATTGAGTACAGGTGCAAAATCTCCAGGGCCTTCAATGTAGAAGCCCCGTCTTTGAAGGTGTCCCGTAGCAGCTGCACCGTCTTAGTGGACTCCTTGCCGATAGTTAAAACCTTATCGACAAAGGTCATGCCATCTCCAACCATATGCGGACGAAGGAGCAAACCCCTAGCCTCCCGCTGTGACGGATTTAAAACGGATGCATCAACTAGGCGCATAATCCGAGGGAAGTTGTAACTGTCGTAGAAACGAGGTCGTTTATAGGCACCAAAAGCGCCAAGTACGAGCAGCTCGATCCATGATGTAAAATAATGCAGCGAGAAAGTGACGGGTTGTACCCCCGGCTGAATGGTGTCCGCCGATAAGCTGAGACCATGGTATAGGTGTGCCAACCCAGCAATCCCGATAGCCACTTGCATTCCCGCAACCATACGATGGGTTGGAAAAAGACTGATGGCCTCATATAACGAGGGTGCATTGGAAGTACGAACCAGTTTAGCCATAAGCCAATGAACTCCAGCACGAACGTCACTTCATCGATGTCCGGAGCAGCAAGCTCCGTGAAGAGAACGACAGGAGCAGCCGGAATAAAGAAACTTTTTAAATCCGCCTCCGTCGTCGGTTGGTTATCCAAACCAAAACCAAACGGATCGTCAAGCTTGGCGAACAACGCAACTTGCTTCGATAAGGCTTCCGGATGAAGAAAGCGAGCGATGAAGTCAGCATAGCTGACTTCATGCCCTCCGGACTCCAGAAATAGACTTTCGTAGATATTCAACACATTGATCAAGCTCGGGAATTGGTGTTGAATGGCGTTCTCCGGGGTAAGACCCATTACCACTGATTTGGTGGCAAACATGTACTCGTCTGGAGGAAGCAGCTCCTCGTAGTGTTCTCCCCTAACGGGTAAGATAGAGATCTCTGCAAACTCCTCTAAAGATATTGAGACTTCTCGATCCGACGGAAGGAAGGTGTGGGTCGGAATATTCCATTGCTCCTGAAAAGCCTTAACCTACCATGCAGGAGGCGTGGAATATTGGAAGAGAGATGCATAAACGACGGGGTACAACCCAAGCCTCAGCAGCAACGATCTCTTGGCCGACAAAATATAGCGGGCCCACTGCAAATACCCAGCTGGATGGCGAGGAGTTAGGCTTATCATGTACGGCTGTCCCTAAGGGCGCGACTCGCCCTGGCATATACGCCGCCCTAGAGTATCCAAAGCGGTCGGCGGCTGTACGGGTATCGCAGCCATAGAGGGTTGAAGGAAACCCTCTGAGGTCCAGTTGACCTCCTCCACGGCATAATTCACCGGAGGTGCGTCAGCATAAGGGATCGCCGAAATGGGCTCCGAAGGTGCTGCGCAAGAAAAGCTCCGCCAACCCCTGATAATTTGATTGTACCACAGGACCAATAAATGAAGATTCTTTTGCTCCGAGTCATGATCTTTGATCAATGCAAAGACTTCCCTATCCACAGGCGCTTCAGGGAACCCGCTTTCCGAACGAACAAACGGGAAGGAAATGTCGAAAGACATAGTATCTGCGCGAAAAAGAATAAAAGTTAGCCATCAATGCTACGGTTTAAGTTCTGGCACTTGGTACTTTAAATTTGTGCCACACTACAATACAGTGGAAAGGGGCCAAGGGGGACCCACACAATCTAGATGATAGCGCATCATTAATAAAACAGTCTCATCATTTGATAAGACAGTCATTAAATGAGGAAATCCTAAAAGGATTCTCATTTAATGAGGGCCCCTTGGGCCAAGGAGTAAATCTCCCTTGAGAGCAGCGCTCCACAACAGATATGACATCTGTCATAATTAATGATGAAGGGAATAAAATTCCCCCCAAAACTTCTAAAGAGCAATACTCTGCGAAGAAGATGGAATAATCCATCAAAAAACCCTAAAAGCAAAGCTTTACTGAGTTAAAAACTCTGAGATCTTTAAGATCTGCAAGATGAACTCTAAGAGTTCTTCTTTAATGGGTTAAGAGACCCTAAGAAAGATCTCTTTAGATCTATGATTTCAAGAGAGCAAAGCTCTGTTAAGAAACCCTTAAAAAATTCTTTAGATCTATGATCTGAAAAGAGCAAGGCTTTGTTAATGGGTGAAACCCTAGATTATTTTGCAATCTCTTCAAAGATTTAATCTTTACCTAAAATTTTCGACAGGGTTCTGCCTCTAAGAGAGTTTTTAAGACAAAGAGCTATGCTCTGAAAGAAAATTAATTCTCAGAAAAACGGGAAAGAAGATGAACAGAGGTCATCTCAAGGACCAAAGGCCCTATTTATAGGCACTGAGAGCCGTTTCAACTTCTAAGTTGATCCAATGGAGGAGATTCTATCACCGCTGCACTCATGTGTAAGCCACGTGAGCGCAACGGTGGGGGGCATTTGTTTTCTCTAATCAGAGCAAAGCTCTGTTCAAATTTTGAAATTTGAAATGAAGCAGCGCTTTATAAAAGCGCTCGCGCTAAATGCGCCAGCGCTAAGAGTCAAAGACTCTGTTGCAGCGCTTACGTGCAAAGCATGAGAGCGCTGGCGCTAGCAGCGCCCACGCTAAGAGTCAAAGACTCTGATGTAGCGCTCACGTGCAAAGCACGAGAGCGCTAGCGCTGGAACTAAATGTTCCCCACCCTTGGATCAAAGATCCAACAAAGATAACTAAAAATCATCAGATTACCTCTGAAAATTAGAGCACCGTTGGATCAAAAATCCAATGGTGATTAAAAATCACCAAGATACAGAATAAATTCCGTACAGGAAAATATTTTCCCAATTTTGTTAAAAACAAGAAGATTGCCTTCTGTAAAATAGAAGCCCTTGGATTAAAAATCCAACGGTGGGAAACATCCCCAAATCAATCAGAGGAAAGATTTCCTTAACTGATTCAACAAATCAACCTCCCCTATATAAAGGACCGAAGACTTCAAGTCTTGCACGGAGAAACCCCCCACAAACTTTGAGAAATTTCAAAGAGAAGAGCAAGCTCTCGGAAGAAGAATTTCTTCAAGGTAAATAAAACAGAGAGATCAAAGTATCTCATCAAAAGAAAAAGAACCTAGTTATTTTTCTAGATCATAGATCTATAAGACAGAAGTCTTTCACAAAAGAGATCATAGCATCTCATCATAAAAAAGGGAGAGAAGAACTCAATTCTCTTCAGATCACAGATCCATAAAGATAAAGTCTTTCACAAAATAACATAAGAGATTGTAACATCTCGTATAAAATAAGAACTTTGTTCTTAGAGCTACGAGACAAAGTCTCTTATAAATGAGAATTTAATTCTTAGAGTGCAGAACTGATCAAAGCTGTCTAAAAAGAGCATTAGTGCTCCAATTAAAAAAGAAACGCATTAGCGCTCCAAGACTAGCGCACAGCGCCGCAGCACTCCTAGCGCTCCAATTTAAAGAAGCGTCTTAGCGCTCCAAGACTGGCGCACAACGCCTCAGCGCTCTTAGCGCTCCAATTTAAAGAAGCGCATCAGCACTCCAAGTCTAGTGCTCAGCGCCCAACGCTCCAAGCACTATTTTAAAAGAAGCGCTCAGCGCTTCAAGGTTGGCGCTCAGCGCCAAGCGCACTACGTGCTCCTCATGTGGGCAATATTTTATAAAGAGCACTCCGCACTCATTGACTGGCGCTCAGCGCCAAGCGCGCCATGTGCTCCTGATGTGTGCGCTATCTCACAGGAAGCGCCTTAGCGCTCTAAGTCTGGCGCTCAGCGCCAAGCGCGCCACGTGCTCCTCACGTGGACGCTGAGGGAATATAAACTGTTCTTTAAATAAAGCCCCAGAGCCATAATGAGGGCTTAACAGTCAATAAAAGACAAAAAGGTTGTCAGAACCCAAACCAATGCTCAACATTGTTAAATGAAAAAGTGCTGAGCCTAATTAAATGTCCAACATTTTAACTGAGTGGGCCGATCCCAAGTTGGCCACAAATCACTAATGTAGATTAATTGAGCCCATTTGCTCATAAATTGTTTTAACTAATCTTAGTCCCAAACTTGACTACAGATCTCCCAACCAACATTGCTTCAAGGGTACATACCTCTGATCTATGTCGTTGTAATTCCTTAACGTCTTATAACCAATAACTTTTGGTGCATCCCCAAACGGCTGAACCAAAACCACACAGACTATGACATCTTTAAAATAGACTATGATGTCCTTAAACTTTACGGACTGTGAGGTCTTTAAACTCATAGACTATGATGTCTTTAAACCGGACTGTGGGGTCCTTAAACTCATGGACTATGATGTCCTTAAACTTTATGGACTGTGAGGTCCTTAAACTCATAGACTATGATGTCTTTAAACTTTACAGACTATGACGTCTTTAAACTGTCACGGACTATGATGTCCTTAAACCCAATAGACCGCAACGTCCCTAAACTAAAACGATAGAGCCCAAATGCCCTATCATCGGATCTAAATGATTCCGAACCCCAGTTGAGTAGATCTTAGTCTAAAATTAGACTAACATATCCTTAACAAACGTTTAAGTAGATCGTAATCTCAATGAGATTAATGATCCTTAAACCCAACCCAAACCCAAATCTAAGATAATACGGATTTGGACTGATCCAAGACCTACGGGCGACAACATAAATTAGTCTGCGTAAACAATCCAAGGGCAACCAAAAATAAAACAAACACACACGACACGAAGTGACCATCTTGAGAAGAAGAAAGTTGTTACCGTGATGCGGTAGCGTAATTAACTGCAGGTGCTTGCGCTTGCAGGGATGATCGTCCCCACAATCAAAAAACCCCTCAAACGAAGGGAAATCTGATGAAGTCTTCTATAATGGCCGCATCCGTCTAAACCTCCGATACACGGTGCCATAAATCAACTTGGCATCTTCTGAGAGGTGGACGGATAAAGCCAAATAGCATTTGCCCCCAAATTCAGGCAAGACATTTGCCGCCCCGGTTTTCGGCGGAGAACAACGCACATGTGTATTTATTACGTGGTGGAGTGAACGATGGTGTCATGGAATGCGTCCAATTTGGGATGCGATCCGATTTGAGGTGTGCACGTCAATTTGGAAGTTCATAGGAGTTGTTGGTTGTCGGTACCCTCCACCTCTCTAAAGACGTTGATGAATTACAGCGACATATATCAGAAGTGTGGAAAGATGTACCCTTGAATCAAATCCCGTATTTGAGAGAAAGGGGGTAATGGACCTAAGAATCGTTAGTCATATTTGAGACTAAGATTATCTTAGGAGATATGGAATGAATATCATTTCGGATATCATCAATGAGGGATCATTAGTCCTGTTTGAGACTAATATCAGTTTAACAATGTTTTTAAGGATCGTTTTTAGTTAATATCCATCAATAGAGCATTTGGGCTCAGCTGCAAGAAATTTCATAGACTTAGTCAATTTGGGCTTAGTCTGCCTACTTTTTTTCTTTTTTATTCAAAAGTGCTAAGCACTTATTTGGACTCTGTTTGTTCAGTCCCTTTCCTTTTTATGCAAAAGTGCTAAGCACTTATTTGGCGCTCTGACACTCACATGGGTGTCATATGAAGCATTTAATTATGGGCGGCGCCCAATGAGCGCTGAGCACTCAGCCATTTTGGCTGTATGTGGAGTGCTAAGCACTTTTTCTCTCTCCTCTTTCTTCTTTTTTTTGGTGCCGCCCACGTAAGGAACACGTGAGGCACTGGACGTTGCCCAATCAGTGCTAAGCACTCATCCGTTTTGGCATTTAATGGAGTGCTAAGCACTCTTTATATGGCGCCCACGTGTGTTTCACGTAAGGCGCTAGGCGCTTTTGAAGAGAGGCGCCCACGTCAGAAACACGTAAGGTGCTAGTTTCTTTTATATGGAAATTTAATCTTTGTTGATATTTTTAGAGAACTTAAATCTCTGTTATGGTATTTTGACCATTAACGATCATCAAGATCATTATTTTGAGGATCTGGGATCATGTTCTTTAAGAACTAAGTTCTTGATTTGAACGAACTGAGTTCCTTGAGTGTTATGGACTCCATATTCTTTCTCTTTAACTTTGTTCTTACCTGAATTTTTGATTCTTAAAAACAAGATATTTCCGGTGAGAATTAAATTCTCAACTTGTGGGAGACTTGCCTTGTGGATCTCAGATCCAGAAAAAGAACTAAATTCTTTTTTTTAAAAGGGTTAAACCCTTAAATGTGATGTTGTAGAGATATTTTGATCTTTTTTCTTTACCTAGAGTTTCAAGAATGAAGATCTTCTTCATTTCTTGAGAAATGAGTTCTCTGTTATTTTGGAAGCTTTATGTATTTTTTTAAAAGCTTATGGGGGGTTCCTTCTCCTTTTGTCTCCCTATCTCTTGTATCCCTCTCCTGGAGTGTGTGAGACTTGAATTCTCGGGTCCTTTATATAGTGGAGGGAAGTTGTTAATCGGTTTAGAGAAAATCTCCCATTGAGAGATTCCAATTGATTTAATTGGTCTCAAAATTGATTTGGGGGATTTTACCCAACGTTGAATTTTTTATCCAAGAACTTCTGTTTTACAGAATATGTTGTTCTTGTTTTTAACAAGATCGGGGAAATATTCTCCCATATACAGAATTTATTCTGTCAAGTGGTGATTTTTAATCACTATTGAATTTTTAATCCAAGAGTTCTCTGTTTTACAGAGAGCAATCTTTTTGTTTGGAAAAATTGAGGGAATATATTTTCAAAAATAGAATTTTATTCTATTGTTGGATCATTGATCCAACCGAGAGTATTTTTCTTATTTAGGATTTGGGAGATATTTTCTCCTAATAGAATTTGATTCTATATTTTGGTAATATATCATCTCCATTAGATTTTTGATCTAACGGCTCTTTTTGACAGAGAGTATCGTATAATTTAATTCTACTTAGATGTCGGCGCTCACGTGTTATGCATGTGGACGCTATTTAAGAATTTAATTCTTATAATGGGTGTTCCCTCGTAAAATACAAGGAAAAACCCCAATGGGGTATCACTTGCCCACACGTGATCGGGGGTCACGTGCCGACACGTGATGGCTTCCTAAGGACTCTGAAATAATAAGAATTGAATCCTAATCAAATGGGGTCACGTGTCCATACGTAATAGGCCTTTAAACCCACTGAAAGGAATTAAAAGGTATAATAAAACAGCAAGAAAAAACCCCAATGGGGTATCACGTGCCCACACGTGACCAGGGGTCACGTGACGACACGTGATGAGTTCCCGAGTTCTTTAAAATAATAAAATTGAATTCTAAATTGAATGCTTGATTAGTAGGGTCACGTGCCAACACGTGATAGGCTCTTAAACCCTCTGAAACAATAGAATTAAATTCTAATTTGAATGCTTTAACAAATGGGGTCACGTGCCAACACGTGATAAACTCCTAAACCATCTGAACTAAAAGAATTAAATTCTAATTAATAGTGAATCAAAATCCTAATTGGAAAAATATTTCTCTAGATCTTTCTAAACAAAAAAGATTGCGCTCTGTAGAGTAGAACACCGTTGGATTAAAAATCTAATGGTGATACCAATTTAAAGAAAGATTCTATACAAAGAAATATTTTCCTAAAATTTGTCAGGAACAACAAATAAAATATCTTTTGGATTAAAAATCCAATGGTGAATAAAATTCACCGAGTGATCTAAAAGATCATGTTGGTTACAAAATCAATCAAAATCTTTCAATGAAAGATTGACTAAACAAATTGACTCTTTTCTTTCTCCTGTAAATAGGAGCCAAGGGGGAAGAGAGGGGGGATATACAACAACAGAGAGAGAATACAAAAAGAAAAGAGAATTTAATTCTCCAGAAAGAAAAGAAGTTCTCTTCAGAAAAGAAAGAAATCCTAGGTAAAAGAGGGAAATAGATCATCCTATAAGCTCCCAGAAAATAAAAAGAGAATTTAATTCTCAAACTAAGAGTTTAACTCTTCTTAATAAGAACTTAGTTCTTCCTTTGGTTGAAGATTTGCAGAAGCAGATCTCCCCATAAGTTGAGAATTTAATTCTTATCGGGGAGATTCTGCCATGCAGATCTAAAACCTAAGGGAGGACCTAAGTTCAGAGAATTTTATTCTCCCACAAAGCATATAGGAATTTAATTCCTCCAACAAAGATAGGGTTTAACTCTTAATATAAGAACTTAGTTCTTCCTAGGGGTGAAGATATGCAGAAGCAGATCTCCCCATAAGTTGAGAATTTAATTCTCATCGGGGAGATTCTGCCATGCAGATCCAAAACTTAGAGGGAGAATTGGGTTTTAAGAATTTAATTCTTCCAAATACATAGGAATTTAATTCCTCTAAATAAAATTAGAGTTTAACCCTATAAAAGAATTTAATTCTTAAACAAGAGACTTAGACTTTTCATGCATGTAAAAAGATCAAGTACCCAACATGATCCCATGGCAACATGTGACCCTCCTATGGTCCAAAAAGAATGAATGAGATGGGGTCACATGCTCCCACGTGACCTTTGGATAAATCCCTCAAAACAAAGAGAACAAAGCCACGCCAGAACAGATTTTGGGCGCCCTCATGTGTCCCCATGTGACCCCTATCAAATCCTTTCAATATCCAGTGCATGGGTACCCATCACGTGCCCATACGTGATTGCCATAAAGATTACGTGTTTAACACTTATTTGAATATTCTGAGAATAAAATAAAGGAAGCATGGCCCAATCCTCAGGTGTCTCACGTGACCCCACGCGAGCACTTCACTTTTAGTGTTTAACACTGTTTTGAGTGCATCACGTGGGAACACGTGATCGCCAACTATATGCTAGTGTTTAACACCATATTCGTGTCGGAGATAGTGCCCTCAAAGTCAATTATTGGATCGCAGGTACGTGATTGCAATGATTGAGGCAGGACCTATACCGATATGACAGTCTTGCTCGAGATGATAATTTGCTATCTGGTTTGTCTTTATCATCGTATACATGCTTTAGTTCACTATTGCATGATGATAGAGCCCATAGGCTTCTTGCTTGACTACCAGCAGTATGATGGCGATCATATACGTGGGAGCTGGGGTCTGTAAGCACATCCTTAAAGTGTCCCTAGTCGTGAGAGTTTCGAGACAGGGCATCGATAATCCATAGTAGACTAGTGTATACAGTCAAGACCCCGACGAGGGGCGGTGGCCGGTCTCATAAGCCACTGGTGTCAGTAGGATCACCTAAGATGTATACAGGTGCTCATTAGGTTATGAGTATACCGGACATGACTCGCCGGGAACATGCTAGTTGGTATTATACATATCGTCAGATAGCAGTTCCCTGGTGACATGTGTACAGGTTAGTTCATCGACCTGAGGTCGTAATTTTTCTCTTGTGAGTTCCCACTGTGCTTTGATTTCTACCCTACCACGGCTCAAAGGAGTCGTGCAAACAGGTCATTTTTGGGTACAGTCCCGAGCCACATGGAGGCAAGTGAGCGGATCGGCAGGGGATTCGTCTCTCCCGGTATTGCGGGTGAGATTGCGCTGTGTCTAGGAGAGCCATTACACAAAGCCTTCGGCCGAGGCAGGAGATTTACTGGTAAGTACTCCAGTAGTATCTCAGGGTGTTCTGGGCCACTCTCTTACACGACTTATACTGCTATTGGGGGTCTGACATTACCAGCCCCTAGGCAGATATGCGATACTCATAGAAGAACGGACCGGACTGTATGTATATTGTCACTGTTAGGCCCAGTAGGGTTTATGGATGAGTTCGCTCATCAGCTTCCCTTCCAATCAATACATAGGCAACCGTTACGTACAGCTTGTACTTCTGACGTGCTAGTGGTTATACCCAGTGCCAGTGTGTTGATGAGTCATTAGAGTCCCCCACAGACACTTTCCCAAGTTCGGGCGAAATGTTGTAGAGGTCGTATGGTTTTATGGCAAGGTTCGGAAAATGCACGTGCATTTACGCACGTGTCATATTTCGGGCAGATAATACTGGTCGGCTTTGGTTTAAGCCGGATCCGAGTATTATGCTGTGTAGATATAATATCTTTGTCTCAGTTGCATTTGTATTCGGTCGTAATACAAATCGGGTATGTTTATACTGATACGGGGTTATCCTGAAATTCGTTTCAGGATCACTTTTGGAAGTTGCCAGTTTCCAGTTTTCTATCAGCCGTATTAAACATTCGGTTTAATACGGATTTATCTTTTCTTGAGATAAGTGTGGAAGCTTCTAGATGATGACTAGGATGGTGAGGTGTTAAGTGACTCATTAGTGCATTTAATGATTCATTTAATGCAAGGGTGACTAGGTTAATGACTAGGTTTATGTTCATTGGTTTGCTTTAAATGTGTTCATACAAGGTGTTTCATGACTCATTCTTTCATTGTGCTAATGGTCACCTCCCCCTCTCCTACACTCACCTCCCTCCTCTCCTTTATATGGCCAGCCATTCACTTGGTGATGGTTATGGTTGTTCATTTGAGGGAAAAGATTATGATAGTGTTTTAGTGTATGGAAATTAGATAGCTACAATTCTCATTTCACCCGATCCAAATGGCAACTTCATTAACCGTTCGTCCATAGCTTTGGACGTAACGAGACAAAGTGTTCTACTCATTCTCTACATCATCTTGGTCATCTCTTTTAGCAAACTTGACGACCGAGTTGCCTCGGTTCAGAGGCAGGAGCCCGTTTAAAGATCCGTCGACGTGGTGCCACCTGGACGAGAAGACTGGAGATTCAGGAGATCGGAGCAGCCATAACAAAGCGTGGGATGATGGTTGAAGACCAAAGGACTCGGATCGTTCGGTATAACATTTCTACCCACTTTGTAGTTTGTTAGTTTAGCTTTAATGGCAGATCCGGGTTATAGTACGCGATAGCGCCAGTTGTAAAAGTTTTTGTTCCGCATTTGGCGTCTGTTAGACGGCCGGGGCGCTACCGTGGACTTACAGTGGTATCAGAGCCTTACTATTAAGCTATACTAACTTAAGCTAACGTGTTTAAAACATCGATCGAACGGATTTTTGAAACCGCAAATTCCAGGGTTAAAGTTTCTGTCGATTTCAAACAGTGTCTAAAAATAATTTTACATATCACAGAAATACAAGCAGGCTTTTTAAAGAATGATGGAGAAAAACGATCCACTGAATCGTCCGTACGGCCGCGGAATCGCGGCTGTCTTGGCGTTTCAGTTAGTCAATTTTCTACTGTTGGTTCTTTGTTGGAAATTGTGGTTTTTGTTATAGTTCTTTTGGGCCCAGTTTTTGTTACAGTACAGCAGATGTTTGTGGGGCCCACTTTGGAAGTTTTTGTCGATCGAAATTTAAACGTGTTAGTTTACAGTACTTACTTTATCTCTCCGACCGGGAATGTCATTCGAGCGGTAAACCGCGTCTAATTGCTATAGTTCTTTTAGACGGGTTTGCGAACGTGACATTCGCGTTGATGTTCTGTGTTGTGTTGTGATGTTGCGGATTTGTCGTGGTGGATAGCAGGGTGCAATGATAGTGCAATTTGGATTTATTTGTACATTTGATATTGCGGGGCGAGCGTCCAACATGTGGACTGCCGTCACTGCCTGTTGTATAATATTCTTTTGGGGTACGACCGGGTTGAAGTCGATGTACCCGTTGTACATATTTTCATTTCTGTACTAGGTTTACCCCGCGACGGAGTGCACGGATAGCCGGGTTTTGGAGGGCAACGGGTCAGTATCTCATGGCTTTGAGAGGCAAAGGGACCTCACTCTAGAATTGGCAGACTATTCGCCGCACTCGTAGGGGGTACAGGATGACCTAAAGAGGGGTGCTCAATTTACCGGATTCCGTGAAGTGCCGGGTGTTCCATTCACTATGTTGTGGGGACTACCTCGCTTCAGGTTTTGGCGGGTAACTTGCCGCACCTGTAGGGGTCTAGGTTTCATTGCAAAAGCTATCCACACGACCAGGGGAATGTCGGGTTTCAGTAGCGGCTCTGTGAAACCCGGGGATCCCAGATTATCTGTATTGTTCTGTGATGCTTATTACTTTTCTGTAATGTTGCATATTATCACGCCTGGAGCGATTACTGTATATTGGTATATATACAATTAGATGTTGTATATGTTTTACACGCGCGCTAGTCCAGTCCCCGCTATGTCGTTAATTAAGTAACCTAACGGGTGATGACGGGACCCTGTGGCGAATGCGGATGGCATATACGTACATTTTATTTTTCGTTCTTTTCTGGTGTAATTGATTGATGGGACTGCGTTCATTCTGATCAATGCAAAGTAGAACAAACCTGTTGGAACAAATTTTAAAAGGTGTTATTACAAAGATGTTTCCTTTTGTTTTGCATAGTGATATTCAGTTAGAATATCCCGCACCTCATTCGACGAGGCAAGGGCCGAGATCCCTTCACCGGGAATGACCCCCTGGGCAGAAGTTTACGTCATGGTAGTAACTTTACTATATTCGATTACAAGTTGCTTTGCATCGCGGTATTCAATTGGAATATCCTGCATCTCATTCCACGAGGAAAGAGCCGAGATCCCTTCACCGGAAGTGACCTCTTTAGCAAAAGGTTTTCGCCACTATATTTTTATAAAAAGCTATCAGGTTCCTTTAACGAGATCAAGTTCATTACGTTAAAGGTTTTTCGCCGAAAACCAGTCGTAGCCCTCCGTCATTTCTTTTGGGTATTCAGTAGTATTCAAGCTATGTATTTTGACCAACGCCAAGGCATAGTGTTTGGTAGCTGCTGGGTATTCATCTATTGCATAGATAGATGAGTTAGTTTGGGACAGTCGTTCTGCCATTTGGCCAACGTCAGGGGCATGTGCGGGTGGGTTCAAATTGACCTGGACAGTGACGGGTAGAACTTGGCATGTGACTTATGACATTTTGACCAACGCCAAGGTTATAAGAGCATGGGGCAAAAATCACATCGGGAGTTTCTAAAGAAACTGAAACTTGCCAAGTATGCGCATACCTTCTGGAGTGTGATAACTTGAGTGGCTTCCATCAAGTTATCATGCGATGATAGTTGGATCCCGATTCTCACTGATGAGTTGGTTTACTCTTCGGGTGATCTTGACTAATTCTTCTTTCAGGTTTGGAGGAGAATTTAAGATTACAGTGGGAAGTTTCCTGATTAGATAAAGTGATAACCATTCTGATCTAGGTTAGAGTGCACGCAGAGTGTTTCTTTTCTCTCTCCTTTTGGAAGTGATCTTTGACCGACCCTAGACTATGACTCAGTGACCAAGTTGACCGAACCTTCTTAAAATACTGGCTTTTAGATTGTCTAAAGTTGCATAAGTCATTGTCGCTCCTTCTTTTACCCTTTGCATTTCTCAAAACACCCCGTATTACTACGGATATCCACTTCCATTGGATAGATCCATCGTATGGTTATATACGAACTCGAAGGGACTTCTTCGAGGATGGATCCAGGTTCAGGAGAAATAGAATTAGTTTATTCAGTTGTCTTTTATTATCATCTTCTCTCAGGTTGCGAGGGCTCCTTAGTTTAGGAGAGTACACATATTACGCTTATTGGATAATCTTATTCCAAACCATAGGCAGGTGGCGAAAGGTAGGGAATGAAGAAAACCAATTAGCCTAAGTAGGGTGTGCAGAAGGTGATATGTAAAGACAAGATAAAGGGATTAGAAAGAGGGCAAAGTAAATTGCGACTGCTATCATTCACGACCTAACCGCGTACTTCATCGCCACTCCCATTTTCACCTTTGCTTTTTTCCCCAGTTCGGGAGAAATAAAATAAGGTATTATTCAGTTGTCTTTTATCATCATCTTCTCTCAAGTTGCGAGTACTCCTAGGATTAGGAGAGTACACCTATTATGCTTACTAGATAGTCTTCTTCCAAACCATAGGCTGGTGCCGAATGGTAGGTAAGGGAGAAAACCATTTAGCCTAACGATGGTGTACAGAAGATAACGACTAAAGACAAATAAAGGGATTTGGAGAGATGGCAATGAAATATGCGGTTAAAGTCATGAATTGGATTATGGAAGAGGCATTACTAGGAATACCAGGATACCCCTACGAAACATTTTCATGTTTCAGTGCATTGTTAATGGAAAACTGATTTCCCGATTAGATACTTACTCCAGGGTATGTATTTACCAGGTATGATTCTCACATCAGTATGGTTTTACAGATGATGAGTGGGAGGAAGTTATTGGGAATAAGGTGATCATCCTCATTATATCGGAATTCGTTATAATTGGTGATATTTGAGGAGATCGCCTGGGTTTTTGCCGGACGGCATGTATTTGGTTTTGAGTATCCGTTGTTTTGCACCAATTTCAAAATGATATATCTGTACGTTTATTTTTATAAAGTGAGATATAACTTTTTGATATTATATCGATAACATTTACCTATATCAGTTGACGTTGGGTAAGGAGCATTGAACAACGGAGTAGTTCTTAATCATAAGTATAGTTTTTAACCAACGATACACAGGTTTTGAGTTATTCAAACTCAGCGGACTTATACAGAGTATTGTATGTTATCCAGTGTCCGTCAGGACAAAGGGGTAGGTCCTCGTACTATGTTTTGTTTACTTGTTGTTAGTTATATGTATGCCCTAGAGGCCATTACTGTACATACGATGTATATTGTAGTGGATGCTAGGACATATATAGGGAGGACTTTCTTGCTCGACATGATAGTATGCTATCTGGTTGTACTTTATCTTAACATGTACTCTGATTGTCTCTATGTTACATGTTGATAAAGCCCTTAGGATATGTACTCGACTACTGGGACTATGATGAGATCATACTAGTAGGGCCATGGTAGTCGACGAGTACATCCTATAACTGTTCCTAGTCGAAGGTGTATCGAGACAGGGCATCGATACACCAGAGTAGACTAGCGTATACGCATCTTGACCCATATGATGGGCGATGGATGATCCCATATCCATCGGTGTTTGACATCAAGGATGGTGTACGGGTGCTCAGTGGAGACTGGGTACACTGGACAGACTCGCCGAGAACTCCCAGATGGTATTATACCTCACGTCAGATGGCAGTTCTCCGGTGACACTGGTACAGAGTAGTCTGTTGACCCGAGATCGTCATAGAGTCTTGTGTGATTCCCACTGTGCTTTGATTTCCATCATACCACGTCCAAGAGGGCATGCAAAAAGGTGGCTTTTAGGTACAGTCCCGAATCACATGGAGGCAATGAGTGATAGGAGGGGATTCGTCTCTCCCGGTATAGGGAGTTGATGTTGTGCTGTGTTCGATTGGCTATAACCGGAAATCCCTAGCCAGGGTTGCTGAGATTTACTAGTAAGTGTTATCAGTAGTTTCTCGAACTGTTATAGACCTCATATCGACACGACTTATCAAGCTACTAGGGTCTGACGTTTACCACCCCTAGGCGAGATATGCGACATATCAGACGACGAGACCGGACTGTACGGGAGTGTGACTGTTTGGATTCACAGGAGAATGTACAGGCTTGCTTGTTGATCTTCTGAGCGCTCAATACCTGGGTAGCTGTTACGTTTAGCTGACCGCTTACAGCTTGTGGGTGTTTGATATGATCATTACCTACTGCCGGCGTATTGACGATTCTTTAGAGTCCTACACAGAGGTTTCTTGGCTCAGGCAAAACGGAGTAGGGGCACGTATGTGATATGTGTGGGACCGAGGATAATGCGATATGAGATACCGTATTATATTCTCGCGATATTTGATATCAGCCGGGTCATCGGATCAAGTGTTGATTCGATGAATCGGTACGGATAAATATTAGTCGGTTATATGCGATATAGCCGGATTGTCGGATCAAGTGTTGATTCGATAATTTAATGTATAATAATATATATGATATATTAAAATTACATTAACTAATATTTGCTCACTAAAAGATTCTTTTTCTCACTCGGGTAATACATTGATATATATGCGATATATGTTAAATGTATTATTTTATTTTGTTACGATAAATATTATATATGTGATATATAATATTATAACATGATATGATAACTAAAGCAACATGTTTTGTGGAGTTTAAACATGATTAGGGTTTGGATTAGGGTTAAGACTTCTAGTTGATTCTAGAAGGTTTCTTTTTGTCATGATAAAGATATTTTGTTATGACTCATTCTTAACTCAACCCAAACCCAACCGTTGGTTAATTCTCTACAATGGTTAAGTCAACCATGGTTGCATTATTCATCATATTAATCCTTTCATTATTCATCACAAAAGAAAATGGATCACTATTCTTCTTCTTCCTTGAGTTCTTCATTCAAAGCTTTCTTGTTTTGATTTTTGTGATGAAAATATGTGAGAAAAAGATAAATAAAGAGAGCAAAAATCCTACTTCATCATCCTCATCTTCCTTTGCCCTTTAGATGAGAGTGTTCACTCATTTTTAGTGAGTGTTAGCTTGTGTTAATGAAACTTCAAGGTAGATCATCTTTGTATCGATGATCGGAAGCAAAGGTTGCATCATTCTCTTCGTGAACCCTCTCGAGAGTCCAGAACATGATGATCGCAGCGAAGGGACCTCAACACGGAGCTTAAGAAGTGAAGGACCGGATCTACAAAGGTTGTAATCCTTCTCACTTAGTGTTAAAGTGTTTAACATGTTAGTTTTCGCCTAAACTCTAGTTTAAAGATCCGGCTTCGGGTTGTTCGGCACGGCTAATTTTTAAATCGGGCATGGTTGATGCCTCGTAGAACCTTGTGCGCATGCATAGCAACCCTACAGTGGTATCAGAGCCAAGCTAGAGCTTTAGGCGAAGTCTAGACGAAGTATAAAGTCCGATCGAACCCGGAAAACCCGATATACCCTAGTTTCTGGAAATTTTTCAAAACTGTGATTTTTTTCATATTAAAAATACCCAAAAAATTCAGCAGGGTATTTTAGGAATTACTATGAAACCCGACCCCCTAAATCGTCCAAGGAGCCGCGGAACCGCGGCCAAACCCTGGTATTGGCGGCGGTTCCGCGGCAAGAAGGAAGGATTGAGTGATAGGGTTTGCACAGTAACCTCCGTAGCTAATTCCTAATTCTTCTGGGCATTTTTAATTATACTCAAGTGTTGGGTTTTCTGGGGTGTATTGGGGACTCGTTGTTTCGATCGGATATTTTAACTTTGTTTAGTTTGTCCGGATAATTTTTAGAAACTGTTAAAAAGTTCGAACGAATATCAATAACTCACTTTTTCCCCTGTCGGAAAATTTTTCAAAAGTTGGATTTTTTCTCGTGTTTAAGAACGTTCTAAGTCATGCAAGTAACGCGGTGGACCCTCTAGAAGACAACAAACCTTAACTCGATTATGTGACCGTCTTGAACTGCCTTTTGAACCTTAGGGTTTGGGGCAGTACGGCGTGCCACATGTGAGGCGTTGGCTTGACCCTTCTACGGCTGGACCATTGGTACTGTGGCATGTGATGGATGTTTTTAAACTGATTTCAAGTGTTGAGATATATTGGGGAAATCCTGGGTGTTTGATTATTCGATCGGAAAGTTTAACATTGTCTATTTATCTGGATTGTGATACAATATTTGGAATCCACATGTAGTTATGAGATAACTAAATTGAATGTTATAAATCTAGCAGTTCAGTCTCAGTTGATCGGTTGCCACGAAATTTTGATGTGATCAAAAGTCCGTCGCAATCACGTAGTGTACGCGGATACTCGCCGGGTAAACTTAATAGTCAGCTACGCCCCATAGCCCCGACCAAGTGACTGTAGGAGAACCCCGTCACCGAAAGCATCCGTTCGGGTGCTCGCGGCAGCGGTGTTCCGCCTTAGTGCACTTCGTCGACGGCATCGGGTGTGCGGCCGTCTACTACAGTTTGCGATGAGCATTCGATCAGAATGTCGGGAATCTTGTTGAATTGCCCGACTTGATATTGAAAAGAGTTTTCGATAATGAGACTAAAATGCGGGGTTTATAATTGTTAGGCATGAGATGTCTAAGGAATTCATTTGGTTAGGCATGCGATGTCTAAGCAGGTTGCGGATTCCAACTGTTGTAGTTTTATACTTTCTTTTCTGTGACCGTAAGCGTAGTATGTGGTGTATCACCGGCTTCATTGCTATACATCAACGACAATCGGGATACGCATACTTGCTTACGTTGATGATATGAGATATTATGTGTTGCTGTGATATGTTGTATTGGATCGTCGCGTTTTGAATAGCCGGGGGTTTTATGTGAGATGAGAGTTTTTTCTTTTTCATTCATGTAAAATTCATTTGTATGTAATATTCTTTTATTGGGGCACTTCCAGGTTGCGGAAGATGTCATCGTTGTATATTATTTACTTTTTCGCATTAGGTAGACCCAAAGCGGGGAGCACAAGTAACCGGGTTCTAAGGTCCAGTGGGAGACCATCTCGAGGAGTCGAGACCGGGTCTCCTAACCCTAGAATTGGCAGTGTTGCTTGCCGCTCTCGTAGGGGTCTAGGGATGTGGGTTTGGCTATTCATCACGACCGTGGAATCCGTGTTTTATACAGGCTCGTATTGAAAACACGGACGTCCTAGTATATCCAATATTTCATATATGTTCTTCTGCTGCAATGTTCTGTGATGAGATCATATTACTGCCTGAGACGAATGTTTATATTTTATATATATGAGATATATGTTATATTGCAGATTTCGTTTCAAAAGAGATGCATGTGAAGCATAATAAAATGGGACTTCATTAATGAGATTAATGAAATAAAAGAAACCTAAGATGTTGTAGAAACTTGTTTAAAAACTGGTAGCTCTAGTTCTTGCTTTGCATCGTGGTGTTCCTTGTAGAACATCCTGCACCTTATTCGATAGGGAAAGGACCGAGATCCCTTCACCGGGAGTGACTCCTTTAGCGATAACTGGCAGATGCTACAAACTCGGTTTGTCTTTTGATTGCTTCTATAGTTCTTGCTTTGCATAGTGGTATGTGTGAAATATCCTGCACCTTATTCGATGAGGAAAGGGCCGACGATCCCTTCACCGGGAGTGACCCCTTTAGCAAAACTAGAAAAGCCTCAAAAACACTCCATTTAAAAATCACTCGATTCTACAACGATATCAAGTTCATTACGCAAAAGGTTTTCTTAAAAACCTGTCGTAGCCCTCCGTCATTTCAGATAAGTACTAGTTAGTATTCGTGCTGCGTTTGTTGACCTCTGTCAAGGCGTAGTGTGCGGTAGCTGATTAGTGCTTATCTGCATAAGCATATGATGTGATTGATTTAGGGTAGTCGTGTGACCTTGTTGACCTCTGTCAAGGGTCGTGCCGGTGGGTTTACTTCAATCAGGAAATGACGGGTTGAACTTGACTAGCTGCCTATGGTTTGTTGACCTCTGTCAAGGTCATAGGACGCTTAGGGTAAAATATTATTGGGAATTTCAAGTGTTGAAATTTGCAATGAGATTGCATACCTTCTATAAGATAGTTGGATCCCGATACCCGCTGCGAGTAAGAGTTACTCCTGGGAGAGTTTTACACATTACAATTAGCCGATCAAGTAGGTGTCTAGAAAGGTGTTAACGGGGTTACGCCTCTGAGAAAACGAGGTTTACTTTAATTAGGTTCGTGCGAAAGCACGGAGGACCTCCCTCAAAGTACCGACACTTGCCTGGCCGAAAGATTGGCGAACTTGTAGCGTGTAATTAATCCCGGCTAGTCTTTCCTTTTAGGGTTTGAAGGAAGATTTGATTAAAACAGTGGGAGACATCCTGATTAGATATATTAGATAACCAATCCAATCTTGCAAGAGCATACGCTGAGTGTTTTCTTCTCTCTCTCTCCAGGTAGCGACCATATCACGCCTTAATCAAGATAATAAAATGGATGTATTGACCGAACCCGCTTGTTATACTGAGCTGGGGAACGTTGGTCCCGCTCCAACTTATAATTGTTATAAGACAGAGCAGGAAATTAGGGAATACCAGATTTCCCGTGCCGCCCAAACGAAGAAAGTGCATGTTGATGCATCATCTTCAGGTGTGTTCATTACAGAGAACTGTTTCTCAGTATCCTTTACGTCCTGGATATGTGATACCGGATCAGGATCCTGTTAGTGTATATGCCCTAGAGGCCATTACTGTATCATACTAGTTTGTATATTACTTGATGGAAGCTTGGGATATTCACAGTTGTGTATACAATCTTGCTCGAAATGGTAGTATGCTACTTGGTTTGTCTCTGCTTTAATATGTGCATGTGTTTGTTTTAGCATATTGCTGATATACATATTAGTAGAGCCCTTAGGATCTTTGCTTGATTACCAGCGTTGTGATGGCGCTCGCACTCGTGGGAGCTGGGTAATCTATAAGCACATCCTTATACAGGTCCCTGGTCGTTGGACTATCGAGACAGGGCATCGATACTCCGGAGTAGACTAGCGTATGCGCTTCTCATCCCAGTATGGGAAACAGTCTGTCCCACAGCCGTCAGTACGTCGTACTTGAGATAGTATGCGGGTGCTCGTTAGGTTACGAGTACACTGGACAGGACTCGTCGGGAACTGTTGGTTGGTATTATACCTATCGTCGGTTATCAGTTCCCAGGTGACATGAGTACAGCTTAGTCCGCTGACTTGACACTGTCACTTCGCCTCGAGTGTGTTCCCACTGCACTTTGATTACTACCCTACCACGGCTCAAAGGAGTCGTGCAAACAGGTAGTTTTTGGGTGCAGTCCCGAAGCACTTGGAGGCAGTGACGGTTAGACAGGATTCGTCTCTCCCGGTATTGGGGGTTGACATCGCGCTGTGTCCAGGAGAGCCATTACACGAGTAGTCCCTGGCCAGGGCAAGCGAGATATACTGGTAGGTTTCCAGTGTTATCTCAGGGTGTTCTGGGCTACACTCCGACACGACTTGTACCGCTATTAGGGGACTGACTTTCACCGCCCCCCTAGGCCCGCCATGCGATGTATCAGACGAACAGACCGGACTGTACGGAAATTGTCACATACAGGCTCAGTAGGAGTTCAGATGGGGTTCACCTCGTCAGTCTTCTTATCGACATCTACCTGGGGACCGTTACGTACAGCAAGTGCCGCTTGCGGTCTGTGGTTAAACCCACTGCCAGCGTAGTGTCGAGTCTTTAGAGTCCCACACGAAGAGCTATTCGCCTTTAGGCAAAATGAGTAGAGGTCGCATGGTTTTGCGACAGGGTTCGTTCGCATCCACGCACTTGTGCACGTTTGCTGTCCGGACAGTGCGTTGGTTTAAACCGGATCCTAGTATATGATTTGGGATTGGTTTTTCTCTTTGTATTCGTGTTCCTCGGATCACGAATGCGGGTGCGTATGCACAGTTGTTTGAGACAGAGGGAGAGGACCTTGATTAGGGTTAATGGCTATTGTCATTTTATTAACCCTAATGCTTATGTGTGTATTATAGTTAATTGATAATTAGTTTAATAATTGTGCATGGTTATGGTTGTTGACCATTTGACTTCCTTGACTTGTTGACCTATGTTGACACTTTGACCATCATCATTTCTTTTGGAAGATGCTTTTTGATCCTTGCAAATTGAAATGATAATGGTCATATCATGATTAACCATGACAATTATCTAGCTAATTATTTAATTAAAATAATATACACATATTAGTGAGAATGGTTCACAATTATTCTTATTCTATCATTTTCATTTCTCTCTCTTGTTCTTCCTCTCCCTCAAGCTCTCCCCTCTCATGTGTTGAGAAACACTTGAGCTTGAGAAAAACCCTCTCTTGATCATCTCTACTCTCATCTAGGGTTGAAGGACTAGCACTTCTTGAACCCTAGTTACTTCTAGCTTGGAGTTGAAGCCAAAGGTTGAGGTTTTCGGGTGGATCTTTCTTTGACGGGAGAAGACGACAAGGTGACCTCCTTCCACTACTCCAAGGAGCAAGGAGAGAAGGAAATAAAGACCAAAGGTATAACCTTTCTAGCACTTAGCTAGTTACTAGTTAGCTTTAGCAAGTTTTTGTTTAGCAAAGATCCTTCTAGCTCTAGTCTATGTTGCCTAAGCTCATAAAAATTCGATTTTTATTCCGTTTTCCGCCTCCCCGTAAGCACCGGGGTGGGCAACGTGGACTTACAGATCCCGCATATGTAATCTGTTACATGGGCTACAGATAGGTAGAGAACTGAGAACGGGTGATAAGTTTCATGAGACAGAAAACGGTGCAAGTGTTGCAGCCAAGTCTGTTGGTCACTATCACCCTGTATTACCAGAATACATTGATTCTGAACGAATGTTATTAGATACCGAACTTGATATACAAAATCATATCAGTTTCTTTATTAGTAAAGAAGTGATATAATTTTGTATTGTTGGATAATGTTTTGAACATTTCCTATATCAAGAGTTGATCGGATCAGGCACGTTATCTAAAAGCATTGACGTTCTAAATCAAACTACAGTTCTTAGTATACAGAACACACACAAGAGGAAGAGTTCAGAAATGAACGAATCCTTCTTGAGGCATTGTAGACTAGGTCATATCAATGCGATCCGACTAGCTGAAGTTACATAAAGATGCATATTTAAATTAGTTTGAATTTACATCTTGTGAAACTTGCCAGTCATGTCACAAAGATACGATGACCACATCTCTGTTTATTGGAAACAGAGAAAGAGTTATTGAACTCTTGGGATTGATACATGTTGATGTATGAAGGTCCCCTGTCTACACATGCCAGGACCGGTTCTTTGTACTTCATTATATTCACTGATGATTTCTCAAGATTCAGACATATGTTCCAGTTGAAACACAAGTCCGAAACTTTTGAGATAATCACAGAATATAAGTTAGAAGTAGAGAACCAAAATACGGGTATAAGTATTATGTCCTTTGATGAGATCAAGGAGGAGAATACTTGAGCACGGAATTCCTGGACTATTCTAAAGGAGAGTGAGATTCTCTCTCAGCATTACTCCTCCGTATACACCACAGCACGTCGGTGTATCGGGGCGGAGCAATAGCACCCTATGTGATATGGTGTGCTCTATAATGAGTACTACTGTGTTTTTTATTTCCTTTTGGATGTTATGCGCTTGAGAAGCTGCATACCTATTGAATAAGGGTTCCAATCAAATCAGTTGCCTACCACTTCATATGTGATATGGAAAGGAAAGAGCCCATATCTTAAGTTAGTTAAGATTTGGGGTTGTCCGGCCTATGTCTAAAAGCAAAATCCGGACAAGCTCGAGGCAAAGTCTGTTATGTAGAACTGGAAATGTTCCAGCTATACAAACTGCAACTGATGATTTGGTAGAACCAAAGGATTCAATAGTTTCCAACGAACCTCAGCCTCTCTGCCGATCTAGCAGGGTTCCTCACCCATCTGAGAGATACTTCGGTTTCTCTATGACAGTGGGAGCGAGGATTGCATTATGAGATGATGAACCAACTAGTTTCGGGCTGGCCATCAGGAGTGGGACTCTATAAGAATGGCTGGATGCTTATCAATCTGAGATGGAATCCTTATACACCAACAAAGTATGGACTTTGTTTGCTTTATCTGAAGGGTTAAATCCCCATCAGGAGCAAGTATATCTTGAGAAGATTACTTGGTGTACATGGAAAGGTTGAGACTTTCAAAACTAAACTTGTTAAAGGTTTGCATCATTGACCAGGTATAGATTATGATGAAACTTTTTCTAAGGAGCTATGCGTAAGTCCATCCAGATCCTACTTGCCACGGCTACATACCATGACTACGACATCTGGTGGTTGGGTGTCATGACCGCTTTTCTAAATGATGTTTTAGAAAAGAGCGTCTATAAGTACACAGCCAGAGGGCTTCGTAGACAGTGGGAGCAGCGGAAACGTGTGCAAGATGTTTTATATGATAAAACAGGCATCGTGGAGTTGGAACATCTGTTTTGATGTGGTAGTCAAAGAGTTTGACTTCATCAAAATGGTAGATGAACCTTGTATATACAAAAAGGTAGTAGAGAGTATGGTGGTGATCCTCGTAGAGTACGTGGATGACATACTCTTGATAGGAAAGGAGTTTCCTATGCTACTCTCGGTCAATCTCCGCTTATCACAAGGATTCTCCATATAAGATCAAAATGATACCTCCTAAATCCTGGATTTTGGATCTATAAGATAGATCTAATTGGATGTCAGGATTCTCACTAGTTGTAGTGAGATGGTATCAATCGATCCTGGGGAGAATCACTGGAAAGGTTCCAGGGTGATAAGGACGACTGAATATCAGTCGCAGGCATTGTCTTTACCCTCAGTAGAGGGACGGTATGTTGGAAGAGTTCCAAGCTAGATACCGTGACATACTAGACAATTAGAGGCAACATACATCGTTACCAAGGATGCTACCAAAGAGGCAGTCTGGATATATAAGTTCATGAGATGAACTTCGTTCCTACCATTGTGTGTCAATGGAGTTGTGGCTTTTGCCAAGGAACTACCGTCCCATCAGAAATCCAGATATAATTCTTAGGCAGTATCACCTGATCATGGAGATGGTTGATCTCCAGGGAGATCGAGGTTAGGAGAGTAGACACAGAGGACAACAGCGCGTATCCACTCACAAAGGCCTTTTTCCCAGTAGAGACTTTTTATGGGATGGTTAAGTATGAGATACTACAACCGCAGCTAATTGTTGGGTATGCGAAACCATAACAGATGGCCCTAGTGCAAGTGGGAGATTGTTAGTTATATGTATGCCCTAGAGGCCATTACTGTACATACGATGTATATTGTAGTGGATACTAGGACATATATAGGGAGGACTTTCTTGCTCGACATGATAGTATGCTATCTGGTTGTACTTTATCTTAACATGTACTCTGATTGTCTCTATGTTACATGTTGATAAAGCCCTTAGGATATGTACTCGACTACTGGGACTATGATGAGATCATACTAGTGGGGACATGGTAGTCGACGAGTACATCCTATAACTGTTCCTAGTCGAAGGTGTATCGAGACAGGGCATCGATACACCTGAGTAGACTAGCGTATACGCATCTTGACCCATATGATGGGCGATGGATGATCCCATATCCATCGATGTTTGACATCAAGGATGGTGTACGGGTGCTCAGTGGAGACTGGGTACACTGGACGGACTCGCCGAGAACTCCCAGATGGTATTATACCTCACGTCAGATGGCAGTTCTCCGGTGACACTGGTACAGAGTAGTCTGTTGACCCGAGATCGTCATAGAGTCTTGTGTGATTCCCACCGTGCTTTGATTTCCATCATACCACGTCCAAGAGGGCGTGCAAAAAGGTGGCTTTTGGGTACAGTCCCGAATCACATAGAGGCAATGAGCGATAGGAGGGGATTCGTCTCTCCCGGTATAGGGAGTTGGTGTTGTGCTGTGTTCGATTGGCTATAACCGGAAATCCCTGGCCAGGGTTGCTGAGATTTACTAGTAAGTGTTATCAGTAGTTTCTCGAACTGTTATAGACCTCATATCGACACGACTTATCAAGCTACTGGGGTCTGACGTTTACCACCCCTAGGCGAGATATGCGACATATCAGACGACGAGACCGGACTGTACGGGAGTGTTACTGTTTGGATTCGTAGGAGAATGTACAGGCTTGCTTGTTGATCTTCTGAGCGCTCAATACCTGGGTAGCTATTACGTTTAGCTGACCGCTTGCAGCTTGTGGGTGTTTGATATGATCATCACCTACTGCCGGCGTATTGACGATTCTTTAGAGTCCTACACAGAGGTTTCTTGGCTCAGGCAAAACGGAGTAGGGGCACGTATGTGATATGTGCGGAACCGAGGATAATGCGATATGAGATACCGTATTATATTCTCGCGATATTTGATATCAGCCGGGTCATCGGATCAAGTGTTGATTCGATGAATCGGTACGGATAAATATTAGTCGGTTATATGCGATATAGCCGGATTGTCGGATCAAGTGTTGATTCAATAATTTAATGTATAATAATATATATGATATATTAAAATTACATTAACTAATATTTGCTCACTAAAAGATTCTTTTTCTCACTCGGGTAATACATTGATATATATGCGATATATGTTAAATGTATTATTTTATTTTGTTACGATAAATATTATATATGTGATATATAATATTGTAACATGATATGATAACTAATGCAACATGTTTTGTGGAGTTTAAACATGATTAGGGTTTGGATTAGGGTTAAGACTTCTAGTTGATTCTAGAAGGTTTCTTTTTGTCATGATAAAGATATTTTGTTATGACTCATTCTTAACTCAACCCAAACCCAACCGTTGGTTAATTCTCTACAATGGTTAAGTCAACCATGGTTGCATTATTCATCATATTAATCCTTTCATTATTCATCACAAAAGAAAATGGATCACTATTCTTCTTCTTCCTTGAGTTCTTCATGCAAAGCTTTCTTGTTTTGATTTTTGTGATGAAAATATGTGAGAAAAAGATAAATAAAGAGAGCAAAAATCCTACTTCATCATCCTCATCTTTCCTTGCCCTTTAGATGAGAGTGTTCACTCATTTTTAGTGAGTGTTAGCTTGTGTTAATGAAACTTCAAGGTAGATCATCTTTGTATCGAAGATCGGAAGCAAAGGTTGCATCATTCTCTTCGTGAACCCTCTCAAGAGTCCGGAACATGATGATCACAGCGAAGGGACCTCAACACGGAGCTTAAGAAGTGAAGGACTGGATCTACAAAGGTTGTAATCCTTCTCACTTAGTGTTAAAGTGTTTAACATGTTAGTTTTCACCTAAACTCTAGTTTAAAGATCCGGCTTCGGGTTGTTCGGCACGGCTAATTTTTAAATCGGGCATGGTTGATGCCTCGTAGAACCTTGTGTGCGTGCATAGCAACCCTACACTTGTGACTTCTCTAGTTTTTAGACAAGTGTTTCGTAGAAATACAATGTCTATGTTATGAGAAGTTGTGAGTATAAGAATAAAGTAGAGAACCAGGTATCGCAAGTATCGGGATTCTTCAAAGAAATCGAAGATGTAGATTCTTGTGATTGGTATTCTGTTGAAAGTAATGGTTTTGAGAAACTTGTTTCTCTTTCAGGTTACTCATAATTGGATGGATTCCTAAGTTGAGTAATGTTGATTAGCCTCTCTCCATTAAGTTGATATGCACTAGAGACAGCTGCATAGTTTGAATATGGTTCCAATTAAATTAGTGTCTCTATTTTTATATTGTATATAGAATGGTTCATATCTTAACGATGTTAAGATACGGGGAGTTGTCCAGCTTATGCTTAAAACCAGACACTGGATAACTCAAGGCACGTTTCTGTAATGGCAGTTTGTGGGTTGACCCTGGCTTTGACGAGGGTTGACTTTTCTACCATCTGGAAGATCAATAGTGATATTGTTCTTGACTCGCCACAGTTTTAGTAAAATGGATTTTTTTTTCAGAAAACGGCAGTGGGAGTATAGTAGAACTGGAAGTGATTCCAGAACCGCAAACGATTACAGAAAATTTAATAGGACCAATATATTCAATCAGATTTGACATTCTAATAGCCATTCCGCAGATATGGTGGGTAACCTCAGACACCCGAGAGGTACTCTGGTAGCCTCAAGGACGGTGACAGGGAGGTTCTTGTTTACCCAGACTTGACACTACTGTTGTTCCAGACTATGAGACCCGGCAGGAGGATAAGTATAGAGTCGTTCTAAACTAGCTTTAGAAGTGTACGTATATATTATTCTGTCAGAGGGTTGTCGTAGTCAGTGGGAGCAGCGGAAACATAGTGGGCAAGTTGCTTATGTCTATTTATAGGCTTGAGAAGAGATAGCGGAAATTAGATCATCTAATTTTGATGTGACAGTTATAGCTTTGACTTCATCAGAATAGGGGATGGATCTGTTAAGAAGGTAGTAGGGTGTGATGTCCTGGTATTTGGATGACATACACAAAGTAGGAAGTAAAATTTCTATACTACGATCGGTTGTACTTTGGTCGTCACACAGTTGTTTCTCCACAAAGGACATGGATATAATATAAGACATTCCGGTTTCTAGATCTATGGTTTTAGATCTAGATTTGGGTAATTTCCCAATATGGGTACTTTGACAGTATTCTAACAGTATTTTAGAATAGATGACTCCTGGCATGGTGGTGTACCTGCAGGTGATGGAGTCACCCTCTCTAAAGGTGTCTTACAGGCTAAAGGGGAGAAGGATGTGCATGATTGGCAGATCACATGCTTAGGCAATTGAGTCAATCATGAGATGTCAAGTATCACACCAGATGTTGTTTTTGCACTAGTTGCGATAAGTTTATATTAATCCAATCCTGAAGAAACATAAGGAAGCAGTTTTAGAACATAAGTGCATGTTCTACGGATTTGATGACGGCAGCCTCCTTCGGGAGACGGTTATCATTCCAGGCTTCAAAGGTGACATGGATGACAGAGTGATTGTCAGAGTTATAGTTTTCCTCTGACGAGGGACAGTATTATGGACATGTGGTCCAAGAGGATACTGTGGAAGGCATGGTGCTGGATACTGATTAGGTTCAGTGATCAATACAGTCTAAGAAGTTTGGATTTGGAGTTCATTTATGAACTAGGTCCCATCAGATATTCAGACATATTCTAAGACAGGAATTACTCGATTCGGGAGATGGCTTTCTCCGCGAACTTGAGATTAAGAGAGACATAGAAAGAAACATCAGGGCGGATCCACTCACTGAGGCTATTTCTCGAACACAAGAGTTTTACAAACTAGCTTTGTGAAACTGATTAGTAGAGGAGTTGGATGTTCGGTATCACACGGGCTGTGAGTATGCGACATCGCAATAATTAGACTTAAGTGCAAGTAGGAGATTGTTGGAGATAGTGCCCTCAAAGTCAATTATTGGATCGCAGGTACGTGATTGCAATGATTGAGGCAGGACCTATACCGATATGACAGTCTTGCTCGAGATGATAGTTTGCTATCCGGTTTGTCTTTATCATCGTATACATGCTTTAGTTCACTATTGCATGATGATAGAGCCCATAGGCTTCTTGCTTGACTACCAGCAGTATGATGGCGATCATATACGTGGGATCTGGGGTCTGTAAGCACATCCTTAAAGTGTCCCTAGTCATGGGAGTTTCGAGACAGGGCATCGATACTCCAGAGTAGACTAGTGTATACAGTAGAGACCCCGACGAGGGGCGGTGGCCGGTCTCACAAGCCACTGGTGTCAGTAGGATCACCTAAGATGTATACAGGTGCTCATTAGGTTATGAGTACACCGGACAGGACTCGCCGGGAACATGCTAGTTGGTATTATACATATCGTCAGATAGCAGTTCCCTGGTGACATGTGTACAGGTTAGTTCATCGACCTGAGGTCGTCATTTGTCTCGTGTGAGTTCCCACTGTGCTTTGATTTCTACCCCTACCACGGCTCAAAGGAGTCGTGCAAACAGGTCATTTTTTGGTACAGTCCCGAGCCACATGGAGGCAAGTGAGCGGATCGGCAGGGGATTCGTCTCTCCCGGTATTGGGGGTGAGATCGCGCTGTGTATAGGAGAGCCATTACACAAAGCCCTCGGCTGAGGCAGGAGATTTACTGGTAAGTACTCCAGTAGTATCTCAGGGTGTTCTGGGTCACTCTCTGACACGACTTATACTGCTATTGGGGGTCTGACGTTACCAGCCCCTAGGCAGATATGCGATACTCATAGACGAACGGACCGGACTGTATGTATATTGTCACTGTTAGGCTCAGTAGGGTTTATGGATGAGTTCGCTCGTCAGCTTCCCTTCCAATCAATACATAGGCAACCGTTACGTACAGCTTGTACCTCTGACGTGCTAGTAGTTATACCCAGTGCCAGTGTGTTGATGAGTCATTAGAGTCCCCCACAGACACTTTCCAAAGTTCGGGAGAAACATTGTAGAGGCCGTATGGTTTTATGGCAAGGTTCGGAAAATGCACGTGCGTTTACGCACGTGTCATATTTCGGGCAGATAATACTGGTCGGCTTTGGTTTAAGCCGGATCCGAGTATTATGCTGTGTAGATATAATATCTCTGTCTCAGTTGCATTTGTATTCGGTCGTAATACAAATGCGGGTAAGTTTATACTGATACGGGGTTATCCTGAAATTCGTTTCAGGATCACTTTTGGAAGTTGCCAGTTTCCAGTTTTCTATCAACCGTATTAAACATTCGGTTTAATACGGATTTATCTTTTCTTGAGATAAGTGTGGAAGCTTCTAGATGATGACTAGGATGGTGAGGTGTTAAGTGACTCATTAGTGCATTTAATGATTCATTTAATGCAAGGGTGACTAGGTTAATGACTAGGTTTATGTTCATTGGTTTGCTTTAAATGTGTTCATACAAGATGTTTCATGACTCATTCTTTCATTGTGCTAATGGTCACCTCCCCCTCTCCTACACTCACCTACCTCCTCTCCTTTATATGGCCGGCCATTCACTTGGTGATGGTTATGGTTGTTCATTTGAGGGAAAAGATTATGATAGTGTTTTGGTGTATGGAAATTAGATAGCTACAATTCTCATTTCACTCGATCCAAATGGAAACTTCATTAACCGTTCTTCCATAGCTTTGGACGTAACGAGACAAAGTGTTCTACTCATTCTCTACATCATCTTGGTCGTCTCTTTTAGCAAACTTGACGATAGAGTTGCCTCGGTTCAGAGGCGGGAGCCCATTTAAAGATCCGTCGACGTGGTACCGTCTGGACGAGAAGACTGGAGATTCAGGAGATCGGAGCAGCCACAACAAAGCGTGGGATGATGGTTGAAGACCGAAGGACTCGGATCGTTCGGTATAACATTTCTACCCACTTTGTAGTTTGTTAGTTTAGCTTTAATGGCAGATCCGGGTTATAGTACGCGATAGCGCCAGTTATAAAAGTTTTTGTTCCGCATTTGGCGTCTGTTAAACGGCCGGGGCGCTACCGTGGACTTACAATTCGAACCAGTCTTCCAGAGGCAAGACTTCCCCTTGACTGAACCTCAAATACACCCTTGCCTTCCAAAATTGATCATCTCATATAGCATACGCGTGCTCACTACTCAATAAAAGACAAAAATATTGTCAGAACCCAGACCCATGCTTAGCATTGCTAAGTAAAGGGGGGCTGAGCCCAGATAAATGTTCAGCAGCCCAAACAAATGTCCAACATTTTAAACCTAATTGGACTTAGCCCAAGTTAGCCATAAGTCCTAAATTCAGATTTAACTGAGCCCATGTGCTCGTAATCTAATTAATTGATCTTAGTCTCATATTGGAATACAGATCTTCCAACCCACATCGGTTCAAGGGTACATCTCTTCATTCCTATGATATGTGTCGTTGTAATTCTTCAAAGTCTTTAGGGAGGTGACGGGTCCCGACAACCAGCAAATCTTACAGACTATGATGTCTCAAAACTGGACTGTGAGGTCCTTAAACTCATGGACTATGATGTCCTTAACCTTTACAGACTATGATGTCTTTAAACTGGACCGTGATATCCCTAAACTAAACCCTACAATCTATGATGTCTCTAAACTGGACCGAGATTTTCTTAAACTAACATTGGACCATAACGTCCTTAAACTAATTATGGATCGCAAAGTCCCTAAACTAAAACAATAGAGCCCAAATGCTCTTTTGTTGGATCTAAATGATCCTGTTATGTAGATCTTAGTCTAAAATTAGACTAACGTATACTTAACAAACGTTTAAGTTGATATTAGTCTCAAATGAGATTAACGATCCTTAAACCCAACCGAAACCCAAATCTAAGAAAATACGGATTTGGACTAATCCACGCCCTACGGGCGACAACATATATTAGTCTCCATATACAATCCACGGGCAACCAAAAACAAAACAAACACACACGACACGAAGTGACCATCTGGAGAAGGAGAAAGTTGTTACCGTGATGCGGTAGCGTAATTAACTGCAGGGGCTTGCGCCTGCAGGGAAGAGCGTCCCCACAATCAAAAAACCCCTCAAACGAGGGGGAATCTGACGAAGTCTGCTACAACGGTCGCATCTGTCTAAACCTCCAATACATGGTGCCATAAATCAACTTGGCATCTTCAGAGAGGTGGACGGATAAAACCAAATAGCATCTGCCCCCAAATTCAGGAAAGACGTCAGTCTTCCCGGTCTTTCGGCAGAGAACAGATTCTGGCACGCCCGGTGGAACCTTCTCCTCTTTCCACTCCACACTTCGTGTATCGTGTTTCGCGAACGAATCGCGGTTTGCTATGGTTTCCTTTAGATGTGAAGTACTAATATTTGGTATCTTAATCCGTGCAGAAAAACAGAAGATCAGTGGCTTCAAACTGCACTAACTGCAACTGCAACTCTCACTCCGTCCTGTCCGGAGGAGTAACTTACGGGCCCCAAGCGGCCTCCTGATTGAGAGATGTTTTGTGCGTGCTTATGCGCTTTTAAAAGATGAATCAAAGAATGTTAACCGCAATCAAGAACGGCGTCGCTTGGTAGCTAGCCGATGAGTACGGGTCGGTCCACAGGGATTTTGTGTATTCTTAATTTGTTCTAACGAGTTAATTCCAAATGGTGATGGATCAATTATCACTAAAAACTAAGGTTGATCTAGACTAGGATTAAAACCTTGTTAGGGTTAGGGTTAGGTTAAGTTTGGAAAGTCAATATTCCTCACTGCTTTCTATGCCCTAATTAAGATCTATTAGGAGTTATGGTAATAATTAATAAAGTGGATTAGTACCATCGGGAAGAAACTAGGTTTCTTCCTCTAGGTTCTTGTCCTTCCTTTCTTAATTCTTAGCCTAACCTCCATGAAAAACATATACAACCTGTCTTTTAAACTACGGTATCACCACTATCTCGTGGGATAGGGTGCCGTAGTGAGCGGTGTGTGTATGTATGCATGGAGTCCTATAAAAAATATGTGATGGGCAAGAAAGGGGTAAGAGATTTTCATCTCTAAAACCTCTCCTATTCTTAACCCTAACAAGTGAGGAACTACTCACTCATTAGGGAATTGATTAAAAGAAACATTTTTATCGACGACAAATAATTAAAAAGTGCTAAACTAATTAACTAGGGCAGATAATAAAATCTATATTAGGGCAGAAAGGAATATAAGAACTAGGGCATAGAAATAAAAATCTTACTTTATTTGATGGCTCTCTTCAAACATTTACACCGAATTAAAATTCTGAATAGATGAATAAAAAGAGGCATGCCTCAAAAAGAGGTTTAGGGTTTCTATTTATAGATCATAGAAACCCTAGGGTTACATTCGATACATATCTGCATTTACAAATTTGCCCCTACGAAGCCTAGTCAACGCACTGCCACACCGTCAAAAAATTGCACCGACACGTGCTCCATATGGCCGCGGATCCGCGGCCATAAGGCATGTTTGGCTGCGGTTCCGCGGCCAGAAGGCATGTATGGCCGCGGTTCCGCGGCCATGTTGTGGGCTTGTTGGCTGCATTTTTCTGGGTTTCTTCTGGTTGCATTTGGCTTCTTGTTTCTTCTCTTGGTTTCTCAGATTGTCTTCTAGTTTTCTTCCAGATTTCCACAGTGCATCATGTAGTGGACTTTTTACCCTTTGCTTCGTGTCGAAATCTTGAACCTTGCGCTGCCTTTGTGCTTTGTGAAATTGTCCATTGATCTTCGTTTATTCTTTGAACTGTAGGCATGATCAAGATTCTTCTATTTATTGGTCGTAGTCTCACTTTTGTATCGTCTTTTCATTATTTTCACTGTTTTGTTCCGAGAACCTGTAACCTGCAACTATGTAGCAGACATGGATCAAAAGCACCTGTTTATTTGTAAAATGAATAGGAATGGGGAATATAATAATGCAAAATTATGATATGAACAAATACCCCCAAACTTATCTTTTGCTCGTCCTCGAGCAAAACTAGTTTTATTCTCGAAAAAAAGACCTAACCTCACTTTCACAGGGAAACGCGATTGCACTGAGCTCGTGCAACAAGCCGTTAAACCTCTAGGTGTCCCTAGTAGGAGGAGTGTTGTCTCATGAGGGTTTTCAGTGGATACTACCCACAAAATCCTATCAATTCGACCTATTGACTTTTATTCTCCAATTATGTTTTCTAACAAGAAACTCTATTATCTTCAACTCAAAAATTATCAACCCGTATTTTTCACGTTTCCTTATCATTTAACTTAAGATTATATATATCTTGTAGATTTACTTAGCTTTTAGCATCTTTTGAGTTTTCCTTCTAGGGTTCCATCTCAACTTAGGAATTTTTATCATCTCTCCTAAAGATATAAATCATATTTTTCATTCCCATCTCTTATCTAAACCCCAATCACATACCCCTATGTGTGTGTATATATCACCCCTACACTTGGAAATTCAAATCAAGCTATTATACTCTTGTCCATCGTCCAAAGTACTTCTTAATTGGTGAATTTTTAGAAATTTGCTCACACATTCTTCATGCGACCGTTAATACTTCTTGAGGTACCAACGACCGATTACAAAATGTGTTTGCACATTAAGGCGTAATTCCTAGTCTTGTAACACCTAAGGCTTTAGCAGTGACTCCCAAACAAGTTGGCCTTAAGTAATTACAAAAACCAGTGCTCATTTTTTTTATCTCTTTATTCACACTTGTATTTTTATTTTATTTTTCTTCGTACTAACGACTTTAGACAAGAGAATTTCAAGGACTCTTCTACTATTCCAAGTTTCAAGGTTCGTGTTTGTGCAATTTGTAGAATATATATTTTCAGAATTTAGACTTAAGCTTAGCAATTATTTTTCAGACTTCCACTCTAATAAAAATATCAATACTCTTCCCTTGTTTTGACTTAGCCTAAGAAGTGATGTCAAAATTTGCCTATTTCTAAATAAACTACAAAGACATATACTTTCTACCGTTAAATTTTAAGTAAGGTTATTTTTAGGGGTTTTAATTTCCTAAGTCTAAGATCTAGTTGTTCCTAGCTATTTAACCTTTTTGTCAAACTCAAGTCAATTATGTCCAAAATTGAATGTTTTAATTTTTATAGTTTTTCATATTTTTCAGTTTTTATTTGATTTTTATATTTTTCTATATTTTTTTTTCATTTTCAATTTTTTCAATTTTTATATAAGGATGCAATGCAGAATTTAAACATGCAAAAGAAAAAGAAATAATATATACAAAAATTTAGAAAAGTATACAATGCAAAAGATAACTATATACAACCAACAACTCCCCCAAACTTAACCAAAGCAATGCCCTCATTGCTCGGCCCCACGCCGCCCTCTCGAGCGTGAACATGAACGCTCAGCCCTACCCAACAGGGTTCGAATGCCCTGCTCTACCTCCGTCAACCGCCTATCGTGCTCCCTCGATGTCGCCATCAACTCCTCTATGCCCCTCACAGCTCTCCGCATCAATTGTGCATGTTCTAGAAGGGTCATTTCTCCTTCGCTCGCGGTCGAGCTGGAGCTAGGTGTGCGGGCGGGTACGTGCTCCGCCGGTTCGGTCCTCGACCATACATCTGTCAATCGTGAATAGGACGTAGAAACGCCCTCAATAAGAGGCCGGACAGGTATGCCTCCATGCATGTAAAATTCGAACTCCTCCACGGGGAGGAAATATCGACAGAGTTGTGTAACAAGCATGGGGCAAGGGTAATTTGCGGCTCGTTTGCTCGCACCTATGGAGTTTAGCAAAACTGTGCACATGTCGAAACGGGGGTTTCTTGTCATAAGGGTATGCACAATATGCAATGAGGGTGTAAAAAATGTTGTGTTGTGGGTGCTACCGAAAATATTATTTTGTGCCCATCGGCACACAGTTAAGACATTTGCGAAAAGGGTTCTTGCTTGGATACCCTTCCGCGGCTCCCTTGAGCAATCGTTGCCCATCAAGGATATGTAATCCTCAAATTGTAAAGGTTGGTCATGTGCGGGTATTCGAGGGATTAATGTGACCTCGTGTATAATGTTCCTATCGATGATGATTTCCCTCTCACCCCATAGCAATTTAATAAACCCGAATTGGGTGAGGCACCCATCTTCCATACACTCATAAAAATGAGTGACTAATTCCGGCAGTGCATAAGCATTAGGGTGATTGTATATTAAATAGTTCCAACCCCTACGCGCTATCTCGTTTGCAAAATAACTACCGTACACCTCGTGTGAAAAAACTTGCGAAAAATCACGTTCAAGTTTCATGTTGTGTGCCATCATGTAGTTACAGATCTAAAAATTGAGAAACAGAGATGGGTTTTGAAAGACGAACCTCCCCTGAAAATTTCAGAGGGCGAAGACTGTAGGGCGCGGCGGAAGCGCGGCGGGAAGGCTCCTTCGGCGGCGCTTTGGCGAGATCTCTCGGAGAAAATGAGGTGGCGGGGCTAGGGTTTCTGAGGAAAATCTTTTTAGGGTTTAGAACCACAGAGGGGTCGGGGTCTTTATATAGGGAGAGATTTATGGATATTTGCAAAAAAAACCCTCTAAAAAGAGGAATTAATTTGCAAATAAAATTTTATTTTATTTTACAAAAATGCAGTCAACAATACCACAACATGGCCACGGAACCGCGGCCAAACATGCCTTCTGACCACGGATCTAAGGCCATATGGAGCACGTGTCGGTGCAATTTTGTGACGGTGTGGCGGTGCGTTGACTAGGCTTCGTAGGGGCAAATTTGTAAATGCAGATATGTATCGAATGTAACCCTAGGGTTTCTATGATTTATAAATAGAAACCCTAAACCTCTTTTTGAGGCATGCCTCTTTTTATTCATCTATTCAAAATTTTAATTCGGTGTAAATGTTTGAAGAGAGCCATCAAATAAAGTAAGTTTTTTATTTCTATGCCCTAGTTCTTAAATTCCTTTCTGCCCTAGTATAGATTTTATTATCTGCCCTAGTTAATTAGTTTAGCACTTTTTAATTATTTGCCGGAGATAAAAATGTTTCTTTTAATTAATTCCCTAATGAGTGAGTAGTTCCTCACTTGTTAGGGTTAGGAATAGGAGAGGTTTGAGAGATGAAAATCTCTCACCCCTTTTTTGCCCATCACATATTTTTTATAGGACACCATGCATACGTACACACACCGCTCACTACGGCACCCTATCCAACGAGGTAGTGGTGATACCGTAGTTTAAAAGACCGGCTGTATATGTTTTCCATGGAGGTTAGGGTAAGAATTAAGAAAGGAAGGACAAGAACCTGGAGGAAGAAACCTAGTTTCTTCCCGATGGTACTAATCCACTTTATTAATTATTACCATAACTCCTAATAGATCTTAATTAGGGCATAGAAAGCAGTGAGGAATATTGACTTTCCAAACTTAACCTAAACCTAACCCTAGCAAGGTTTTAATCCTAGTCTAGATCAACCTTAGTTTTTAGTGATAATTGATCCATCACCATTTGGAATTAACTCGTTAGAATAAATTGAGAATACACAAAATCCCTGTGGACCGACCCGTACTCATCGGCTAGCTACCAAGCGACGTCGTTCTTGATTGCGGTTAACATTTTTTGATTCATCTTTTAAAAGCGCATAAGCACGCACAAAACATCTCTCAATCTAATAGCGCCGTTGCCGGGGATGGCGTAGTATTTTCTTTTTTGAATTTCGGGTTAATATAAAATCATAAAATTCATAAAAAATAAAAAAATAAAAAATAATTTTTTTTATCATCTTGTTATTGTTTGAAGGGTGCTTCGTTTGAATTTTTGCAGGACAGACGAACGAATTCAGATCTGGAAAAATCTAGAGAGCAAAACAGAAACCTTAGATCTGAACAACAGGGGAAAATCAGAACAGAGGAGCAGAAGAAATCTTGGGAGCTGAACAGCGGAGTACACCGTGGAACCGCCGCTAAAAGGTGCTTCTGACCGCGGAAACGCGGCTGGGTGCTGACATCAGCAGGTGGAAACCCCTCTGTAAGTTTTCTCCTTTCCTTTCTGTAACCCTGATATCTCCTCTGTAAAAATTTCCTGCAGGGTTGTTTGCGCAAAAAAAAAACTTCTCCCATTTTCCAATAACTTGATCTTGTGCAGGATTCTTTGCGCCGCGCTAAAAATAAAAAAATTGTTTGCAAGTGATTGTGTTTACAGCTTTGCATATTTTAAATTGACCTTAAGAGGCTTGAACACCAATCCAGATTGGGTGTGGATTTCATTACCCTTCCCAAGACCCCAAAAATCACATAAAGTATATTGCATTGACCATCAAGTTAATTAAAAAAGATTAGACTCAGCCCTAAGGACTTCGCGCTCAATAGGACAAAGGAATAATTGTAGGCATCGACCGTTGATCCTAACCTGACTTTGTGGTGCCTAGGCTAGACAGGTAGGGGAAGGTAATTTTAAAAGGCCCGTCTCACGGTGATTCGTGAGCGGATCCCTCCTTTCTCTACTTGTGCTTACCTGGCCACAATTAGCGGTGAAGAGGCGGTGAAGAGGTCCTCACATCTTGCCCTTTGGAACAGTTAAGAGCTGTCTAGCTGACCTAGGGAACCCTAGATCTAGGCTTGATTGTGCATTTGTGATTGATTGAATGTGTGTCTAAGCCTTTTATTGAAAATCTTGCAAAAAGCTCCTTATAAAAAAACACAAAAAGAAATTTTTTTACAAAAACTTGCAACTTGTCGCTAAGAAATCCGTGCACCCCACTTACACCCACTTCTTCTCATTGACGTTTTCTTACCCCTACCTTCTGTTTTTCACCTTTTTAACTACACTACCTCTTTAGTGTATGTCCAGTTGGACTAGGGACACTAGTGCCCGATTAGTCCGTGTCTCGTTAGTACTGACTGACGACGCTTTCGACTCCGAAGTCGAAATTCCTTCTACTTCCTTAACTTCACCTTCACATTCTTCGTCTTCTAAGGAGATGTCGGGATTCAATCCTAACAACCCCTTACCCAAGGGACTGATTCCACCTCTGCTAGGTGCGAATAACCCACAACACCCACCTGTTGAAGCGACCCAACGAATCGCGCTCCAGGATCTTTTCTACCCTATCCGCACCGCCCTGCCTACTTGTCTTTCACTCCCACCGGCAAATGGGGACAACTTTGAGATCAAACCCCACTTCATCAACATGTTGCCAAAATTTCACGGACTGGAATCCGAAGATTCCTATATCTTCATAAACAAATTCCAAAACGTTTGCGCAATGATGAAGACAACATAATTGTCTGATGATGCTATAAGGCTACGTGTCATTCCATTCACTTTATGTGACCTAGCCGAGAAATGGTTGTATAGCACAGTATCACACTCGATTAAAAATTGGGAAGAGTTTGTTAAAGCTTTTCTTAAAAAATTTTATCCACATTACAAGACCGTGAGAATTCGCAATGAGATCATTCAATTTTCCCAGCTTCCTTCCGAACCCTTTTGGAAGTGTTTTGAAAGATTTAAAGACCTACTTGTTCAATGCCCTCACCATGTTATCGAGAATTGGCAACTTTTCCAAACTTTATATGAGGGATTGAACCCAGCAACTAAACAGTTGTTGGAAACCATTTGTCAAGGTCACTTTCTAACAAAATCAAGCGAGGAAGCTTGGCAGTTTCTCGACGATCTTGATGAACAAACACTTCAGTGGGAGAGCACTAAGACCACCTCATCTTCTTCAACTGGTCAGTCTAGGGCAGGCATACATCAATTAGATATGTCGATTGCAATGAAGGCCGAAATGGCTACACTTATGAAAAATCTAGAAGCAATTGAGACCAAAATCTCATCGCCTTCTCCTGCCCCTGCTTTACCACCACGAACTGTTTATGCTTGTTGTTCGGATCCATCCCATCTTACCGAAGAGTGTCCTTACAATCCACCTGTTCAAGAACAAGATCAAGTCAATACTTCCTTTCAGCAAAGACAAAGAAATGATCCATACTCTTCGATTTATAATCCTAGTTGGAGGAGCCACCCAAATTTTGCTTGGAATCAAAATCAACAATTCCAAGGAAACAACAACTTTCAAAGGCCTCCTCCTCCACAACAACAAGCACCTCCACAAACTCAATACCGGCAACCTTTCCAACCACAACCTTACCCAAACCCAATGAACAATTTTGTGCCCAACAACTCTTATCCTCAAAACAATTTTGTTCAACCAAATGACGATAAGGTTACCTCGCTAGAAAGAAGTCTAGATGCGTTTCTAAAACAATCTACACAATCCGCAGCAAGGTTGGAGACTTCCATTCAGTCTTTGGTACACAACAGTGCTTCATATGATCAAAGTATCAAATCAATCGAGGCCCAAATTGCACAACTAAATGCTGCGTTGAGCGAGCGAGAAAAGAGAAAGCTTCCATCTCAACCATTGCCAAATCCCGGTCACACACACAACGCACATGTTGCTTATGAACAGAATCATAATATAAATGTTGTGACCACGTTGAGATCTGGAAGAGTGTTGCACAATAACGTGGGTAATAGTGATGACACCCCTGCCGGTGCTTCTTCTTCATCTTCTTCTTCTTCATTAGAGCCTATTCTTCATCCTTCGCAAGGCTCTACATCTTCTAATTCGAACGGACCCACATCTCACTCCACGAACACACCAACACTAGGATCCGTTCCAACTCCACAATCTACTCCACAAATATTGGACTCAACAAATTTTCAAAATGTTCCTTTTCCAAACAGGTTGAGATCCAATAAACCAACTCCACAAAGGGAGAAGATTGTGGAGTTATTCAAACAGGTTAGCATAAACATACCTCTCTTGGATGCAATCAACAAGTCCCTTCTTATGCGAAAATCTTAAAGTGCTTATGCACCACGAAGAGAAAGTCTCAGATACCCAAGAAAGTGCTTGTAGCTAGTGACGTGAGCAATGCTATTAACCAACCTCAACCCTTGCCACAAAAACGAAAGGACCCTTGCTGTCCTACAATTTTAATAACAATTGGAAATAAGAATATCAATCGAGCACTTTTAGATCTTGGTTCTAGTGTTAACCTGCTTCCCTACTCCGTGTAAGAGCAATTAGGTGTTGGAGAGTTGAAACCTACTCATTGTACTCTCCAAATGGCTGATCGATCAATCACCCATCCTAGGGGTGAGTTAGAGGATGTGTTGATCAAAGTAGGGGGCTTCATATTCCCCGTTGATTTCATTGTTATGGATACACATCCTGTGGCTAACCCACGGAACCAAATTCCGGTGATCCTCGGTCGACCATTTTTGGCCACTTCCAATGCTGTTATCAATTGTCGCAATGGCTCTATGACTCTATCCTTCGGGAAGATATCAAGTGAGTTCAACATTTACAAGATAGGAAGTCTGCCCTCCGTGCCTAAAGCTAGTATATGTGAGTTTGCTCGATCCACAAAATCACACAGGAGGACTGCGAGCTTGAAAAATTTCTGTTTGATCACAACAGTTTTGACGCCACTAGTGCATCCCTCCCTGAATTTGACACAGTTCTTGCAATCGATAACGATTATGAATGTTTCACTTTTTCGGATAATTTTGAAGACTCACTACCCGAGTTTGAGTCTTTTGAATTTTCGGATGTGTTAGTTGAACCATCCGACTCGGTTGCCTACAGTGATTTCGAACCATTGATGGAATCCTTCGAGTTCGAGACAGTTTCACTAATTTTACCTTCAATTCTAAAACTCGAACTCGAGCCTTTGCCGTCTCACCTTAAATACGCTTACCTAGGTGAGAATGAGACCTTTCCCATTATCATATCGGTCTCTCTAGCTCTCAAGCAAGAGAAAGCCCCGTTAATGGTCTTACAAAACAACCGGCAAGATTTTGGCTGGACTATGGCGGACATCGAGGAGATTAGTTCTTTCATAATTGAACATCATATACATGTGATGGATGATGCCAATCCAGTAAGGGATTCACAGAAACACCTTGAGGATTTTGTGGTTAATCAACCTCCACCTATAGAAGTTGAACCACCACCTTTTCTTCTAATAAAATACGAGAATGCCAATATTCCACTCATAAATGATCATTCACATTCTCGTTTTTATTTATCATCACCTCTTATCTCCTCACATTCACATTCACGCAAACCCTTTCCTGACCACCACGTATCTCTTCACCTCTTCTTCTTCCCTCTGTACAACATGTTCTTCCACCGACCAACACTTTACACTGATAAATTCTTCAACTTGTTGGTGTTGACTTTTGGTCTTTGCAAAACTTGGCATTGACTTGTAACATTGTTTAACTCAAGTTTGGGGGGTATAATTTGGCTTTCAAAAATAACATTAAAAAATATATATATAATAAAAAATAAAAATTTAAAAATGAAAATAAAAAAAAATTGGTTTTTTTTGTAAAATAAAATAAAATTTTATTTGCAAATAAATTCCTCTTTTTAGAGGGGTTTATTTGCAAATATCCATAAATCTCTCCCTATATAAAGACCCCGACCCCTCTCTGTGTTTCTAAACCCTAAAAAGAATTTCCTCGGAAACCCTAGCCCCGCTGCCTCATTTTCTCTGAGAGATCTCGCCAAAGCGCCGCCGAAGGAGCCTTCCCGCCGCGCTTCCACCGCGCCCTACAGTCTTCGCCCTCTGAAATTTTCAGGGGAGGTTCGTCTTTCAAAACTCATCTCTGTTTCTCAATTTTTAGATCTGTAACTACCTGATGGAACACAGCATGCAACTTGAACGTGATTTTTCGCAAGTTTTTTCACACGAGGTGTACGGTAGTTATTTTGCAAACGAAATAGCACGTAGGGGTTGGAACTATTTAATTTACAATCACCCTAATGCTTATGCACTGCCGGAATTAGTCACTCATTTTTATGAGTGTATGGAAGATGGGTGCCTCACCCAATTCGGCTTTATTAAATTGCTATGGGGTGAGAGGGAAATCATCATCGATAGGGATATTATACACGAGGTCACATTAATCCCTCGAATACCCACACATGACCAACCTTTACAATTTAAGGATTACATGCCCTTGATGGGCAACGATTGCTCAAGGGAGCCGCGGAAGGGTATCCAAGCGAGAACCCTTTTCGCAAATGTCTTAACTGTGTGCCGATGGGCACAAAATAATATTTTCGGTAGCTCCCACAGCACAACATTTTTACACCCTCATTGCATATTGTGCATACCCTTATGACAAGAAACCCCCGTTTCGACATGTGCACAGTTTTGCTAAACTCCATAGGTGAAGGCAAACGAGCCGCAAATTACCCTTGCCCCATGCTTGTTACACAACTCTGTCGATATTTCCTCCCTATGGAGGAGTTCGAATTTTACATGCATGGAGGCATACCAGTCCGGCCTCTTATTGAGGGCGTTTCTACGTCCTATTCACGAATGACAGATGTATGGTCGAGGACCGAACCGGCGGAGCACGTACCCACCCGAACACCTAGCTCCAGCTCGACCGCAAGTGAAGGAGAAATGACCCCTCTAGAACATGCACAATTGATGCAGAGAGCTGTGAGGGGCATAGAGGAGTTGAGGGCGACATCGAGGGAGCACGATAGGTGGTTGATGGAGGTAGAGCTGGGGATTCGAACCCTGTTGGGTAGGGCTGAACGTTCACGTTCACGCTCGAGAGCGCGGCGTGGGGCTGAGCAGTGAGGGCACTGCTTTGGTTAAGTTTGGGGTAGTTGGTGATTGTATATAGTTATCTTTTGCATTGCATACTTTTCTAAATTTTTGTATATATTATTTCTTTTTCTTCTGCATGTTTAAATTCTGCATTGCATCCTTATATAAAAATCATAAAAATTGAAAAAATTGAAAATGAAAAAAAATATAGAAAAATATAAAAATCAAATAAAAACTGAAAAATTTGAAAAACTATAAAAATTAAAACATTCAATTTTGGCCATAATTGACTTGAGTTTGACAAAAATGTTAACTAGCTAGGAACAACTAGATCTTAGACTTAGTAAATTAAAAACCCTAAAAATAACCTTACTTAAAATTTAACGGTAGAAAGTATAGGTCTTTGTAGTTTATTTAGAAATAGGCAAATTTTGAGTTCACTTCTTAGGCTAAGTCAAAACAAGAGAAGAGTATTGATATTTTTATTAGAGTGTAAGTCTGAAAAATAATTCCTAAGTTTAAGTCTAAATTCTGAAAATATATACCCTACAAATTGCATAAACACGAACCTTGAAACTTGGAATAGTAGAAGAGACCTTGAAATGCTCTTGTCTAAAGTCCTTAATACGAAGAAAAATAAAATAAAAATACAAGTATGAATAAAGAGATAAAAAAATGAACACTGGTTTTTGTAATTACTTAAGGCTGCATAAATAGAAAAAAATATTTAGCGAGGGTGCTTTATCACCTAGTGCCTTAGACCAACTGGTTTGGGAGTCATTGCTAAAGCCTTATGTGTTACAAGACTAGGAATTACGCCTTAATATGCAAACACATTTTGTAATCGGTCGTTGGTACCTCAAGAAGTATTAACGGTCGCATAAAGAATGTGTGAGCAAATTTCATCTAAAAATTCACCAATTAAGAAGTACTTTGGACGATGGACAAGAGTATAATAGCTTGATTTGAATTTCCAAGTGTAGGGGTGATATATACACACACGTAGGGGTATGTAATTGGGGTTTAGATAAGAGATGAGAATGAAAAATAGGATTTATATCTTTAGTAGAGATGATAAAAATTCCTAAGTTGAAATGGAACCCTAGAAGGAAAACTCAAAAGATGTTAAAAGCTATGTAAATCTACAAGATATATATAATCTTAAGTTAAATGATAAGTAAGCGTGAAAAATACGGGTTGATAATTTCTGAGTTGAAGATAATAGAGTTTCTTGTTAGAAAACATAATTGGAGAAAAAAAGTCAATAGGCCGAATTGATAGGATTTTGTGGGTAGTATCCGCTGAAAACCCTCAGGAGACAACACTCCTCCTACTAAGGACACCTAGAGGTTTAACGGCTTGTTGCACGAGCTCAGTGCAATCGCGTTTCCCTGCGAAAGTGAGGTTAGGTCTTTTTTTCGAGAATAAAACTAGTTTTGCTCGAGGACGAGCAAAAGATAAGTTTGGGGGTATTTGTTCATATCATAATTTTGCATTATTATATTCCTCATTCCTATTCATTTTACAAATAAACAGGTGCTTTTGATCCATGTCTGCTACATAGTTGCAGGTTACAGGTTCTCGGAACAAAACAGTTAAAATGATGAAAAGACGATACAAAAGTGAGACTACGACCAACAAATAGAAGAATCTTGATCATGCCTACAGTTCAAAGAATAAACGAAGATCAATGGACAATTTCACAAAGCACAAAGGCAGCGCAAGGTTCAAGACTTCGACACGAAGCAAAGGGTAAAAAGTCCACTACATGATGCACTGTGGAAATCTGGAAGAAAACTAGAAGACAAACTGAGAAACCAAGAGAAGAAACAAGAAGCCAAATGCAACCAGAAGAAACCCAGAAAAATGCAGCCAACAAGCCCACAATGTTAGTGTATATGCCCTAGAGGCCATTACTGTATCATACTAGTTTGTATATTACTTAATGGAAGCTTGGGATATTCACCTTGTATAAACAATCTTGCTCAATATATTAGTATGCTACTTGGTTTGTTTCTACTTCAATGTGTAAATGTGTTTATTTTAGTATATCACCTATACACATTAGTGGAGCCCTTAGGATCTTTGCTTGATTACCAGCGTTGTGATGGCAGTCACACTAGTGGGGGCTGGGTAATCTATAAGCACATCCTTATACAGGTCCCTAGTCGTAGGACTATCGAGACAGGGCATCGATACTCCGGAGTAGACTAGCGTATGCGCTTCTCATCCCAGTGTGGGAGATGGTCTGTCCCACAGCCATCAGTACGTCGTACTGGAGATAGTATACGGGTGCTCGTTAGGTTACGAGTACACTGGACAGGACTCGTCGGGAACTGACCGGTTGGTATTATACCTTTCGTCAGTTGTCAGTTCCCAGGTGACATGAGTACAGCTTAGTCCGCTGACTTGACACTGTCATTTCGCCTCGAGTGTGTTCCCACTGTACTTTGATTACTATCCTACCACGGGTCAAAGGAGTCGTGCAAACAGGTAGTAGTTGGGTACAGTCCCGAAGCACTTGGAGGCAGTGACGGTTAGACAGGATTCGTCTCTCCCGGTATTGGGGGTTGATATCGCGCTGTGTCTAGGAGAGCCATTACACGAGTAGTCCCTGGCCAGGGCAATCGAGATATACTGGTAGGCTTCCAATGTTATCTCAGGGTGTTTTGGGCTTCACTCCGACACGACTTGTACCGCTATTAGGGGACTGACGTTTACCGCCCCCTAGGCCCGCCATGCGATGTATCAGACGAACAGACCGGACTGTATGGAGATTGTCGCATTCAGGCTCAGTAGGAGTTCAGATGAGTTTCACCTCGTCAGTCTTCTTGTCGGCATCTACCTGGGGACCGTTACGCACAGCTAGTGCCGCTTGCAGTCTGTGGTTAAACCCACTGCCAGCGTAGTGTCGAGTCTTTAGAGTCCCACACAGAAAGCTATTCGCCTTTAAGCAAAAGAGTAGAGGTCGCATGGTTTTGCGGCAGGTCGCATGGTTTTGCGACAGGGTTCGGTCACATCCGTGCACTTGTGCACGTACAGTGTCCGAACAGTTAACACTAGCGGGCTTTGGGGTAAGCCAGATCCTAGTGTACGTATTGGGATTGGATTTATCCAGTTTGTATTCGTGTTCCTCGGAACGCGGATGCGGGTGTGTATACACAGTTGACGGAGAGACAGAGGCAGAGGATTCTCATTAGGGTTGTTGACCGTTGACTGTTGACTATTGACTTTTTGCTCAACCCTAATGAGAATATGATTAACAATAATATTAATTAAGTATTGTGGTGACATGGTTGTAGAGGGGTTGATGTTCAGACCATAATATTGCATTTTTCATTCCCCTATTCTTATCCTTTTTATAAATAAACAGGTACTCTTGACGCACGTTTGTTGCATATTACAGGATACAGGTTTCTGGAGCAAATACAGTGAAAAAGACACAAAACAACAGAAAAAGGGACTTTTGACCAACTATTAGACGGATCCTAGTCTAGCCTAGATGAAGAACAATGCAAGGTCCAGAATGTTAATGCAAACGGTCAAAAGATACTTACAAGTGTTCACTGAAACATCTGGAGGAAAACCAGAAGCCCAAAAGAGAAACTAAATGAAGAAACAGAAGCCCAAAGAAGCCAGGAAAATAACCAAGAAATTTGATGGCCCAAGCCCACCAAAGGGCCGCGGATTCGCGGCCCAACCCAAGCCTGGAGCCGTGGATCCGCGGCCGTATAATACACGTGTCGGTGTATTTTTCTTCTGTTACTGCGACTGTTCTGGTGTTGGGATTCTCAGGGGTCAAATCTGTAAATTCATACGTGCGAGAGTCTGTAACCCTAGTTTTTATATTTTCCTATAAATTGTAGTTTTAGATCTGAAAAATGTTATGCCTCTTTTCAATAAATAAAATTCAGAAATTCTGGAAGTGACATTCAGATCTGTTCTTTATCGCTTGGAGGGAGCCATCACCATTAGTAAGTATTTTATTTCTGTTCTTTTAATTTAATGTTATTTCATCCCCTAATGAGCGAGTAGTCTCCTCGCTTGTTAGGGTTAGCCTTAGGCAAAGGGTTGAGAGATGAAATCTCTCACCCCTTTCAATGCAATATTAAACTAAACCATTAAGAACTCCATGCATGCGCGCACAACCGCTCCCTGCGGCACCCTACCCCTCGAGGTATCGGTGAACCGCAGTATAAAGGCCCGGTTGCGCGCGTTTTCCATGGGGGTTAAGGTAATTAACGACAAAGGGAGGATACGAATCTAGAGGAAGAAAACATCTTCCCAAAAGAGTCGTATCCACTTTATCGATAATCACTATAACACCTAATGGATCTAGAATACGGCATTGAAAGCGGTGAGGAAACATCAATCTCCAAAACTTCCTCTAAGCCTCACCCTAGCAAGAATTTAAATTAGATTAATTAAGTTTTAGATCTAGATTTTTATAAAACCAAAACGACAAATAGAATCAACTCGTTAAGACACACTAAAGGAATTTACCCGTCTCTGTGGATCGACCCGTACTCACCGGCTAGCTGCGAAGCGACGCCGTTTTCTGATTGCGGTAATTACAGTTTTTGACACTAATCAAATGGCGCCGTTGCCGGGGACGGCGTAATCTTTCTTTTTGTGAATTTTCGGGTTGATATAAATTTTAAAAATTATAAAAATCTGAAAATATAAAAAGATAATAAAAAAATAATCAAATTTGATCTGTTTGAAGGGTGTATCTTTTGGATCTTGCAAGAACAGCGACGAATTGCAGATCTGGAAATTTACAGAGGGAAAATCAAAAAAATACATATCCTAACAGAGAGGAACTGAAGACACAGAACATTGAAAAAAATTTCAGAGCTCGATCCCACCATTGGACCGCCCTTCCGCCGCATAACTATGCCATATGCCGCGGTTCCGCGCTTCCCTGGACACGTCAGCACCTGAGAATTTGCTGGTTTGTTTTATTTTCCTCCCCTCTGTAACCTCCATATATCCACTGTTAAAATTTTTCTGCAGGATTTCTTTGCGTAAAATGTCTTTCTCCCCCTTCTAAATAACAGATCTCTGCAGGTTTCTTTGCGCCGCGCTAAAAATTGAAATTGCAAGTGAAATTTTATTTGTTTTGCATAATTTAACCGGACTCTAAGGGCTATTTGACCAAATTCAGATTGGGTGGGGATTTCATCACCCTTCCCAGGACCCCAGAAAACACCTAAAGCATTTTGCATCGACCACCTTTAATTAAAAAAGATTAGACTCAGACCTAAGGACAGCGAGCTCAATAGGAAAAGGACTAGGGTAGGCATCGGCCGTTTATCCTAACCGACATTGCGGTGTCTAGGCTAGTGGTTATTAATTAGGCCCACTGTAGTGGTGGTTCCTTCCCACTTACCTGGCCGTACTTGTCCGTGAAGAGGCGGTTTGAGGTCTATTTCTAGCCCTAGTTAGGAGCTGTCTAGTAGACCTAGGCGACCCTAGATCTAGGCCTGATTGTGCATGTGTGGTTGATACTTTTGTGTCATGAGTCCATTTTCTAAAACCGTCTTGCAAAACTCTTCAATAAAAAATTAAAGAAAAATCTTTTAAAATCTTGCAAAAATTTTGTCGCTAAGAAATCCTTGCATTCTTCTATCATGGGTACCCCACATCATAAATCTCTTGCCGAATCTTGGTATCCCGAACCTAACTTTGCGTCGTTCGTCAATGTGTTCGGTCAATTTAAAAACGATCCCTCCTTGCCAAAGAAATCTTTGAAAGATCACATAGAGGAGTCTAGGAAAAACAGTTTGGCTTTTCAACCCACTTTGTGTCAACCGAGTCAACCTTTACAACCTACATATGTTGACACCACTTTTCCAAGTCCTGCTGTAACTCCTAGGCCGATGTCCATTGCTGAGCATATTGCTCAATCTCACAGTCGATCTTTCACCCCTCTCCACTCATCTAGTTTTAGGGATCCACACGATTATTCACCTTCTTATCCATATGTTGACCCTACTCCTGTCCTACCACCCACTTCCTATCAGTCCTACCCGACTTTTCCATCTTCACTAGACACTGTTTCTTCACAGCCATTAGGGAGTTTCACATATCCAACCAATTGTGAATCTTTTACTGAAACCCCCTCACCACCTAAGTCTAGTTTGGAAGAGTCGTTGGAAGCATATATTGCTGCAACAAATAAAATGATGAGGACAATGGAAGCATCCATGGCCGCCCTTACGCAACCTAGTGAACCGGTAGCTAGTGTCCCGTTAGCTCCGAATTTTTCAATATGTAAGGCGGCAGCTGGACAGAGTGAGAATGAGAGAGGATTTTCAAATCAAACCTACCCTTACCCAATTGAAGCCCACAACTCCTGTTTTCCATCGATTGTTCCAAATGATTCACCAGTTGAAAATAAAAATGAGTTGTGTGATTTTGTAGTGTTTGATTTGCCAAATTGTGAGGAACCCCTTTCGAGTGAAACCACACATAATCCTTTCGATCTTTACACCTCCACTCTAGAACCTACATTGATAAATATCCATGCTGTGGATAAAGTGTCTAAAGAAATTTATTTTCACTTGATTGAGGATATAGACGCCGGGAATATTTCGGATGGTGAACCTGTCGATTTAATAGAAATTTTATGTTCAAATCATCATCCTGAGTTATTAAATGTTTCCCCCAAATCTCATATGCGTCTAGATTTTGATGATAATGGCATGGATGAATTAAATAGTGAGGATAGTACTGAGGAGAGTCTTGAGGATAATATCGAGGTTGAACCATTTTTATTTGATATGTCGGATTTTCCAGTTCAGCCTCCTGAACCTTTGATTGTTATATCACCCTCCCTCCTTCCTACTGTTCCGACCGAACAAATGACTGTTACGCTTTCATCTCCTATACCAAGTTCGGCGTACCCATGTTTTCTTGCGAATCTTGAGGGATTTGACCCCATTGCACGACGAATTGATAGGTTAGCGCAATCGCTTTTAACATATCGGTTATCACATATTGCGCTAATTTATTCACTCAATTTACACCCTCAAGATCGCACTTCACTTCTTTCTTGTTTCCATCTTTCTTCTCCCCCACCGAGACCGTATTCTACCCCTCTTCCCACACGGTCTCGCGTGTTTCTCATTTCTTTCCTCCGCACCCTATTCTTGCACCAACTATACCATTACCACGATAAGATCTTTGAATGGTTGGTGCTAACCTTTGGCTTGTGTAAGGCCAAGCTTAAGTTTGGGGGGACCTTTGTATATATGTATATATTCTTTTATTTTCTTTTTCTAAATAAAAAATAAAAAAATAAAAAATTTCAAAACATTAAAAATACAAAAAAAAATATAAATAAATAAACAGGGGAGTATCGGTATTTTGACCCTCTTGGTTTAGCATGACAGTGAGGACACTGTCAAGTTCAAGTTTGGGGGTATGCTCGGTACGTCTTCTTCCTTCGCATTCATTTGTACATATTTTTGCATTTGCATACTTATTTAAAAACCTATAAAAATTTGAAAAATTTCAAAATTATAAAAATTAATGTATTCAATTTTGGCTTATTTGATGTGAGTTTGACAAATAGGTTAACTGGTTAGGAACAACTAGATCTTAGACTTAGTAAATTAAAAACCCTAAAAATAACCTTCCTTAAAGTTTAACAGTAGAAAGTATATGCCTTGTAGTTTATTTAGAAATAGGCAAATTTTTGGTTCACTTCTTGGGCTAAGTCGAAACAAGGGAAGAGTATTGATGTTCTTATTAGAGTATAAGTTTGAAAAATAGTTCCTAGCTTAAGTCTAGATTCTGAAAACGTATACTCTACAATTTGCACCATCACGCACCTTGAAACTTGGAATGGTAGAAGAGACCTTGAAAGGCTCTTGTCTAAAGTCCTTAGTATGAAAAAGTGTGAATAAAGAAAAAAATGGACACTGGTTTTTGTGATTACTTAAGGCTGCAAAAATAGAAAAAAATCTTTAGCAAGGGTGCTTCATCACCTAGTGCCTTAGACCAACTGGTTTGGGAGTCACTGCTAAAGCCTTGAGTGTTGCAAAGACTAGGAAGTATGCTTTAAAGTGCAAACGCATTTTGTAATCGGTCGTTGGTACCTCAAGAAGTATTAACGGTCGCATGAAGGATGTGTAAGCAAATTTCATTTAAATTCACCAACTAATGAGTACTTTGGATGACGGACAAGGGGTTGATTGCTTAATTTGAATTTCCAAGTGTAGGGGTGATCTATACACACACGTAGGGATATGTGATTGGAATTTAGATAAGAGAAAGGAATGAAGAATAGAACTTGTATCTTTAATAGAGTTGATAAAAATTCCTAAGTGGAGATGTAACCCTAGAAGGAAAACTTAAGAAATGCCGAAAGCTAAGTAAATCTGCAGGATATATATAATCTTAAGTTAAATGATGAGGAAGTGTGAAGAATGTGGGTGGATAATTTACAAGTATAAGATAATAGAATTCCTTGTTAGAAAACCTAATTGGAGAACAAAAGTCAATGGGCCAAGTTGATAGGATTTTGTGGGTGTAATCCGCTGAAAACCCTCAGAAGACAACACTCCTCCTACTAGGGACACCTAGAGGTTTAACGGCTTGTTGCACGAGCTCAGTGCAATCGCGTTTCCATGCGAAAGTGCGGTTAGGTTTTTTGTAGTGAATAAAATAATAAGTTTGCTCGAGGACGAGCAAAAGGTAAGTTTGGGGGTATTTGTTCAGACCATAATATTGCATTTTTCATTCCCCTATTCTTATCCTTTTTATAAATAAACAGGTACTCTTGACGCACGTTTGTTGCATATTACAGGATACAGGTTTCTGGAGCAAATACAGTGAAAAAGACACAAAACAACAGAAAAAGGGACTTTTGACCAACTATTAGACGGATCCTAGTCTAGCCTAGATGAAGAACAATGCAAGGTCCAAAATGTTAATGCAAACGGTCAAAAAATACTTACAAGTGTTCACTGAAACATCTGGAGGAAAACCAGAAGCCCAAAAGAGAAACTAAATGAAGAAACAGAAGCCCAAAGAAGCCAGGAAAATAACCAAGAAATTTGATGGCCTAAGCTCACCAAAGGGCCGCGGATTCGCGGCCCAACCCAAGCCTGGAGCCGCGGATCCGCGGCCGTATAATACACGTGTCGGTGTATTTTTCTTCTGTTACTGCGACTGTTCTGGTGTTGGGATTCTCAGGGGTCAAATCTGTAAATTCATACGTGCGAGAGTCTGTAACCCTAGTTTTTATATTTTCCTATAAATTGTAGTTTTAGATCTGAAAAATGTTATGCCTCTTTTCAATAAATAAAATTCAGAAATTCTGGAAGTGACATTCAGATCTGTTCTTTATCGCTTGGAGGGAGCCATCACCATTAGTAAGTATTTTATTTCTGTTCTTTTAATTTAATGTTATTTCATCCCCTAATGAGCGAGTAGTCTCCTCGCTTGTTAGGGTTAGCCTTAGGCAAAGGGTTGAGAGATGAAATCTCTCACCCCTTTCAATGCAATATTAAACTAAACCATTAAGAACTCCATGCATGCGCGCACAACCGCTCTCTGCGGCACCCTACCCCTCGAGGTATCGGTGAACCGCAGTATAAAGGCCCGGTTGCGCGCGTTTTCCATGGGGGTTAGGGTAATTAACGACAAAGGGAGGATACGAATCTAGAGGAAGAAAACATCTTCCCAAAAGAGTCGTATCCACTTTATCGATAATCACTATAACACCTAATGGATCTAGAATACGGCATTGAAAGCGGTGAGGAAACATCAATCTCCAAAACTTCCTCTAAGCCTAACCCTAGCAAGAATTTAAATTAGATTAATTAAGTTTTAGATCTAGATTTTTATAAAACCAAAACGACAAATAGAATCAACTCGTTAAGACACACTAAAGGAATTTACCCGTCTCTGTGGATCGACCCGTACTCACCGGCTAGCTGCGAAGCGACGCCGTTTCTGATTGCGGTAATTACAGTTTTTGACACTAATCAGTTGACTTTGTTGACTTGTTGACTTTGTTGACCGGTTGACTAGGTTGGACTAGTTGACCATCATGATGACAATGGCTATCATTTCATGGCAAAGACTTTTTACTTGCTTGTTTCTCTTGTGAGAAATGAGTGCATGAAATGATATGGCTATTGTAGCTTAAACCATTTACACAATACTTGATTACTATTTTGTGATGATGGTTTTGGATTATGAGAGCCAAGAGAGAAAAGTCTTCTCTCATTCTATCATTCTCATTCTCTCTCTTGTTCTTGAGCTCTCATATCCTTCCTCTTGCTCTCCCTCTCTTTGTCTATGGTTCACTTGTCTCATGTGTTGAGAACCAAGAACCATAGAGAAAATCCTAACACACTCTTCTCTACTCACTCTAGTTCACAAGGTTTAGCAAACCAAGTGAACTGGTTTCTTCAAAGACCGAAGAAGAAGCCAAAGGTAGAAGCTTTCGAGGTGGATCTATCTTCGGCGCAAGGAGACGACGGAGTGAAGCCGATCCGGACAACCATCGAGGCTTGAAGACGAAGGAGTTCAAGAAAGAAAGGTATAACCCCCTAACCGAGTAGTTAACAACTCCTAGTTAGGTTGTTAGTTAGATGTTTAACAAAGATCCGGTTTTGAGTCCATGTTACCACCTCTAGAAAAATTGTTTTTCACCAAATTCCGCATGCCCGAAAGTACCGGGAGAGGTAGCATGGACTTACAGTGGTATCAGAGCCTAGTTAAACTCTATCTAACATGTTAGCAAAGTAGCTAGAAGATCGATCAAAGAAAAAGTCCCGAAATGAACCCCGATATCATGCTTGCTGTCGAATTTTTCCTGTGTTCCAAAAATGATAAATCATAGTTTAAAATTCGGCTCAGGGTTTTTATAACAAACTGCCAAAATTTCTTCCACTGAACCGATCAAAGCGCCGCGAAAATGCGGCGGGAGCGTGCTCCCGCCGCGGTTCCGCGGCCGAGTTGACTCGGCAGTGGGAAAGTTTGATTGCAGTTTATTCAGTGGGGTATTTTGGGATTTTTGGAATATGTATTTTCTGCCCGGATTTTCCAGAACGAAAATTTTGTATTTGGGGCCTATAAATCCGTATTTTTGATTGAACTTCTAAAAGACTTAAGCTGACGGGTTTTTCTGTGATGTGTTATTTGTATTGAACTTCTGCTAATCGCTATATGTCGATTAGTGGGGGTTATACAAATCTGTGATCTGTAACGTTACTGGAATGTGTATATGAATTCATTGGATTGTCGCGGGAGAATAGCCGGGGGTTGTGAGACGAGAGTTTTCTTTTCTTTCAATTCATGTAAATTTGTAAATTGATGTAATAATTATTTGTATGGCCGCACAACCGGGTCGGGGTTGTAGCCGCCATTGTATAATTTCTTTTTACTGTTTTTGCTCCTAGGATAGACCCATGGAGGGGGTGCACAAACTACCGGGTATGCCGAAGTGCCGAGTGGCCTACTCACGGTGATGAGGGAGGTTGCTTCGCTTCGGGTACTTGGCGGGTAGTTTGCCGCACCCGTAGGGGTCTTGGGTGGGGTATTGGCTATTCACCACAACCGTGTAATCTGCTTTTCGTTACAGGCTCGTACGAATTGCGGGTTCCTAGTATATCCAATGTGTTCATCTGTGATCTGAAATGGCTATCATTGCATATATCTATATATGATATTATTTAGGCGTTGCTTATGTTTTACAGCCGCGCTAGCCCAGCCCCCGCTCTGTCGTTAGTTAAGTAACCTAACGGGTAATGACGGGGCCCCGTGGCGAATGCGAATGGCATAAGCGTACGTCATATTTTGGTTGTTTTCTGCAATGGTAGGATCAAATGATGGGACGCATTAAAAGAACTAATGCAAGAATATCACGCATTAAAAGAACTAATGCAAGAAAATAAACCAAGTAAAAGTCGTTGGAACACTTTCGAAAAACCACTCGGTTCTTTTCAAAACAAACTTTTAAAATGCGGAGTTTGAGCCACTCCTTTTAAAAGCTATCTCGTTCCATCGATTATATCAAGTTCTCTACGTTCACGGTTTCGCCAAAACCATTCGTAGCCCTCCGTCGTTTCACATGAATAGTCAATAGTATTCAAGCTGTGTTTGTTGGCCAAAGTCAAGGTATAGTGATTGGTAGCTATTGGGTATTCATGTGCAGCATAGATAGATGCGTTGGTTTGGAACAGTCGTACTGCCTTGTTGGCCCAAGTCAAGGGTAGGTACAGGTGGATTCAAATTAACCTGGAGAACGACGGGTAGAACTTGACATGTGACTTATGATTTGTTGGCCAAAGTCAAGGTCATAAGAGCATGGGGCAAAAATTCACATCGGGAGTTTCAAAAGAACTGAAACTTGCTAGTGTTGCATACCATTTGGAGTGTGATGATTCTGGTAGGATTCCTTCAGTTTCGTCACGCGATGATATTTGGATCCCGATCCTACTGTGAGTATATGCTACTCCTCGGGAAATTTCTCACTTAACGATCAATGCTATAAACCTAGTAGGTGTCTAGAAAGGTGTTAGCGGGGCTACGCCTCCAGGGAAAAGAGGTTCTTAAATTAAGGAACTTCGCGAAAGCGTTGGAAAACCTCCCTCGAAGTACCGACACCAGCCTGGCCGAACGGTTAAGCAAGTATTGTACGGTGAGATTGATCCTGACTAATTCTTCCTCTTTGGTTTGAGGAGGGATACGAGAAACAGTGGGAGCCATCCTGTTTAGACAAACTAAAAACCACTCTAAACTTGCAAGATCATCATGCTGAGTGTTTCTTCTTCTCTCTCCTAATTGCAGCGACCAATCGACATGACTGGACTTAAGTTACTTCTAGATAAAAACATACTGACAGGGCCAAACTACAAAGATTGGCTCAGGAATGTAAAAATGGCAATCACTTACGACAAGCTGGGGTATCTTCTTACCACCAAAGCTCCCCCTGTCCCAGGTCCCACCTCCAGCGTCGCGGATAAGGAAATCCGTAAGACTTGGGAGATTGATAGCGCGAAGGCCAAGTGCCTCGTACTTGCCTCTATGGACAACGAACATCAGAGGAGGCACGAGAATATGGACCTTGAATCCATATTTCTCCATACAAAAGAACTGTATGGAGAGCAATCTCGTATCGCAAGATATGAAGTGTCGAAGAAGTTATTTTCGGCAAGGTTGGCCATCGGATCATCGGTAGCGGAACACGTGCTTAAGATGATTGGCTTCATTGAGGAGCTCGCGGAACTTGGGACCACGTTAGAGAACGAGCTCTATACGGACTTGATTCTCCAGTCCCTTCCTTCCACTTACGCCCAGTTTATACTGAACTTCAACTTAAAAGAAAAAGAAGTTGAACTTTCAGAACTCCTCAACATGCTGAGGAGTGCAGAGGGCACCCTACAGAAAGGTAGGGAAACATCCACTTTGTTTGTAGGAGGATCTTCCTCTTCTAAGTCCAAGGCGAAAGCCAAGGGAAAGAAGAAGAAAGCCTTCGCCAAACCAAGGGGCGGTGTTAGTAAAGTGGATAAGAAGGGAAAAGCAAAAGCAACAAAGAAAGCGGGGCAGCTTGTGGATAAAGAAGAATGCTTCTATTGTCATAAGAAAGGACACTGGAAGAATGATTGCAGGGCTTGGAAAGCCAGGACACAGGAATAGAAGCAGGTTGCGGCTTCAGCTTCAGGTGTGTATGTTATTGAAAACTGTCTTTCAATAAACTCTACTTCCTGGGTATTGGATACCGGATCAGGATCTCATATCTGTAATTCTTTGCAGGCATTGAGAAACTGTAGGGTTTTGAAGGCAGGTGACATGACCCTCAGAATTGCAAACGGAGCTAGCATGGATGCTAAGGCCGTGGGGGACTATCACCTGGGAATGTCAGATGGACATGTTTTGGTTTTGCGTAATTGCTTTTATGTACCCAACGCTACTTGTAATATCATTTCTGTATCTTTAGTTTCTAAAGAAGGTTATGAATTTGCGTTTGTAAGTAATGTTGTAAACATTCACCTTAATCAAGTTTTGATTGGGTCAGATACATTGAGCAATGGTATATACGTATTAAACCAACCACAGATTTTCAATGTCCAGAATACGCACAAAAGAAAGTCTCCGGAAATAATTCAGACTTTCTTATGGCATTGTACACTAGGTCACATCAATGAGAGAAGGTTGACGAAGTTACATACAGAAGGATATTTGAATCCGTTCGAATATCAATCGTATGCCACTTGTCAATCCTGTCTCAAAGGAAAGATGACAAAGACTCCGTTCACTGGACACGGAGTAAGGGCGAGCGAGCTCTTGGGACTCGTACACAGCGACGTGTGCGGTCCAATGTCTATACATGCGCGAAGCGGTTATTCTTATTTCATTACTTTTGCGGATGACTTTTCAAGGTATGGTTATGTCTTCTTAATGAAACATAAGTCCGAAGCCTTTGGAAAATTCCAGGAATATAAGAATGAAGTAGAAATACAAACCGGCAAAAGTATCAAGATTCTAAGATCGGATCGAGGTGGAGAATACTTAAGTGCCGAGTTCCTGGATTATTTAAAAGAGAACGGAATTCTCTCTCAGCTTACTCCTCCATACACTCCGCAACATAACGGTGTATCGGAGAGACGGAACCGAACCTATTGGATATGGTACGGTCCATGATAAGTAACGCTGAGTTACCGCGATCATTCTGGGGGTATGCGCTAGAATCAGCTGCATACCTTTTGAACCGAGTTCCGACTAAGACTGTGCCTACTACACCATATGAGATGTGGTGTAGGAAGAGACCCTATCTTAAGCACATTAAGACATGGGGATGTCCAGCTTTTGTTAAAAAGCAGCATGTGGACAAGCTCGAGGCACGCTCAGTACAATGTAAGTTCGTGGGATATCCAAAGAACTCCAAGGGATATTTCTTCTACTGCGAAGAGGAACAAAACGTTCTTGTTTCTCGACATGCCTACTTCTTGGAAACTGAGTTTTTGGAAACCCAGATAAGTGGGAGCACAGTAGAACTGGAAGAAATTCCAGAACCACAGACTATTACTGAAAGCTTAGTGGAACCAGAGGTTTCAAAAGAACAGGACATTCCTACGCCACTCCGCAGAAATAATTGGCAGTCCCATCCGCCCGAGAGATACTACGGTTTTCTCATAGACGGGGATAGAGAGGATTGCATCATAGATTATGATGAGCCTACTAGCTTCCAGCAAGCCGTTCAGAGCGTCGACTCGGTAAAATGGCTGGATGCAATGCGGACCGAAATGGAGTCCATGTACACCAACAAAGTATGGACGTTGGACGTTGCTCCAGACGGGGTAAAACCCGTAGGATGCAAGTGGATCTTCAAAAGGAAGATTGGTGTAGATGGACAGGTTGAGACCTATAAAGCTAGACTGGTTGCAAAGGGTTTTCGTCAAAGACCTGGTTTGGACTATGACGAGACCTTTTCTCCAGTAGCTATGCTGAAATCCATTCGGATCCTTCTTGCCATTGCTGCCTTCCACGATTATGAGATTTGGCAGATGGACGTAAAGACAACTTTTCTAAATGGAAATTTAGAGGAGTGTGTCTATATGGACCAGCCAGAGGGTTTCATTCAGAGTGGGAGCAGCGGAAAGGTGTGCAAGTTGCTTAAGTCCATTTACGGACTAAAGCAGGCATCGCGGAGTTGGAACATCTGTTTTGATGAGACGGTCAAGGAATTTGGCTTTATCAAAAATCCAGATGAACCATGCATCTATAGTAGATTTGTAGCGAGAACTGTAATATTCCTCGTTTTATACGTGGATGACATTCTCTTGATAGGAAATGACATTCCTATGCTACAATCTGTCAAGGGGTTCTTGTCACACAGGTTCTCTATGAAAGACCTGGGTGATGCCTCATATATCCTGGGGATCCGGATCCATCGTGATAGATCCAAGAGGATATTAGGACTTTCTCAGTCCAGGTACATCGACACCATACTGAAAAGATTCAGTATGGAAGATTCCAAGCGTGGTAACCTACCGGCTTGTCACGGGATCACCCTCTCTAAAGAGATGTCTCCCAAGACTGATTTGGAGAGGGATCGCATGTCTATTATACCCTACGCTTCTGCGGTAGGCTCTATAATGTATGCGATGTTGTGTACCAGACCGGATGTAGCTTATGCACTGAGTGTGGTAAGCCGGTATCAGTCAAACCCTGGGGAGAAACACTGGATAGCGGTAAAGAACATTCTCAAGTACCTGAGAAGGACTAAGGAGATGTTCTTGGTGTATGGCGGAAAAGACCTCCAGATCGAGGCCTTTGCTGACTCCAGCTTCCAGAGTGACAAGGATGATTCCAAGTCCATGTCGGGTTTTGTCTTTACCCTCAATGGAGGGGCGGTGTGTTGGAAGAGTTCTAAACAGGAAACCGTTGCAGACTCGACGAAGGAAGCGGAATACATCGCTGCATCTGATGCCGCAAAAGAAGCTGTCTGGATGAGGAAGTTCTTGAAAGAACTTCTGGTGGTTTCGTCCATTGTTGATCCAATACCTCTGTATTGCGACAACAACGGGGCTATAGCTTTAGCGAAGGAACCCAGGTCCCATCAGAGATCCAGACACATCTTGAGGCGGTATCACCTAATCAGGGAGATCGTGGATCGCCAGGAGATCGAGGTTCGGAGGGTCGCTTCAGAAGATAACACTGCATATCCATTCACCAAGGCCTTGCCCCAAACTCAGTTCGAGCGGCTGATCGAGATGATAGGTCTTCGATACGCCAGTACATGGCCTTAGTGCAAGTGGGAGATTGTTAGTGTATATGCCCTAGAGGCCATTACTGTATCATACTAGTTTGTATATTACTTAATGGAAGGTTGGGATATTCACCTTGTATAAACAATCTTGCTCAATATAGTAGTATGCTACTTGGTTTGTTTCTACTTCAATGTGTACATGTGTTTATTTTAGTATATCACCTATACACATTAGTGGAGCCCTTAGGATCTTTGCTTGATTACCAGCGTTATGATGGCAGTCACACTAGTGAGGGCTGGGTAATCTATAAGCACATCCTTATACAGGTCCCTAGTCGCAGGACTATCTAGACAGGGCATCGATACTTCGGAGTAGACTAGCGTATGCGCTTCTCATCCCAGTGTGGGAGATAGTCTGTCCCACAGCCATCAGTACGTCGTACTGGAGATAGTATACGGGTGCTCGTTAGGTTACGAGTACACTGGACAGGACTCGTCGGGAACTGACCGGTTGGTATTATACCTATCGTCAGTTGTTAGTTCCCAGGTGACATGAGTACAGCTTAGTCCGCTGACTTGACACTGTCATTTCGCCTCGAGTGTGTTCCCACTGTACTTTGATTACTACCCTACCACGGGTCAAAGGAGTCGTGCAAACAGGTAGTAGTTGGGTACAGTCCCGAAGCACTTGGAGGCAGTGACGGTTAGACAGGATTCGTCTCTCCCGGTATAGGGGGTTGACATCGCGCTGTGTCTAGGAGAGCCATTACACGAGTAGTCCCTGGCCAGGGCAATAGAGATATACTGGTAGGCTTCCAGTGTTATCTCAGGGTGTTTTGGGCTTCACTCCGACACGACTTGTACCGCTATTAGGGAACTGACGTTTACCGCCCCCTACGCCCGCCATGCGATGTATCAGACGAACAGACCGGACTGTACGGAGATTGTCACATTCAGGCTCAGTAGGAGTTCAGATGAGTTTCACCTCGTCAGTCTTCTTGTCGGCATCTACCTGGGGACCGTTACGCACAGCTAGTGCCGCTTGCGGTCTGTGGTTAAACCCACTGCCAGCGTAGTGTCGAGTCTTTAGAGTCCCACACAGAAAGCTATTCACCTTTAGGCAAAAGAGTAGAGGTCGCATGGTTTTGCGGCAGGTCGCATGGTTTTGCGATAGGGTTCGGTCACATCCGTGCACTTGTGCACGTACAGTGTCCGGACAGTTAATACTAGCGGGCTTTGGTTTAAGCCAGATCCTAGTGTACGTATTGGGATTGGATTTATCCAGTTTGTATTCGTGTTCCTCGGAACGCGGATGCGGGTGTGTATACACAGTTGACGGAGAGACAGAGGCAGAGGATTCTCATTAGGGTTGTTGACCGTTGACTGTTGACTATTGACTTTTTGCTCAACCCTAATGAGAATATGATTAACAATAATATTAATTAAGTATTGTGGTGGCATGGTTGTTGAGGGGTTGACTTTGTTGACTTGTTGACCGGTTGACTAGGTTGGACTAGTTGACCATCATGATGACAATGGCTATCATTTCATGGCAAAGAATTTTTACTTGCTTGTTTCTCTTGTGAGAAATGAGTGCATGAAATGATATGGCTATTGTAGCTTAAACCATTTACACAATACTTGATTACTATTTTGTGATGATGGTTTTGGATTATGAGAGCCAAGAGAGAAAAGTCTTCTCTCATTCTATCATTCTCATTCTCTCTCTTGTTCTTGAGCTCTCATCTCCTTCCTCTTGCTCTCCCTCTCTTTGTCTATGGTTCACTTGTCTCATGTGTTAAGAACCAAGAACCATAGAGAAAATCCCAACACACTCTTCTCTACTCACTCTAGTTCACAAGGTTTAGCAAACCAAGTGAACTAGTTTCTTCAAAGACCGAAGAAGAAGCCAAAGGTAGAAGCTTTCGAGGTGGATCTATCTTCGGCGCAAGGAGACGACGGAGTGAAGCCGATCCGGACAACCATCGAGGCTTGAAGACGAAGGAGTTCAAGAAAGAAAGGTATAACCCCCTAACCGAGTAGTTAACAACTCCTAGTTAGGTTGTTAGTTAGATGTTTAACAAAGATCCGGTTTTGAGTCCATGTTACCACCTCTAGAAAAATTGTTTTTCACCAAATTCCGCATGCCCGAAAGTACCGGGAGAGGTAGCATGGACTTACACACAACATGGCCGCGGAACCAAACATGCCTTCTGGCCGCGGATCCGCGGCCATATGGAGCACGTGTCGGTGCAATTTGTGACGGTGTGGCGGTGCATTGACTAGGCTTCGTAGGGGAAAATTTGTAAATGCAGATATGTATCGAATGTAGCCCTAGGGTTTCTATGATCTATAAATAGAAACTCTAAACCTCTTTTTGAGGCATGCCACTTTTTATTCATCTATTAAGAATTTTAATTCGGTGTAAATGTTTGAAGAGAGCCATCAAATAAAATAAGATTTTTATTTCTATGCCCTAGTTTTTAAATTCCTTTCTGCCCTGGTATAAATTTTATTATCTGCCCTAGTTAATTAGTTTAGCACTTTTTAATTATTTGCCGTGGATAAAAATGTTTCTTTTAATCAATTCTTTAATGAGTGAGTAGTTCCTCACTTGTTAGGGTTAGGAATAGGAGAGCTTTGAGAGATGAAAATCTCTCACCCCTTTCTTGCCCATCACATACTTTTTATAGGACTCCATGCATACATACACACACCGCTCACTACGGCATCCTATCCCACGAGGTAGTGGTGATACCGTAGTTTAAAAGACCAGTTGTATATGTTTTCCATGGAGGTTAGGGTAAGAATTAAGAAAGGAAGGACAAGAACCTAAAAGAAGAAACCTAGTTTCTTCTCGATGGTACTAATCCACTTTATTAATTATTACCATAACTCCTATTAGATCTTAATTAGGGCATAGAAAGCAATGAGGAATATTGACTTTCCAAACTTAACATAAACCTAACCCTAGCAAGGTTTTAATCCTAGTCTAGATCAACCTTAGTTTTTAGTGATAATTGATCCATCACCGTTTGGAATTAACTCGTTAGAACAAATTGAGAATACACAAAATTCCTGTGGACCGACCCGTACTCACCGGCAAGCTACCAAGCGACGCCGTTCTTGATTGCGGTTAACATTCTTTGGTTCATCTTTTAAAAGCGCATAAGCACACACAAAACATTTTTCGGGTTAATATTCCCCGGCAACGGCGCCATTTGATTGAGAGTTGTTTTGTGCATGCTTATGCGCTTTTAAAAGATGAATCAAAGAATGTTAACCGCAATCAAGAATGGCGTCGCTTGGTAGCTAGCCGGTGAGTACGGGTCGGTCCACAGGGATTTTGTGTATTCTCAATTTTTTCTAACGAGTTAATTCCAAATGGTGATGGATCAATTATCACTAAAAACTAAGGTTGATCTAGACTAGGATTAAAACCTTGCTAGGGTTAGGTTTAGGTTAAGTTTGGAAAGTCAATATTCATCACTGCTTTCTATGCCCTAATTAAGATCTATTAGGAGTTATGGTAATAATTAATAAAGTGGATTAGTACCATCGGGAAGAAACTAGGTTTCTTCCTCTAGGTTCTTGTCCTTCCATTCTTTATTCTTACCCTAACCTCTATGGAAAACATATACAACCGGTCTTTTAAACTACGGTATCACCACTACTTCGTGGGATAGGGTGTCGTAGTGAGCAGTGTGTGTATGTATGCATGGAGTCCTATAAAAAATATGTGATGGGCAAGAAAGGGGTAAGAGATTTTCATCTCTTAAACCTCTCTTATTCCTAACCCTAACAAGTGAGGAACTACTCACTCATTAGGGAATTGATTAAAGAAACATTTTTATCTACGGCAAATAATTAAAAAGTGCTAAACTAATTAACTAAGGCAGATAATAAAATCTATACTAGGGCAGAAAGGAATTTAAGAACTAGGGCATAAAAATAAAAATCTTACTTTATTTGATGGCTCTCTTCAAACATTTACACCGAATTAAAATTCTGAATAGATGAATAAAAAGAGGCATGCCTCAAAAAGCGGTTTAGGCTTTCTATTTATAGATCATAGAAACCCTAGGGTTACATTCGATACATATCTGCATTTACAAATTTTCCCCTACGAAGCCTAGTCAACGCACCGCCACACCGTCACAAAATTGCACCGACACGTGCTCCATATGGCCGCGGATCCACGGCCAGAAGGCATGTTTGGCTGCGGTTCCGCGGCCATGTTGTGGGCTTGTTGGCTGCATTTTTCTGGGTTTCTTCTGGTTTCATTTGGCTTCTTGTTTCTTCTCTTGGTTTCTCAGATTGTCTTCTAGTTTTCTTCCAGATTTCCACAGCGCATCATGTCGTGGACTTTTTACCATTTGCTTCATGTCGAAGTCTTGAACCTTGCGCTGCCTTTGTGCTTTGTGAAATTGTCCATTGATCTTCGTTTATTCTTTGAACTGTAGGCAAGATCAAGATTCTTCTATTTGTTGGTCGTAGTCCCACTTTTGTATCGTTTTTTCATCATTTTCACTGTTTTGTTCCGAGAACCTGTAACCTGCAACTATGTAGCAGACATGGATCAAAAGCATCTGTTTATTTGTAAAATGAATAAGAATGGGGAATATAATAATGCAAAATTATGATATGAACACCTCCCTTTTCACAATGCCGGTGGAACAAGTTACCCAAGCCACCACTGGGCTATTCTTCGGGACCATGATCCCTCCAACAAACTTTCGCGCTCCTGTACCATCACAAGAAGCTTCGAAAAGGTCATACTTTGATCGGCTTGCAACCACCACGGCCCTTCTCAGCGGGTCGTCCAACTCCAATGCCTCAGTCTTCGACAGGCTGGTTCAAAGCTCAAGTGGGCCCGCAAAGAGGCTCGCAATACCAGAGAACGACACTCCAACTCCTGCTACAGTTGAGGTCGTCCAGGCTACTCTCCCTACCCGAAGGTCGGCTTTCGACAGGTTGACCATTCCCTCTCAGCCGATGTCTGTCTTTGACAGGCTAGCGCTAATAACAGCCTCTCCATAAAACAGGGGGCATGGAAAAGCTGATCCAACAGCGGAGGTGATCCCGGCCGCACGACATGGTCGACGTCGCCACTGGCACCGAGTGAAGAAAGCTGGGGGCAATTACCCTTCTGGATTGACTCCGCCGACTCCAACGGTGGAAATTGATGTTGTTGTTCCAACTGGGAACAGCTTTGAACTACTTAGGAGGGTATGCAAAAACTCTTCGACTACTGTATTAAAAAGTTCTCCTCCACCAATGGAGAACGCTACAAAAGCGAGCTGGAGCAGCCCCCTCAACGGCTGTCCTCTAAAATTTACAAGGTCTGGCGTCAAGTCCAAGACTTGGTGATTGATCAAGGCTACCCTCACCGACAGAAAAAGATTAAAGTTCGGCAAGAAGGGGATCACCCTGTCAAGCCACAAAAGGTGTCATCTGTTTGGGTGCCCGCTGCAACGGCTCCCTCAACTTCACCAGTCCACAAAAAGAGAAGGCTGGAAAAGATCCCCGTGTCTGCGACAAAGGTCAAGGGCACTGAGCCTAAACGTCCTAAGTCTGGGGGCATGATGGTGCATACCGTCTATATGGCATCTGGAAAAGAGGATAGCCATATCTCCACAGGTCATCGACCGCTTACGCAATCAGTGACTAAGGCTCAGGAGCAACAACAACAAAAGCTCCAAGAAATACTGACAGCCATGGTTGCACTCACTGGACCAAAAGCAGGTCCGGAGACATCTTCGGAGCAGCCTCATGAGCAGGAAACGGATGCTGAATCCTTCGAAGAATGCTTGAGAAGAAGGAAAAAGAGGCTGCGGAACAAGCAACCAACATAAAACAAATGACCCTCCTATTCCAAGATATGGTGGGCATGATGATCCAGCCGGACCCTCCAGCCGAAGATCCTCCAATAATAATTGAAGATGATAGAGGAGAGACATCAAATCCTCTGCCGGCTCTGTCAGCAGCCAAGGAGGAGACCATCTCCAAAGCCATGCTCGATGATTATATAGCTTAGCAAATACGGGCTCATCAAGCGAATGAAGCAACCGGCCAAATCGTCAGAACAGGGCGACCATATCCAGGATGGTACGATCAGATAAAGTACCCGCCAGGATACACAATTCCTAAGTTTCACGTATATAACGGGACATGCAATCCCCATCAACATGTCACTCAGTTCAGGGCTCTCTATGGCAACACTGGAGGGGATGACAAGTTACTGCTTCGCCAGTTCGTCGGCAGCTTGGCGGAAACGGCCTTTGAGTGGTATTCGGAGCTTCCCAACGACTCCGTCAAAACTTTTACGGAGATGGAATTGCTGTTCACCCAACGTTTCGCAAGCGCTAGCGAGCACACCCCGATCACCGCGTTAATTAACGCCAGAGTGAAGCCAGGCGAAACATGGGTGCAGTATGCGATACGGTGGCGGAATCTATGGTCGAAGTACGAGCAGCGCATCGAAGAAGCGCCTGCAGGAGGCATGTTCGTAGGGACCCTCGACCCTCAGGCGGCTACTTCACAATTCATGATGTCCTTCAAGCCAACTACTTTCCAGACATTGATTGACAAACTGTCCCAAATGGATCAGATGGGTCATAGAATATCCTCTTCGAAGTTGGAATCTCGAAACGAGAAAGGGAAAGGGAAAGCGACCTTCGTCGCCAATGCACAGCAGCAACCCAGTGGTCCAAAACCAATTGACCGCCAAGAAGAAAGACGGTGATTCTTTAATGAGAAACTGAAGCGCCCTTATTCGTTTCCTCGGGATAAAACGAGGAGATTGTTTGAACTAGCAGTGCGTAACAGGCTCATCAACCTGCCGGATCCAAAATGCCCATTGCAACCCGGTGAGGCTAATAATCCCAATTATTGCCCCTATCACCAAGCGATAGGCCATCCAATCGAAGATTGCTTCGTCTTCAAAGGGTGGATTGAGAATCAATACCAACAGGGCAAATTCGCACTGTCCGAGAATTGGAAAGTAAACCCGCCCCAGCCGCACGCTCTCAAAAAGGCGGACACACCGGGGGAATCATTCTCTTTTATAGAAGAAGCTCCATGGGAGGTCGTTCTTTCAGCCAAAACGAAAAGAATGCTGAAGGATCTCCAAACATGCCCGGCGATCAAATGGAAAAGTCCACTGGAACCCGAAGTCATCAAGGCGCGTGATAGTCAAAGAGCCCATACCCAGCCGTCAAAGTCTTCGAAGAAGAAGAAAAAAACCAAAAATCCCGTGAAGCCTGATGACAAGCGCACGGACCTGCAAAAACATATTGACGTGCTGGAGGAATATAACCAGAAAGCGCGAATCCCGGTCACACTTCAAGAGTGTCTCAACCACGTCCTTGAGGATGGAAATGATGAAGGAGAAGACTCGTCGGATCAACCTGAGGATTATGTGGCAAGCTGCCATGTGATCTCTCACTCGTCGATAGACGGTGAAGAAGTTCCTGACGCAGAGAAACTGGGGGCAGATCCCGAATCGGAGCTCCTAGGACCATCAGACGAGATAATTGATGCATTCCTGAACGAAGACCTTCTGAAAAGCAAGGCTGATCGAGAGCCGTCAAAGTCATATTTGGAAAAGCCAAGCGCCGGCGACTGAACGGAAAGATTGAAGCACCCCAACCAGATAGGAGCACTTCGTCCGCCAGCAAAAGCAAGTTCAAGACAAGGAAAAGGTTCGCTAAAGCCATATCAATAGGAACGAAGCTGCCACCCTCCGAAGGAAACACTTCCGATGAGATACACCATAATGAAGAGGATGTGCATCCTAATTACTGTTTATATCATCGAAGGATTGCGCACCCCACCGAAGAGTGCAATGCCTTTAAAAATTGGTGGCAAGGGTATGTCGCTCACAGGCAACACTTCAAGAGGATGAAGCGTGAAGCTTGTTCATATCAGATTTTTGCATTTTTATACCGCCCAATTTTTATCACATTGCTTATCGGTAGGTACTCTTGAGCCGTGTTTGCTAGTCAATTGCAGGATACAGGTTCTCAGCTCTAAACAGTGAAATTCATGGAAAAGCACGACAAATTCCGGATTACTGCCAACCACAGATAAAACACGGGTCTCCGCTCTCATCCGTATGTTGTCGCACACCAGTTTAAGGGACAAAATGGCAAATCGATGTCATTTTCATGCACAAAGCTCAATGTCAGCACAAGATCCAACATATCTACGCGGAGCTCAAGGAAATCACGGCAAAAGATCCACATCAAATCACATTTTGACCTGCTGCAAATCTGGAAGAAATGTAGAGAGATTCTGAGAAACAAAGTGTACCAAACTGATCTAAATATCAACACTAAGAAGCACAAAAAATTGGAGGAGCCAATTCCTCTAAAGGGCCGCGGTTCCGCGGCATAAGCGTGCTTAGGCCGCGGTTCCGCGGCATAAGCGTGCTTAGGCCGCGGATCCGCGGCCTTATAGACTCCGCAACATATGATCTTTTGGGGGCAGTTTTGGTATTTCATGTGGGGACAGATAGTTGCCCTAGGTTTTCTGTTGCCTGCCTATAAATAGTCCAGAACTTGCCAAAGCCAAGGGTGCTTATTCTTGTATTTAGATTTTAGAATACATGTTGTTGTTCTTCTTCCTCTTCTCATCTCTTCTCCATTAAAACCTTGTAGTGAGCTTTTGTGAGTGAAGTGATGAATAAAGAGTTCTTTTTGTTACCATGCTTGTCTTATTGTTAATTATAAATGCTTGTATTTTTCATTTGCTAATCTAGTTGTTGTTATTTGTTGTTTGTTTCTTTCTTGTTCTCTTTTTCTTTATCCTTAAACAACAATGATGCTTAAGCTTGATCCTTGACAAAGTGAGGTCTCAATTAGCTAGTTGTAATCTTCTAACCTCTTTCTTTCTATCTTCCTCCTTTGTTTTATTTTCCTTTTTCTTGTAATGAGTGAGTAGTTTTTTCACTTGTTAGGGTAGGATAAGGAAAGTTTAAGAGAAGGAAATCTCTCTCACTCTTTTCTTGCCCAACATCTTAATTCAAACTCCCGTTAATTGAACCACAATCCGCTCCCTGCGGCACCCTATCCTACATGATAGCGGTGATTCCTTAGTGAGACTGGTTGTGGTTGAATTAACCGGAGGTTAAGGTTAAGAGCCAAGAACGGACGGACAAGCACCAAAAGGAAGAACTTAAGCGTTGGAAAGCCTAGCTTATACTCGCAAGTTCCTTTCTAGTCGTGCTAATCCCCGTTGTTGCCGATTACCGTAACACCGATATTAAGAGTGGCAATGAAAGAAGTGAGCGACTCCTAACTCAAACTAACCTAATCCTAACCCTAACAAGCTCTCTTTATATATCATTTTAGCACATGGTTAATCTAAAAACAAACCTGGACATTTGGACTTAACTCGTTAAAGAACTTAGAAAAAGATTCCCATCTCCCTACGGACGACCCGTACTCAACCGGCTAGCTACAAGCGAAACCGTCTTGATTGCGGTAATTAACTAAGCACGCAAAAACTCTATCAATCAAATGGCGCCATTGCCGGGGAGACGGTAGTTTATTTCTTTGTGTAATTTCGGGTTAATTTGTGAATATAAATCTAACCGAAAAACAAAACAAAAAAAATATACATTGTAAAAAACCATCTTGTTATTTTTGATTAGTTTTTGTGCAAGTGTGCAGGATAAAAAGACGGTCGAGTTCAGTGCCAAAGATGTGGGAAGTTAGACCCATATCTCGCGGCTATACTGCGTTTGATCAAGACGGAGCCAACGGTCTACTATAAAATTCTGGAGCAGATCCAGTGAGCAAATAAAGATTCAGGAGCCCCAGAAAAGAAGAGGACACACAAGGCAGCACAGTCCAGGAATTTTAAGGGCCAACTCCACCTACACACCGCGGAACCGCGGCATAAGCGTTCTATTGCCGCGGAACCACGGCCATCTGTGGCCGTCGATTCCTAAAAATCCCTGTAAGTGTCTCTTGCCTCCCCCCCCACTCCTCTGGACTCCACTGAACTGTGTTTTCTGCAGCATTCTTTGCGCAAATTCTCTTCCCCTTCCAATAAATTGTTTTTGTGCAGGATTCTTTGCGCCGCGCTAATAAATAAAAATTGATTACAGTTGATTGTTACTGCTTTGCATATATTAATACGGACTTTAAGGGGATTGAAACCAATCCAGATTGGGTGGGGATTTCATCACCCTTCCCAGGACCCGAGAAATCACAAAAAGCATATGCATTGACCATTTCTTAAATTAAAAAATACTAGACTCGGCCCTAAGGACTTCGCGCTCAATAGGACAGAGGACTAGTTACAGGCATCGGCCGTTTATCCTATCCTGACTTTGCGGTGTCCAGGCAAGTGTGTCCAAGGCAAGTGGTTACTTAATTAGGACCACTACTTACGTAGTGGGGAGCCTCCCACTTACCTGGCACTTACCTGGCCGCAATTGGCGGAGAAGAGGCAGTTTGAGGTCCTATTTTTATCCCTTTGGAACAGTTAGGAGCTGTCTAGGTGACCCTAGATCTAGGTGTGATTGTGCATATCTTGTTTGTGATTGCTTGAAGCCGTAATTCCGTACATATTTCTGTAAAGCTCTTTCTTAAAAAACACAAAACCAAAAATTTTTATAAAAACTTGCCCTTTGTCGCCAGAATCCATTCTTTTCACCCACCACCCATCGTATTTCTCCATTGACGTTTTCTTACCCTCACCTTCTCCGCTTTGACTATACTAAACTCGTTTAGTGTATGTCCGCTTGGACTCGGAACACTAGCGCCCGCCCAGTCCGCGTTACGTTAGTCGCTATCGACTACGCGGTCGACTCAGACGTCAAAACTCCGTCCACGCCTCTTTCACCCTTACCTTTGCCGTCCAACTCCGACGTTGACCCAAATTCTGTTCATACATCCCCACCTTCAACATCACCAACCTCTTCTTCCGCGATGTCAGGATTTAATCCAAACATCCCTACAACTCCCCCGGGATTGATTCGACCTCCTATGGATGCGAATAACCCACCACCACCGCCTGTCGTAGCACCACAGCGAATCGCGCTCCAGGATCGTTTCTATCCCACCCGTTCTGCACTGCCCACCTGTCTTTCCCTTCCACGGGCCAATGGGGATAATTTTGAAATTAAGCCCCACTTCATTAACATGCTTCCGAAATTTCATGGTCTTGAATCTGAAGATACCTATATCTTGATCAACAAATTTCAAAATGTTTGTGCCATGATGAAAACGACCCAGCTGTCGGACGATGCTATACGGCTACGGGTCATTCCGTTCACTTTGTGCGATCTTGCTGAAAAGTGGCTGTATAGCACTGCTTCCCACTCCATAACCAGTTGGGACGAGTTTGTGAAAGCGTTTCTACTGAATCCTATCCGAATCATAAAACCGCAAGGATCCGTAACGAAATCAACCAATTCTCTCAGCTTCCTACTGAACCCTTCTGGAAGTGCTTTGACCGGTATAAAGATCTTCTTATTCAGTGCCCTCACCATGGTATCGAGAAATGGCAACTTTGCCAAACCTTATACGAGGGCCTGAACCCAGCAACCAAGCAGTTGTTGGAAACCATTTGTCAGGGCCACTTCCTATCGAAATCTGACGAGGAAGCGTGGCAATTCTTCGATGACCTTGTGGAACAAACGCTTCAATGGGAGAGCACCAGACCAACTTCTTCCTCTCCTCCACTTCAACTGGTCAGACTAGGGTAGGAATTCACCAACTTGATGTCTCTATTGCGATGAAAGCTGAAATGGCTGCAATAACGAGAAAACTTGAAGCGATAGAGAGCAAATTTTCATCTCCTGCTCCTGCCCCTGTTCTTCCCCTTCGTACCATTTGTGCTTGTTGTTCCGATCCTTCTCACTTAACCGAAGAGTGTCCTTACAATCCACCATCTCAAGGACAGAATCAGGATAATGCTGCATTTCAGTAAAGACCGAGAAATGATCCATACTCTTCCACCTACAATCCCGGTTGGAGGAACCACCCCAATTTCGCCTGGAATCAGAATCAGCATCAATTCCAAGGCAACAATTTCCAGAGGCCCCCTCCTCCGCAACAACAAGCGCAACAACAAACTCAACATCAGTTTCAGCAACCCTTCCAACCCCCAACCTTTTCAAAATCAGACGAACAACTTTGCACCCAACAATTCTTTTCCGCAAAACAACTTTGTTCCGTCAAACAACGAAAAGGTTTCCTCGCTAGAACGAAGTCTGGAGGCGTTCGTTAAACAATTGACACAATCCACCGCCAACATCCAGTCGTCTATTCAGTCTTTGGTGCAACACACTGCTGCACACGGGCAAAGCATCAAGACCATCGAAGCCCAGATTGCACAGCTGAATGCGGCGTTAAGAGAGCGAAAAAAGGGGAAGCTTCCATCTCAACCACTCCCAAATCCCGGTCACCCATATAATGTACATGTTGCTCTTGAACAACAGAACCATAATGTGAGTGCCGTGACTACATTGAGATCGGGAAGGATGCTGCACAACAACATCGGCACAACAATTGAGGATAATGACACCCCGGCCGCTTCTTCTTCTTCTTCTTCTTCTTCTTCTTCGTCTTCTGAGCCTATTCTCCATTCGTCAAAAGGCTCTTCTTCTTATTCTTCTGCTCTGAACGGACCCACTTCTCACTCCACGAAAACACCAGCTCTGGGATCCGTTCCAACTCCACAATCTCCTCCACAAGCATTGGACTCAACCAATTTTAAAAACGCTCCATTTCCAAACCGGTTGAGGTCCAATAAACAAAATCCACAAATGGAGAAGATTCTGGAGTTGTTTAAGCAGGTTAATATCAACATTCCCCTTTTAGATGATGTCCAACAAGTCCCGTCCTACACGAAAATCTTAAAGGACTTGTGCACGAAAAAGAGGAAGTCTCAGGTACCCAAGAAAGTTTTCTTGGCTAGTGCTGTGAGTGATGCTCTTACCCAATCTTTACCGCAAAAACGGAAGGACCCTGGCTGTCCTACAATTTCTATTACCATTGGGGATAAGAACATCAACCGCGCACTATTAGATCTTGGTGCCAGTGTTAACCTGCTTCCGTACTCAGTATATGAGCAATTAGGTGTAGGAGAGCTGAAACCCACACACTGTACTCTCCAAATGGCCGACCGATCAATCACCCATCCTAGGGGTGGGCTAAAGGATGTGTTAATCAAGGTTGGGGACTTCATATTCCCCGTCGACTTCATTGTATTAGACACACAGCCTGTAGCTAACCCCCGGAATCAAATTCCGGTGATACTCGGCCGCCCATTCCTTGCAACCTCAAATGCTGTGATCAATTGTCGAAATGGTTCGATGAACCTATCTTTTGGAAACATGACAATTGAACTCAACATTTTTAGGTTGGGGAATCAGCCCACCGAACCTAATGCTCATATACTAAACGTTTGCTCAATCCAGGAGATCACCCCAGAAGAGTGTGAATTCGAGGAGTTTTTGTTCGATCACGATAACCTTAACGCCACTAGTGCGTTCCTCTTCAAACCTGCTGCTGTTTCTGCGTCCGACAATGACTACGAGTGTTTTACTTTCTCGAACGATCTTAGCCACTCAGCACCCCAGTTTGAATCCTTCGAATTTCCGAATGAGTTACCTGAACCATCCAACTCGGTCGCTTACACTCGTTTTGAACCTTTGCTGGAATCCTTTGAGTTCGAAACCTTTTCACAAATCTTGCCTTCAATCGTTTCACCTCCAACGCTCGAACTCAAGCCTTTGCCGTCTCACCTTAAGTACGCTTACTTGGGTGAGAACGAGACCCTCCCTGTTATCATCTCGGCTTCTCTAGCTCCAGAGCAAGAGAAAGCCCTTCGTGCGGTCTTGCACAGCAATAGGCAAGCTTTTGGCTGGTCCATGGCGGACATCAAGAGAATTAGTCCCCTGATCGTTGAACATCACATTCATCTGATGGATGATGCCAAACCATCCAGGGATCCACAAAGGCGACTCAATCCAGTCATGAAGGAGGCTGTGAAAAAGGAAATCGTGAAGTGTCTGGATAGTGGTATCATTTACCCTATCTCTGATAGCCAGTGGGTTGGCCACATTCACGTTGTCCCCAAGAAATCAGGCATAACGGTCATCACTAACGAGGCGAACGAGTTAATCCCTACTCGCACCCAAACTGGGTGACGAGTATGCATCGATTAAAGAAAACTCAACGCCGCAACGCGGAAGGACCATTTTCCGCTACCTTTCATTGACCAAATGCTTGAACGATTGGCCGGACACGAGTACTACTGCTTTCTTGATGGCTACTCCGGCTATAATCAGATTCCCATCGCCGAAAAAGACCAGGACAAGACCACATTCACTTGTCCTTTCGGCACGTTTGCATATCGTCGCATGCCCTTTGGGTTATGCAATGCGCCCGCTACCTTCCAGCGGTGTATGATGGGAATCTTCTCAGACATGGTGGAAAAATTCCTTGAGATCTTCATGGACGATTTCTCCATCTTCGGTGATTCCTTCAATGAGTGTTTTCTACATCTCGACGCTGTCCTTACCCGATGTAAGGACAAGAACCTCACATTGAATTGGGAGAAGTGCCACTTCATGGTGCGCGAAGGTATTGTCTTAGGACATATCATTTCGCAAAATGGCATAGAGATTGACAAAGCGAAGATTGAGGTCATTTCCAATCTCCCTCCTCCCAAATGCGTCAGAGACATCCGAGCCTTCCTTGGCCATGCCGGTTTCTATAGACGGTTCATCAAGGACTTTAGCAAGATAGCTAGGCCCTTGACTCTTCTACTGGCCAAGGACACGCCATTCGACTTCAACTCGAGCTGTGTGACTGCGTTCGAGTCATTAAAAAGCTCACTCACTTCTGCTCCCGTTCTTTCTTCACCTGACTGGACGCACCCATTTGAGATTATGTGCGATGCATCCGACTTTGCCATTGGTGCTGTCCTTGGACAACACATCAACAAGATGCCGCACGTAATCTATTATGCTAGCCGAACCCTGAACGACGCCCAACTTAATTATACAACAACTGAGAAGGAATTCTTAGCTGTTGTATTTGCTTTAGAAAAGTTCAGGCCCTACCTCATCGGCTCTCCAGTCATTGTCTACACAGACCATTCTGCTCTGCGCCATCTTTTTGCGAAGAAAGATGCAAAATCTCGGCTAATACGTTGGATCCTCTTGCTTCAAGAGTTTGACCTTGTCATCAAGGACAAAAGAGGATGTGAAAACGTAGTCGCCGACCATCTCTCACGACTTCCTTCTTCTCCGTCGCCTCAACTCCCGATCAACGACGTTTTTCCGGATGAACAACTCTTGACAGTATCTTGCGAACCCTGGTTCGCAGATATTGTGAACTATTTGGCCACAGGGTTACTACCGACTGAATGGTCAAGTCAGGACAGACTTCGATTCTTATCCCAAGTAAAACACTTTTACTGAGACAAACCCTATCTGTTCAAGTACTGTCCTGACCAGATTATTCGTCGGTGTGTCCCTGACGATGAATTCAAGAGTGTGCTATCATTTTGCCACGATCAAGCATGTGGCGGGCATTTTGGCCCCAGAAAGACAGCTGAGAAGATCTTGCAGTGTGGTTTCTACTGGCCACAACTCTTCAAAGACGCTCATGACTACTGCAAGACTTGCTCCCGGTGCCAACACTTGGGCCGGATATCCAGGAGGAACGAGATGCCGCTCCAACCAATCTTGGTTGTGGAGATTTTCGACGTTTGGGGGATAGATTTCATGGGGCCGTTTCCCAGCTTTTTTGGGAACATGTACATCCTTCTCACTGTTGATTACGTCTCTAAGTGGGTCGAGGCTGTGCCCAGCCGGACTAACGACAATAAGGTTGTCGTTAGGTTTCTTAAAGAAAACATTTTCTCCCGGTTTGGGCACCCCCGAGCGATCATTAGCGACAATGGCACTCATTTCTGCAATAAGACTTTCGAGGCCTTGATGCAGAAATATTCCATTAATCATAAACTATCTACGCCCTACCACCCCCAAACCTGTGGGCAAGCCGAAGTTTCAAATCGGCAAATCAAGCAGATACTGGAGAAGACGGTTTCCAAGAACAGTAAGGATTGGTCGTTGAAACTCACTGATGCCCTTTGGGCATTTCGAACTGCTTATAAGACCGATCTTGGCATGTCTCCCTATCGGCTTGTGTACGGAAAGGCTTGCCACCTCCCTGTGGAAATAGTGCATCGCGCATTTTGGGCGATAAAGGAGCTGAATTTGTCTCTCGAAGATGCGGGCAGCCATCGGAAGCTGCAGTTGAACGAATTAAGCGAGCTTAGGGATGAGGCTTACGATAACGCAGTTGTCGTTAAGAACCGAACAAAGGTGTTTCATGATAAACACCTTTTGCGCAAAACATTCGTACCTGGTCTACAGGTACTGCTTTACGACACCCGGCTACATTTCCATCCAGGAAAGCTCAGATCTCGCTGGAAAGGGCCGTATTTTGTGCGGAATGTGTATCCACATGGCGCTGTGGATTTGGAGAATCCAAATGACGGTTCATTTTTCAAAGTTAACGGACACCGACTTAAACCGTACCTTAGCGCCGAACCAACAGAGGAGCTCCTGGTCTTACAGGAGCCGGTTTACCCTGCATAATCTTCCTCTGCCTACCACCAAACTTCGGTTATCCAGCCAAGAACAGTGGACACTGTTCCAAATAAGTTTGGGGGTATGTATATACCATTTTGTATATATTTATGGATATTCTTTTCCATTTTTACTATTTTTCTTTTCTTTAAACACTAAAACAAAAAAATGTGTATATCTAACCGACAATTTTGACCCTTCAATGATCTCTTCATGCAATGACAGTGAGGACACTGTCCAGTTTAAGTTTGGGGATACACTCGGTACGCATTTCTAACCTTCGCATTCATATGTATATTTTGCAACTGCATACTAAAATCCATAAAATCCATAAAAATCGGAAAATTTTGTAAAAAAAACATAAAAACTTTTTTGTCAAGTTAGCTAGTGGGCGAACTCAGATTCAACATTTTGACGGTTTAGTTTGATAAGATAAGAATAACTAAATCTTATTTTTAGATTTTGAAAACCTGAAAGATAACTCTCTTTTGAAGTTAACTATAGCCGATATACGTCTTTACATCACACTACACGTGTCATGAGTTTTGGAAATTAGATGACAAGTCTATTATGTCTAAAAACTTTTAAATGGATAAATAATTTTTTAAGGATCAAATAGGTTTGTTCTAAAATAAGTAATATCAAGAATAGTTTATGAAGTGAAGCGAATATGAAGGAATGTTATTGATGCCTTAATTGGAACTAATTCTGAAAAATAACCCATCTGGAACTTGATTGGAATGATTACACACCTAACCCACTAAATACGTCTTTTATCCCAAAAAAAAATAACTGAACTGCCGGTTACATCTCTGTTCGTATTAAATCATCATGATTTTCACGCTAAATTGTCTTTTGTTTTTGGACCTAGGTAACTTGAGTAATTAAGTCCGCTGGGGTGTTTCTATACCTAATGCCCTAAAACCAACTGGTTTGGGAGCATTGGCCCAAAGCTCGTTAAGAAGCCTAGAAAGTCCAGATTAAAACAAAGTCAAGCAAGTGTTCTCTCCGAGTTAAAATTCCTAACGGTTTTTTGTGTGAGAATAATCTTGACAAAAGACAGGTTTTTATAAAAAAAAATATTTCTAGCGGAGATATGAAGGTTTTATTCTAGGATAGAGACTATTGCACGTTCACAGAGGTGTGTATGAAATGAAAACAAGAAAAAGATGGAGTGAAAAATAAGACCTAGTTTCCTGTTAGGGAAGATAGAAATTCTGAAGTTGAAACTTTACTGGAAAACGAAACTTGAAAAATGCTTAACTCTTTATGAAACTTATGTGATCCTTTTAAAAATTTTATCTGGGCTTTATTGTGTGACATGATGAGTTTAATCAATCCTTTTGGAACTTAACGACACTATTTGCACTGCACGTAAAGACATATAAATCTTAAGTTAAATAAGAAGCGAGGTGTGAAAAATAAAGGTTCGATAGTCTAGACTTAGGATTATAGAATTGTTATTTTCTGAAACAAAACTTTAGGGTTTGAATCATAGTTATTTTGCAAAACTAGCTTGACCGGATTTTGTGGGTAGTATCCGCTGAAAATCCTCAGGAGACAACACTCCTCCTACTAGGGACACCTAGAGGTTTAACGGCTTGTTGCACAAGCTCAGTGCAATCGCGTTCCCTGCGAAAGTGAGGTTAGGAATTTTTTGTGAATAAATTGGCTTTGCTCGGGACGAGCAAATGATAAGTTTGGGGGTATTTGTTCATATCAGATTTTTGCATTTTTATACCGCCCAATTTTTATCACATTGCTTATCGGTAGGTACTCTTGAGCCATGTTTGCTAGTCAATTGCAGGATACAGGTTCTCAGCTCTAAACAGTGAAATTCATGGAAAAGCACGACAAATTCCGGATTACTGCCAAGCACAGATAAAACACGGGTCTCCGCTCTCTATCCGTATGTTGCCGCACACCAGTTTAAGGGACAAAATGGCAAATCGATGTCATTTTCATGCACAAAGCTCAATGTCAGCACAAGATCCAACATATCTACACGGAGCTCAAAGAAATCATGGCAAAATATCCACATCAAATCACCTTTTGACCTGCTGCAAATCTGGAAGAAATGTGGAGAGATTCTGAGAAACAAAGTGTACCAAACTGATCTAAATATCAACACTAAGAAGCACAAAAAATTGGAGGAGCCAATTCCTTTAAAGGGCCGCGGTTCCGCGGCATAAGCGCGCTTAGGCCGCGGATCCACGGCCTTATAGACTCCGCAGCGTATGATCTTTTGGGGGAAGTTTTGGTATTTCATGTGGGGACAGATTGTTGCCCTAGGTTTTCTGTTGCCTGCCTATAAATAGTCCAGAACTTGCCAAAACCAAGGGTGCTTATTCTTGTATTTAGATTTTAGAATACATGTTGTTGTTCTTCTTCCTCTTCTCATCTCTTCTCCATTAAAACCTTGTAGTGAGCTTTTGTGAGTGAAGTGATGAATAAAGAGTTCTTTTTGTTACCATGCTTGTCTTATTGTTAATTATAACTGCTTGTATTTTTCATTTGCTAATCTAGTTGTTGTTATTTGTTGTTTGTTTCTTTCTTGTTCTCTTTTTCTTTATCCTTAAACAACAATGATACTTAAGCTTGATCCTTGCCAAAGTGAGGTCTCAATTAGCTAGTTGTAATCTTCTAACCTCTTTCTTTCTATCTTCCTCCTTTGTTTTATTTTCCTTTTTCTTGTAATGAGTGAGTAGTTTTCTCACTTGTTAGGGTAGGATAAGGAAAGTTTGAGAGAAGGAAATCTCTCTCACTCTTTTCTTGCCCAGCATCTTAATTCGGACTCCCGTTAATTGAACCACAATCCGCTCCCTACGGCACCCTATCCTACATGATAGCGGTGATTCCTTAGTGAGACCGGTTGTGGTTGAATTAACCGGAGGTTAAGGTTAAGAGCCAAGAACGGACGGACAAGCACCAAAAGGAAGAACTTAAGCGTTGAAAAGCCTAACTTATACTCGCAAGTTCCTTCATAATCGTGCTAATCCCCGTTGTTGCCGATTACCGTAACACCGATATTAAGAGTGGCAACGAAAGAAGTGAGCGACTCCTAACTCAAACTAACCTAATCCTAACCCTAACAAGCTCTCTTTATATATCATTTTAGCACATCGTTAATCTAAAAACAAACCTGGACATTTAGACTTAACTCGTTAAAGCACTTAGAAAAAGATTCCCATCTCCCTGCGGACGACCCGTACTCAACCGGCTAGCTACAAGCGAAACCGTCTTGATTGCGGTAATTAACTAAGCATGCAAAAACTCTATCAATCAAAGCTCGTCGACAGCGGAAAAATGCGACAGACGAACGAGGAAGAGCTGTCGGCAACTGTCACATGGTTGATAATAGGGGATCGCAAGTTCTCACCTTCGGGAGCGATTCTGAAGAAGAAATGACTCTCGGCCCTCTCTTTAAAGAATCCACCTCAGGAAAAGAGGAAGAAATGAAGACCTGTGAGAACATTCAGATGCGCAATCGTACGCTGCCCGAAAAGATTCTCGGACTTGCGAACGATGGATCGAATAGAAAAGATAAGGGAAAAGAAAAAGTCCCTGAAGATATCGCCCTCGATGATCGAGTCGTCGAAGAGCTGACAGCCAAGGACCTGCCCAAGAAAAACAAGGTGGATTACAACGTTCTGGCACACCTGTGGAAGATCCCTTCACAGCTAAGCATTCTCGACGCCCTTCTGCTATCTAAGGAGGCAAGAGATTCTTTGATCAAGGCATTACAAGAGCCTGACCAATTTCAAGCTTTCCTATCCGAAGAAAAGATGAAGGATGAGCTACAAGAAGTGCACATGGCCGATATCACCTTCAGAGATGAAGAACTCTTCCTCAGGACGTGCGAGCATAACCGTCCCCTTTATGTCTCCGGATACTGTCATGATATTTAGATAGGCAAGATCCTGGTTGACAATGGGTCCTCCGTCAATCTCCTCAATGTAAGGGTGTTGAAGGAAATCTGCATGAGCGTTCAGCACCTCGCTCGTGATAAAATAACCATCTCCGGGTTTGACTCCCAGTCATCACGGATGCTCGGGTTTGTGATACTGACGTTACGCATTGGGCTACTCATCACGGACATCAAATTTCATGTCATTGACGCCAAGACATGTTACAATGCTTTTCTCGGCAGGCCTTGGTTACACGAGTACAACATCATCCCTTCTACACAACATCAGTGTATGAAGTATTTCAAGGATGGTCTCGAGTATACCGTGACAGGGGAGTTGAACCCATTCTCAGTGAATGAAGTCTGAAAGTACGAAGATGCAAAATACTTCTTACCAGATTTCGAAGACACGGAAAGATGCCACAAACCGAAGAACAGAGCTATCACTACTATTCCGGTCTTCGGGAGTGATACCGAGGAGGAAGAAGAAATAGTTTATTCAGGGCCACCCCAATGTAACAAGCCGAGACCGTCCACCCCTATTCTGGTCTTCGGCAGCGACTCAGAAGATGAGATCAATGTCGTATTTTCTGTTCGGCCATCAATACAAGTCTTCGCCGACAATGATCGGAGTTTGCAAATCGCCATGGTTCCGCAAGAAAATTACAAAGAGCTCGACGTACTTGATACCTATGGTGTGCAGGAACTGCAGACATTCTACATCCCTCCCAGGCGAAGAGATGAAAAGGTGATCCTCTTTTATCAATCCACGGAAACCAAAGTAGAGAAAGAAATTTGGCATGGTGCCGATTCTGCACTTGACAGGCTCCAGCCCATCCGTATGCCCAGATACTACACAGAAGGATTAAAAAGGCTGTTGAGGCGCCAAGGCGTACCCTTCAAACAGACTGCTCGACAAGCCCAGTTCTACAACAGGATCTGGAGCGTCCCTGGAACTCAGCGAAAATTGCCCAACGGGAGAATGGAAACGATAGGGCTTGGATATGTTCAATCCAAGAAACGGGAGCGATTCCATGGCTTCTACATTATACATAATTTCGATGAAGAAGAGGATGCTCTTTTAAGAGACACTAACCCTGAACCAAGACGAGGTCCCGCGGTAAGAATTCCAAGTCCGTCGTTTGAAGAACAGATGGACAAGCTATTAAGGGAAGCGGGTCAGAAGGTCCGGGATGACCATAGCCGCGAAATGGCCATTTACGAGAAAGCCAGGACGTAGCGCCTCCTTCAGCAGGCCGTGGAGAATGACAATGCTCTTCGTCGCCAGCCCGTCATACAAAAGACCCGACGCAGAGGCAAAAATAAAACAAAGAACGAAAAAAACGATCGACATCGTCAAAGCGGGTCTAAGAAGCGACGCGATCGAGAATCGAGCAGCCGGGATCTGTATCTTATAAAGAAGATGGGTCGAGAATATTCTTTTCCTCAAGATAAGACAAGGAAGATATTCGACCTCGTCGTGAAACATCAGATGATTACACTCCCGGAGTCCAAACACCCCGAGCAAGCAGAAGAGGTCTCTCACCCAGACTATTGCTCCTATCACCGAGCAATAGGACATCCTCTCGAAGACTGCTTCACCTTCAAGAACTGGGTCGAAGACCAATATCAACAAGGCAGGTTCGCTCTATCCAGCAGTTGGAGGATAACCCTACCACAGAAGCATGAACCGAAAGCGACGTGTATAGCGGAGTAGAACCAGATCAACATCGGTCTTGGAAACGATCTCGTACCTGTCACGCGATAACGCTGTCAGAAGAAGAACCCGAGAATACGGATAACCTTTTTTGGTGCTTCGAAAACAATGAAGATGAGTTGATCTCAGAATTTCCACCGGCGCCAAAAAAGTTGGAAGATGGGATACATACTACTGCAGATGACCTCAGAAAAGTCAACTTGGGAACGGCAAATGACCCACGGCCGACGTTCATCAGTGACTGTTGTCTGAAGAAAAGGTGGTTATGCTCAAAGACGTGCTCATGCAGTATAAAGACTGCTTCGCATGGAACTACTCCGAGATGCCGGGGCTAGATCCAGAAA